>OY728141.1:222274104-223474104 GCA_963277665.1 Viscum album
CCCATTAATGTATCATAGTCCTGCACATTACTGGAAGGAATTATCTAGTCTATTAAAGGGATATGTATCCAGACCATAATAATATAAATATGAACATTTTATTTTCAATCAAATAATTTTCATATTATATTTTTATCGTAACATTATAAATAAATTTTATTTTTGTATAATAAAACAATAATTATATTGTTAATAACTATTTAATACCCATTAAGATATTAATTTTGATTAATTATTGGGTTTTTGACATAAATAACATTTTCAATGTATATTATTATTAAAGGAATTATAGTTTATATAAATGATCATAAAATTTATATTATTTTTGGAATCATAACCTTGAAAGTATGCAGTGGTTTAATTTAAATAGTTTCCTAAAATAGTTGAATTTTTGGGTAAAAATTAAATATCGTATAAACATACATTTTGTATTATAATATATTAATGACCAAAAGTTATCTAATAAATAGTATAAATATAATAAATAGAAAAATATTTTTTTTTCTATTAAAAATAACAATATTTTATGTTTCTCTTATAAATTTAATATATATTTTATGAATCCTCCAAACCAATTAATATATTTTAATGGGTTAAAATCATTTCTTTACGAGTATGACTCACTTCCACATCATCAGTTTTATTGTTTTATATTGTTTGGGCCATTCCCTTATAAAATTACTAAAATAAATACCCAATGGAAGAAAACAATGGAAACATATTGGTGGGGATGGTGGGTTTTTTTATTTTTTTATATAGAGTCGATAACCTACATTTGAGAAAATGTAAATAATTCCCCACTAATTTCCTTCATAAACCCAACCAATATCCCATTAATATTCACTAAAAATTATTTTGAAACATCCTTACTCTTCCCTAAACTCTATATAAGTCCACCAATATTTCCCCCATGTTCTCAAAAATCTCTTCCAAATCATTTAGAGTCACACTCCCATGGTAAGGGATCCTCTCCTTCACTACATTATTCATGTTTCTTCAATATATTATGCCTTCTATTTCCAATTCATATTATTAGGCTATATTTTCCCATTTCCAAATTACTTTAAATTTTATGATGAAATTATTATATATCTATTTCCCTCTTATCAACCCATTTTATTAATCATTATTTGACAATATTATGATGCCGAAATTTCACCATGATTTTCAATGCAAAAAATTATAATAGATGCCCTTACCTAATTCTAATCAACAGTGTTCAACTTTTTTCACTTATACATATTTTATTTTGTACTGACATGTGTGTAATCCAAAGTACATGATTAGGTAGTATTTCTAAAAATAATGATTTTATGTTTTATGATCTATGTCGTACAACTAATCATTAAAATGAAATGAATGTGATAGGTGCAGTTGTTATTTTATTTCACCCCACAACATTGGAAATTTTCTTTGTCAAATGTTATTTTTTGATAGGTATTACATAGTGAAATTTATCAATAATATGAATTTTTCCATCATTATTTATTATTCATTACCCTCGACCTACATTTATGATTATGTGTTTTATGTTGTTTCAACACATCTTATTTTATCTTGATGTTAGCATGTTATATCATGCAACATTGTTCATGTTTGTGATTCTAGCTCCATTTATTCCCCAAAAAAATGTGTATTGTCTAATATGTATTTCACTCTCCATTTTATAACTTGTTTATTCCCTAACTAGGTTTTATTGCTCGTCCAATTCTTATTTATATACCAAGGTAATCTCATTGAGATTCAAGTATGAGTATGAGAAGGATGTTTTAAATGATGATAGTTGATAAGCAATTTTAATTTGTCATGTAATGTATCTAATTACTAAAGATAACTAAATTTTATGTCAACTAGGTTGTACTGTGTGTATTCTTGTATTAGAAATCACTAATTAATATGTAATAAAGAGAACGTTTTTCATAATGTATCAGGCCATTCAACTATTTTAAAATTTCCCACAATCCAAACCTTATAAACCGAAACTATGCGAATTTTTTTCCAAACTTATTTATGTGGTAAAGAGACTTTTCTCCACCCATTAATGTTAGAATTGAACTAAAATGTATTATTTTAACTTCCTATGAGTACCAAGTACTAGTTCAAGAATTATTATCTTACACTATGTTTATTCACTTTTCATTCCCACGGATTTCATCATCATTGGCCTTTTAAAAATCCAATTCCTCCCCCTATTTACAAATTTATGTGTTACTTGATTCCTATTCTTATAGGATACATACATATTCCTAGAATTCATGTCATCAATCCCATACATGAACTCATCATAATTTTACCCATTACATATGGTTATATCACCCCCCCCCCAAATTACATTATGGGCCTTCTATTTTTGTTTAATCTGAAATGAAAATCCCTCTCTAAAGAGTGAATTAGGATTCCATCTTGTCCTGGCTTGTGGAAGGAAGACTATTAATTTTAATGTGTATTCCCTAAAATGTTCCTCATCACATAAAGAGAACTTATATCATTACCCAATATGAAATTGGGATTCCACATATGACTAGCAGGGTATTACAAAAGAATGAACATCCTCACGATATGATGTTAATCTTTAGAGTTACCCCATATATATTGGGGATGTCTCATATAAAAAATACGATAGGATTCAATTTCCATTAAAAATTTTATTCCACCTTATTAGTGTCAGTCTCCTATCACACTAAATTCTAGAAGTACATGTTATAGGATAATTAAGGATGCATAAATCCAACATCCTTGTCAAATCATCATAACCATCATATTATAGGGCTTCCCCCTAGTCGAATCATTAAAACCATAATTAACGTGAAAATAATTCCAGTATTTTTTTGTGTTATAGTGACTTCCCCCACACATTCATGTTGGGTTTCAACTATTAGGCACCACCCGAACATATTCTAAGTACCTACACTAGGTCCGAGAATTATGTCCATAACCTATGTTCTTACATCATCCATTTCTCTATCTTTAAATTGTTTTCCTGACCCCTGGTGTTTCAGTAAGACCACTCCCCCTTCTCCTTTTCTTTACATCCTCATTCAAGAGGATTTCTCATCCGGAACTAGCTTTGTACCATATCATTTTCCAAAAACTATGTGTCGATCAATTTCCACTCCCATGGGATGTGTAGTGATGTTAAAATCATAGGTCATGGGATTAGACCTCTTCATTGACTCAATACAATGTAATCCCCCCCAACATAATCATGTCTAATTTGGTATGTTTAGTTTAGTTTTTGTAAGGAAGATAGTTAATATGGACCACCTCACACATCAATATATTAGTCTATAATTCAATGTAGTTTTTCTTAAAGCACCCATAACCTAAGGTCCAAATCTAAGACATTAGACTAGTAATTTCGATTATGGGTTGAGATATATGACCATAAACTAGAAGAATATATATTTTGAATTGTATAAAATTAAAATTCCAATCCCAACATCATCAATACAAGAACATAAACACTATTTTTTCCCCATATAATATCATGACACATAAAATGATAAATATTAGATTAATGTTGTAAAAACATACTACGAATAAGTCATAGAATTGTGCCCTTCCCCTATATTTAATTGGGATGCCTCATATGACATGTTTGGGATGACTATAACAAACATCTTAAACAAAAAACATTTAACTACACTCATAATCTACAAAAAAGACATGGGGTACCCCATATGACCAATATAAAATGACTTGACATCATTTCGAAAAGATTATTATACCATAACCAATATCAGTACTCTTCCACACCTAGTTCCAAAACATCGTGTTGTTTGATTCCCATTCCCATGGGATGCAAAGTGATTCTCAGACCTCTTATCCAGGGTCCATCCTTACCATAAACTCATTTCATGTTATATTCCCTGTAAGTTAATCTTGATAAAAAAAATCCAATATTTTATCCCATTCATTTGTTAGCATGGGAGAATGGCTCGTAGAAACCCCAATCCTCCTCTTAATACATTCCCACTTCCACATACATGTTTTATATTTTCTTCCATTTGAACCACTACCACCCTATCAATTTCAATGGAATCCATAATTGAAATTTTTCCAAGCCACACTTGATCCACTATCTTTATGGGATATTTCCTTAATGGATCCTTGGAAACAAATGGTTGGTCTCGTGTTTCCAATTTTTTCAACGGTTGATCCCAAATTATTTCACCCCATCTTAAACCAACATAGTTGTATATCCTATGTTTCAAACATGGAAATAGTCATTCCTTTACATTATCCATCCCCTTTTACTATCTAGGTCTTCAAATTCATGATATACCCATGTGGTATTTGGATGTCGCTTTTTACCCTTTTGGGTTCAACTTCCCGATGCTCCTTACTTCTATCATCAAGCATGGATTAAATGAGCTTAGTATTTGGTAGGTGAGTTTTACTCTAGATAGGTTAGGTTCATGTATGCACCATTGTTCCAATATCAAGGTCCTTAAAATCTAGAACAATTCGAAGCATCATTAATTTAAATTGTATTAATGTCATCACGGGAATGTTTCATGTGGCATCAGGGTTCCATAGCCCTCAATTCATGTCATGTCAGCTACTATTCATTCCATAATCACTCCTTCAAGACATGCAACAAAAGTTCTATGATTTATAACCGTAAAATATTTTCAATATGTATGAAAATTAAAACCATAATTTCATATCCCATTTTGAATAATCATGACCTTAAAATAGCATGTAGGTTGTCTCTAAAATGCTTTGTGTGGGAGGCCTTCTGTAGATCCTCACTCACATTGGGTTATCTATACCCTATTCCACACACATCCCTTTTAGAGACACATACCTGATATCCATGAATCAGGACCTTAAATTGTGTGTTCTTCTCCCTTGATTATTGTCTTACCACATAGCCTCTTAGCCACAACACATTTGTTGTTTTTAAACCCTTTAGATTCATAATATTATTTCTTGTGGTGTTCACCATATATCCAAAAATTAAGATAATATCTAGTTGAATCAGCAAATTCCAATATCTATAAACAAGTACAATGACTCATTGATTCATTTTTATTACCATTATCTATTTGAAACCTTGTAGTGTGAGTTTTTTGATATTAAACTATTTATAATTTCTTGGTTCTACATGAATGAACTAAAAATATCAATAGTAAGAGGAAAGAAAACTTTTCAGTTCGTAAAGCTATAAGGAAAACCTCAACATGAGTCGAACTCTACCATTATGACTCTCCAGTAACATAATTAAATAAAGGGGATAATAATAAAGAGGTATAAATCAAGGAGGTACCCACTATAGACCCTAGAAGGAACTAGGTTTTGTTCACAAAATCCATCATTTCAAAAAAATATTAGATCCAAATATTATTATCCCTTGTCCTCAATAGCCCCTATAGGTGGTACACTTTAATGTTACCAACTTACTCCCCATCCAAAATTCTAATGTGGTTGATATTCACATCAATTAACCCTTCCAAAGCATTATGGGTTAAATTCTGTTACGAGTATCCTAGTAAAACGATGTAAAATTGTGTGATGAATATTCCTCACCGTATGAAATTAAACTATTTGAGAATCATCCAAACTATTTGAAAATATAATACTTTTCCATAATTCTCATAACCTGATGTAAAACCGTTAAACACCATAGTCCCTCAAATATAAATCCTATTTACACCATTATTTCTGTCACCTAGTGCATCGTTCAGGTTCCATGGCCATCACTTAGAACATGAGATGAATCTCCACATGGAAGATTAGTTAGAATATTATTCAATACAATATTTCCAACTAGTGTTCATAAATACATTGTAGCATATTCTTGAGACTATTGGTCTCTATTAAAAATTTCCATCCATTCACCCCATGGTTCATGTATTCCTTTACATAGCTCCCCATCATCGTTCATGTCTAAATGGGACTCCTTTATGGACATGGATCATGGACACACAAGATCCCATACCATCTTAATAACATTCCCCAAAAGACTATTGATGACATTTTTATATAGGAAGTAATTTAATGAAATTGTTAAAAAGTGTCCATAATTTGTTTTCCCCCATCCTATAGAAAACATGATTGGATTATATATTTCAATCATGTTAAAAAGATATCATTTATCATTACCCACCCTATTTATGTTATAGATAAAGTGAATTTCAATTCCTGGTCTTCTTCGGCCCTATGTTTGGGTAGAATTTAACACCAATAATTGTATCCCATTTTTACACTAGCACATACCAAGAAAGAAAGTAGTTTTTAAGAGAGTCTCATCCTCTGACCATTTACTCAATGGTTAAGACACTCCTAGTTGTAAAGAATAATGTTCAAAACCCAAGTGTTCTCCCTTTATCTACCACACTAACATTAATATTTATTCATTTTTTTCCTTCTTCACTACACCTATAATGACTCACATGGGTTGCATGATTTATTATTGTTTGTCATTTCAATGTGGTTATGTTACCAAAAATAGATTACATTTCAAATCACAAAATGAAATAAAAAATATTCATACAATGTTTAGGAGGTTCATATTATTTTTAGAGACACCCCATTATTTCTAGATAAGATAAATTTTCCATGGTCTAAACCCTTGTGATTGATCACTCCATTGCAACTAGCTCTTCTTGAGTAACCTCTATTGTCTACTGTCACACCCCCAGATTGGATGCCTCGTCCTCAAAATAAGGAGAACGTCATCAACCCTAATTTACACATGATCATTATCACCTTTCAAATAAGAAAATCTATATTCAACCTCAACTTCCATATGGCCAACCACAACTAGCCTATCCATCAATAGATCAAATATCCCTTCTGGTGTAGTGAAGATAGCTTTGTGCACTATGATGTAGTTTTCCATATTAGAAATATCTTCCTTATCTACTAGAAGTTCTGGGATACCCTCATCCTACTTATTATACCCTTTGACATCTAGCCTATTCTACTTAGAGTACATCAATTTGATAAGAATTTTATAATATCATTCATGAAGGATGTTGGGGTCCACCCCATGAGTCCACATGTTGAATAGGCAATGGAGAAGAGATACAACATAGTAAATAAGATCATCATGTGGAATTCTGATGAGAAAATTATGTGAACTCCTCCAAAGACTTGAACTAGTAGACTTAGTTATCTTGAGAAACATGCATGATAGAATCATAAAAATTCTCATGATTTGAAGGATATAAAAAGTAAATGCCACAAAAATGTCAATGAATAGGTCATCTGTAGGTAGATTCGTGGGTGGTATGAGCACTAGATCTATGTAATGTGCATCATCTGTAGACATCTCATACACAAATTAAGCCCCGAATACATAATATAGAATATATATTGAAGGATAAACCATTATAACTTTCTCGATATAAGAAACTCATGGAACGTTATGGAAATCCTCTATTTGGTCCTCATCTCTAGCATCCACCACCAATTATGAATGTAGTATATGTGTGGCCATCATAGTCTCTATGATCATCATGGTAATTTGTTTGATTTCGACCTCGTCTATTGAGGCTTCAGCACCATAAACCACCCCATGGGTCACTTTTATAGGAGTATCATGTACCACATCTTCCTTGACCATTGTCATCGAGGGAACAACCTCTTATGTTATTGTTTCCCATGCTAGGCCCATTATATAGCAGGATGACCATTGAATATGATATAAACATCAATTTAATGATCAATTTTATTTCATAATGACTTATGATAGGGAAAAATCAAGGTAAATGTGAATAAGGTAAAATAATACAAGAATAGTATATTGTAAAAAGAAACTAGGGAAGATTAATGGATAATCCCCAGAGAGAGGGAATTTTTCTAGTAGACATCTCCTTAGTTTTCTATGCCACTTCCACTGAATGATGGATACATGTGATGAGACAATATAGAAGGTCCTTGTGCCTTCATCCTCAAGTGATTAGAATCCCATGTCCTATTCTTATGGTTCATCTCAAATATACCCCTCATACATACTGAATTATTATATAAAATTTAACAAATGAATTATGTAGAAATATTAAAGATTATGTAATATCAAAGGAATATAAGATCAGTGGATTTACATTATCAATGTTTGGATCTCCACACATCAGATATTATTACTGGGCACCTATTTCCTAGGAATCCATTGACTTTTCACTCCTAACCACACAAACATCCATGTGGTTCATAGGAAGACCACAAAAGGACAACATTCATAGAAACAACTTTACACAATTTGTAATGGGATGTCTAATTTTACGATAGTATATCATTTCATCCATCTCGACCATGAACCGAATCATCTTAACATCGTAAAAATGGAATTATTATCACACATGGTCCATCCTGGTTAGGAAAATTACATTATTGTGGAGGCACTGCAATATCCCATTTAGATAGGGGATCTATTTATCAATTCACCAATTATCCCAAGTGTTATAAAAATGATCCTCTCTGGGAACATCTGAGAGGGACTATTTATTTCACAAACCATGGGAATGTTCATTGAGAATAACTTTATAAGGTCAAACATACTCCCTAATTTTCATACCTCGGAGTGTCTACCCCATTGATTTTTTCCTCGCTAATCGTTCCAAATATAGAGGACAGGGAATTACCAACATTGCAACTACTACTCCACTAATTGGACATAGTCTCCCTCTATTACATGAACATCCCATCGCTCTCCCTCAAACCCCTATATATAGGACCACTTATTCCTCATTAGATCAAGTGGTGTACTACCTCAACATTTTCCATGGTATATGTGCTCTCCCAACATAACCAATATTCAAGGATGATCACCTAATAAGCAGTGAGGGATGAAAACTCATTCCACACATCTCCATCTTCACATGAAAACATGCATTATAAATGTCAGAGACTATGGGTATACGTTTACTATTCACTTCCACTTATACCCTTTGATTGATCCAATGAAGGAATCATAACTGCCTCTTGAATTGGTTTTGGGTGTATGGCTCACATATCACCCTCCAGTACACCTGCGCCACCAGTACCCCCACATCAAAAGGCCAGGAGGAATACAAGTAGTAAGATTGTCCATCATCTATCATGATTCATCAATAACATAAGGAGAGCAATAAAATGAGTAATTAAGTGGCCCACCATCATGATACTTCCTAAAACATCAATTGAGACCATTTGGGGAGGCTAACTCCTAGGGATGTTCATGATAAATGGCTAGAAGTATATGTTGGGGGGGAGATTGGGTTTAGATATTCATATCCCCCCATGTGTGTGGATACCCAACCGTAGATGAAGTGGATGGAATATATTCATAGAATGGATTCATCCCCTAGGTCATATGGTGTTTCAATTTGTATAGAATAACCAATATCAAGGCCACTAGGTTGATGTGTTTCCCTATTACCAGCATCAAAATCATGAAGTGGTTTCTCATTTTCATCCCCATGGGTTCATCCCACACCAGAAAATTCTATATGCAGATTATCATATAGACAAATTAGGTTATCCAAAACACCAGAGCATCCATTCCCAAGATGTATCCATAAAAAAAATTGATAATGTCTATAATCCTCCACGAAAAGATTTATTTCTCCATTGGTATTCCTTTGGATATTGAAAAAGCTTATTCAGCATCATGTACCATGGTTTATTTACAACACACCCAAACCATTTATTGAAATGGATGTACATAATCCCTATTTTTGGTCACCCTTACCCTACAATAAGTGCAGAAACACCCTTTATATGGTTGGAAGCTACTCCTGGTCCTCCTAGACATCCTCTATGGTGCGGAATTAATTGTACATGTCTCTTATAATTGGAATACTATGTAAATAGTATATATACTACAACCTGATGTCATCCTCTCAATTGTGCAGACAGAATGTGTTGGTCCCCAGTTACAATCTTCCCAATATCTCCAGCCTGAAGCCTCGGTGATGGTAGATGAGGAATTGTGAGGATCATACTACCTCATAGATCCAAACCCTCATTAGCTTCACAATAAATTTGTAAAATGAAACGTATTCATAGTATACCCAGACAGACTCATTTATAAAGATTCCACCCAAGTGTGGGTCTCATTCTTTGGACTATCCTTTTACATGGTCGTTAAAAACCTCTATGAGATAATTATCATATAGGGGTGTGTATAAATTCACCTTCATCACCTCCATTTTTGATGTAGTTAAAATTGTTCCATAATGTGTGTGAAGTAAGAGAATCACAATCCCTCATGAAGTGACCTCCAATTGACTTGTTATTATGCAACTGTCCTTGTGTGATCCTAAAATAGTATGCAGTGTCATCTCTATCGATACTAGTGATGAATACATTGTCTCTCATCCTCAAACCATACAGCAGTAGCCTTTTAGAAAGTTTATATTCTTGTTGAGACTCCATCACCAATGCGGTCGGTATTTCATGATATGAAATGCTCAATATTCTATCTCTGATCATGATATTATCATGTATCTCCATTCATTAGTTAGGGAAGTATTTTACATCGTAGATGTTTATTTAAAACATGAAATAAAAAATTAGAGTAAACAAAAAATTAATATTCTTGGAGGTTGGCTTGTGATGGTCATGTTCTTAGAAGATGTAGACTGGTTAATATATGATTATGGAATAGTAGTTCACATAATAGGAAATTTTATCTAGTGGTGGGGATTAGAATCACAAAACTATATTTAAGGTCTTGAGTTTCATGAATGATAAAACTAGCCTATGTTTCATAAAAATATCGTAATGCTCAAAGGTATCCCACCCCTTTTTATTGAAATGGGATAAGACCAAGATTCTCAAATAGGGCTTGAAAAACACCAATTTTCAGTGTTAATCCCTCAAAATACAACCATCATCTCCCTCATTGGATCTAGTTTGATTTGTTTGGTGGGGGGTGGGAATGAACTATGCCTATCACAGGATAGGTTGAGGAAGGCAGTACCAGTTAGAAACAAATTCTAGAGAAAATATCCAAAAAATCCACATAGGGAGAAGGATTCACGATGGTCTAAAACTTTCTTAATAGAAATAGCTCACATAAGTCTACATCAATGAGATTATTTAGCTGTTAATGTTCACATAGAGTAACTCTAGTCCACATAACCCAAGAAGTTCATGATTCTCTTATTATTCAGAAGAATCCTCCATCATAAAAATAACTCATACTCCACTACTAGGAATATAAATACCCATATGTCTAAAATTTATGATTACATCACCTTTAATATTATAAAAAATTCTTGGAATTCCTAGAAATATTAATCGTTATAGGTGACAATGGATATGAAAGTCCAAATGTATCTTCCATTCATGAAAATGCTAATCATCGATATTTAAGAACCACAACCCATTATGGTGATGTCTTTCTAGAAATTCCCAGGTGTTTAAGTAAGAAGAAATATTTTTGGACATTTTTGGATTTTGAGAGCTTATTTTACATTATGAAACCAATTACATCGGGACCAAGATTTTAATCTAAAGTAGGTTTATCCTTTTTCATGAAATATATTCTTTCATGAGACCCCTAACCTTCATGAGATACCCAACATTCATTAGGAATTTTTTTAAACCCATCATCCAAGACTCTTAATGGTGGTAACATTCATAAAATAACCATTCAGGAAAGGTGAGTCCCTTTGGCCCCATTCCAATACATGTATAATCCATTGACACCCCAAGTCCATATGTGACCAGTACCACATACCATTATATCCACCCACTTTTCATCAAGTAAATCATGTGAATTTAACATGATAGTTGTTACTACTAATTGGTACCCTAATTTGTTTTTCCCTTAATAATTTAAACCCTAACATTGGGCCTCCAAATTACCACTCCCCAATGACTCAGTTCATTCTTTCCCTTTTTAATAGTGTGTGATATGTGTAAATGTAATCCATAATGGTGGCATCAATGAGGTAAACATATTAACTCTTTTGTAAAAGATTCCTTTTAAAAAATATTCCTCTCTCATTGTCTTATATATACTCTAGGGTGGACCCATCCACATATGAGCTACAAGACATAAAATTTCGTATCTCAATGTACCTATCATATGATGTTAAACTGAAAAATGATAACATTATCACATGAATTTAAACTATGACCCTACGATGTGTGATAGAAAAATTATTCCTAATGTGTAAGCATCATGGGATGACACTCCTCCCCTTCTATGTGATGTTACCCTCCAGAAAAAACCATCGGGTAGCTTTTACATGTAACAACCACACATTATCCCTCATAATAGGATGAACAACCTCCTTCGTGAAGATTCTATGCATAATCCCCCTACAATTCCTTATAAACACAGCTTCCATGACATGATCATCCAAATTGTATAATGTTAAACTGCATGGACTGGTTGTGTCACATGACCATAAACTATAGCATCAAACTACATGATTTTGGAAACCTATTTATTAAATAGGGTAAGCAGGACACATCCATCATGTTCAATCTGAACACAACAACATCACCACCAACCCTCCGTATAGGAAATCTTCACCCCCTGGTGGCACAACTAACTAAATTAAAATTTTGAAGTCTTCCTCCTAGGTATACACATAACCAACCAATATATCCATGCAATATTTCAAACAAATGACCCAACCATCACAACAAGAAATTAATCATATAACCCATTTATGTCTGTAATATGTTAAACATGTTACCTAATTCAACATCCCCACAAAAGAAATGAAAAATGGGATTCCTATGGTAAATATACTCAGTATACTTATGTCCATGGAGTCGACTACATAAATTAAATCAAGATATTACATGGGTTCCACAACATAGATTCTTCATGAAAGGGATTCCCTCCAAATTTGGAAGACAATATGTGTTCTCAAACTACCTAATGTCCATAAATTCCCATACATTCACAATTTTACTATCTCAAAATATGATTGGTTTCATCTATGTCGAGATAGAATATGTGTAATTAACTTGTGTTCACCTCATGATGGCACTAGGAATGAGATTCAAAAACATGGTTGAAATAAATGAAGGAGACCCGGACAAAGTGAAGATCTCAAATGATAAATTCATGGAAGGAGGATCTGAAATCCCATCATCAAATTATGATCAATGGGCCAACATCACCAATTAATGTGATCGATGACACTATCCTTTGTAATGTGGGATCTTAGGGAAGAATCACATGCAACACACAACCCCTGAAGAATTATTAGAAGCATTGATGATATTATAATTGATTATTCTATGAATTTTAAATATAATATGTTCTTATAAAATTAATTGTAAATAGTTAATAATTTGATGAATTTTAATTTAATTTATTTATATTTATATAATGTCATGATATAATAAAATAGTTCTCCTTACAGTTTGATGAAACTCTTTTGATGCTAGAGAGCATGTTTTATCTTGTTATAGATTTTTCCAAAGGTTTCACATAGTAAGAATATATAAATAATAATTAATTTATTTAAATATTGTCGAAGAACCTATTTTTAGATAGAGATAATGGATAGGGCCTTGGTTTCCTATTTTTTGTTGATGTAAACTGCTTTTTGATTGCAACCTAGATAGCTCAATTATGTGTGATGGATGGATACCTTATTTTATGACCTAGATTTCTCTATTGACTATGTTTGGTTCCTAAAACATTGTGAAAGTCTATATATGAGATCTTATGATGTTATGAGATCTTGGGATGACTAATTATATATGTGGAAGTGTGACTTGTATGATGAGGTAGTGGACGACAATTTTGACCACATGTTGCATGAAGATATGCATGTAGGTGTTGAGTATGGAACCAAATAGTATGGAACTAATTGAATCTTGTATTACCTATTTATGTGATAAGGATAGTTTGGATGATCTATTATTTAGCCTATTAAAATTGTAAATTGACCTGTTTATTTTTTAACTTCATTCATTTCCCAACTACCTAAGGTAGCTGGATGTGCTTAGTAGCATTAGTTGTTTGTATCCTATGATGGTTTTCCTAGAGTACCTAAAAATTATGGAATTTAAATATCATATATTTAATTTTTATACCATGGTGTTATTTCCTTCTATAAGAACACTAATAATAGAAGATAATATTTACAAATCATAGACTCAGTTGTAATATGCCTCGAGGGAATGGACATGGCTTTGAATGATTTAATTAAAAATACTGTAAAATAATTAATGTTTCTAAATGATTCTAATTAATTTTTAAAAACATAATAAATGAATGGTGATGATAAAATAGAAATATGTAATTTAATTTTTCTCTTTAAACTTGTTGTGTGTGTAATGGATACATATCCTTAAGAGTGGAAATCTGAAGACTAAGTGCCATTAGCTGCATTTGAGTCAAATAATAGGTTATTCACATTTAGTGGTTGTAATATATATTATATCATCTATATTTTTTGATTTTATACTCCAATAAATCCATCGTAGTTTCAGAAACAAATAAATACCATAATTTGGATTGGTATATTATTAAATATCTTAGTGGGAGGATGGATGGGTGACTACACCCCATGCACATCTCTTCACGATTGGTACATTTTTGTACACGTAGGAAAAATATCTTGGTTCCCCATATATGTATATTGAGGGATGTAGTTTTTGAGGTTTTTTCTAGACATTTATTTCAATATACAGTGTCCATTTAATTATTAATGGTATAATATGAATTGGCAAACATGGATCAAGGTAACTTACTCAAATTATGTGCTGTCTTGGATTGAGGAATATTACCGAATGATTTATACATTACATAAATTATATTATGGCTCCCTAAAACTACTATGTTACTATATACAGATATGTGGATGGGATTGTGTATTCAAGTGATTATTGTGATTCATGTTTCGATACATATCCCATGTTTCTATGATATTTATTACTTTTTGGGAGAGATCGATCAACAGGTTATGCATTTGGTATGAGAGGAAAACCATTTGGTAAGAGGTAATGGGGTACGCATTATATTTAACCATTATATTAAATAATCTCTTATATTCGGTACATTTTTACAGTAATATATACTATGTATTGGAGATTAGTATAGTTGTATAGGTGAATAGTAATATTCACTATTGATTTTATGTTCTTTAGAAGTATTTATTTATATTATTCATGAGATTAACTAGAGAAGATATTTCTATGTGTACTATTAGTCTCACTCCATGTATATAAACACTATATTAGGTAAAATGAGGAGGTTAGATAATGTCATGGATATTACTACCTTGTGTTTTTCTAGGAGTTTTTTGGGATTCATGGTCACTTTTTTCAATACCATTTTAATACTTTTAGATTTCCATTCAGTTGTTTCAGTACATTATTGTATTTCATGTTTGATCATAGTATTTGTTTTATATATCTTAGTACGTATTGATTGGATTATATATCTTGTATCTACCTTATTCATGTTCTCATAGAGGGTAAATCATCTCCAATGAATTTTTTATACCCTTATTTATAGTATCACATTCTCTGTTGATTATTCATTTGATAATTAAATATAAATGATATTTAAGAGGATATAAATTCATTCATTCAATTTAGAATGGGGAAAACCTATACAATCATAATATAAATAATAAACCTACACTAAATATGTGAAAGAAGATTTACATTTTTCAGAGATTGAAAAAATTAAATTATTGTTAATGTTACTTTTATTTATAAATTGGAACAAGTCAATTCTATATGACATGAGATTGATTTTGATCATTAAGAATCATCCAATTATAACCTTCCAATGGGGTATCCATTGAAAATGATAATGTAATTATCTAGGATATTAGAATATATTCTTTTATATATTAACAATATATTTAATAGATTTATCCACAATAAAAATAAATAGATAAAATCCCACGGAATAATTTTTATTAATAAAATTTAAGGATTCAAAAACTGTGTGTAAATAAAAATAGTTGTATCATTTAAAAATTAGTACAAAATATGATCAAGAACAAATTATGTTTATAAAGGGGAATGTATCCATAAAAAAGCTACATTTGTATATTTAATGATAATTTAAATGATAAATTCATAATTTTATAAAATTTAATTCTATAAAATGAAAAAAATTGTGTTTTACTTTGAAATATTTTTTTATGTGAATATTACCAAATATATATTTTCTATAATCATAGAATTTATGAATTGATAAATATGTTAGTATAAGTTATAAATATAATAATAATTTTAACTAATAAGAAATTTATTTATGCAGATAAATATGTATTTTCCAGTAATCTTATGAATTTATAAACTTTAGAAATAACATTTTTTTAACTCGGGAAACATTTTCAAATAATGGAATGTCTTTTGGCTATAATTTTAATTAAATATAGTTTTGGTAAAATTCTTTTTCTGTAAGATTGTAATAATAAAAAACTGTTATTTCACTTATTATTAACCTATTCATATCATGGTAATCAAAAACATTTATAATTGTATCTTACACATAAATTTTAATCATAAAAATACAGTTTTTCTAAAAATGTGATATTACACATTACACACACTAATGTTAAAAAGAATTTTTATTAGACATAAAATTTTATCTTATAATATATATTTAAAATTTGAAATATTTATTTCTAAATAATTTAATTAGTATCTTTTAATTTTTATTTTATTATCAATTTTTTTGTAAATATTAATCCAACCTTGATTATCCTATTATATATTTTGGTATATTCTTTCCCTTAATGGTATTTTAATCCCACCATTCTTACGTTTACATTTCCAATGTTATGATGAAATGTGTACCCATGATATATCAGGAATAAAATATAATTTGGGGAGAATTATTTTGTTATGTTGATCACTTATTAGAGAATATGTAAATTTTAATGTACTGGGAAAATATTCGTTAGTTGAGAAAGTTAATGGATCTATTAATTGGTGTTTTTTAATTATTCTATAAAATTTTAAAACTAAAAGGAAATGGAAATGAATTTAATGTATTTTTACATTAGTGATGTAATTATTTGAATATTATGTATACACTATCATTGTTAATCATACAACACGTTTTAGGGATCCTCAAGTATTAATATTTGAATGAACCATGTTTTATAGAGATATAAATATATACCTTCATATATGCGGAGAATCACATCATTATAAATAAAATTTCACAAACTATCATCCATAAACCCATGTAAACATTTATATATTCCAACTGAGAACACTTCTGAGAAACTATGCATTAGTCATTATAAATGGAACATTTTATAAATGTTTCATTGGTTTTAAATCCTTATAACCATCCACCCGTAACTATTAGACATCAATTTTTTTTTGAGTTGGTCATCTTTTTCTAGTCATCATCAGATGACGATCCTTAAAATTTATAAGAACAAATGTTGAAATTTCAAGTAAGTAATTTTAGAATTCATAGCAATGATTTCACTTTTCCACTAAGGAATTTCTAATTAAATATGGAAAATATATAAATTCCACAATATTTATAGAAAATGGATTCACATTACATAGGAAATAACCTATAATTGACATATTCTATACATAATTTGAAATCAATAATGATTAATTCTTATAATTACCTCCCACGTCAAATATATTTTGAAAGGATAATTAAATATAGTGAAACCTAGGGGGATAATAACCCCTATGATGCATAAATTGACTAAGGTATTAATTAATGTTATATAATGTGTGATTTCATACTCAAATTATTTAGGAACATCCATGAGTCCCTATATAGATTGGTCTATAAGAGATGGAATTTGTTTTTGATTTGTTTGTGTGTTTTTTAATGTAATTTATTGGTTCAAATTCGAGAAAATATCTAGAACCCTTTAACTTCTTCATTATATTTATGAAGATTATTCATGCAATGGGGGTTTATGGGACTCCTTAATATAATTAATGATATTTGTGAAACCAAAAAATACATCATGCGGTGGGACATAATTTTATTTATAATTTTTTGATCTCTATGAATCCCATCAGAAGATATTCATTTACATAGAGTAGCCTGTTTCATCATCAGTGTAAGGAATGTTAGATTTAATATCATTTTTAATTTATTATTTTGTTTAATTTTAATTATTATAGAATAGGGATATTTGGATATGTTTCTAATAATTTATATTTTTATTTTCATGTTTTAAAAATCACTTAATAATCCAAGAAATGTTATCAAATAAGTAGGAAAAATGTATGATAATTCTAGGTAATTATCACACATGAGTGGTGATGAAGTGTATCTCTCCACCCAGTATCTCTTTTTTATTCAATGAGTAAAATATACCATGTGTTGGAAAAATATACAATGGATAATAGGTTCGTATAGATTTCTCCATCGATGTGTCTATTTTATGGAATGTCAGAGTAAACCATTACTTTATATTTAAAAACCATGTTTTGAAATATAGAATATCAGGAATAAATTAAGTGTTTCTATTATCTTGATATTGATTATGAGATATGATTATGTTATAATGTATATTTTACTAGAAATGTGATAGTACATTATGTATTTAATTTAATTTAAAAAGTGAGGCATAAACTTCATTATTTTGATAATGTAGCCTATGTCCTTACTATGAAAAATAAATCACTATTTTTTGAACGATTCATGTTTAATTGTCTATAAATGAAATTGGTGGATCTAGTTTAACTTAAAATTGTATTAAAACATAATTCAAACCATCTATTTTCACATTAATTCATAATATTAAGTAGAACCCACTATTTTGGTGTCCCAAATCGAACATCGCAATGGGGCTGTTTTTGATTTTCATTATTCATGCTCTAAGAGAGCTAATTGAAATTTCTTACATCAACACCTCTATATGGACAAAATTAAATGATCTCCCCACATAGATTCTTCTTATCTAGTACCACCTATGCTCAATCGATCAACCCTATCCATTTGTGGTGGGATTCTCTATTGATGGTTCAACATAATGTTATGTGATGGTTTAAGAATTTATATTTTATATATTATATTTATTATATTTATTTTTCATATAGTATATAAATTGTTTAGAGATGATAAGTGGTTATTTAAAACCTATAAATAAATTGTAATTTTTGATTTTAATAATTCTATAGGTGGTATATATTAATGAATTATGTAATTTTGTTGATTTATTTTTTAATAAATATTCACTAATATTTAAGGTTAATACTAAATAAATTTTTTTACAAAATTTAGAGTATATATTATTTGATTATATTTTTTTATATAGTTATTATAGGTGTGATTTATTAAAGGTAAATAATTTAAAAATATGGTAAAAATATAGTATTAATATTTTCATATTATGAAGTATTCACAATATGTAATTTAATTAGATCAGTTTATGGTCCTTAGTTGAAATCATTTTTAACCAACATGAAAAATAAATTTGATGATTTATTTCCAAGATGAATAAAAGAAGATTATTTGTAATATATATACATATATATTTTGTATAATATTTAAATAAAAATTAATAAAATCAATATTTTTTAGAATTTTTAAAATATATAATATATACAAATGTATAATGTTCAATAATTATAATATATACATAATTAAATGATAAATTACAATATGTTAATAGTTTTTTTTATTTAAGAATTGTTTATAAGATGATTATATCAAGGTTAAAAACATGGATTTCTTATTTATTATAATATTATTCTTTGTTTTATATGTAATTATAAATTTTTTATAAGTTATTAATATGTGTACACTTTTTTTGTTAAAATAATTCTTATAAATTTCGATACCATATTAGAAATGTTGAAATATGTTTTAGATTTCATTTTCCGCAACATGATTTTATGGAAAATTTTATTATATTTAATTTAATTTATTATATTTGTTTATTAATATTTAATTTTATTTTTTGGGTGACCTAGATTATCCATCATATAGCGTATCCCCACATAGAGGGACTTTGGGTTGGACATAAAAATTTTCCTAGGATCTTATGCCTTTTTCTAGAACGGTTTAATTTTTATCTATTCTTCCATGCTAACTCAATTTTAGATTTTCACATTCATATTATTATACACCTATAAATAAGGATTTCATTTATCATATATATGATATGAATTTAGATATTTATATATATATTTTTTCCCTATTTTTGGTTCAGTTAAAAAGTGTTTCTTTTATATAGAGTTGCACATAAATATGTTTTCAACATATTAATTTGGTGTATGAAATAATATATCAAAATTAAATCATTAGAGACATGAATACACAATGGGAATTACATCAAATTACAAGGTGATGCTAAATAAAAATTTAAAGACTATGGGATATAATCCTTCGAAAGAGTAATTTGTTAGGAACATGAACATCCAACTGGTGAGGTTCTTCCAAATCAAGGTGCCACCAAATTATCATTTATATGGAAAGAAAGTTGTATGTGATATTATATTATATTTTTAATGTTTTTTCAATAATTTTTCCATGTATTTTAATTTTTTATTATTTTATTATCAACTTCTTGAGGAAACACATAGCTAGAAACCATAAAATGTATTATAGAATAGGAGTTAGAATTTTTTAATCTGATGGATTGGAAAAATATTATATGACCTAATTGTATGAGTGTTATATTGGATATGAATATGATGTTTCCAAACCTAAATAACTATATATTGGTGGAAAAAATCAATTTTTTTTTGAAATAATGTTCTTTGAAAAAAAAAATATGATATGTTTAAAATTGGTTATCAATTAGTAGAGAAATATTTATTAATTGTAAATATTAAATTATAACAAAAATTAGTACACAATAGATAAAATAATTATTTTTAGATAATAGTATCATCATCAAATATAATTTTGATTTTTTGTATGAATAAGAAAAATAATGTAATAAATTACTACGACTAGTAAACCAATCAAATTTATAAAGTAAGATAATTTAAATGCCTTAAAAAATACCCTCCCATGTAGCTTAGTGTCAATTTCATTCAAATGATTAATCAAGACGACTGTGAATAAAATAATGATTCATATAAAGTATTTATTTAATTTGATACTAAATTAATTAAAGAATTTTAGACACATATTTTTAACATGATTGGATAGGTTTATTTAACCAAAATTGATTGAGAATGATAATGACATAGTTATACTAGTTGTTTCCTTTAAAACCTATTATTGGTTATAAATTCATAATATTTTTGGATTTTTAAAGTTTTAAAATATATAACTGGTTTTTATGATTTTGTACATGATATGGTAAATAATTGAGAAAAAATGATAGAGGAATATGATTTCTTTTTCATGGTACTATGTAGACAGTAAAAATGGTAAAACAAGATGGATTATGAAATGATAATATGAGAGTCCAAAAATAATTCATCAAGTAACATAATAATGTAATTCATATCTAATGAAAAAAATAATGATGAGTGATAATTCCAATAGATTGACTTTTGGGATACATGGAGGGGTTTTGATAGTATATAGAATGCCCATGATTTGAATAAGTGTTATAAAAATAAATTCATTGATTTTTATGGGTATTTGATACCAAGTTTATACTTTATAAATACTCTAAATATAAATGTGTTCAATATAAATGGCATACTTTCTAAATATATATTGTTTAATTCATGTTATGATGATAATTGTTTCAAAATTATGAATTGGAATGTAATTGAATATCAGATGAATCTGGGGAAAGGATTTGTATGGCACCACAATCATTTTATATGGTAAGATAATTTTTCCATTATCTTTAATAGGTAGGGGATCTCCCCATTATTATTTGTAAATAAAAAAATGATATTTTTTTTAAGTCTAGAGGGATCCCATAACATGTAAATTGATGTTCTAGTTGGTATTTATCCCAATGACAAGAGACCCCTAGTCAAAAAAATATAAATATATAAAGCTTGCATCCCATCCATGAACAGTATGATATCTCATCACATATCATCGTCACCCTCCAACAAAGACCGCAACCCTATAAAGAGGTCCTCCATCAACATCATATCGTCCCATATATAATTTTCCTTCATTCGATGTTGACACCCCCACCATCCTCTGCAGAAGCGTATTCACCCTGTGACATTATTTCTTTGTCTTTCTATAATAATCACTGCCATAATTGATGCTTCATATATAGCTCTAGGACACAACCACAAAGTCCCCCTCCTCAAAATCAACTACCATCAACTCTACCATCATTCCTCATAATCACATATGTATTGTACTTCCATATGTTTTCCACCATCAATCTACGGCCGGAAGCCATCGTCATACTGAACTATGTTCTTCCCTCCACCCCACCATGAAAACATACCCCATCTACAAAGTTCTAGGGATATTTTCCCCTATAATTAGATACAAACAAAATTTTAATTCTTATTATGATTTAATATTATTGGGTTTTCATACCACATGGACAAAACCCCAACCTCATAGGGAATTTTTAAATTTAAAATTTTTATTAAAATAAATGACATGTTCAATTATATAGGAATAAATAATGTTTCATCAATGTTTTTATATTGTTTTAAGAAGAATATAAGGATAAAAAAATTTACCTAGTCTAAATTGTTTATTCAAATGTTTGTGAAAATATGTGGGAAGATTTCCCCGCAACCCCTCATTGGAAAATTTAATTAATTTTTTATTCTTTAAATAAAATTATCTATACAAATGTAATTAAATATATGGTATAGAAATAGTAGTTTATTAGTGTAAAATTTCTACTAAAAAGGATATATAAGTTATTTATTATAAACATAATTTTATTCATAGCATAATATTTTGAATTTAATGTAGTTTTTAAGTGATCAATGTGATTTTTTGTGGATTTAGATTAGTTAAATGATTAAAATATAGGATCATATAAGAATAAAGATACTACGAGTCTCACCTATTATAATAAGGATTATTGAACATTAAACATTAACAAAAATGATACTACTTCATTTAGTACAAATAAAAATTGAATATAATCATTTACTAATAAAATATTCTTGTTAAAAGAAATGTCTCTTTATACAAATGGTGTTTAATATTATAGTGTAAAAAAATAATTTAATTATTTTTTAAATTACAATAAATTTTTAATGGAATATGATTAAATTATAGTGATTTCAGTCTAAAAAATAGTTCTAAATTGAGAACAGAAGTTGAAAAAAAAAACATTTGATGTTACAGAGTAAAATAGTTTGAATATTCCCATGGAGTTAATCATATGTAATATAATTCCTAAATCACTTAATTATTCACACATTCATTCTTAATATATGTGAATCACTATAGATTATAGTGGGATGGTTTTATCAATGGATCAAATAGAGATGAGTTTGGAATAGAGTAAAAATATAGTAAGCTAAAATTACACTAGAAAGTTATGAAAAGGTGGGGTGGTAATGGTAGTCGATCATATGTGATGTGATAGATAAGTTCATATGTTTGGTTTTGTTAAATATTCATAAAACTGTTTTAATAATATAAAATGAATCAATTTGAATCGAATCTCCATTTTATCATTCCTTGAAACTAGTTGTATAGTTGTGTGTATATATATATATATATATTTCCCAAAATATAATGATAATTGAGAAATCAATATATAAATTTGATTTATCTTTAATCGATTTTAGTCATGGACTATTATACACCATGAAAAAATTTTAATGATAGAAAGAGTATGATTCTTTAAAATTCAGATAGAATATTTATCATGAGGCACAAAAAATAAAGTAAAAGTTTCATTGGGTGCACTATATGACCCATGAAGTATACCACATGGATTTTGATTCATTATGTATTTAGTATGTTAGGGGTTAATATATCATATTAATTCATAACCACTAATGATTAGATAAATACCAAGAATGATTACAATCGTTCAACTATAATTTCATTACACAATTAATTGTTTAATAGATAATCAACTGGTGGTTGGTTGTGTTTTTTACCACGTCATTAGTTGGAGATCAACCAAGATTGAAATTGTCATATCATATGATGAGTATGATAGATGGGTCTCAATTGAAATAGATAACAGAGTTTGAGGAAACACCTATATTGAAAATATGATGTTATTATCTATATGGATAAGGGTTATGTGATGTTTTAATTCATAAATATTATTGACAAGTATTTTGGACTTCAATTTGTTTAGTATATTCTTAATAAATCTTGAATTAAAGAGTTATATATCTGAAATTGACATATCTCATGAACCATGGTCTCTCCATATGAATGAAAAAGTGTGTTTATGTGAGTTCATACAAGAATTTGATATAGCAAATGGATACCATTATAGAGATACATGTGTTTAATTATTTTCATTCCAAATATCCTTGTATACCATGTTGGATTATTTTTTTGTTACTTCCACACATTGCATGAATTCATGGATACATATATTAATATTTTTATTATTTCAATAAATAAACATGGTGTAAAATATTATGATTGACAATATATGTATTTAATTTAACACAATGATCTATTATAATAGTTTTTAGGGTTACTTTAGAGGAGTTTTACCTGGGTGTTTACTATTTAATACAAACAATGTGATTCCATGTGAAGATAGTAACGGTTTTTCAAAAGTGTTTTTGATGATATCTTAAAGGATATTTGAATTTTATTTTATATGTTAATTTAAATGAACAAAATATAATGTTAAATTTCATAATGACCATAAGTAATTAATATAAGTATGAAATTGAAATGAATATAACATTAAGAAATTTTTTTTTGAAATGTAATTTTGATGTCATGGACATGAGATTAAATTTTAACTAATGTAATCCTATGTGTTTCTTGATGAGACATTTCTGTTAAAAAAATTTAATAACAGGATTAATAATCCATTAGATCCAATATATTTTGGGAATATGAAATCCCAAAAGTTTAGAGACAATATTTCAGACTATTCAGCAAGTTTTTTCTAGAAAATGACCACAATTAATAAAAAATCCAGTAAATCATTGATTTTTTTATATTTGATAATATCTTAATTACTAGGAAAATGGGTTAAAATTTTGACATTTTATTATTTATTCATTTTTTAAATTATTTTTGAATTTATATATTGATTTGTAATTTTGATGTTTAGTAATTTGATTGAATTTTGGTTTCCACCAACAATTAGTTTTTTAATAGATTTAATTTTATGTATAATGGGTTTACTCATTATTTGGAATTAAATGAAATCTATATATTAGTTAGCTATAAAGAAAAATATTTATATTGAATGATAAATTTTATTTTAAATTTTATATGTTTAAATTTTTATATTTTTTCATTTTAATGGAATGGAATTTTAATTTTCTAGGAGATAAATAATAAATTAATTTAGAAATGAACAAAAAGTTAATTATATTTTTTGGTAAAAATAATGTTGAATATGATGTTAATTTTTTTTATTTGAAGATTAAATTCTTTGGTTCATTAATTATGTGAAAAATAGATTCTAAAATTTTAGAAAAAATACTTTAATAATAGGATCTAACCCATGTGGCCTTACATTAATTATACTAATAGCAACAATGAGGCATTTTCTGTTAGCTGAAAATGAAAACCAATTGACCACCATTCCAATTTCATGATATCATGATGGATATTTTTTAAAACATGTTGAACGAACCATAAGAGGAGTAACATGCTCATGGTCAATGAAATGTATCGTGAGAACATCACATAGTGAACCAAGAAACCAAATTACCATAATAATTGTCAATCGTCAACTATATTAAAATTCAAGACTCTTCCTCATGTGAAATTTCAACCATAGGTCTGGAGATTGAACCATGCTAAAATGCATACCATAGAATGATTTCCACTTCCTAATGAAAACATGAATGACATATGGTGGAACTAGACCTCTATGAATATTAATTTCAAATTATATAAGGTGAAGAACCCATGACCATGATTAAATATGTTGATGTAGAATCAAATAAAACCAAATAAATCTTGAGGTTATAGGTGCATAGTTGAGTATTTAAGGTAATATATTATTACCATGTGTTCCCTGTGTAGGTATGGAATGAAAATGGGGGAACCTAAAATCCATCCCAATTAGTAGGTTAGAGATCATAAGAACCCTATACACCATGAGTTTAGTGAAATGTATGTATTAAAAAATCCATTGGTGTTGTAATGGCTAGACATATCCTACGGAAGGGTTCTAAAATCAATTTAATGATTGAGATCCATGAGCCTTCTCTGAATGACGTTATGCACACATTGTATAAGAAGTGGGATGGAACCAAATTCATTAGAATGGGTTACTAATGCTTGTAATGAACATTGTGAGGACTAATTCAATGATTTTCTGTTATGATTAATTAGTTTTTATAGTATTTGATCTGGGTTGGGAAAATCCACATCAATACTGATACCGAAAAACAAGAGGGAAATAGAGAAATTTTTTCTTTACTGGTCACATGAACTGATGTCAAAGTCGACTTACTATGTATATTATTCTTGAAAAGGATTCTATGAATCTTGATACTATAAATAGAAATTTGGATTACATAAGAGGAGGAAAGATAATATTGAAGTATATGTAATAAATATCATATATTTATTCTAATAGGATATCTATTTAGGATGAAATAATCCCTAATCATTCCTGGTTAAAATTAACTAAGTCCAATGAGGCAGAAGAGAGACTTGATGAGTACATTAAAATCAATCATCCCAGACTTCATGTATTGATTCATATGTCTATGGTTGAATCCCAAGTAAAAATTCATGACATTTCCATTGGAAAAACTCATGATTAGGAAAAAAAATTGGATTCCATCAATAGTGGACCCAACATTATATCCAAACCTGATGAGCCCATTGTGAGAGAAACATCTCAAGATCTCCAATAATAATAAACCAATATTCATTGTTCCTTAATATCAGAATTCATATGCACTAGGATTATTCTTGGGGTAATAGATAATTATCATCAATAGAATTTCTTATCCAATAAGAGTCATAAAGAGTCCCTCAACAAAATCTATCTCCACTATTTTCTATGACACATGCGAGAAATCAAATGAAAGAGAATTTCATTGGAGCTCAAAACATTTAATGAATGGATAATTAAGAAGAAAACTAGATACTTATAAAAAATTCACCTCTCCCATTTTAAATTCTATTTATCTCCTTATGATTATTGTGTAAAACCACTTATATTTTCTATAAATTTTAATTCATTATTTCAATCCAATTTTTTCATCGTGTATTCATTATTATCTCACCCTAGATCACTGGGTTTCTCAAATCTTATAATGTACTTGTGATAACAAAACTCCATAACTATAGAGAATTAACTCAAGGTATTGGTCCCCTTGGGTGATCTCATGATAACTCCAAACCCTTCTTGTAATTATATCATATATTACTTATGCACCTGATATAAATGTGAAAGGGAAAGAAAATAAAGATGTTATTCATTTACATTTTCCAATGAACTACCACATTCACCATTATATCATTCATTTATTCTACCCATACCTTGGTTGACATAGCATTCAAATGGAGCTATATCGACAAGGATATAAATGAAATAAAATTGATGTAGTTAAAAGTATAGGGAAATACATTATTGAGTAAATTTCATACCTTTTTATTGTGGAGTAGCTTTTGGTAGTTCCTCTGGTATATTTTCAACTCCAAAATTAAGATAGTGAATGGAATTAGACAAATTGCATAGTCTTGTTTTTGGGAAAGAACCAAGATTTATAGTTAAAAACAAATATAATCGAACCATGATCAAAACATATTTCAACCTAAAATTCATTGTTTGATTTCTATTTTTAAATTTATAAAACCAAATTTCTAATAATAGGTTAATATGATTCTTCCAAAAAAGAATAAAAAAAATCATATATAGTTGTAAGTAAATTGAATTATCTAGGCCTAAATCATAGATATATTACCATGGTTATCAAATAGGATTTACTAGAAGTAATGTAAATTATGTTTAATGTGGCCTTATGATAAACCATGATTCAACATTGAACTATTTTCAGGTTGTAGGGTTGAGTTTTCACATTCAAAACATACCTATAATTATCATTTTATACTCCTATTTTCTTCTACATCCTTTATTTTCTCCAATATTGGATTAACATCACAGTGTGACCATTATTTAATGGATATCCTATTTTATACCTAATTCATAGTCCCACATGAGCCTATGAAGATTATTTTTAGGTTAATAGTAGTTTAAACCATTGATATAGACCAATTTGTGGGAGGATATAATCTACAACACTAATAAACCTGACTACCATAAACAATACATACCCCTACACCATAAAAATGATCTTACAAAAGATATTATTTGAAGAAACATATCTATGTGGAAGGTAATATAAATTTTATACAAAGAGAATAATTAAATAATGATTGTGATAAAGTATATGATGGATATAATATTCCCCACCTTCGAATAACCCATAGGGAAGTTAAAAAATAAGAATATGAGGAATTAGTGCCCATGGAATTTTTTGAAGAGATTATAGAATTGAAGGAGTTATTTTTTAGAATAGGAAGATCATCCATTTTTAACCACTAAAAACAACTTCCTAAATTCCCTCCACATTGAGAAATATTTAAAAATTGAAATTAATTTGAGAGATATTTCTTCCATTGAATAATACTATTTTGATTTATTAGAATATCATTTAAAATATAATTTTCATTATATTGTATTTTAAAAATCACCAATTCATTATAGATAATCGATGATGAGGATATCAATGATGTTCATGGGATCATTTTTTATGGGATTCTATAATGTTCAAAATTTTCCTAATAAATACATGAATAATTTAAAGAGATGTATGAAATGGAAAATGAGGTATATAATAAGACCGAAGAGGATGATATAATTGACTTTTTCAATTATATATAAAAAATAAAGCTAAATTATCTAAAAATATATCTAGTTTCCAATTTAATGAATCATCTTAATAGACTCCCATATTGAATTTTAATAAAGAAAAACTTGTGGAATACGACATATAAGATAAAATAGAGTTTTAAATTGAATAAGGGGTTTCCCAACTAGTGATGAGGACATGGATGATGAATACATTGAAAACCTTCTCTTATGCACTTTGAAATATAATTCACTAGGGGTTATAAAACCTTGAATAGATTAGAATATTTACTAATTTTAAAAACAAATCAGATAACCAACAAATAATGACGAAAAAAACTCATCCCAATATGTGTTTGATATAGGATATTAAGTATGAGGACCTGTAGAGAATAAAATAATGCATCTACATAACCATGAATATCAATGAGATATTGGTAATATAGAATAAGTATCAATAGGTGCTCTCATGAGGAAATAGATGTACAAGTTACTGTCCACGAGTGGGAGAATATGGACAAATACACAATTTTTTTTAATTTTATTCAGTATTAATTATTTATGTAATCTCTATTAATTAATAATTAGGTATAATAAATAGATGAGCCTCTAGATGTAGAGACCACTAAAACTCTAGCCGAGGATACTCCATTAATTATCTATCCACCCCAACATTATGAAATATGTCACAATGATCAGGGGTGCATGTGAATAACACTATTAATTGGGATCTCAAATGGATGTGTAGTTATTTAGTTGTCTAAGAAGTAGGTTGTTGTTTTTTCAAACCATAATAAAAATCTCTTACATATTCAGTATAATCCATGGGACTATCATTTTCTGGGAATTAAAGAAACTTCCACTCATAGGAGGGAAAACCAAAGATTTTCAAAATCTCTCTTACATTTTCAATTTTATTAATTTTTTAATAATATAAGGATATTTTTTAATTTTATGCATGTTTACCAAATTTGATAGAATCCTTAGAGAATATATCATTTTTTCTACAATTACACAAAGAGGAGAGGTTACATAAATCCTATTTGTCAAAAAAATACAAGGTTGTTTATCTTCAAAAAAACTATTTCACACATATAAAATTTAATTTAATTATTTCTAAACCAAAATATGTAGTGGTAAATAATATTGTGAGAAGGTATTGATACTATTTTTAAATTTTGATATATTTTTAGGAAGTATTAAATAAATCATAAAAAATACCCTCAATTGTTTTTAATGAATTATACATAGTTATGTAATTTTTAGTTTTAATATTTTTAGAATGTAAATAAATAAAAAAAATAACAATGATGATATAAAAAATATAATTAAAAAAAATATTTATCAAGACTATTAATATCCATTTGTGAAGTTTTTTTGTTTTCCTTTATCCAAATTGTAATAAAATATATTTTGTTGTATGTTTCTTTTTAAATAACATTAATCTCTTCAATAACATGTGATACATGAATCCGTGAGTCTAATTGAAATGTAATATTTTATATCATTACATGATAGCCTATAAATTAGTGGTTATGAATGGTAAAAATGAAATTATGAAAATTATATATTTCTGTGCATGTATAAAATAAATTCATTAATTAGAAGATTACTTGAGATAAAAATAAAAAACATTTGAAAAAATGAAATATGTTTATGAAAAAAAATATTATTGTGGTAGAAATGTGTTTTTATACAAATAAATTTAACATATAAATATTTTTTAATGAATAAATTTTGTTATTACATATTCAATAATGTTTTTTATCATCAATATAATTTTTTATGTGTATAGGATACGAATAAATTGAATTTTATGCTTATAAACAATATATTTCTAATGATTAACTCTATCTTGTTTTGTCCACTTATTAAAATATTAATAGATTCCAATTTTTTAAAAATAATTGAAAAATGTCCTTCATATTTGAATTCAAAATTTTAAAATTAACTAAGTCTTAAAATTATATAATTTTCTAGAAAGAATAATTTCTTTCTTATTACTGAAATATACTAATTTTTATTAAAAACATAATTTTCATTTATAGAATTTAGAAACCAAAATATTGAAAAAAAGTTATTAAAAGGATAAATTTTTCCAATTAAATTATTAATAATTAAATTTATATCATTTTAATCAATATTATGTTTATATTATATAAAAAAATGTTTTATATTTATGGAAATATTTTCAATGAAAAATCTGATTTTCATGGTGCTTTGTGTTTTAATTTTATAATAAATTCTTCCACAAATGTGAAATTATTTTTGTTAAATGGATTTTATAATATTAATATGAAAATTTAAAATTACATATTCATTTTAACATAATTTATTTTCACAATGGATTGTAAAAATATTAAAAATTAATTACAGGGGTTATGGTTAAGATGAGTTTACTAAGAGTTAAACCGAAGGATAATGCCAATATGTTAAATTAAAATTTCTTCAATACTATTTAATTTAAATATTATAACATTATAATATATCACAATTTAATCTATTTCAATTTGAACTGTTTTTATTTCAAATTTATTTATCATTTTTATTCTTTTAATAAATTTCAAACTACTTCGCCTACCCCACTTATAAATGGTAGCCTCCTATAATCTACTCTCTACAAATCAAGAGTCCTTTGAAGTAGAATATAATTTCCCAAATACTTTCCTTAAATACATATCCATTAAAAATAGTCAATGTTATTATCATAAAACCATGAAATGTAGGTTTTAGTTCTAATCCTAAAGAGGTTCTCCAAATAACTGGTACAGTTCTATACTATGCGTCTTTATTTTATTTCTTCCTATAACCCTTAAAATATTTTTTAGAAATGTTAAAATATTAAAAGTACTATATTCATTATATTTATATGTTTTTAAGTAGTCTTTATTACATATATATATCCCCTGTATCAAAAAAATATAAATTGAAAATGTTGATCTTGTGTACAGAAGACTACCGCCTAGTGAACTGATGCAATTCTTTTTCCATTGTGGCCAATAAAGAATAGATAAATTTTTGGAATTAATATATATATATATATATATATTATTTATGAAATATACTTCTATAATTATAACAACACATTACATTTTAACTTCCAATCCATTTGAAAATGAAAACACCACTCATGTGTATGTGTGCACTACCTCATCCACATAGCGATGAGACATGGTTTTCATTTTATATTTAAATTTATGGTAAAAAATATAGATTTAAGAATTGTATTAGATATATATGATATAATAATTATTCACTAAAAGTGAATCATTTTTTACGTTTCTAAACTTCCATCCATTGAAAAAATAGAAACAACGTTAAAGAATCAGTATGACTTATCATCTCCGTGAACAGTGTTATTGAAATTTCTTTCTATAACTTATATGGTTGAGAAATTTTTTTTAAAATTAATATTTATGATATTTAAATAATGAAAAAATTAAATATATGATTTAATGAGGAACAATTTACAAGGATTAAAACTTCAAAACCAAAACATACATGAAAAATAAAGTAGTTATTACACGAAAATGTAATTTTGACAAAGAATTATTAATTAACGGTTGATAAAATATTATAAGTAAATAATATATGGTATGAAATATATGATTATGGATATTTATTAGTTTTATAATAAATATATATTTATTAATCATGTTTTTTCGGACACTTATAATGTATATTTTACCCGGGTTAAAGGTTTATTTCCCAATATCATCATTATTTTGATTGTATATGTTAAAGTATCAAATAAGATAATTATTTGATATTTTTATTTCAAAATAGTTATATTTTGGTATATTATATATATTCAACTAAATTACATGTTTTCTTCTTTTTTCACTCATTATGTACTCAAGAGATCAAGACATTATTTTTAATCAAAACCAACATTGATTTTCCGCTTGGCAAGGAATCACTTTCTTCCATATCCATATTTTCATTTAATATTTATAAAGAATATTATTAATATTATAGAATGATTTATTAATTAAATTTTCACCCATTTCTTTGAAAATGTGTTAAAATGAATATTTCTATAATATTTAGAATGAGATAATTGTTTCTTTTTTGAAAACAAAATGTGAAATTAACTTTTTTAACATATATAATATGAACATAATTTCCCATAATCATTAAAATCATAGATTTAATTATTATTTTAAAATATTAAAAGGTTCGTTCCAAATAAAATTTATTCCTTATTATTGAATTTTTATATTTTAAATTAGTTTCTCCAAAATGAAAATGTTATTTTCCTAATGAAATATTCGAGTGATCTTTCTAATATATATGAATAGTGTTAGTTTTATTTGGTGTATATTATACTTTAATGAGGATGTATAATTTTGATACCATTAACCATATTACTCTTTATGTTTTACGAATATTATTACTGATTGTGAAATTTATGAAAATTTCATTTTCTAGTTTTTCATAATAATGGTTACATTGACTAAGATTCAACAATTTCATAAGATGATTGAAACTGACTAAGTATATGAAAAGCGGGGACCATTATATCCCCTCGATGAATCTCTATGTTTTTGATAAAAACTATGTTGGTTATTTAGTTGAGTCCTTACACAGATATGAAATAGTTTTGGGATGATTCCCTGATAGTTTTTTATAATCTATAACAATATTAATTCCATATTATGAGATTACCCAATGATTTTAATTTGATAATATGATTTTTAATTTTATCCATGGATATGTTTCAAGATTATTTTATTATTTATATTGTATTATTTGATCATAATTTATTTCATCTATACTATTGTTAAGGCTAATGTTCATCATTTAATGTAATGTATTATTTTATATTTACCTTTCAATATTGAGTATTCATTATTAAATAATTATAGATTATATTATAAATTACCCTTATTAAGAATATAATCTCACCCAAACATATTTTTCCATTCAAAATGATTCCATAAAGTGTTTTTTTTATTATTTAAGGGATATTTTAAAAGGTATAATGGTTTCTCCAAAAAAAGTCTATTATTTTTTGTATGATTTAAATTATAATATGTGAATCAAGTATGTATCATTCATTCCAAAACATATAAACTAATTGGTTCATTGGGATGTTATCAGTTGCATATAGTACTAGTATAATAATTTAACCACAGACTCTATGATATTGGGGTGAGGGTCTTTACCCAAATTGATCCATTCCCAGGCTAGATACCATTATAGAGTGTATGGTTTTAATTAGTTATGATATTGTCGTAATTAAGTGATTGGTGACTTATTTTTTTACTATATTCCTAGAAACATATTCTCATATCTAGTTAAAGGAGTGTAAGTGAAAATATTATTGAGTAATTTGAATTATTATATAATATAAAAAGATTATTTTAATTAATCTTATCTAACATAGCCTCTATGAAAAGTACACCTAAGAGTTACATTTAAATAAAAATTGATATAAGTCATTTGAAACATTGGTAAAATGGTCAATTGAGATCCAATAATTATCTATAAATCATTAGTCATAGATATACATAATATTATATTTATGAAATTTCAATATGATCCTTTTTAAATTTATGTTCCCATACATAGATGGGGAAAATATCTAAATAGTGCTTAATAGTCAATAAGGAATTCATTCAAGTGAGGGAAATATGTAATCCATATTAACAATAAGTATATTGACTTATGCAAGTTTCATTTGATTTTTATCAATGTAGAGTAAATTGTAACATTAGTCTATGAAGCTTAGGCAAAATGGATTTTTGTAAGAAATTCATGATAAAATTTTGATTCTACTTATATATAATTATTTTCAATCCTATACCATGAATATATTCTTGAATATAAATAAGACAATGTAAAATAATCAAATAAGTAGATTGATAAATCAAAACATGAATGTATCTATTATTTCATTAAATTTTATATTATATAATTTGTTCTTGGTTGAAAAATTGTTTTTGAATAATGAAATTCATAGTATTTTATGGGAGTGAATCATTTCAAATGTTGAGGAGTGATGTGAGACTCAATTAACCATGAAATTTACGATTTATCACTGTAAATGACCTCGTTAATCAAACAAATATAATTTAAATCATATATTTTTGTTATATTGTATGATATTAGAGTTCATTAAAAATGAATTAAAATGTTTCTGTTTAATTATGTATTCATTCTCAAAAATAATTATGAAGACATAAATTTATTTGTAAATATAAATTTTAACTATTTTATTCAGTTTTGTTTAAAACAAATTTTAAATTTAATTTTATTTAGATTTTAATTTTAATTGTATTATTAATTATTTTGAATCCAAATAAAACAATTATATAATTATAATAAAAGTAAAAAGTAATTACACATGATAAATATAATTTTCATATGATTGTTTTTTAATTCAAATAAATCTATATTACTAAAATTATTAGAATTGTAGTTTTAAGCGATCCTAATATTGATTAATTGTGAATTTAATAATAATTAACTTAATTTTAATGATGGCTAAAAAGAATAATTGGAAGTTAATATATTTTATTTTAAGACTAACATTAAAGGTAGTTTAATTCTTTGTATATTGGAAGCAGGAATTTGGAAAATTCATTTTTTTCAACATGATGTTTTCTTGGAAGCCTCATAGAGGCAAAATCACTCAACAAACCATTCACACAAATAGATAAGAAGCCTAATTTCATGTTATCAATATCAAATTTTCTGAAAAAGTGTCACAATACCCATAAGAAGACTCAACATATTAGTGAAATGAGAATAGTAATAAACTCTAAACATTTATCATTGTGTGTGATTATAATGACTATATATATATATAATTTAATTTTATTTAAATTTGTTTTATCCTTTGATCAATCAATTAACCATATCTCATTGTCGATATCCATGGTCGACATATCTACTCCCCCATGAAACTGAGTGTGTGTTTCATCCCCACCAACAAAATATAAGATATCTCTCTACATAGATGATTGTGACTATCATATGAAAGTTCCTCCACGAATCATACTATGAAAACTCAACTCAATCGAACACACAAGAAACCAAGAATGTAAATTTTCTATGGTCAGTTTCACTTAAACCCATTCAATATCTGTATGGAGTGTGTCATTATGATGTATGTGGGATCAGCCCAAGCTATAATGTAGGCTTATTTCATTCAAGTATATGTTTAAGAAGTCAACAAGGATCAATATTATTGATGACTCTAAGATGGGGTAAAAACATATTCATCTAAAAAAGTTGTTAATTCCAATAGATCCTATTAAAACCATTGCATTATAATTACTAGAGGCTCTATTGATTCCGAAATTCATGAAATACAAGAAACTATTATTCAAAATAGACCATTAATGACATCTCTTAATGAAATCATGAACTACATAATATGAAAAATGAGCCAAAAGTTGTAGAACACAATATTTAAATTACATATGAACCTAAGATAATATTTTATCATGATGATGTATTCATTAATGAAATAAAATGAAGATTTATTTCATAGGTTCGTGGTGAAGTAATAAATTCATGTCCTCTTTTATTACCTATGAAACTTCAAATTCATAATAGATGGTACATGCTTCCATCCCAATTATATTGTCAAGACTCTGGATAACCTCTCACACCATGTGTGAACTGAAAATCTTACAATTCTAGATTCCTAGTAGTACTGAATTCCAAAATATAATTGAGGAACTGTTTTAAGAATTATTTGAAAATCGTGACTATTGATCCTTCTTTAAATAATATAATGAACATGAAATTTGGGAAGTGGGATGAACACAAACATTATTTCATTGAAAAATGAAGCTTATAACAAGCTTATTTATTGTTTATTAATTGATTTATAAGAGTGATTAATATATTTTTCATTTTTCTAAACCGAAAATATAAAATCACCATAAATACTACAACTTAGTTACAAGAGGGTGATAGATTAGTTGTGGAAAGATGTAATTTCATTCACTGATGACATTATTGACTTTCTACCACTCTTAATCATGTAGATGTTTATTTTAATCTAAACATTATAAAAATTCAGCCTTAAATTAGAAAAATAATTGTTCTAAAAACAATCTATAGTTGAGAAAACACAGGTACTTTCTCCAATGGGATATTTAGATTGGGGAAACTATACCTAGTCATTCCAAATCTATAATAGCCATGTATATGGAGGATGAAGAAATGAAAAATCAGTACATTGGAAGCCTCCTTCTAATAATTCAATAATCAAGGGTTCAATGTTGTTTTGAAGTCAAATTACAAATCCAATACTAGAAAAACAAAATTAGAGATGATATTTCCCATTATTTGAAGTCCCATCAACTCCACCCTGAGCATTCAGTCCAGACATTATAACCTGTATCACATGAAACTCATAATAATCTCACATATGTAGCACCCAGTATTCACTATTCAATGATACCAAAATTCTGATAAACTTGAATTTTTCACAAAGTAATGGATATTTATTTTTGATAGAATATATTGGACAATAAAATTTTATATGATTATTTCAATTGAATTGATCGCCATTCTAAGACATGACATGTCAGAGTAATCTACAAAAACCGATATCAAATTGGGATCACTACACTAAATTTGAGGATAATAATAAAAAAATAATATAAATATCCACCTTATCCATTTGAAAATAGTATTCTTCTCTTAATGACTAGAATTTAAGATCCATTTCAATTCCTAAAAATTTAAATTTAATATTTCGATTTGTTTTATTCATAATGGTGTGATTATTTTCTCCATGGGTTATGTTTTTATCTTATCATTTTTATATAGGTGTAATCACATTACACAATAAATATAGATAACTAATGAATGGGATAGGTCACAAGTAGAGACCGTATAATAACATTGAATCCATGATTTTAATTCTATAATTTTTAATTCAATCCCTTAATGAAAGAGTGAACTGGGCAAAGAAGATAGAATTTATTCATTTCATAATTCCAATGTGCTTCTTCAATATCTAATCTATCATAAATTTCTTCCAAAAATATCTTTGTATGAAATGTATGTATAGGGACCAATGTGGAATAGGATATGAGTGAAATATAATGGATCTAGGTTATGGGATAGTGGGTGTTTTATTTAAGGAAATTTAATGCCTCTTCACAATGGAGTAGGTGGGATGTATTGTTACTATTATTACATTTGGTGTATATTAAGATCAACAATAAATATAGGGAATCTTAATTAAGGAATTATAATTTATTTTTTTTAGTGATAACCCATATTGATAATGGATAACCTATGTAATCAAAGGTGAATTTAATCCCATTTCATCAAAACATTTTTTTTTAATTTCAATATTTTTTTTAAAATTCAGAAAATAAAAAAATCAAAAAATATGATTGTGTTCTTGTACAAAAATTATGAATATATATATATATACATATATAATTTTTTAGAAATTTATTTTTTTATGTCTAAATACTTGAGAGATGAAAATGTCTAACATCTAGGTGGAATTAAAAGTAAAATAACATGTCTTTTATGAGGACCCAAGATTGGATTTATACCACATAAACTACAATCCATAATGATAATTTTGTATCATTTTATTCCTTTTCAAATATAAAATCAATGTAGAATTATATTTAGTGTAACATAGTAGTATATTAGTGAATATGACTCCTAAATTGGATAAGGTATTAACTCTTTCATTGTAATGAAATAGTTAATTTAAAATTTATATCGGCATATCCTTGAGGTGCTAAAAACATACATTTACATTTAATGGATAGAGTGTTTGTGTCTTAGAATTAAATTTCATATTGAAACTCACTAAAACAAATATTTATCTACATCTTAATCCTTATATTTGGGATGAACTATCATGTTATAGCGATTAGTGGAACCCATTAATTTAATGAATGATATAGGTGAAACCCATTTATACCTATAGAGGAGGGAAAACATTACTTTTCTACATTGGTGATATATAAAATTCCCCATGTTGGTGTTCTTTTCTTTTTAGTATCTCATATATTAATTTATGTTTTAATACCTCAATATAGTTTTTTTTTCATTGAATACTAATTTGTTTAATATCTTTCTTCACATGGAACACCGAACCAAATAAACCATGTAATTTTAAATAATTGTAAAAATGTAAATATATAATTGGTGTGTTAAAAACAATTAACAAAATTATGAAATATTTATGTATATAAATAACCAATATTAATATGAATTCATTGATAAAAAATAATTTAGTGTATCTAAATAACTAATATGAATGTTTTATGATTTAAAATGAATCATTTCCAAAAAATGAATTTATTTTTCATTTTTATGAAACAACAATGTTTATGGAAATATATAATATTCATATGGAAAATATAATAACATATATTTTAATAGTTATTGAAAAGAAAAATTTATAAAATAATTGATATTTTTAGGTTATATTCATATGAAAATGGTTCATTATTTTTTATTTAAATGAAAAATTATAATAGAATATAATTAAAATTTGATAAAATAGGAAAAAAATTTAGATTAAACAAGTAATTATTTAAATATGATAATTTTATTTGGAATTTTTTTTAAATAGTATACTTTTAGGGGAATCATGAAATGTACTGTTTTCACAAAGGTGTAATTTTTCTGATTTTATCACTATATAATTATAAAATACATGTTTAAAAAAATTAATTGTTCAATTATATATTTAAGGATTAAAACTACACATTTATAAATATTATACATACTTTATAAAATATATGTATCAAAATATTTTATATTATATAAATTTTCCACAAAAAAAATTAGTAGGATTTTAGTTATTTTTTAGTTAATTTTTTTTGTAAAATTATAATTTGGAATCCTTTTAGGTACAAAAAAACTTATAATTTTTAATAATAAATTATTAAAATCATGAAAAGTAGTATAATTTTATTCAATAAGAAATATTTATGCTTAAATATATATTAAAAAATTTTATGTGTTACATGAACTAATGTTAAAATTAATTTTTATTTCACATATAAATATTATATAATATAATCGATGCAATATTTTAGAATAATTACTTACAAATTATATTATTATTCTCATTTTTTAAGAAATAAATGTAAATTAAATAGTTAAAATGTTGTCTATAAGGGTATAAACAATAATGGTAATAATGAAAATTTTAAGTCTAATGGACATAAAACATGTTTAAAAATGTGTGAAAATGAAGTATCAAGGTATAGATATCCTTAAATCCTTCCCCAATAAATTTTTTTTATTATTAGTCATCTAAAAATGTTAATATTGGGCTCTCATTATATTAATATATAATACTTATAAAATATATCATTCTCACCACTTATAAAAGGTTCATCTCACCACCCATTCAAGACCACTCCAATTTTTCTATCTACTATTTTAAATATTGCCTATTTAATTTCCCTATAAAATCCATTCACTAAATTTATCTAATTATTGCATGATATTAGGTTATGTTCTACCACATCATCGATTCCTTCATGGGTAGCTCAATGATTTGAATGTATGTAATAACTATTCTCTAACATTGTTCCCTTTTTATCATTAATTATAAAATATTTTTATAAAAAAAGCTTGAGGTTGAAATTATTTATAGTATCCTAAATGATGTTCTATTTTTTAATAATTAATAACAATATTTCATTTTTTTAATAAGAAATATAAAAATAAAATTCGTATGTTTGTGAGGATTATCATCTCCGTGAAGTAACATATCCCAATTTTCATCTAGTTTATTTATTTTATATTAAAATATACTAAACATTAATTGATATTCATAAATATATATATATATAATTTCATTAATATTATTTAAAAAGATATTATTCCAAAAGTAAACATTTTTGTAACCTCACCCCTCTATTATTTACGGTTTGTTGGTGTCTAGGTCGGTCAAACCAACTACATGAACAATGAAATAAAATAATGTCCAAGATAACTATGTGAAAATTAATTCCTATAATATTTTATTTAAATAAATAAATATTTTTTACTTTTAGTTTTGAAATTATCATTAAACTCATTAATTTTGAGAGAAACGTAAATTATTAAAAAACACTGAACCAAGTACATAGTCTATTTAATATTTAAGGATCATTACCAAAACACTCATATAATGAAATTATAACATTATAAAAAAGTATAAATATCAAATTTTAGTACATTTTATTGTTTTTGAATGATAAACATTGGGAGATGAATAATGGATAAAACTGTTATTATAAAACTAGTTAAAAACGATCAACATTACTCCCCCTCCATATTGAAAATAGATTTAAATTGAAAAATATAAATATAAAAAATAATTTCATAAAATTTTTATAACTTTTATATAGATATGAATATTGTTTGGAAATTGGTTATTATAGTAGTTATTTTTTTAATACCACAAATTCAGCCTCTTTATTTGATGTCAATCATTAATGTAAGGGGATCATTCTATCGAATTTTAATTATTGAGGAATATTTAGTATTGTGAACCATTATATCTCTAAAATGGCTTGATTACTTCCTCTAGAATTTATTTTACTTTTTTAATTTAATTTAAGTCGATTTAAGAACCATATCATGTTCTTTCTTCAATAGGATATTGATTAAAATTATAAACCAGGTTGTAAAGGTTTTTGTTCACTCGACTCCCTTATTTTGAGTCATAATGGTCCTTCTTGAACTTATTTATTAAAATATTAGTTTCTTCCATTATAATACTTTATTTTATATTAAATTTTCTTTATAAATTTTAACAAATGTCTGTTTATTTCAAATATCTTTTGACAATGAATTTATTTCTCCATAAGTATATCATTATAATGAATAATTGAAATATTATTCAATTATACTTTCCACATCCTATCTATATTTCCCTTCCGGAAAGTGTTTATATTTTTATTTGAATGCCTAATTATGTCATATCTCATTTCGATGTAATATTTTTTTATCCTATTTTGATAATTATGTTTCATTTCTTTTTTTATGATGTTGGATTTCAAAAATGATATTAAAAATTATAAAATAAGTTTTCCATTCAATAAAATACTTATTATGATCCAATCCATATTTCCTAGGGATATTATTTAGGTCGTTTTCATGAAACTGTTATTGAATTATACTTCAAACAGTAATCATTTCAAAAAATAACACCCTACGTATTAGAAAATTACTTTTTAATTTTACCTGAAACATCATTTCTAATTTTTTTTTAAATTTAATATAAATTATATTATTTGTCTTTATGTTAATATATTCATTCTCTATAATGAAAATTTATTTCAATGAATATTCCTTTGAAAATTTTCGAATAGATTCAAAATAATCCAAATCTATGTTTATTTTAAAATGAATGGATTTATATACTATTACTTTTAAAAATGAATTACCCAATGATTTTGAAAAGGTTTTTTCAATAAAGTTGAATATCTTATATTCATTCAAATTATTTCATCTTAGAATACCATCAACATTCTCTGTATTTCTTAAGCACTTGTTTTTTATTATCATGTTACCCATTTCCTTTTTTTATTAATTATGTTTTGAGGTAATTAGGAATTATTTCATTATATAACACACATAATGTAAGAAATTTTATGGTAACACCTTGATATAACTCCAATTAATTGGTAAAAAAATTATTCTTTTGAGAAGACATGTTGATTCTATATTATAATATTGAATTGGTAATGTTTTATGATACCTTGGTAAAAAATCATTTCTAATATAATGATTCAGCCCCTATATCACATTAACGCATTTGGAAAAAGAATAAATTTATATATATGTAATGTTTATGATACCATGGAATCATTCCTTGGTAGTGTTTTATGATACCTTATTGAACATCATTAGTAATAATTTTTTATGACACCGTAGTGAAGCAATCTGGTGAATTTCCTATGAATGTATCATTTTTATGTTGTATCTACAATTCCACGTTATGCTACATCTACTTATGATCATTACATTCTTATTCCCCTTTTTTGTATCATAATATCATTCCCCAAGTCTAAACCATCATATTTTATGATACTATTATTTATCCCATTCTGAGTATCTAATCTCACCACTTTACTAAGTTCCATTTCCTATGATTATAAAAATTAATTTATAATGATGATATATTTCAAAAAATTATATAGTGTGAATAATTTTTTGGGCTTGTTAATGACTTGTTATAGATTAATCAGTTCTAATATAGTGAGAACAATTTCAATTAGTTTGAAAACACACAAAAATTTAAATATATGATTTTTCCTAATTCATTAAAACTCTAAACCGAAATGGTAATGGGAATTATGTATGAAGACATTATTTCTCCAATTAGTTTAATTTTTATATTTTCCTATTTTTAGGTTATCATAGTTTGAATCATATCTAGGTTTATATAAATTTCACGGTGTTGATGTAATTTGAGGTGAATTTAAGGGTTCTTATGTTAAGTTTGGTAATAATTTCAAGTTCATTGATAATCCATTATTTATTTTAGGTAACACAGAATAATTTATTGATTATTTGGAAATATAATTACGAAAAATGCATGGTATAATCCTTTGGTGTAATTCTTTTATATGATATCATTGTAATGATTTAATAATTTGAATTCTATATAGCTCCCTTAAAAATTAAATCCGGATTTAGATACTGTCTAGTTGATGTGGTTGTGAAAAAGATAAACCTAGGGTTAATAACCATTTAAAAAGATTATACAGACCCATTCTTAACATTCATAAATAATACATAATTTTATATGAATATTAATCACATTATAAAAATATGTTCTTGAGGACCTTAATAGTTTAGTGTCCATGGAAAACTAAACAAATACCTTCTAATATGTTGAAATATCATCATCGTTTCCCACATAGATTGTCCCTATTAAAACTTCTAAATTTAACCATTATTTATAACATAGATAAAGGAAACATAGTAGTGTAATGTTCTCAGATGGTCAATAATGGTAAACAAAGGAGGTATTTAAGAATAATCATGAAAATATAGGTATGATAACAAAATTATATCATCATAATATCATACCCTACATATCAAATATCCAAAACATCAGTCATGTAATAAATATTGGAATTTATTAACATATGAATCAATAGAAAATTAGGATCATAAACAATGAAATAATAACATAGGTATAAGACATATAATTTTTTACAGATGCATATTTATATAAAATAATTTCTCTTGTAAACAAGTCATTGATTCCACGACCATTGAAGCAGAATGGGTTCAATCCCTATACCATAATGGTATTCATGGATCACTCCTCTGACCATAATAGAAAACAAGGCTCACTCCTAATACCATCATAGAGGAGAAAGGCCTTTATTGGGCCTACTTCACTCCGTGTTCCAACCATTCCAATCTCAGGAGATCTAAATCATTACCATATTCATTTGAGGGATATATATGACCCACCCATATAATAATGAAATCACACACATATGTTCCACAAGATCCTAAATAAACATATCATAACCAATGACATGAAATGGATATCAGGAAAATTTAATTATATCATAACCTGTGTAAAAAGAGTTAGGTTTCATATTCATTTCACTATAGTATTACAAATGAAGGTAAATGTGTTTCTGAAACATATAACCCATTAATGAGAAATGGGTATCATAAACATATAACATGTGAAAGAGAAAGTGTTTTCCTAATAGTAATTATATGATTATATAAACCATTCCACAAATAATTTCAATGGTACAATTGTATCATTTCCCATAAAGGAGAGTAAAATCAAAGGATTTCATCATATATGGAAAATAATCTCAATATAACTTTTAAATATATTTCTTCAGAAAATCACATTTCCTCATTGAAAAACGTTTTTTGATGGTAAAACTATTTTAAAATCATTTACTTTTAAAATAATTTGGAAACATATAAATAAGGCTTTAAATAATATTTAAAACCTTTTTCCTTGAAAAAATATTTAAAATATCGAAAATATATTTAAAATAATTTCACCTGAAAACTTATAAAACTGATTGCAATGACATTTAATCCATTTTCCTTGAAACATTATAAAGGACATTTGAAAAACTATTTAAAACTATTTCATTGAAAATACTTTTAGAACATAGAATAGAAAATTTTGGATCATTTAAATCATTTTCTTAAAAATAATCTTTTTAAAACATATAATAGAAGATATGATAATCATTTAAATAAAATTTTCAACATAAATAATCTTCTAAAAATCCTCTTTCGTTGAAAACAATTTTGAAATAAAATAATCAAAAATATTTGGAAAAAAATCTTTCAAAAATTAACATTTTATAAATCGGAATGAATTATCACATAAATAATTGTAACGATGGTGGGTATGTTTGTACATGTCGAACATTTATTTTTCACCTTACAATTTTAGAAAAGTTCATTTATTGGAAGAAGAAAAGAAAAATCCTTTTAAAACAGTTTTTTAATAAGATAATACACGGATAAAAATTTCCATTAAGAATAATAGTATAATAAAAAACATTTTTGAAAGAGTTTCTAGTGAACATGGTTTTAAAAGAACACAAATTTCTGATTGACTAGAGAAATAAATTAGTAATTTATAAAAATATTTTCTTAATAATATTTGGTACAAAAAACTAGAGAAATTGTATCATTTAATGATTATAAAATGAATATTTATATGGTATGAAATTTAATTGTAGTTTTTGATAGATTTATCATAATATTTCATCAGTGAAATCATAATCATAAAAAATCTCAATACATAATAAAATTATAACAATAAACATTTACCACATTTGTAACATTGAATCCTAAAAAATGTATATAATAATATTAATTTAATAATAAAATATCTTGAAAATAATTTGAATCATGATATAACATGTCAAATATCATGGTATACACCTTGAAGAAAATTATTTCTTTATATCATGACATGTGTCTCATGGGAGGATAATTGAGACAAAACAACTTTACCGATTTAGTAACTTTTGAAATTTAAATCCCATGAATGAGATATAATAAAATGGATTTTAAAATAAAAATAAATTTAATTATGATAATCATATAATTCATTCATGGTTATTATATACACAAAAAAATGTAATGGTTGGTGAATAAGTCATATGTCACAGAGAAATAAAAGTGAGCATAGAAAACCCTTTCCTCTTGCCTTGGCACTCACTATAATCATTCAAAATACATATATATTAAGTAATATTTTATTATAGATCTATAAAAGAACCATATTTTTATATAAATACCATTTATGTTCTACCTATAAATTTATAATACATATTTTTTGACACTCTGTTCTGTCACAGAGTCCAAAGATTGACTAAGGAGAATACCTCGAGCAAAGAAGAGGGAAGAGTGATCAACTATTGCAAAGGAATCAAGGCGTGCAAGTATATCTGCTTTCCAACCCTGGGCACGTAAGTCCCTTACATTCCCTAGGTGAGATTTATCCCAAGCCTCATGTGGCCTATAAATACCCCATGTGCGCCCCCCATTTCAAGGATGAAAAATCCAAAACTCGGATTCAAGCTCCGGTCACCCAAGTATCTGTCTGATGTCATCCGAACACTTCTAAGGTAATTGATTACATAGAATGGATTGTCTATAGAAGAAGAATAAGGCATAGGTATTATAGCTCTTAAATACTTGCGTGCCTAAGTGTCCAGCCCTTATGGGAAGGGATGAATCTTGCCCTCCGTCATTCCCTATCAAGGAAACTTGTGTGCCACACATCTAAAAGCCTCTAAGGATTATACTAAGGGCTCCAATTCAATGTCTCCCAAGTATCACTCAATAGGGTCTTATTCAACCAAGTGGACTCATGTTGTGCATGTCTACTTGTGCACCAGACCAATACATGCGCACCCCCATCCAGTTCACTTCCATTACTCAAATTCACCTATCCTCTTCAAGATTAAGCCTTCAAAACCTTTTTCAAAGCCATTCTTGGAATTGTTCATGTGTTTTCTTCCTTATCCTAAAATAATTATGAGATGTTCGTTTGATTTGGGCCTCCTTCTCATGAGTATGCCCCAAGTCTCAAGTCCCCTTAAACTGGGCCTCCTTTTCAAGAGTAATCCCCAGTCATAAATTCCTTTATCATGGGCATCCTCATTAGGAGTAAAAACCAGGTTCCATTATCATGGCCATCCTCCTTAAGAGTAAGCCCCAATCTTAAGTTCTTTTGATTTTGGCCACCTTCTCAAGAGTAAGCCCCAAATTAAAAAGTCCCTGTAACCTAGGCCTCCTTCTTAGGTGTAATCCCCAGTCAATATTTCCCTTAACTTGGGCATCATCTTTAGGAGTAAGCCACAAGTTCCTTAATAATGGGAATCCTCCTTTAGAGTAAGCCCCAAGTTCATTAATCATGGGTATCATCCGTTTCAGGAATGAAACCAAATCATAAATGAATATTTGACATCATTAAAATAATTTTCATACAAAACAACGACTTGAAAATATATAAAGGATGTTTGAAAATTATGTCAATGACTTTTTAAAACTAAAATAACTTATGAAAACTGTTATTCGATGAAGAACATATTAAAATAAAAAATAATTAAAAATATTCAGTAATTTTTAAAAAAACAACCTCCTAAAAATTCAAATGTAGAATCATGAAAATTATAGTCATGACTGTAGGTAATATCGTACAAGCTTAACATTCCTTTTAAACCATTAATGTTTATAATGGTTCCTTGATCATAAATGAAAAAAATGTTATTTTTTACAAAATATTGTATAAATTTCCTACAATCATATAAATTTCATTCAACCATAATAGGATAATAGTCACATCAATTAATATCATTTTTATAAAAATTAGTTTTAAAAGAACTCGTATTACAGACCAAATGGAGAAATAAATTCATATGTTTATAATAAATATATTTTTAATTATATTATGTAATAATAATGGGAATATGGTAAAATTAATTCGATCTAAAATTACTATCCAAATTTGAAGGAAATTTATGAGTTTTCATGATATATGTATCTAAATATTTCATCATTCAAAGAATAATCATAAACAATATCGATAAATAATGAGATTATAGAAATAAACTATTATAACCTTGGTAAAATTTAATCATGATAAAAAACAAATAATAACCTTGCATTAAGATTAAAATATCACTTAAAGAAGTAGATTCATGATAATATATAACAAAAAATATTTTATACACCCCATTAAATATCATAGGTGGATAACATGCAATGTTTCTCAAAGACAGAAAATTGAGAAAAAACTACATTACTGATTTGGTAACATTTAAAATATAAACCCCGAGAAAGGGATAAAAAAATGGATATCTAAATACATATAAATTTATGTATATGAATCATTGAATACATTCATGGGATGTATATACACCACAAAAACAAATGAGTGGTGAATAAGGCATAAGCCTCACAAAAATAGATGTGAGATGAGAAAACTCTTAATTTATTCCATGGATCTTGTTATACTCATTAAAACCTAGTATATAATAAGTATATATTTAGTATACATATACCATATTACCATGTTCATATATATAATACCATGTATTCTTTATATAAGAATTTATTTACTAAGCATGTGTGGCTTAAAAAATTTCCTTAATTTTTTTTATGATCAGAAACACCCGTATTTTTGTTACTAAGGATTTTTCTTTTAAGATAATTTAAAATATTACTATTCACCATTATATTTATTCTATATTTATATTCATGAAATTTTTCATGGAGAATATTTGTTAATGTATTTAGAATATTTTTTTGTGTAATGGAAACACTATTCATAATCTATGTTTGTAACCATAGATTATGGAGTTAACCCTATATTTGAAACACCACATGTGGATATTATACCCTACATTTAGATGAAACCTTACTTTTTGTGAACATTAAAATATAGATAATAAAATATATGCTTAGAATAAACCCTATTTTTTACAAAACAAACATATGGAACATCAAACATACTTTGGTAATCAACCCAATATTGTCAACCCAATGGTTGATGTTTTTCATACCTGCAAACAATTTTTCCCATTTTCAAAAAGCCGCTTTAAGGTAAGTGGGAAACCATAAAATTAAAAAAAATGAGCATTCAATTCAAAATACAACTTTCAAAAACCTCATCACCATCTTGTTTCCCACGATCCTCGAGTCGAGCGCCTTGTCAAATCCAACTTTGTTGTTTTCACCGCCATCATTCACCGCAGATCCATCCAATAACAAGATCACAAATAAACCAATAGAACATGAAAAAAACAAATTCATCAGTCGCCAGAATCTAATTTGGTAGATATGTAGTGAAACTAATGAAATGTGACGAAGAATCAGACGCACAGTAGACTAAAATCCTCAACCAGGTTTCGAAAAAAACCAGACATTGCCGATGGGAACCCATCATACGTCACCACCGCAGCTCCAAAACATCATAAAGAACAAACATAACATGTATCATGAAATCATCAATGGTTTCACATAAATCAAATTAAAAAAATCCATCAACCTCAAGACGAACATATTATCAGAGCCGAAGATTCGGAAATTCAACACCAGATCATTGAAACATCGAGAGGAAATCATCACTATCGCATAGACAGATCAAAACGAACATGCATATCTCAAGCCAAATAAAACTTCAAAAAAGTGTAAATAAGAAGAAATCACCAGTCGCCGGAAGAAAGTCCTGGTGCGCAGATCCCATCACCACCAACCAATATGCACACAAAGCCCATGAAGAATCGCCCACTGTGAACACCATAGGCAAGTAGAAGCCCCCAGGATGTGAGAAATCGGAACTCAAACCCAGAAAATCGTCACACCGCCATGGGATCCCAATCCATCTTTGAGGGTTTCAGGCAAGAAAAAGCCAGCATCGATGCGAATGCCAAGTCCACGAAGCACCACTGCCACCGGGAATACACCACCAGATCTCGACGACCAAAGGGAGGTCACCACATCAGCCCGAGACGAAGGAGGTGGCGGCGAGGTAAGAAAATCTAACGCGTTGTGCCCCTTACGGGCTCATCCCTTGATGTTTTTTCATCATGTGAATTAACCATATACTATACTATTCAAGGAAGAAGTTTTAAATATTTGATATTATTAACGATTTAAGAAATGGGATTGGAAAACATAAATATATATTAGAAGCTCATTTATTACCAATTCAATCGTTCTTTATGTTTGAATGGTACATATTCAGCAGAGTAAGGCATTCCTAATTCTATGGGATGTTATGACCTCCCAAGATTTTTTTTGAATTAAAATATTAATGATTTATTGTGATATTTTATTAAATTTGGTTTGACCTGGTATATTTTGACCTATAGTATAAATATAATGATGATCTCCATTGAATGTAGATATTAATATATATATATATATACAATGTTATATACATACAATGTCATGTATTTTTGTTATCAGAGATACACTTTGGAGACATGCATATTTTTATATGTTGACTCTCTATAATTTATGTCATTCCTACATATCATTATCATTACATTTTCTTTTTCAGTATTGGAAAAAAATAGAGAGATAAAATCTGGATACATTAATCATTATTAATCTTTTTGGTGTTTTCTCTATCATTATTTGAAGAAATCCAATGCGACATTGCAGATCTATTTGCTGATGTGAATTATTGAATATCAGAATGCATCTGCCAACTATGAAAACAACTATGAATTTTGAATCTGTATTATCAACCAAATCAATATATACTTACATGGTTGATTTTTTTACTTCATGACCTCATATTTTGTTATGTTTCATGTTATTTCATTAAGATATGGATTTTTGATTCATTAAGAAAGAACAAGAAGGCTCTGTGTAGCTATATTGTAATAGTGTCATTTTCATGTATACTATTATTGATTAAAGATATTAGTATATGAAAATATATTTAAAATAACCATGATTGTTGATTGGAGTATTAGTGGAGGCGACTAAGGGATCATTGTTCAATAGACAACTATACATCATTGTATTCATTTCATTTCATTATTTCCTTCACTCACTCATCTTTGAGAGAAATGGAAAGGAACACTTCTTATACCAATAGGTGTTTTGAATATGTGTAATCCATAAAACCCCAAAATTTCCCCTCTTAGGTCTAAGTCTTCATCATTATCATCCCGATCTGACAATTGGTATCAATGTCAGGGATGAAATGGAATATTTTATTTCTTGAAAATTATCAATCTACTAAAAATTATTGACTTCAAAGGAAGTAGTATGTTGATATATTTTTGTTGTTGGAAATAATTCGAAAAAATTTCTTCTATTTGATACAATCAATCAATATGAAAGGTTATACATATTATCTAATATTCTAATTGAGAAAAATATATGGTATGAGAAGAATAAATAGAATATTTATTGGTTCCAATAAGCTTGAGTTAATGTTTTTGAAGAAGGACTTGTGATATGAATGATTCTAGAATTCTACTTTGAGGATTCAATTTCTGTATTTTAATGGGGATAATTGTAGATGATGGAAATCACGTATGATTATTTATTTGAAAAAATAATGGAATAAATGTTTATAAGACGGTAGTTAAACCATATGATACTTGTAATGAATATTGGGGAATAATGATCAAGAATATGAATATGATCTCTATTCAAAAGCCATGAATTCTATTTTGTGTGGTTGAGGAACTATTGAATTTAATTCTCTATCTCAATTTCCTACATGATATGATGTGTTGTAAACTATTTATGTTTCATATGAAGGAACTAAAAATATTAGACAATTATGGTACACTACTATGAAAATAATGTTTTATAATTTGAGGATTGGTAAGCCTAAAAATAACACACAAATGAATATAAGATTGAGAAATATTTTAGATAATTTATCTACATTGGGAAATAAATTTTTAAAATAAGAAAAGTATTCAAAATAACTAGAGTACTACCCTCTACATGGAATGAAATATTTATAGTAATTATTTTGATTATACATGTAAAATATTTCCCAATAAACTATTTTCTTGGAACTCTAGTGATGTAATGAATTTAGATTCTGGTTGAAGATGAATGTTATATTAAACATTTTTAAGAGGCTCTCAAAACAAGTATGGATGAATCATATTTTTCAAATCATCATGATTTAGATACATATTTATCAAATCATTCTGTGAAATTTGATAACCTATGAAGAAATAAAAAGAATGGAACTGAAGAATGAAGATGTTGTGAATGTAAAGAAAAATGACATGTAAATAAAAACTATTCCTTTTTAATATCTCAATGGAATGATAATTACATGATAAAGGGAAATAAAATGGTGAAGGGTACCTACATTAATAATTCTGGTTCGTTTTACAAATCTTCCAACAATTATGAATCTAATAATAAAAAAGTAACTGGTATGTCTAATGGCCTATACAAATAATGACCTATAATATTCATTCTCTAAAAAATATAGTTGTGAAAAAAAATCATATTATAAATAAATAAATAATTTTTTATACAAAAAATAAAATTGGAGTCATTATAAAACACTATAGAACAATTATTAAATCTTCTGACATAGTTATATTAGATATGTAGAACATTTCAAAACAGATTTTAGATTAAAAATCTGGTTCTTCTAAATCATTTTATTTTCATTATGAAAAACTTATGGAATTATTAGCTACATTTAGTGATTTAAAATAGTATTTTTCTATGCTAAAAAAGAAGAAAAATATATTAATAAAACCTTGAGAAAAAAATATCAAATGAAATAATTGCAATTTTATATAATGGTGAATGTCTAAAAATAAATAAGAATAATTTTGTTTGGAGTTAAAATAACAAAACCATTTATATAGTAAAATGTTTTAATTATGGTATTAATGGTCACTGTAAAAATATATTCTATTTTGTAAAACCTCTAAGTTCCAGTATTAAATTTCTTATTTCTCAAATACATTTTTTATCTTGAATAGTTGAATTCATACTCAAAAAAACATGTCTTGTTAACAAATAAATTTAATTTCTAATATTTATATCCCTAAAATAATGTGTATATCAAAAATAACATTTAATTAATGGTTTCTAGGATTATAACACTAATCGGTATTGTTAAAACGTTATGTGGTATATCAAAATATATGTGTCTAATTATCTATAAAAGTACTGAACAACTAGGATGTATTTCGTTGTCAAAAAACATCAGTATTAAAGTCCCTAATCCATGATGTATTTTATTTTTTATATACTTCTTGTACATTTATTATAGTATAAAGGAAAATAATATCATTTCTTATAGAATAATAAAAACAATTCATTACACTCTAAATCATGTTTTATTCTTTTTTAATTGTATAAATAATATTATATATTTCTCAACTATTTATTTTTAAAATAAAATATTTTTTATGAAAATTTTATATAATCATTTTTTGAAATAAATTATATTTTGTTCTAAAATCATTATTTGACAAAAATATGATTATTATTATTATTACTTAATATACAATGATTTTTCAGTTTTTTTTCTAAATAAAATGAAACAATATATGAATAGTGTTAGAACCCTTATTTTCATAATGTTATTATAAAAGATAAGATTCCATGTCATTTCCATCAAATTATCTTATTCCAATGTTATTGAAAAACTAGACAAAAAAATATGAATCAATAAACTGCATCATGTTTAGAAGAAAATCATTCTTAAAAAATGAAGAAGTTTAATTAATCAACTTTATCTATTTTGTATGTTGAAGGTTCACATGAAAAATATTTTGAATGTGCTAAGTAAGTTAAAATTATTGAAGAACATAAAATATCTTCTTATAAAATATAATATGAAACTCTTTGGGTTAAATTCAACACATTGAATAAAGAATATATCAATCGAAAATATTTCTTGGAGGCTTCTAAAAATCCATATGAAGATCTACATAATTAATCTATATCTAAAAAAATCATTATTAAATGAGTATGAGAATATGAAAAATATTTTGTTCTCAATATATGATTCTGAATATTTCATTTTGGGAAATTTATATCAAATAATGTTATTTAGAAAATAAGTTTCAACCATGTTAAATCATGATAATCTGAATCTATTTTTATCGAACAATATTTGTATTCTTTCTATAAAATAACAACATAACTTCAAAACCAATTATATACATTTTCAATATTGTTAACTACTATAAGTGATAAAATTCAAAGTTTGGAGTTTTTATAAGAATATTATATTCGTTTATAAACCTTTTCTTTAAATTTGTCTCTATGTTTAATATTAAATTTACTATTTCCAAAATATATTATTTAGTAAAATAATAATAATGCTGTTCTATTAGTCGGTCAGAAATATATTTTTCCACAAAATATTAATATTATAGTTGTTACCTGTATAGAATATTGATTCCTTGAACATCTTATGTATAATTATTTCGGGGGGGTTTAATGAAATTAATCAGTTTATTTTATCTATGTTTTTATTAGGAATTTAGGTGGAGGTTTTTTAAATACTTTGTTTTTCATGTGACCAAAATGGGGAGAAATTTATATATATATTTTTAGTTTATAATTATATGGTTGGATGTTTAATGAGATTATGTTTACTATTTTAGTTTACATCAATAATATTAATAATACTGAATAATATAAATAAAAGGAAACATTTGTTCTCCTTATAATGGGAGAGATATTTTATACATAATGGATAATAGATGAGATGTTTTTATTTATAAATATATGAGTTGATATATCCAATAAAGGGTGGAAAATTTTTTGTTTATATATTCTATTTCAACATGGTTCTTGGCATGTGTTTTTTGACTGTCAAAAAATGGGGATATTATTGAGTATGCATTGATTCGAAAATTTCATTAATTTATTTTTGGGTTTCATGGTCACAAACACCCACAATAGTGTTACTAATGATTTTTTTATGAATTTCTAGTAATTATTAACCATCAAAATATTTATTCTAGAATCATATTTATGCCATTGATCCATGGGGAATAATTTTTTAAATTATTCATAATCTGTTATAATATATCATGGAAACACTATTATTACCCTACACTTGTATGTGTAGCATATTAAATGAACCCTATGTTTGAAATAACACATTGTGATATTATACCCTAGGTTTAGATGGAAAATGTTTGAAAAAAAGGAAAGAAATGATATTGAACACTAAATTCATAAGAAACCCTACATTTGAGGAAATAAACATATGTTACATCAACGTTACTTTTGTGAACAACCATACGTTGATAACCACAGATTTGATGTTTTATCATCACATTATTTTACCATAAATTTGGCTATTAAATGATAGTGTTTTAAATATGAAACCTATTTAATTTATCTCATTATTATTCTATAAAAATTATATTATTACCAAATAAACCACATTCATAACCATACTCTTGAATTAATTAGTGTTTGTTCATTTTTTGATTCATCTGACAACCTAATTGTATAATGATATAAAATATTTTCCTAGATTATGAGAAAATAATTAATGATAATATTTGATATAAATAATTAGAAATGATTTTATCTTGTATTATTAATAGAAACAATAATATTAGACTCATTAATTAAGTTACCAACATTTTTTCATAAAAATATTTGAATCATGTTCATAATTGATTTCATATTTATGGATTGTAACCACAAATCAAAAATAATGAAATTATAAAACTATACTTAATTATTAGTCACAAAATCTAGTATGGTATTTGATTGTGGATTTCTGAACAATGAATAAATATTAAAGGAAAGCATAGCTAATACAAAACTTGTTCATAGTGATTAAGATTACACATACTGAATATTGAGAATATATTATAACTAACTAATGTACATTAATAAAATAATTATAAATGATGGTTATAAATTATTATTTTATATATATAAATAAGGTTCTGAAATATATGACTAAGATATTTACTATCATATAAAAGATTTAATCACTTTATGGTAAGTTGATATTTATGTTAAAGGGTTCATTTTATAAAATTTTATTTATTGATATATATTTAATATTTTTAAACTTTTTATACATAAAATGGTGTGATTACTACCAAATAAATTAATTTACCCATCTTAATGTAACCTATTGGGTTTAATGATCCATATCATGTTCATTCTTCAATTGGATTTTAGTTTAGATAATACCAAACTGATAAGGGTTTTTGATTAATCCTAACACTTCATTGAGTTATAAGGATTATTCATGAATGTTTTTATTTAATTAATGGTTTTTTCCACCCTAATAATTTATTTTATGGTATATTATCTCCCCCACTTTTTTAAAATTACATTTTTGTTCTAGAAATTTTCCCTGATGAATTTCACCCTAAAAATGTTTAACATTGTTGATAATAATTTCAATCATCTCTAATGATGACTAACACTCTCGTCTAATATTATTCTTCATACTAATTTTATCATTTATAATTAGAAACCTAATTATTTTTTATCTTAGGTGACAATAATATCTCTATTATCTATTTTTTTTGTAAATTATATTACTATTTTGATAATGTAAGATTTCAATGAATTGATTTTTAAATATAATAATGTTTTCTTTCCCTGAATTATTGTTATATATTACACTAAAAATTTCATTGGGATACTCTTTATTTAGTTTTGAATGATTTATTATTATATATTCCTTATAAAAATAAATAAAAAACAGCAGTATTGTTATCTACACCTTTTTGTAAATGAATTTTTAATGAGACCCATGACTTCAACATTTATGATATTATTTAAAATGATATATAAAATATTTTTTTAATGTTTTTTCATGATGAAAAATCCTTTCACAATTAATATCATTCCATTAAATGAATATTTTTAACCATATTTTAAATTTATTTCCAAAAAAATTATTTTAAAGGATATGAAGATGAAAATTTATGTATCCTAAAACATTTCTAGGTGATTAACCAAATGATCTTTAGGAAGGTATTTCATATCAATGACAACACCCTCAATTAATTACACTAATTTTATCTTATGATATCATAAAACATCTCTTTGTATAGATTATTCTCATATTTATATATAATTTTTTACACTGTTTCAATATTTTTGTAACTAATATTTGATGGAAATTTGTCTAGTCACTATATTAATCACCCATAATGTAGGAAATATGAATAGCGCTCCCTGATGTTTCTCTAATGTATTCTCTAAATAATTAAACACTAAAGATGAATTATTTATGATACATTGTTATCATTCCCTGATAATGTTATAGGATACCTCATTGAAAGATGATGGTAATATATAGTTTTCAACCTATTAGAGCTCTAATGAATTTGGTGAATAATTAATCTATAACGTTGACATTTTATTGATCCCTTAGTATCATTCCTTGTAATGTTTAATGATACCATATCGAAAAATCTTGGAAACATTTTTTTACAACTCTAAATTTATTAAATTTTATCGTATACTTATGAATGTATCCTTTTTATATTATAGACACTATTTTAAATTATGCCAGGTGTCCTTATGAACATGTTATGAAACTTTTATGTTTTCCCCATTATTATTTGATGCCCCTATTGTTACACATGATAAGTTAACATATCATTTTTATCACATTTTGGGAATCTGAGAGCACCCATTTCTTTTTTTTCAATATAATAATACTATGAAGAAAATTAATGCATAATATTAACCTATAAGAATTTATTGTGGGAAGAATTTGTGGAATATTTGAAATACTTGTTATGTATTAATAAGTTTCCTATATAGTGGGAAAATATTAAATACCTAGAAAATACATGTGTTATGATAATTTATTATTTTTCATAATCATTAAATTTAATAAATATTAATGTTTATATAAATTAATTGGATAAAATTATTTTTTAAAATTTATATAATTTTGATATGGCCATGTTTCATGGGGTTCCATTGGTGCAATGCACAAATTATTTTCTATAGTCATTTATTTCAATATTCCACATATTTCCCTTATCTTAGCATAGATATCATGGTATAGAATTCTAATCGCTTATGTAGATATTTTTAATTACAAAAAATCCCATAAAAAACATATAAAAAATAAATTATGATATCTTATGATATGTGAGAGAGGTCATATTTTTCAATATAAAAGAATATTTATATTTCATAACACAGAACCAAGATGTGGTGAAATTCACCATGATGTGTCTATCATTGAACAAATTATGATGTGTTCTAAATAACAATCCAATGGTTTTTTCATTAGAGTATATATACAGTATACATGAGTTGTGTATGTGTATTGACTATGTATAAAAATTTATAATATTACACCATAACAACCCAAATATTTATATGTATTTAATAGGTTTACATATATTTGGTTGAATCAAATATAATGAACTTGAAATATAAAACATAATAAAAAATCATGGTATATTATACTACACTTATTATACTACTAAAACATTTTAATATACCATTTTTATATCATAGTGTATTAAATTTCTGGCCATTACCCATATCTCAGTATATCGTAGCCAAACTCATGGATTTACTCACATATCATTATATAATATCAAAATACATGGAATTACACATATCTCATAAAATTATATTCAACCACAGTGATTTACCCATATCTCATCTCATAATATCCTAACACAAATTTTTACCTAAATTTCATTAAATCATAGAAAAAAACATGGAATTATATATATCACATCAAGAATGAATATCAATTATAATATTAAAAAATTATTCCCTTCATAATAAACTAATTTGGAAAATATTTAATTCTAACTAAATCCATCATGTCATATTATTATGTCCAAACACCTTAAAACAATCAACTAACATATCAAATATCACCTTCATTAATTTTTTATATTTCATTAAATTAATTTCAACATTTAATGATAATTTAAATTTATCATTAAAATCATATTCTTAATTATAACCAAATTCATAATCCAAATTAAAACTTATATTACCATAACACTCACATTGAAAAACATTTATAGTAATTTGATCGTTTCAATTCATAATTTATTAATATTTATTATTTATTTAAACTCATATATAATTATAAATATCCATCTAAAAAATGAAACCAAATTATTTTATTATTTAATGTTATTAAATAAGTAGTTTCTAATTTTTTTAATCACCATCAAGGATAAATTAGTTCACAAATATAAATTTCAAACAAACAATGACCCTTAATTAACATTTTTTTTCGAATGAACTCATATATAATAGTCCTTAAATATATAAAAAATATTGACCCAAAACTATGAAATATTTTTTTCCAACTTAATGTAATTTAATAAATTATATATGTATATTTAATATGTTTATAAATCTGGGTAGATCGTTATAAATACATGAATTTTCAAAAAAAGTAAAATTTCTTATTCAAACTGAACAATGGTAAATCATTTCATATAAATAAATATTGTTGGAGATTACATTTATATCATACTCAATATTATAATGCAGAAAGAAACATATATATGCTGATATTTAAAAAAAAAATTGTTGTTTAGAAGTTCTATTTTTAGACATCAATCTAATGAGAAAATAGATATATCGGTTATAATATGTCTATTAATGGAATGGAGATGAAAATTTTCTAAAAATGAAAACAAGATATCATAATTAAAAATTTGTACCTCATTTGAAAATGATGTATTGGAAACATTAAAGGACTCTTATATATCCCTATATATTATTTTTATCACTTTATCGTGCTTCTAGTGGGGCTTAATGGAATAAAATTCCTCTTATTATGAAACTAGATTCATTGTGACCCCCCACCAAGTTCTCACAGGCTGAAAAAAGCAACGATTTTAACCCCAAAACCTATTATGATCGTAATTATGTCCAACATCTTCTATAAAAATAGAATTACAATTAAAATCTTCATAAATAATGAAAGTCTCAAAATTTAAATCATAATTTTCCTAGAAAATTAATAGATGATACAGACTCCCCAATACATTTCATTTTATCTAGGAGAATCATCTCAAATATTAATCAATTTATAACTCATATCAATGATACCTCCTTCAAAATTTTCTTTTTTCCAATCCATTACTATATTATTTTCAGAAACTCGTACATTCATACCTTAAAATAGATCCATTTTTCGATAAACACACAAACATTATCTAAACTTTCAATCAGCCCAATTCCCAAATTCACACTTTCCAAATTTTCCAAAATCATAAAAACATTCATTATGATCCATACCTTATATATTAATATACAAAATATTTACTTTAATTACAAAATTCGTTAATAAATCCATCATTAACCAGTCTTCCCGAAGATAATATTATCTCATCTAATTTTTCCAAAATAAAAGGTATTGTAGAAACCATCTTAACGAGACCCATATTAATATCTAATAAACAATAACATATTATATATATATGAAAAATAAATTTTCTAAATCAATAACATCAACTAAAATATTCTAGTTTTAACATTAAAAACTATTCCTACATAACTCTCAAACTTATACCATACTAAATTCTAATATCCAGCCTCTATATCTTATTATAACATACACTATTATAAAGTTATGAAAAATTATTAATTAATCACATAAACCAATGTAATTTTCATCCTAAATTTACTCATAAGTATTATAAAATAACAAATTCTTGTTTTTGTTAAATAAAACCATGCCACATTTAAATTTATTAAAATAAAGCTCACTTTTAAAAAAATTAAAACTATTTGAAGAATAGTATAAAAAAAATTATAATTAAATATAATAACATCTTAATTAATTTAACTCAAAACATGTATTAGAAAACATTTAGTTTAATTTATAAAAAAATGAACTTTATAATTAATTGGATAAACAAAAATGGGCTACCACCTCCACCAAAACACACATTCAACCTTTTTAAAAGTTGATTCATTCATTTAGGTCAATAAAAAACTAGAAACACATAACCATGATCCGTATAAATGAAATAAAAATCTTCATTAACAAATATATCTTGATTATGAACACTTAACATCATAAAAAAGTTATATTAAATATCACACAAATAGGGATTTACATAATAATTTTCATTCCTAATTTCATCGTCAACAAAATTTAATTTAAATAACATTAAAAGGATACACTAAATTATGATTTTTACAAAAATATTACATATATTTTTGCTAAATAATTTCTTATAAAGTAGAACTTAATATAAAGAATATTTTGAAATAACTTTATAATCATGGAATGTCAATTTAATCCTTATAAAAAGTAAACATGTGTTTATTCCGTCAATATAATGTATTATAAATATAGTAACTCCAAAAATATGAAAATGTAGATTTCAAAATCTCATATTTTATAATATTTTATAATGTTATATAAGTTAAATGACCAAATATCAATTATTATTCAATTATAATATTTAAAACTATTAATTTAATAATTTATTAAATAAAAATAACTCATATTTTATTTTAACCCATAGCATTTAGATTAAAATTATAATGTTATCATATAACATGATTTCATGATCCATAAATACTAATTAATTCTTGTTAAATATTTTATTTTAGCATTATCTTAATCAAATATTTAGTCATGATAACAATTATAATAACACATAAACATATCAATCTATTTCCATTGTTGCACAAATTAAAAGCAAGATTTTCAGTTTCCTTTCGAGAATTAAATTCTTTTTTTAATATCAATAGAATAAGAATCACCATCCCCTTATTGATATCATTTGTGGGGATGCTATATTTTTGTCATTACCCATCAATATATTTAATAAATTTTAGAAATAAAATAATGAAATTAAATTTTTTGATATGATATGAAGTAACTAGAGTTTTTCTTGATGAAATTATGATTTAACCATACATAACTAGAGTTAGCTAAATACCCTAGAATAGTGTATTGGATATTTTTCTCTATACACATAATATATTGGGAAAAAATAAAGATGAAATGTGTAACATCTTATATATGTATAAATTGGTAAATTATAATGATATGTAAGAGTAACCTTCTTATACATAATAATAACTCTTCATTTGTAACGCATATATGGTTTCTTAAAAAATTTATATAAGTGTAACTCATAGTATACATAAGAGTAATGGGGTTACATATAAGACTGAATACAACGTTTTTTAGAATGGGTAATATTATTTTTTAGAATAAAATAGTATATAAAGGTGGTTATGTAAGAGTAACTTAATCTTTTGGATGATACATAATATCTCTCATGGGTTCTTGAAATATTTAACTGGTTTCTTCACTAGTATAGTTATATTAAATAAAATGATGTTACTTTTGTTTTCATTGTATTAAATATCGATATGATTCATGATAATGATGATAAAACATATAATTAGTTCTATTTTTTGAAGAATAATACATTTTTATCTAGAACATTACACAACAATTATTACTGCTTGTGAGTAAGAAAACATAGTAAAGTGAAATAGAATTTCTGGCAGATCATATGAGGGAAAAATTCCTTATTTTTTGAGATCTAATTGATTGATAATTAATTTATTAAACCATTAATATTTTATATATATATTTATATATGAAAAAAGAGATTCACATTAATGTATTTTGAGTCTATTTTTTAAGATAAACCCAGAAGTATTTATCATTATCATTTGATCATTTTCCTTAATGACAAGATCACAACCTTAATTTCCATAGGAGTTTAAAATTTCAATATAGAAATGAAATTTACATGATCAATGCTGATATTTTGAAACAGATAATAGATAAATATATAGAATTTTGTGTGAGATATTACTACAATAATGCTATGAGAGAAACATCATTGGAAAATTAATGTATATAGGATGAAGTGGAAGATAAAGTTTATCTATTATAATGAAGAAAATTATATTATTTAGTGATAATTCTATAATATAATTCATTATTTATATGTATCTTGTACATTCCTGTTTAAATTAGTTTCTTCCATCATTGAAAAAGGATCAAAGATATTCAGTTTCAGGCGGAATTATCTTTATAATAAAAGCGAATATATCGAGGTGGATAAAAACCCTCAAACACTATGTAATTATTCATCCACTTTGTAAATTAATTGAATTTAATACATTGTGTTATCTATTTACATTATGCAGAAATTGTGTTGATATATCCATTTTTAACAATCTTGAAATAATATTTTTATAAATAAGAAGAAAAATTTAACCTTTATTCCCCCCCATCAATGTTGATCATCAATTCAACTGATCCTAATAATTGGTATCAAATTAGTTTTTTTCATCAAATATCAATCTTTGATGATTACAATAAAAATTTCTAATTCATTCAATAAAAATGGATTTTAGTATTTCATGGTAAAGACATTAATATCTAAAAGGATATAATGTTATCTTATCATCTATATATTTGAATTTCTTTAAGTATACTAATCAATGATATTCTATACTGAATGAGACTATTATATGGTTTTTATATGAGGTAACATAAGAATTATTGGTATATTAAATATATACTCATATTATTACATAAATACTTTCTACATATCTCATAGTCTTCCTATCACAAATTACCATTCTTATATTTATCCTACTTAATAATGTTCTGCATAACCTATGGAAAATAATTCAATAGTAAAGGGTGTTCACAGATTCTCAGTACGGGTAAACATGGGTTAAATAAAAGAAAATATCATAACTTATATTAAGATAATTATAATTTTTTGGGATCATGGTTTAAACTTATGAAATCAAACCAAACAAGTCATAAACCATAAATAATAAGTAAAACGACAAGTATTTTTTATTAAAAGATATGAGTTAGAATAATTTAGAATTATCAATAATCATCGAGGATCTATGTGATCATATAGTAAGCATGAAATAATTTCACTGGATTATGTGGATTAATTATAATAATAGAAAATCATTTATGTAGTCAAAGATAACTACCAATAACATAATATTATAGCTGACAAGGTAAAAATAATGTATTGAGCTCCCTCCATATTCCCTTCTAATTAATGGTTAAAGGATTGCCATATTGTATTTGGTTAACTTCCGACCCCATGTAATATTATCTTAGGAGATATCAATAATTATAAAATTCATTGTGGGATACTTTTTCCCCTACCCATAACATAATAAAGTACAAACATATCTTTTCAATAATATAAAAAAACATACATCATATAAGCATATCATAATAAACCAATTAGAATGAAATGGGTTTACTTAAAACATCAGTTTAACATGATTATCATAATCTATCCAAATAAATAAATTGGGTTTTTTAATAAGAACATATCCTCAATGAATCATATTTTTTTTCTTAAATGATTTTGATTAAGATGAAAAATATTATGGTATAATAAATTTATATATGATTTGAAATATAGTACAAAATATATATTTCTAGTTACATTTAAAAAGATTATTTTCCAAAATAAGTTGGACTAATAATTTCTTTATCAAAACATGGAATAATTTAGTGTAATAATTCATTAAAATAACAGTTATTATGGATTAAAAATTCATTCCATGCATAAGTGTTAAAGAAATATTGTTTTCACACATTTAGAAATTTTCAAGTATACCATGTATGGAAAACATTATAAAAATTTATTATTTATCATTTGGTATTGAATTCAAACACGGTTAAAAAAATCGAAAAATCAATGGTGATTAGAAGATAACTTTATTGAATCATTTTAAATATTATAGTCATAGAAGATAAATATTCATGACATAAAATAAGAAATAAACTCAATATTTCTTAAAAATATTATTTTTTTTGTTTTTATTGAAAAAGAGAAGGAAAATAGATAGAATATATGAAATAGAATAAATAAATAATTTATTAGAAAATATATTGGTTTAATTGAAAGATTTCATATTATTTTTCAAATGGATATTCAATCATGAATAATCCAATTAGAATTGAGATTGCATCCTAAAACCTTTTCTCAAGGTCCAACATACATAATACATGTGCTAACTTGTAGAATAATAATTTTTTATTAGATATATATTTATATACATATATCCCTCTTCGTACATATATTACCAAGTATGGGCCCTTCAAAATTTACAATCACCAATTTATTAACAAATCCTCATAAAATATATTTGGTTGTCAATTATTATATTTTCCATGCATGTTTCAGTTCAGTGGTTCTAGTCCATGAATTTGGTAATAATTTCATCATATAAAATATATTTTTATAATTTAGTAAATATAATAATTATTCATTTTATATGTCTTTTTAAAATTCTATATAAGGTGGTGATTGAAAATTAAATAAACCACTTCGTGGAGGTGATAGCATTCGCATACACAAAGTTGATGTCTTATTTTTTTAATAGATATAAAGAAAGGAATTTAAAAGGTAAATTTTCATTAAAAGTAGTAATAATATATTAAATATCATATATATTCAGTAAATTCATCAACACAACCATCCATGTGAGGCGGTGGTGAAAAATAATACTGGTTTTTCATAGAGATGGTAGGATGCATGTATGCAAGAAAAACAATTTCAGTTTACATTGGAGGGAAATGATATAGAAAATTGTCATACTGTTAACATAAAAAATTTATATAAATTATATATATATTATATTAATACTTTTTAGAATACTTTGATAATTTTTAATAATAAATGACTTAGAAATAACATAGCTAATAAAACTACCTCATCACTGAGAAGATTTCATTGGATTACACCTTTATACTTATTTGGATGGTATTCTTCTGATTTACGAACCTCTATAATGTCTGGGGGAATTTATTGAGTATTATATTGTGTTTATTTTCGGATTATTATTTATCAATGTGTGAAAAGGAGTGAGGATAGATGGGTGCCATTTATAAATTGAGGAATTTTAATCCTTTTAAATATTTGATGTGTTAAATTAATATTAAGAAACATTCTTAGAAGAACTGAACAATTTTTACAAATATTTTAATATATTATATTTTAATGTCTAAATATACTCAAAAATCATATTTATATTAGTTTTAGTGATTATTGAAAATTTTCTCTTAGTTTAACCCCTCGTTAACCCTTTCAATTATTATTGTGCTATTGAGATACTTGTCATGGTAAAATTTTATTATCGATAAAAATAAATTTAAACTTAATAAATAATACTTATTCTGATTATTAAAAATATATGTTTTTTTTAATTTTTATATATCCCTATAGGTGTTTTAAATTTAAAATATATTCCACAAAAGCATATATAAACTATTTTAAAAATATATATTTTTATGAATAAAAATGTTTCCATTCTAATAAATATCATATTTTGAACATAATATAAATTATAATATATTATAATAAATACATTATATATAATTTTCATTAAAATCATTCACCCATAATTATTAATTTATTTTAATAAAGATAAAAAGACATTGTGTGCAGAAAAATGTTTCCTAAATTAGTAAAAAAAATCATAATTATTGATACATAATATAGAATAATTTATCTTTTAAATCAATAAAATATAATAAAAATAGTATTTGTAACAAAAAATTTGGCCAAGAATTACTAGACAAAAAACATCATATTTTACCCGATAATTTATGAATGTAATTGCATGACTTCATTAATTTATATTAATCTATTTCATTTAAATTTTTATTAATTTCTTTTATTCTAAATTTTTAGTGAGGTAATGTTTAATTATATTTGTTTTTTTGTGAATCACAATCTATTGAGCACAAAAAGTAATTAAAGATAAAAATATTATATTATCTAAACATGTTAAACTATATGAAATTTATATTATTTGTACTGGAGATAAGGTAAGGAATGCACAGATTTCATTACTATAAGAGAAATAATTTTTAAAAAAGTATGTGATGAAAAACTTCTTATGATTTATAGAGAAAACTAAATAGTATTTATGATAGAGATAAAAAGGATAAAAAAGTAAAAGATATAGGATTAAAAAATTATGTTTAAAGATGTGAGTAAGAAATGAAAGGAATTGGGTTATGATTTATCTACCTAGATTAATATTATTTGCAACACCATCATAGGACATAGGAAAAACATGACGATATTATAGTGGTGAAAAAACTAATGAAAATTCACCAGGATAAATTTGATACCATAATATCTTATTTTAAATAAGTATATATTGATTAATTATTAATTGATCATCTTTATGTAATTATAGTAATTTATCTTATTTGAGTAGGGTTTTTTCTTTTAATTAGTGTTAAAAGGAGAAGGATACCACATTTACATATTGTATAGTATTGTTGATGATAAGGTTTCTTTTAATGATGATAGGATCATAGAATTTATTAATTATATTATTTCAATTTTTATGAATCTTTATAAGATGTAATGGTATTTAGTGAGTAAATAAACTTTTTTTAATACTATAGATTTTTTATAAAAGGTAACTTTTATATCATATTTTCTTTAAAAATGAGCAATGAGACTGAAAAAATTCAATCATTCAAGGGATCTATAAATAAAATATATTTCTTTAACATCAATCACCAAAAATAAAAATTAAATTAAAATATTTCAATAATTTTATTTAAAAAGAAATTTATATCTCTGGAAGTATTGTTTTTTATTATTGAGGAGAAATATATGAATGAAAAAAATCAAAAAAAAACTATTATATTAGTTCTAAATGATAAATAATATAAATAAAATAAAACCTTTGAGGATGATACCCAAATTATAGTATTTTATTTTCGTAGATGGTGAATCATTATAGATGTACCCCATGATAAATGACATAAATTTGAGTCTAAAATAGATTATAATTCTAGGAGATGAAAACAATTCTTTAAAATAAAAAGAGGATAAATTAAAAAATAACATAATTTACATAAAATCTAGTATGCTAAATTAAATTGTTATAATTGTTAGAGAAATAAAAAATTATTGACTATTCCTCAATAACCACAATTATATGTGAAGAAATTTATATTAGAAAGAATAAAATTATTTATATTGAGGGGTGAAAAAGTCACATTCACGTGTAGAAAACTATCACAAAAACATATATAACTCTATGAGAAAAATGAATAATTTCAATAATTTTTAATAGATGAATGGGTGTATAAAATAAAAATGTATAATAATTAATAGTGTACAAGGACTTAGATATAAAAAGGTAACATACTGGTGATAAAAATAAAAGGAATATCACAATTGTGTGTGAATCTTATAAAAAATATTTTTATGTCATCTATGAAGTCTAATTAACATTAACAGTTATATAAAATTTAGAGGAATTAATGTTATATAAAAAAGTTATATTATTATTAAATATCCAATTAATATTCCCACAATTTTTTTGAAATTTTCACACTATATAATTGAAAATGTTTTTGTATATCAAAAAATTAAATAATATATTTTTTATTAAAAAATATTAATTAGGGGATATTGTGTCAATTGTAGTAAAAAGGGATGAAAATATTAAACAATATTACATAATATGTTTATTCATTTGTAATGGATAGATTATAATTCAATGGGGATTTAGTATCTATAAAATTTAAACAAAATTCCTCTGAATGATTGGAATTAATTTGAGAGAATATATTTTTATAATTTGAATGATGTTTTTCAATGATTTGATCATGAAATAACCCATTTAGATGAGTGTAATATAATCATACAAGTATGATATAAATTGAATTTTTGGTCTTATGTTATTTGTAACAAGTATAAACCAATAATATACGAAACATTGGTTTTTATTATTTTAATGCTTAAAAATGAGAATTCATAGATTATGTACAATAGTCACTGAAAATAAAGTATGTAAATAAGAAATCACATAAATAATGAAACATATGAGGGAGGGATTGTTAGATTTTTTAAAAATGAGTTCATTGAATTTTATTGGCCTTATAGTGGAACAAATCTATTAGAAATGGTCAAACTCTAATAATATTTTGTCCACAAATGTGATGAAACAAAATGAATTAAGTTGGTCACAAAGTTTTAATGATAGAAATATAGTTATATTTATTATGATTAATCATATTTTTATTTATTTTTTTTTTTTTATTTTTTTTTTTAATTTTTTATTTATTTTTTAATTTTTTTATTTTTATTTGTTTATTTTTTTTTTTTTTTTTTTGTTTATGTACTATTTGAAAAATTTCTAGAATAGATTATTATTGTCAAAAACAATGTGTGAATGTAAATAAATCCGGAGGCTGGGAGAAAAGTATTATTATTAATTGATGATATTTTATATATTTATAAAACATATAATATGACAAATATTATGAATTTGTGTTAGATTTGTGTTGAGATTCAAAAATGAAGTCTTCCCGATCTAATTCACCCTAATATTTGGATTCCTTTGAATAAGAATACAAAAAAGTAGAGATGTAGAAAAATTGTCGGTGTTAAAATCTAAACCATTGTATGGCATGGACCACCACTAGCCCAAATTGAATTACTGATCCCCATGGGTGGGAATTTCCTACCTGGGTATCACAAAACATGCTTTGGTGATAATTTCAGCATTGTAAATTAATATAAATATGTAAAAGAAATATTAAGATAAACTATCCTAGAATAAACATTTAAATAACAATCCATATCAGTGAAAAAATTGCGTCTATAAATTTAGAAATAGTAAAATAATCTAAGAGATAATTAAGAAAAAAATTAAATAGGAAAATATGGTAGACACGAATAAAATCCAAAATAAAATGATGGTAGGATCAAACCCGAAAACCATCTATATATGGTTTTTGGCCACCAGCACAACTATAAAATAGGCCTTTAACTACAATAAAAAGTTCAATTATCAGCACTAGAGAGTTACTGACTAAATGAGTGATATTAGAAGCCCTAGTCATTTATCAAAGATAAAAATCACTAATAAAGGGTTCCTTTATCATCTCTTATTGAAGAGATAATAAGGGAACCCTTTATTAGTGCTTATAGAAGAGATGATAAATGAAATCATTATGAGAAATTTTTATGTTCTAATAAATTTCCATTTTATGAATGCTTTTAGAATAATTAATAAATTAATCCTTTATCGGTGATTTAAAAGTTATGATAAAGGGACATACTGTAGTGTTCCATAATAGTAGACCGCATCAACAAATACACCAATTAATCTAAAAATTCATGTATGAATATAGAATTCAAATGAAATAAATTTAAAAGACTAATAGATGAAAAATAAATTATATTATTGAAATTTTAGACATTGTTTAATAAAATTACATGAGTAAAAATTATAAAATAAATTCAAAAAACTATTATTTCTTTGTATTCAAATCCTAACCCCTGGTCAGGAGAAAAATTCAAATGTATAAGAGAACAATTATAATTTAATTAATAATATAAATAAATCAATTAACAGTAAGTGTTAAGTTTAAACTTAACATTGAGTCATAAAAGGAACTTTGTGTATCAGATTGACTTGTGGTTGATTCTTACATGTCACCCCGATTCTTGTTGGACTTCAAGGATTGTCTCCATGATAATTAACTTAAAATGTATATGTTAAAAAAAATTAATGTTTCAGTAATTAAATGATGATAAAATGGTGATAAAATAATCATGGGTCATATTCATAGTTTTGGTAATGTGAAGTGTGTTTTAAACAAAAATGTCACTTATATATTGAAAATACACACTTAGAGTCATACTGATCACACTCAATGTTAGATTTAAGAGAGGCCCATTACTAAACATCTCAATTAACTTGTGGATCATTTTACAAAATTATTTAAACAATCCAAATATGTTTTCTCAATTTTTAGTATATTGCTTGACTTATTTACTAAATCTTTTTTTAAACTAGAAACATGGACATTGAATCATACTAGTCAAATTGTGTTCTAGTTTGAAATGATAATTTTTTTAAATGTCAATATTAACATATGAATAGTTTCTAAATTTTAAATGATAATCTGAGAGAATTGTCTTGTTTTTCAATGAGTGACACTTTTTGAATTAAAATATCAATTTTAAAATGATAATAGACACATTGATTCACAGATGTATTATAATGAGGTGAGGATCATTCCTACACCCAAGAAATTTCTTATCGATAAGTCTAAAAATTATAAAGACAATAAAAATTCATTATATTGGTTTTGAGTAGGCCAAATATCATTTTTTTAAAAATTGATGTCAAAAATTAAAAGATGCACTATGAGTAATATTGGTCACACCATGCATCCGATTGAGGGGAAGATAATTACTATACATACTAATGGTCGTTTGGATCATTGTTATAAATTTTAAAAAAAAATCATAATGAATTTACTTAGTTTTGAGTATGTCGCTTTTCTTTTTTAATAAAATTCCATGTTAAAATAGAAACCCACACTTTGAATCATACTGATCCAATTAAGTATCATCTAGATGTGAGACTAATTCCTTCACATAAAATATTACTTATGAATCAATTTCATTAATGTTCATGATAATATGAGCACTTTTTTATGGATTTTATTTAGAGATATTATTTGAACTAAACTGCTGATTTTAAACTAATAATAGCTACATTGATTCATACTAGTCACATCATGTATCTCATCGAGTTATGGGAAATTTATACACATAAAAAGGGACTTGTGATTTTTTTCCATAAAGTGATAACTAATTTTAAGGTGTTGTAATTGTTTTGAGTATGTTTATTTTCATTTTACTAAAATTGATGTAAATTATAAATAAAAAGATGCACATGGAATCATAACGGTCACACAATGTGTCGGATTGAGGTGTGTATGATTCATATATATCAAAAATTACGTATGTATTGTTTCCATAATTTATAAAAAACAATTTGAATTTCTTTTCATGATTTTGAGTATGTCTGTTTCCTTTTCACTAAAATTGATTTGAATTTTACCTAAAAAGATATACATGGAGTCATAACAGTCACACCATGCATCTAATTGAGGTTCTTTAGTTTCCCAGACATCACAATTGACATAAAAATCATCTTTCTAATGTATCAAATAAATACAATTGTGATTTATTGGTTTTGATGATATCTGTATTCTTTTTTACTAAAATTGATGTTAATTTAAAATAAAAAGACAGATATGAAGTCATATCAGTCATATAGTGCATCTTTTTGAGGACTAGATGGTTCTTACATGTTAAAAATGTTTTATGGGTTACATTCATAAATAATCAATAGAATATGAATACTTTTTCTTGTTTTCTGAGTAGGTCGGTTTTCCTTTTTACTAAAATTTGTGTCAATTTCTAATAAACAATGCACTAGGAACCATATCAGTCACATCGTGCATTAGAATATGGTGTGGAAAATTCCTATCCATCCCAAATGTATTATGTATTATTTATATAATGTATCAAAATAATTTTTTTAATCATGTTTTATTATGTCACTTTTCATTTTTATCTATAAATTGGAATCACGCACTTTGACTCGTACCGATGAAATCATGTCTAAGATTAATGTGATAAAAATTACTACCCATCACAAATAACTTATAAATAAAATTTATAAATTATCAATGAAATATGAGTTTTCATTCTCAGTTTTTAGTGACTGATATCTGTTTGACCTAAACTATAGATTTTAAAGATATTATAGACACATTCGGCCATATCAGGCATATCATGTGTCATATTAAGGTTTTCTTTATTTCTACGCATCAAAATTAATATATACATCATTTCCATAGTGTATCTCAAAAATCTAAATGTGTTTTCTAAGTTTTCACTAGGTCAATATTTAATTTTAGCAGAATTGACGTCAATTTTAAATAAAAATATGCACTTTGAGTCATTCTAATCATGTCATATGTTTGATTGAAGTACATCGAATTAATACATCACATAAATGACCTATGGATCATTTTACTAAATTATCAGGAAAATATAACTGTTTATCTAGGTTTTTATTAAATCATGTTTTTTATCTAAAATTTAATTTTAAACTGGAAACACGAACATTGACCCATACTGAACAGATATTATATTATTTTGATTCGAAAATGATTTCTATACGGCACCAATGAATTATGAATCTGAAAAATAAATTTTCAATAAACTGCGATCATGTTTTCTTTGTTTCCTGTGAGTGATATATTTTGATCTAAACTATCAATTGAAAACCGATAATGGGGATATTGAGTCATAGTGGTCAGCCCATCCATAAAATTTAGGTGTGGATGATTTCAACATGTCCCAAATCACTTATGGATCATTTCCATAAATATAAAAATAGTTGTATTTTTTTCAGTTTCTAGTATGTATGTTTTCTGTTTTAAGAGAATTAATTTTAATTTTAAACAAAAAGAATCACCTAGAGTCATACCTTTCATTTTGTGTGTCATATTAAGGTGTTTTTGGTTACTAAAAACCCCTAAATATAAAAAAATTAATAACTAAAAATGTATCTACATTCCAATTGTCTTTCTATATTGATCTTACAACATTTCTTATTAACTCAATGTTCTTAGAGGAAGAATATTTCTCCTTGTCGAATGTTATAAGTGAAGAGGAATCTCATGTGACCCCTATCACTAGTACATAAAACGTTTTTTACGTCACTTATTTTTTATTTTTTACGTCGGTTTTCAACTGACGTTAATACAAACGACGTTATAAATATTGTTTTTTATGTTGGTTATTTAAAAACGATGTAAAAAACATAACATTGCGGTGTTTATCACGTTAGTTATTAATTAACCGACGTTCAAAAACCATTGGAGGGAGGGTTTATCACGTCAATTATTATACAACCGACGTGATAAAAGAGTTCAGGGGTGTTTATCATGTCAGTTATGTAATACCCGACATGATAAACGGGGGGGGGGGGGGGTTTATCACGTCGGTTATTAGATATTAGACGTGATTAAATAGTACATGGATGTTTATCTCATTGGTTATTTAATAACTGATGTGGTAAAACCCTGGGAAATAATTTATCACATCGTTCATATAATAACCAACGTGATAAACCAGTCTAGAGTGGTTTTATCACATTATTTATTAAATAACCAACACGATAAACCATTCCACAGGCGTTTATCACGTCGGTTAATCAAATAACCGTCGTGATAAACCATTCCCCATTCCATTATAACGTCGGTTATAAATTAACCGAAGTGGAAGGCCAATTTATTTTAAATGGAATGAAGTTCTCTACTCTCCCCAGAAACAACCAGAAACCAAATCAAAATTTTATACCACAACAATAGAAGTAGACCAAAACACGAAACAAAGCAAAATGAAGCATTTACATTGATAACATTTAATACATAACCAATTGGATAGCCCCCCCCCCCCCCACCCCCTAAATAGTCCCCGCCCTCACCCCAATGGACAGCCCCCACCACACCCCTAGACTGCCCCAACCCCCTGGATAGCCCCAAACCCCCAGGGACAACCCCCCCCCCCCCCACCCCCCACCCTCATGTATACCCCCACACCCTGGACAACACTCCAACACCCCTAGACTTCCCTCCCCCCTCACCCCACTGGACAGCCCCCACCACACCCCTGGACTGCCCCCTGACCCCTTGTATAGCCCCAAAACCCCCTAGACAACCCCCCCCCCTAGACAGCACTCCCACACCATTGTACAACCCTCTCACACCCCTGAATATCCCCAAATACCCCTGGACAACCCACCCACACCCTCCTGGAAAACCCCTCGGGGGGCACGCCGCTGGAAGGTACTCATCACTCCAACAAGCGAAGCTTGATTTATAAAAATGATTCACATGTTTGAGTGATGAATACCATTCATCACCGTTCATCCCCCGAGGGATGGTGGCACCTCTTCTCCCACCCCCTGGACTGCCCCTCCCCCCCCCAACCCCAAGGACACCGTCGACCCCCCCCCCCCCCCCACTGGACACCCCCCCCACTAGACAACCCTCCCAAACCCATGGAAACCCCCCTCACCCCACATGACACCTCCTTGGCAGCCTCCCACTCCCCTGGACTACCCCCCCCCCCCCCTCGCACTCATAGTCACCCAAGACACCCCCACCCCACCCACCCCACTAGATAGCCCTACCACACCCCGGGACCCCCACCCCAATAAACACCCCCACACCCTTGGAACCCCCCCCCCCAGACAAAAATCCATACCATAAAAACCATCATAAATGGAACAAAACATGAATTAGAGAAAAATTAAACATTCACATTTATAACATTCAAAAATTACACAGTCAACTTCAAAAAAACTAAATCCAACCAAAAAAACTACCAAATAAACAATTACAATTACAATATTCATAATTACATTTTACACTACAAACAACTACAATTCAATCAAACCTGTAAAAAAATTTGACCCCTCCACTTGTATGTGTTTGGTGTCTTGAGCAGTATAGGGTTTAGGGTCATCCAATATCTACAAATGAAAATCATAGTAGTAAACATGTATAATGAATAATTCAAATTTAAATATTATGGAAATTTTTAAAAGGAAATCTTACCAGGTCAAAGTTCCCAACTGTCCCAGTTGTTGTTATTTCATACATAAATCTTAACATATAATATCTACATTCAATGATGCATTTTTTATCATGAAAATTCTGTTTGAATGAGTGTAAATTCAATATATAATTTTTATTTAATAAATCAAAAAGTAAAGATTATAAATATATATTTACCTTCGCATTTACTTACGTGATCTTTCCACTCTTTTTCATTGTGTTTTTTCAAAAGTAGACCAATGTCCTATTGGAAAATAAAACAAATGGGGTAAATTTAAAATTCATTATAATATATGAAACTATTGGGAAATTGAAACTTACTTTTCCAATATATTCCTAAAACTTTCCCCTACATCATCAGGGACAATGAATATCCAATTAAAGGTTTTCTCCCATGGGAAAAAACCCCTAACATTAAATGATCACTGAGATATGAAAATTTTAGGTTAGTGTTTTTTTATTTTCAAAGATAATGAACTCTTTGAGAGATATGTGTTTCATACCTCTCACAAAAAGGCATCATCCAACATTGTGTGACTATATTCTTGTAAGTCTTTTAGTAATATAGATAATAATTTGTTCCTCATCCAATGAACATGCTTCAGGGGAAATCAATTGGGGGTCCATGAATCCATATACATCGGTCATCACATTCCTCTCAAAAATGTTATAATAATACCTAATAATTTACAGACATAAGAATACATTTTAAATAAATATAACACAAGGAAAAAGTTTTAAGACTTACATGAAAAATATTTTCACAACATTGATTCCCATCTTATCTCCAGTAACAAGATCCATGATATTAGTTTTCATAATCCCCACAGTTATTGCACGTCCACAAACATGAGATTCTATTGGAATCTAAGAATGACCTGCCACATATTTGAATATCTTGACAATATGTCAAGACTACTAGAATCTATATATGATGTCATAACCATTTGTCTTTATTGTTTCCTATACAGTATTTCATTACCTTTGAAGTATTCCTGTAAAATTATATAGAAAAATATATTTGTATTAAGATGATAAAACAACTTTAATAAAATAAAATAAAATAATAGATTTAACATTCATAATTATATGGTAATGAGTCAAAGAAGTCTGGATGGGCAAATTAAAAAATGGTTGATACTATGTCCAATTTTATTCACCTCATCTGTAGGTAATTGTACTCGAGCTGATCTATTTATAATATACTATACAGTGAACCTATGATTATGTACCTCTAATTGTTGATGATGAAATGTATCTCCTATACAATATTCCAACCCATATGCAACTATATGATGTTCAGGATCATCAACATACGAATCGAAATAATTTGGAAGCTACTGCAGAGGAGTAGGATAAAAAATGGGTTTCGGAGGCTGAGGTGGGGGAGTGGGAGCCACTGGCGAAGGGGGAGGATATATAATGGGGTCTGCAGGGGGAAGTGGAGGAGTGTGAGTTGCAGTCTGAAATTGTCATTTCATGTATGCAAACATAGACTCTACTGATGCTCTAATCTTTTCATCCATCATCACATTAATATTATGAACATCAGCCTCCAAGGATTCTACTTTTTTTATAAACACCCTCAACGTTAGAATTTGAAGAACGTGGAAACACTTTTCTTACTTATACACCTGCTAGATATCATCTTGCACGACTAGGATGATCAGGCTTTCCCAATTCTACAGATAAAATGTCTTACCTCCCAGTAGCTGTAAATGTCCCCTGTGAGATCTGCTCCACAAGAGAGTCCTGTATTAATTTATTGATCATTTCTCTAATGATTGAAATTATATGAATAAAATACTCAACTTAAAAAAATAAATAAATATCTTAAAATCCTCTTAGCTACGATTCTCGATTTTTTTAAAGATATTTCCCTTTTTTTACCCATCCGAGCTCTATTCCATTTTTCATGTCTATATGGAGGGGATGGAGGGGCCACCTCTCTAGAGCTTGAAATCTCATATCATAGTTTTTGAAATTTTTATGCCTTCATTTATCCTTCAAAAAATGCATACCCTCCCCGAGATAAACTATGAGGGTATACATTTTTATACTGGATATCCTGATGAGCATTCCTTGTTTTCTGTAAATTAAGAATAATAAATCATTAACAAAACATTCATAAGATCATTTATATAAGAAATATTATAAAATTTTACAATTCCCATATCAAAATTGACTCTTTTCTTTTAATTTCAGCAAACTGTATCCATGTGTCTTCATTTATTAAAGGATATATACGACATGGATTGTCTTTAATCCTATGAACAAAAATGAAATAAGATGAGAGGGTTGATTTGAAATTCTTCCATATCTTGGAAGTCATCGATAAGCATTTCATCCTGACTCCTCCAGTGTCAGGAATATCAAATGTCATCTAATGAAGAAGAGGATAAACATATAATATATACTAAAAACATTTAAATAATTGTCATACAATAGCAAATGATCATACCAAAATAATCTCCCACAACTGAGAGATTATCGGTTTTCCACACTTCTCCAGTCATCATACAAAATTCTTATTTTTCACTTAGCCTGAGTTGATACCAAACTCTTTAAATCTTTTGCATTTGGACCTCTAGGAATATCATCATCATCAATCTCAATGAGTATCCTTCGATCCTGCGTATGGGAAGGTGCATGTTTTGGTAAACTTGGTCATCCTCGTTTACCAACTCTTGAACTATTTGACATAATATGAGCACATGAGGAAGATTGGGGTATATCAGGAGGAGAATGAGAATATTCCTCCCTGGAGGTATGACCAATATTCTCATCTCTAGAATCATGTGGTTAATCAACTGAATGATCTTTCATTATCCATCGAATCAAAAAAACCATTTGTTCACAAATATTAAAATTCAAATATTTTAATACTACTGTAATCAAAAAATACAATATTCACAATGTTACGTAATAGTAAACATTGATAATATGGTAAGAATGAGAAACAATGGTAAATATGGTAAATATGGTCAAGATGGTAAACATGGTAAACATGGTAATCCTGGTAAAAATGGTAAAGTAATTGTCACTAAAAAAATAATACATATATAATTCATATAATGCTAATCATGATAAGGTAGCTAAAAAAACTTAAAACAAACAAAAACTTATACTTATTTTGTTTTAATACATGTTTTAATAAAGAAAAAACTTACAATATGTGACATTTTATTAAAAAAATAAATGTAAACAAGAAATAAACAAATGTTACCTATAATTTTAGGAATGAAAAAATATGTTGTTTTCCCAAATTCCTTCGTCATGATCGTTCCTTATGGAACAAACCATGTCTTCAACATGCTCATTATTATGTTCTATTAATCTTTCCATGGAAGTAGGGATCTCACATAAATCAGCATCTTCATCAAGTTCATCCTCACCAACATATTGTTTTTTCCCCTGTAAAACAACAACCCACAACATATCTGATAGGTCTACTACATAGAAAATGTTTTTTGCATGTGTTTCCATTATAAAGAATCAGCCGTGTCTTCCAATCTATTCAGATTAAAAAGTTTCATTCCAAATTCATCGTGTATGACACTATTGTTACCGATAATCCATTTATAGTTAAAAATAATAACTTTATTTTTAATGTAATAAACCTCACATATGTCTTCAATCACTCCATAATATTCACATGATTCTAAAATTGGGTTTTTTCCTTAGAACTCGAAAAATGAATTGCTTCTGCAAACACCATTACACCACTATTCTGAACTGCACTACTGTTGTCCTGAGCTTTCGTATGAAATGTATAGCCATTAATTTCATTACTAGACCATGTTATCACATTTAAACATGGACCACCCACTATCCATTTTAATTTCTCTGGTACATCTAATCTATCAAGAAAGGTCTTTTTAAACAATAACAAAAATGTTTTGTTATGCTCCATCAAAATCAATATTTCTTACTTCTTTAGATGATATTTTTTCAACTCATTAATATGCAATGTGATATACAGTTGAGCATTGGCTATGTTATTCAGGATGTATGATTCTAACTTCTTCATTTGTTCAGCTGACAGTGATTTGACATTCAAGCCACAAATCCCCTTCCCTCATTATTAACTCGTTCATGGAAATATGGAGGCAAACCTATGTGCTGCACCGCAGCCAAGTAGCTCTTAAAAAACTCTGCAACCTCCTCAGAAATATACTTTTAAATAATGGAGGCTTCAGGTCGATATGTATTCTTAACATACCCCTTCAATATTTTCATATACCTTTCAAAAGGATACATCCAACAAAGATATAGTGGTCCACAAAGCATTATTTCTCGAACCGGACGAATCATTAAATGCACCATTATATCGAAAAAAATAGGTGGAAAATAAATTTCTAATTGACAATGTATAAAACATTCATCATTTTCCAAAATTTTCAAATCATTCACATCAATCTCATTATTACAAATTGAATTGAAAAATTAACACAACTTCATTATAGTCTTTCTGACATTGATGGTAAATATTCCACGCAATGCAACTAGTAGAATTTGTTGCATCATGATGTGAAAATCATGTGAATTCATACCTGTCAACATCATGGCCTGCATGGAGAATGTTTTTTACATTTGATGAATAAACTTGATGCACTTTGATATCATGAAGACACCAACATATTCCCATTTATAGTAATTCTAATCTTTCATTCAACCCATTTTTGTCTTTCCTTTAATATCTAACAATGTTTCAATCAAACAATCAGAGATATTATTCTCCATGTGCATGACATCAATATTATGTTTAACTTCATGATATCCCTAATATGGTAGCTCAAAAAATATGGACCTTTTCTTCCAAATATGTCTATCACTACCATATTTCTGTTTCTTTCTGAATGTCACATCAGGGTTTTTCACCCTCTCAAAAAACAGATTAGGTGATAATGGTTTTGGAGCAATATCAAATTCATGTAAGCCATTGAATGCCTTTTTAGTCTTCTATTAGGGTGATCCATTGGGAAAAACTTTCTATAACCCATGTACACTATATTACTCTCATGATGCAATTGACAATATGAGGTCTGTTGCTCACAAATTGGACATTCTTTATTCCCTTTGACACTATATCCAGAAAAATTTCCATATGCTGGGAAGTCATTTATAGTGAACAAAAGCACTTCATGTAGTTGAAAATATTCCATTTTATAAGAATCATACACCCTAATACCATCATCCCATAAAAGTTTCAAATCATCAATCAACGGTGACATTTAAAAATCAATATCATTGCTGGGTTGCTTCAGACCAGAGATCATTATAATCAACATGACATATTTTCACTTCATACAAACATCAAGAGATAGGTTTTAAATTACAAATAAAACAGGCCATGAACTATGTGTGCTACTGAGGGTTTTGTATGGATTCATTCCATTTTTGTAGAACCCTAGTCTGAGATTTCTAATTTCATTTCTTAATGTTGAATACTGCTCATCAATTTACTTCCATTGAGGACAATCAGCTGGATGACATATTTTTCCATCACATAACCGCTCATCTGCATGCCATCTTTACCTTTTTGAATCATGTGAATTAGCAAATAAACGTTTCAAACAATGAATTATATGATGATACCAAAATACCTTTGAAGGGAACTTTGTAATATCTACATCATCCAGGGATTTTTCATTCACCTTATACAATGATGTCCCACATTTAGGACACTCTTACAAAAAGTTCATATTCCTTCTTATATATAATACAATAATTCAGAAATGCATGTATTTTCTTGTATCCCAATCCCATTGGGCATAATATTTTCTTGGCCTTATAATGTGAATCTGGAAGATCATTATCTTTTGGAATAATGACTTTCAGCAATTGTAGCAGCTCTGTAAATATTCTGTCACTCTATCCATGTTTCGCCTTCATGTTAATAAATCTTAACACCGCCGAAAAAATCGTAAAATCTGTACAACCAGGATAGAATGGTTTTTCAGTATCACCATATAAACATGAAACTATCGGTTCTATCTTAATTTGTTTGACATAAATATCGCGAATCATTTCTTCAATTCCATTGGAGTTACCATCTTGTGGATCATCATCATCAGTGAAATTCTGTCCAGTTTAATGATGCCAAATACAAGGGCTATAACTCGGATTAAAAACATGAAAAATCATATGATCTTTTTTCTCTCTACTTTTCTACTTCTACATATCCACATATTTCTGGCAGCGACAGAAAAAAAATTTACTACTTGGAACATTTCATTTAGAAAATTCCAAAATGGCATCAACACCTTCTTTAAATTCATTGCTCATTCGAGGTTCCATAATCCAATTTCGACTCATTATTAACTATAACAAATATCAAAATTATACATCTTTTTAAGATAATACAAATATAGATTTATATAGAAAAAATCATAATTTGAATGTAAATTTTTTTTGAAATATAAAACAAATCAATGCATATTTAAAAAAATATTCTTGAATATGATTTTAAAAAGAAAATATAGTTAGATATAATAGTTTTAAATTCAATTGAATAAAAGAAAACCATGGGGCCTCCAATGGTTGATATAAAATTAGAGAAAATGGAGTACACCTGAGAATCAAACCAAATTTAAAATAAAAACTCAAATAGATAAAATCATAATGTAAATCCAATCATAACAGCACAATGGGGTCAGGATAACTACGCATATTTGAAAACCATGACATGGGCTCCCCCATAACCCATAATTTTCTCATAGTCTATGACTGGTCAAAATATTTATAACCAAATAGAATCATATTGCAATAATAATATCCATGAAACAATACAATCATCGGGTCATAATCTCACAAACCACGATGTAGTAGTCCATCCCAACGGACACTTATCCCTCACCCCCTTGGACACCCACGGGACACCACCCCCCTTGGATATCCCCCCCACACCCTGGACACCACCCTCCCCCGCCCCTCTTGGAAAACCCCACCCCTCCTGGATGCCACCACCAACATCCTACCTACTTGGACAACCCCCTAGACACCATACAACCCTCTGCACAATCCCCCCCCCCCCCCGAACAACCCCCACACCCTCTGGACAGACCCCCACCACCTTGGACAGCCCCCACCCCCTTAAACACCCCACCCCCTTAGACCCCCCCCCCCCACACACCCATGGACTACCCCCCCCCCTCCCCCCACCTCCATGGACACCCTGGACACCCCTCAACTCTCTAGAAAGCCCCCCAAACCCTCTGAACACCACCACCCCGTTGGAAACCCCTTGGACACCACCACCCCCTTGGATAGCCCCCCACCCCTCTGGATAGCCCCCCTGGATAGCCCCCACCCCTCTAGATAGCACCCCCACCCCTCTAGACAGCACCCCCGCCCCTCCTGGACACCGCCCCCAACCCCTATCCCATCAGACACGCCCATGGACAACACCCAACCCTATGGATATCCCCCCAACCCTCTGGACAGCCCCCACCCCCTTGACAGCCCCCACCCCTCTAGACAGTACCCCACCCCTCTTGGACATCACCCCCACCCCCTACCCCCTTGGACACCCCCTGGACACCCCCAACTCTCTGTATAGGCACCACCCCCGGAAAACCCCCCAAACCCTCTGGACAGGCCCCCACCCCCTCTGGATAGGCCCCCACCCCTTGGACCCCCCTTCCCACTCACACACACACACACCTGGACTTCCCCCCCCCCCCCCACCTCCATGGACACCCTGGACACCCCCAACCCTCTGGACGTCCCCCTGGACCCTCTGATCACCACCCCCACCCCTTGGAGACCCCCTCGACACCACCACCCCATTGGACACCCCCACACCCTTGGATAGCCCCCCCCCCCCTTCGACACCCCTCCACCCACTTGGACCCCCCCCCCCCCCACACACACACAGACACCTCGGGACAGCCCCCCCCCCCCCCCCCCCACCTCTGTGGACACCCTAGACACCCCCAACCCTCTGGACAGCCCCCCATACCGTCTGAACACCACTCCCACCCCCTTGGACACCCCCTAGACACCTCTTCCCCCTTTGATATCCCCCACCCCTCTAGACACCCCCACCTCCTGGACAACCCCCACCCCTCTAGACAGCACCTCCACCCCTCCTTCACACCACCCCACCCCTCCTGGACACCACCCCACCCCCTACCGCCTTGGACACCCCCTAGACAACCCCCAACCATCTAGATAACCTCCAACCCCCTTGGACTTCCCCCACCCCTGGACAGCCCCCACCCCTCATCGACACCACCTCCACCCCTACCCCTTGGACACCCCCTGGACAACCCCCACCCTCTGGACAGCCCCCACCCCCCGGACAACCCCCCAAACCCTCTGGAGAGGCCCCCACCCCCTTGGACAGCCCCCCCCCCCCCACTCCCACCCACCCCATGGACAACCCCCCACCCCCTTTGACACCCACGACCACCTTGGACGCCCCCCCCCCCCCCCCACACACACACATGGACTGCCCCCCCCCCCCCCTCCCACCTCTACGGACACCATGGACACCCCCTAACCCTCCAGGAAACCCCCTGACCCCTCTGAACACCATCCCCCACCCCCTTGGACTCCCCCTAGACACCACCACCCCCTTGGACTCCCCTTGGACACCACCACCCCCTTGGACATCTCCCACCCATCTGGACTTCCCCCCACCCTCACCCCTTGGATAGCCCCCACCCCTCTACACAGAACCGCCACCCCCTTGGACAACACCCCCACCCCTACCCCCTTAGACACCCCCCTGGACACCCCCAACCCTATGGATAGCCCCCACCACCCCAGCCAACCCCCCAAACCCTCTAGACATGCCCCCACCCCTTGGAAACCCCCTAGCCACCCACCCCCTTAGACATCCCCCACCCCCTTCAACACCCCCACCCCTTGGACGCACCCCCCCCCAACCACACACACACACATTTCCATAGACTGCCCCCCCCCCCCCCCCCACCTCCATGGACACCCTGGAATGCCCCCAACTCTCTAGAAAGCCCCCAACCCCTTGGACAACCACCAACCCTCTTGACAGCCCCCCAGAACCACTGGTTTTTAACATAAAACTACTTTTTTTGGAAAATCTAGGTATTTTAACATAAAGATACTAGTTTTGGTATCATTCGATTATTCAAAATGAGAACCATTAACTGTATCTCCCACAAGTATAAAATTCACTATTGTGAAATGAATCGGGATTTAATAGCATATACATACTTATATTAGTCTATGAAAATTAGCGACGTAAATAGATTATGGAACTACAAATAGTGATACCCAAAATAGAAACACCCAATTATCCAAAACAAACATTCCACCATGAAAAAACATATATACTTATAAAATAAATCACACCGGTACACAGAATGGTTGTATCACAATGATTTACATATAAAATGCAGTAATATAGGTGAATGAGATCATTAGTTGTCAATGACAACAAAAATTACCATGAATGTCTGTCATTCGTGAAACCAAAACAAACCAAATAGAAGTAGGTGAGGCTTACATGAATATTGCGAGTCGATATAATATTTCTGGTTATAATAAATACGATGATGATGGAAAAAAAGGTAACATCGTTCAAAATCGAATAATATTACCTAGTTTAAACAAAAAAATCACAAAATGTAAATATAGACTATCTGGGAAAAAAATGAACGAAATAAAGTCATGGGAGGCTTACCTGAGTGTTGCGAGTGGAGATGATAGATCCTAGGAGAGTAAAGATGATAAACAATTATGGAAAAACGAGTTTAACAAAACGAGATTGTAGTGTCGATTAGGGTTTTCCACGCGAGAGAGACGAGTCGTCGGTCTGTTGATCGAAAAATCATAAATGACAATCCATGGGGGGTGTTAATTTTTTAAATGTTTTATCACGGTGGATAGTTAATAGCCAACGTTATAAACTATTTTTTACATTTATAACGTCTTTTAATATAATATCCGACAGTATAAATGTATTAGATAACATATTTTTTACGTCGGTTTTTTTATAACCAACATAAAAAAATGCGTGTTGGTTTTCTACATCGGTTATTCAATAATTGACAGAAAAAACAAATCAGAAACCACATTTCTTACGTCGGTTATTTTATAACCGACGTAACAAAAGGTAGGTGCTGGTTTTTTATGTTGGTTTTAATATAACCGACATGATAAATTCATAAGGTTGTGTTTATATGTCGGTTATTTGATAACTGACGTCAAAAATACCTCATATACCGCATTTTTTATGACAGTTATTTTATAACTAACGTAAAAAATTTGTAGGTAACTCATTTTTTACGTTGGTTATCAAATAAACTACTTAAAAAAATTAATATCTTTATTTTTTACATTGGTTATTTTATAACTGATGTAAAAAATGGCGACGTTAAAAACGTTTTCTAAACTACTATATATTACAAGAATTCACCAAAATAGCCTCATGTGATTCCTAAAATATCTTCAATTTCAAAAAATTGAATGATTTTTCAGCTGACAACATAGAATCGTTCTATAGTGTTGGTTGTCTGACAATGAAATTAAATGTATGTGGAAAATGTGGATACATTGGCTGAAATAATAATTTTATCTCTATTAGATATTTTTTAGATAGTTAAATTAAAAATATGTCATTCTAAATGATCTATGAAAAAGGATAAATAATTATTATATAATAATGATTAGGGAATTAACTTCTAAATAGTTGTTAAAATGATGAAAAACATAATTAAATAACTGATAGGAATTAAACTTTTCCAGTTGTCTATATACATTCTTGATGCATTTCCTCTTCTTTATTATCGTAGTTACATGCTTAAAGTATAATCACTTAGGGTCATGAGTAGATTAGAACAAACCACCCCAACTCAAACTACATAATCCAATTATATAATAAAATAATTTTTATATGAATAACACTAAAAAGAAAATAGATCGCTCCAAACAATCAATCAACAATTGAGGAGGATGTAGATAAAATAAGAAACATTGGATTTAAGCATTTAATCATCTGAGAAAGAAATGATATCATATGGGTTCATAAAATATTTCATTTTTTACATAATTAAAAAAATAAACATATTTAATTCATTATCAAATTTGAATGTTTCATATAATTATCATAAGGGAAACTCAACCATTTATTATTTCAATGAATTTATTTATGCATTGATGAAAATGGGAAATTGAATTTAAGAAAATAATTTCTCCATTATGGTTGTTTTAGTTCTATGAATCCATCTAAAGGTGAAAGTTACAAACAATATTCATCCTCATCATCTAATCTTTTATATAGTAATCACTCAAATTTTATGTTTTCATTCAACCTCCATCACTTGTGGACATCCATCAATGTTTATAAAAATTATTAAATAAGTAGTCAGCTATATGATGATTACTACTCAGAGTTCTACACGAAAAAAAATATTCATGGGATGAGTAACAAGAAACAAACTTTACTAATAGATGTGTCAGATATAAAACAGATGAGGATGATAGATGCACCCTATTTGGTTTTGTAAAATCTATAATAACTCCAATTTTGTGGAATTACATGTATAGTAATTAGATATTTCTATCAGTGCAACCCCAAAAAAATTAATGAATGACTTATTTTTATAATGATTAATTTAAGAATACATATTTTTTTATATGTGTCTTTATATAAATAAATTGATTTTTATTAAGTATTAATGTGTGGTTCGCTGTTTTAAATATTTTTATATTTTAATCATTTTATGAAATAAATGAAATATTAAAATAAATAAATAATATGATATCAGGTATTGAAAAGTTTCACTAGAAACTCAAAGGAGTATGACTCTACTTGAAATCTCATTTTACTCAAGTATTTCATTAATCATTTAGAGAGACTCACAACAATGATAATGAGATCAAATATATACACGATAATCATGAGCAGAATAAGAACACTATGACCTAGGAAATAGTTCCAAGATAAGAAGACAAATACGTTACCAGAACCAAGTGGGTGTTTAGTTATAATCCCACTGACTATTGAATGGTTTCTCAAAAAAAATGGATAGTGATCAAGGGGTACTTCTAGAAAAAATGAATTTTTATTGAGGATAAATTTACCATCATATCCTGATGGAAAACTATTTTATATTTTTTTATATTTTAGTGAAAATATATTTTAAAGTACAACAAATGGATTTCAAATCTATTTTCCTCAATGGATTTCTGAAGGGGTGGTATACATTGAAAAACTAGATGGTTTTTTTATAGATAGAAATGAGAGAAATGTTTTACAGTAAAATAATTATTTTTATAAAATAAAAAAGCACTGAGGACCAGGTACTTAAGGTTGAATCAATACCTAAGAACGATTGTTTTTTAGTGAGGTAGAGTTTATCACACCCTCTGTATGAAGAAAGATAATGATCAAAAGATTTTCTTTTATGTATATCAAAGAAATAATAATTGAGAATTGGGAAAATCACAATGAATTTTATTAGCATAATAGGATGTAATATTACAAGATGTATATGATTGGAGAATAATTTTACATAGTTTATAAGAAAATTAATGAAATTTGAACACATTAATTTGTCATTCAAAATATTTAAAAGTGGACCCCATGTGCTTATGATTGGAATATTACAAACAATGACAACAATGACTACTATATAGATAATTTATAAAAAGGAAAAAAATTAAAAAGTGGAATATGTCATAAAATATAGGTATTGGGAGCCTATTATAACTCATATCAACATGAACCAACCTTGGGTTTCACATATTTCAAGTCGCAATGTTAAAATTTTTTCCTAAGGAGAGAAAATTCTTATTGGGGAAGATAATAATTCAATATATCTAAAAATGAATTTTTGGTTATTTGGTTAATGGATAGTGAAACTGAAGATGTTGGTATACACAAACGTGGGATTTTATGGTTCAGTAGATAACTGAGGGAGATTTGAGATATTGAGAATCTTGGATTTTTTTCCTGCCTTGGTTTTGTTCCACACTTTAATTTCTCATGATTTTCATTCAAGCATTGAAATAGTTGGGGATTCCATTCTAGTCTATATTCGAGCATGGATTCTACAATGAGGATCACCATTAGTAGGTCACTTCTACGATAAAGTTTTATTATTGAAAATCGGTTCTTGATGGTTAGGTTTCTTAAAATAGACTCGGACACTTTAACTACCACTTCCAAAAATGTTTCAATAAATATAATTTATTCAATGGTATGATAATAAGCGCTGTTAAATACCAATAAAAATTATTTTGAAAAAATAATACTTTTCATAAAATGTATAGTTATATTATATAATTATAATTCTTATAATAATACTATTTATAAAATAATAATATTATAATTCATTGAATATATATATTTATTTATACATAAATACATTTTTTTAATAATAATAGTTATATCATTATAATTATTTAAATAATTATATATATAGTAAATATATACATTATTTAAATAATTTTTTTAGTATTTTAAAAAATATTTACTTCTAATTAAATAAATACATTTCCAAAAAATATTATTTATTTATTTATAATTATAATAATATAGGAATAATTATTATGAATTTATAAATATTTATATATATGTCTATTTAAAAATTTATTTTAAAAATTATTAATGGATATTTATTCATTATTTCATCCATGTTAAAAATGATTAAAAATGATTAACTAAAAATGAGTACATTATTGAAAATTTGGAAAATTTTCATTAATATAAATCCTTAAAAAATAGATATATATTGAAATAATGATAAATATATGTTGAAAATATTAAAACATTGTAAATAAATTTATTTGAAATATATAATATAAATAGAAAAATTCCCCAAAAAATATTTTTTCTATTCATGTATTTATATTAATGTGAATTAATTAGATATATATGAAATAAATTTAATACATTTAATCTATTTTAAATTGAAAGACCAAAAGACATTATATTATGTCCATTACTAGATACAATTAATTATTATTTTTCTCATATTAATTTCTGTTTATAAACCATTATTCATTAAAAATATTACTATTTAATGTAAATGATAAATAGTATTTTGTTTTATATTAATCATATTTATATATATTCATATATAAATACATATATAATATACAAATTATTAACATTATCAATAATTATTTATTAAACAATATATAATTTTAATTTTAAATTACTTGTTTTTAATTTTTAATATTTTTTAATTTTTAATTTTTAATTTTTTTTATTTCTTATTTTACACATATATATATATTTAATATACATTATTAATAATTTATATATATTATAATCAATTTATTAATTTTTTATTATAATTTTTTCATATTATTTTAATAAAATAATTTTAAATTTTCATTTATCTAATAATTTAATTCATTCTACTTTTATCTACGTAAAAAAGTTCCAATAAAGGATTTTATTATGTGTATAAAAAATAATGCACTGATAAAGGGTTTCTATTATCACTACTAAAAATGATGCACTGATAAATGATAACATTTATTAGTGTTGATATTTTTTTTTCATAAAGGTTGTCTTTTATCAGTTCTAAATAATGAGCTTCTAAAGGATTTCTATTATTAATGATAAATATTGAACTAAAAAATGGTACCCTTTATCACTTTTTATTTTAGTGTTTATAAATAGTTCATTTATCCCCTCTTTTTCAAGAAATGATAAAGGAGAAAGCTGTTAAAAGATTGTTTTGTAGTAGTGATGAAATCTCTTAAAATTCCTTCTCATGGAACTATAGGTCAGAAAAATATTAATAGACCCCAATCAATTTTGATCCTAGAACCTACAAAATATATGTTTGATCTATATATCATAGTAGTTCATCACGTATGGATATTATATAATCGATTTTACATTACAACCCATAAGTTCTTATTTCAACATAAGTACTATATATGTGTTCACATGGACCACTATAAAGAAGGTAAATATCAACCTTTACTATTTTCTTATAAAACTGATGTAAAAAAGTTGAAATAAACTAGGGACACCATTCCTAAAATCGTTCTTTAACACTCTCAAATTGGTTAAAACCTATTTCATTTCATTAAAATTAAAATAAAAAAATGATCCCACTATTTCAAAATAACACATTCATTCCCATTTTGTACAAAAATAATTCAAGAACTCTATGGAAACATCATTTCACATTTAAATAACACACTGTTCAACCCCATGATAAGATGTTTGAACACGGTTCTTATTCTTGAGGTGCAGGTTTCTTCTTTTCATTTTTCCTTAAGTGTTTTTGAGAAAATTGGGAAAAAGGGGAAAATCCCAAATTTTGTGGGTACACGCCATGTAATTTTTCACATGTCATGTACTTAGGGTGTGTGGGATTAGTACATAGGGCGTGTATCCCTGTCAGTGATGAAAGGTGTAAAAACCCACTACACCCCGTGTAGTGGGTATTTACACACCATGTAGTAACTTGGAAGGTGAATAGTAAGGCGGTGGGAATAGCCACTAGCTTGGCGACAGTACACGTTGTGTATTTGGAAATACACGCCAGGTACTCATGTCGACAGATGAACAATTCATAGGTGTAAAAAGAAGTTTCCATAGTAACAATAATATGAGAAAATTACGCGTCGTGTACTTGAGCGTACACGTCATGTACTTGAGTGTACACGACGTGTACATGAGTCTACACGCCTTATAGTTTGTTTTTTCACTTAATATGGGAAGTATCCTTCTCTGTTCATAGGGGAAGCTTAGTACATCATTCGAGCTCAAGAGGATGGTCAGAACTTTGGAGATCAGCTGAAAGCGCCCTGGAAATCCATTTCTGCTTCTGCCAATCATATTGGAACCGCACGGGTGAGTTCTCCCATCTTCGTGCACTGTTCTTAACAATTATTCTTCTAAGGGGAGCTAATTATGTTTGAACGTGAATTATTTTATCCCAGATCTACATCGTTCATAGATGATTCGGGATGCATTGTTCACGTGTACTGATCAGAGACGATCAACATAAGTGGACTAGTGTTTAACTTCCAACAGTTGTGTGATTTTCTATTCAATTGTGCTACGAACCCATATTGGGGTGTCGTGTGGCTGAGTACATGGCTGTTTTAAATACCTTCAATTGTATAGGTAATTAAATGTTATTATAAACTGCTCTTTGGGATCACTGCTTGGATCCAGGACCACCCCAGGGGGTGCATTTATCGGTTTAGCAGTTTCGCATGGATACCCGAGGGTATGCAGTGATTATAATGTGTATTTAATTTTCCTGAGAGAAAGTGTATATAAATTTCATGTTTATGCTTTGGGGCTCGGCCTGGTTACTTTTTCGCCTGCGAAATTTTTTTCCTTTAGCCTGGGGGCAGTGGTTCTTTTAGCCTGAGGGTAATATTTTTTTATGCATGTGGGTAGTATATTCTACGCCTGTGGGAGACACTTAATACACCTTAAGAAAATATTCGTTTTGCATTTGGGAAATCACCTACGGGTTTCGACTCTGATTACCTATGGTTAAAGTTTGTATGTCTAAGGACAGTGTTATCATGAATGTTCACCGTGTTGATTTTCATATGTTATACCTTCCATGTTAAAGAACAGGCATGGAATTGTTAAATGAATATTAAAATGGCAATATAACTTGTAGGGTTAGTTACCTTTGAGTACTTCTTAGTTTATTGCATTTTCTACTGCACACTGATGTTGCACATTTTCATTGACTTTTGGGTATGGGCCTTTGGTGGTTTTCTACTGGGATTTATTTCTCACAACCTATTTCGTTAATGTTTTCGTCCCAAACAGACTATATTATTGCAGGTGTCGATAGGGGAAAGGGTCATTATACAGGTACATGATCGATGTGGAGGAGTAGGAGAGCATGAGACTGAGCATAGACTTGCAATACTGTTGAGCTCTTGTTGCAATATTTTGTTTCATTTTCTTTGTACCTTGTACTTGGGCTATATTGTATTGTATTTTAGTGTATCCTGTTCTGGAAGTTTTCATAGAATAGTGACATGTTGTATCCTTATATATATGACTGCTGATTATCTTTTACTTCATTTTCCCATTTCAGTTGTATATTGTATACTAATTCATCTGATTCATGTTATTTATCTTTTCCTCTATGCTACAATTTGACAAATGAGGGCATAGATTCCCAACTATATGACCTGGCCCCTCACTACTTGTCGACATCATTTTAAATTTGGGGAAATGTGCTTAAGGTTATGTGACCAACCGGGTTCTGGGAACCCGTTGAGTGGCATCCAGATCTGGGATGTTACAAAGTGGTATCAAAGGAGGTTCTTTTATTTGACATACTATTTGGATCCTTAGTCAGAGATAAGATGGAATAGGTATTTGGTAATAAGATATTCCTTGGAGTAGATAAACTGTGTACAGAGAAAATCCAATTTACCTTGAATTGCAATTATCACTGGTTTTGAAATTTTACAGTTTATTTGATTTTCACCATTGGGTGACACACTAGTGGTGTGATATTAATATTTTTATAATGGATTCTATTTAGTCACAACCCGATGATATGAGGGTATTCCATCTCATTCATCATTTAGGCCCATGCTACAAATCACATGTCATACATCCTTCCATTCCATATAAGTGCATTAAAAATTGCATGTTGTTGTGATATCAGTTGTGCTAGAAATACATGCTGTTGTGATAGATTCTTTGATAAATACCTACTATTCGACAGGGTTTTTTTGTGAGGCCTTGATGGAATGAAGACCAAATTTTTTATTGAGGAGTATGTGCCCTCATTGACAGGAATTCGGTGGACCATTGGTTGTTTGCCTAATTTATAAAAAATATAAGATGTAATGCTTTGATTCGTGAGGAGTATGGGCCCTCACATATCGAAATATGGAACTTAGGTGTTGTTTCAATGTTTTTATAGGTTCTGGAGTAGTTTCAGAGGCTTACTTTCTAGAAAACCTAGGATACATGTTGTGTAGTTCTATGATTACACTCCCTTTAAACTTCTGTTCGGGAAGAAATAAAAACTTTTTATGTACACATCGTATAACCTTAGAACACGCCATGTAGTCTATTACCATGGCATAGTCCATGTGGGTGGGGACACATGGTAGGGAATGACATGGGGGAAACACATTGTGTACAGGTTGTAACTAACAATAAGGATGGGGAAACCTTAAGACATATATGCTCAGTTTACCTTAAACAAGTTGTGTAGTCTGACCCACGTACCCGGCCATGTCATTAACAAAATGGGTCGGTGTTACCTATTCATGAACACGCAATGTACCTGTGGGACACGCCATGTATTCTTGACCGGGGAATGACTGTGTGGACCTGGCCGTGTGGATGGGATGACAGAGTGGTGTATACGCCGGGTGCTGGTGTAACACACTGTGTATATTATCCGAGTAGTCAGTCGTGTTGCGAACAACATGGGAGTTGGAAATTAAACCTTACAAACAGTGTAAATGGTATACACACTATGTAGTCTTGTTCAGAAGAGAGTCGTGGTGCTAAGCCATGTAGAAGGACCTGAGCAGGGGAAGAAAAGTCAAGTATACGACGTGTATTTAATATACACATCATGTAGTCTTGTTTTTCAAATCATGAATTCCTTCTTCCTCTTGTTCCCTTTTTTGTCCCCAAGTTTTCAGTTTTTGATAAACTAGGATCTAAGGCGTGTTTTTGACCATGTAGAGTCATGCCGCCAAGAAGACCACTGGTTTTTTGCCAAGAGCGCAGCAACGATTATACTTTAGAAACTGTAGGCCATAGGATACTGATGGATCCTCTAGCAGAGCCAGATGCAGCACCAGTCATTATACCAGACATAGGCTCGGATGTGCTGTTCCGTGAATGCTTTATGCGGTTCATGCAGACCATTCATGGAGCACTGCTGGATGCCACATATATGGCAGAGCTGACACGTACATTCTAGTTGAAACATCCACCTATGTTTTCTGGGGATGGCAACCCAAAGGCTGCGGAGTCTTGGCTGGATATAGTGTAGACTATTTTTTAGCATTAGGAGACGCCTCTAGGGTGGTGGGTCAATATTGCTACTTATATGCTGTGTGATTCATCCATGAGATGGTTGGATGTTATCACTAAGTCTGAGAATCACATAGGCATGGAATGGGATGATTTTCAAGTAGTCTTTTATGACTTCTTATTTCCTGATACACTATTGGAAAATTGAGCTCCATAGTTCACGAATCTGCAGTAGGGTGTTATGTCAGTAATGGACTATTCTACTCACTTCACCATGCTTCAGCATTTTTCACATGTTCTGGTGGGTGATGAGACGTTCCGGGCCAGACGCTTTTATGATGGTCTTTGATATAATATCCGAGCATTGGTAAAAGTTTTCAGGTTTTCAACAGTGCATGCTATTTTGAACCAGACACAGATTACTAATTAGGACCATTGGGAAGCTTGTGGTGTGGTCCATGGCAGTTCAATACCAGTTTCTTGTACTGTTTCCACCTGTAAGAGGAAGAGGAAAATGGATTTATCTCACGGTGGTAGTACTAGTTAGAAGAATACTTCATGTGGCCAGGTTATTTGCTACCAGTGTGGTAGAGAGGGGCACAAGAGACCTCGGTGTCTTCGAGACCATGTGGAGTGTCGAGCTTTCGTAAAGATGGGTCATCTGTAGTGCTTTTGCTAGGAGTTCCCACTAGTGGATAGTGATAGGGGTTTTGTGAAGACTCCACAAGCGGGAGTAGGACCAGCAGCTTCTTACCAGTCAGGAAACTGGGATACGTTAGGACGTACAGGCAGAGGTGGTGGTCATGGCTGTAGAAGTCAGACACCAGGATCTCAGAGGTAGTAGGGCGGGACAGATCAGGGTAGCCAAGCTGTGTCGTAGGGCCATGGCCCTGGGCGGGCTTATGCAGTGCAATAGACCCAACAGGGGAAGGATCCCAGACCTTCTACTATCAGAGGTACTTTTCTAGTAGCATCTGTTTTATCTTCAGTACTTTTTTGATACAGGTGATACACATAGCTTTATATCTGTGCCCATTATGGAGAGACATGGGATACGTGTTTCTTCTTCTTATGATGTTATGACGTTAGACAATACTTTGGGAACTAACGGCTGGTGTGCATTAATGCAGGGAGTTCCCCCTAAAGGTTGGTGGATGTTACTTTCTATGGGACATCTATGTATTAGAGATGACGAGCTATGATGTCATTCTCATGATGGACTGGTTGGTTCCCTTTCAAGCCTTTCTGGATTTTTATCGTCGCGGGGTGAGTATTACATCACCAGAGGGTGGAGAGTTTCTATACAAGGGTGAATGGGGTTTTTAGGTGAGTCGAACTAGACCCGAGCATCATGGGACAGGTGGTGTGACATCCCATATTTCGAGTTTATATCTGGATGATCAGGAGACTTGTCAGAAGTATTTCCCTCTAATGGTTGATAGTTTTAGGGATTTATTCTCAGATGACTTTTCGGGGCTACCTCTGAAGCGAGTGGTGGATTTCTCTATTTAGCTTGTGCCAGGAGCAGCACCGGTGTCCATTCCTCCTTATAGGATGGCTGCACCAGAGTTGCAAGAGCTCAAGAGTCTGTTAGTGGAGTTACGCGAAAAGGGTTTCATTCGACCTAGTACTTATCCTTGGTGTTCTCCTGTGCTTTTTGCGAATAAGGAAGACGGTACCCTCAGACATTGTGAGGATTATCAGTAGCTAAACCAGATGACAGTTAAGAACTGATATCCCTTGTCGAGGATTGATGATCTTTTTGATCAACTTCGAGGTCCATGAGTATTTTAGAAGATTGACTTGAGATCTAGATATCATCAGTTATGTGTTAGACCATCGGATATACCGCTTACAGCTTTTCAGAGCAGATATGGTCTATACGAGTACTTATTTATTCCGTTTGGACTCACGAACATGCCAGCAGTTTTCATGGCTCTGATGAATCATGTGTTCCACCCATATCTGGATTCTTTTGTGGTAGTCTTCGTGGACTATATCTTAGTGTACTCTCACAACCGACATGACCATGCCACCCATCTTGAGATCATTTTGAGTACACTAAGAGATCATCAGCTATATGCAAAGCTCTCAAAGTACCACTTTTGGATGGACATGATACACTTCCTGGGTCATATCATCATAGAGGCAGGAGTTTTCGTGGACCCAGAGAAAGTGAGAGAAGTAGTTTCCTGGGAGCAGCCTAAGAACGTGATTGAGATACAGAGTTTCTTGGGGCTGGCTGGTTACTACAAGAACTTTATACAAGACTTCTCCCTCTTAGCAGCACCATTAACGGGGTTAACTAGGAAGGGTGTGAAGTTTGTATGGTCAGAAGCTTGTGAGACAACATTTCAATAATTTATGGGAAGGTTGACCTCAGCACCAGTCCAGATAATTCCAGAGTAAGGGAATATCTATATAGTATACTGTGATGCTTTGGGTATTGGTATGGGAGTGGTGTTGATACCTGGAGATCGAGGAGTTGCATAGGGGTCATGGCAGTTTAGGCCACATGAGAGGAATTACCTGACTCATGACCTAGAGTTGGATGTAGTCGTTCATGTGTTGCCTTGTTTTAGACATTATCTCTTTGTAGGGAATTTTGTGGGTTTCACTGACCACAAAATTCTCCAATATATCTTTACTCAGCGTGACTTGAACCTGAGACAGCAAAAGTGGGTTCAATACCTTCAGTCCTTCGATTCAGAGCTTGCCTATACACTAGGTAAGGGTAATGTAGTTGCTGATGTACTAAGCAGGAAGACTCAGATACAAGAATTGTAGGATGCCAGTGATGAGTGGTAGCTTATGTCTTTGTTCTCTGAGATGTATTTGGAGGTGCATGATAGTCTTAGGAAGACATATATTTCTCCCTTAGTTGTAACTTCTACCCTCCTGGATAGAGTGAGGATGAGACAACTATTTGATTCAGAAGGATTAGTTCTATGGGAGTGAGTGGAAAGTAAGGACCCTCCTCCTAGATGGACGACAGACGACGATGAGGTACTCTGTTTCCATGGACGAGTATGAGTTCCGGGGGATATGAGTGAGTAGTTGATGTGGGAGTTTCATGCTCATCTTGGAGAGTGCATCCCAGAATTACAAAAATGTACCATGACTTGAGACATCAGTATTGGTGGACAGGTATGAAACAGGAGGTAGCTGGTTTTGTTGAGAGATGTTCCACATGTTAGCAGGTGAAGGTGGAGCATCCAAGGCCGGCTGGACTACTACAACAGTTACCCATTCTGGAATGTAAATTGTATGATTTAGAAATGGAATTTGTGACTAGGTTGTTGAGGTCACCTCGAGGCAATTATTTTAGGTGGGTTGTCGTGGATAGATTTACAATGGTGGATGACTTTTTGCTGATCAAGGAGACCTTAAGTGTTAACGAGCATGAGAAGCTGTATTTCAGAGAATTCGTACGTATTCCTGGGGTCTAGCATTTTATCGTTTTAGATTGTGACACACATTTTACGTATCATTTCTGTAAGAGTATTCAGAGGGCACTGGGAACATATGTGCTTCTGAGCACAACTTACCACCATCAGACTGATGGCCAGTCAGAGCGTACGATACAGGTGATTGAGGACATGCTGCGCGCATGCGTCCATGACTTCGAGGGATATTGGGAGAAGCATATACCCCTAGTCGAGTTTTCTTATAATAATAGTTTTGAGGAAACTATCGAGATAGAACCTTCTGAGGATTTATATGGTAGTCTTTGCCGATAAACCTGGTGATAGTTAGAGGCATGTGAGGCAGCTTTTCTAGGACCATGCCTTGTGCAGGAGACATTAGAGCAGGTCCAGTTGGTACAGAATTGAATGGCTACTGTGCAGTTTCGTCAGAAATATTATGTTGATCACCGCAGATGACCCTTGGCGTTCATGGTCGGGGATCAGGATTTCTTGCGTGTTTCACCGAGGTTGGGAAATAGATGAATCAGAAGACATGGTAAACTTTCACCAAGGTATGTGGGGTCGCTTGAGATTCTGGAGAGAGTCGAGCTAGTTTCCTATCGGTTGTAGTTACCACATAGGTACCAGGACATGCACAACGTCTTCTATGTATCTCAACTATGTTGTTATCATTCAGACCAGTCTCACACCTTTCATGCTGACGATGTTGAGCTTCAGATCGATGTGTCCTTCGAGGAGCATTTGATTCGTATCATTGATAGGAGCACAAAGGATCTTCGAGGATAGTCAATTTATCTCGTACCGGTGCTATGGAAGCATGGCCGAGTGCAAGATGAAACTAGGGAGTGGGAGACCGACGTATGTGATCAGTGTCAAGAGTTGTTCTGAGAATTATCTTCACCACCCTTGTAAGAGAAATTCGGGGACAAATTTCTTTATGGGGGAAAGATTGTAAAAAACCGATTCTTATTCATGAGGTACGTGTTTCTTCTTTTCTTTTTTCCTTAGGTGTTTTAGAAAAAATGGGGAAAATGGGGAAAATCACAAATTTTGGGGGTACATGCCATGTACTTTTCCACATGCCGTGTACTTTGGTCGTGTGGGATTAGTACACATAGAGTGTAGCCCTGTCGGTGATGAAAGGTGTGAAAACTGACTACACACCGTGTGTTGGATATTTACACAGCATGTAGTCAGTCGAAAGGTGAATAGTAAGGAGGTGGGAGAAGCCGCCAGCTGGGCGACAGTACATGCCCGATATTTGGAAATACACATCGTGTACTCATGTCGATAGATGAACATTTTGGCAGTGAAAAAAGTAGTCGCCAGAAGGAACAGATAAATGAGAAAGGTACATGTCGTAACTTGAGATTACACAATGTGTATTTTTTTTTGCTTCAAATGCGAAGTAGGATCCTCTGTTCAGAGAGTAATATTAGTACGTCGTTGGAGATCGGGAGGACGACCTGAGCTTCAGAGATCAGCTGACCGCACACCGGGAATCTGTTTCTTCTTTTTCCAATCACGTTGGAACCGCACAGGTGAGTTCTCTCATATCCTTGCGTTGTTCATACCAATTCTTCCTCTAAGGTAAGTTATTTGAATTTGAAAAGGAATTATCTTATCCCAGATCTATGTCATTCATGGATGATTTGGGAGGCTTCATTCAAGTATACCGATCAGAGATGATCGAGGTAGGTGGTATGATGTTTAAATTCCCAATACTGTGTGATTTTGTGTACCATTGTGCTACGAACTCATTTTGGGGTGCCGTGTGGCTGAGGACTTGGCTGTTTTAAATACCTATAATTGTATAGGTAATTAAATTTAATTACAAACTACTATTTGGGATACCTTCTTGGATCTAGGACCACCCTAGGGTTGCGTTCCTCTGTTTAGTCGTTTGGCCTTGAAACCCGAGGGTATGCCATGATTATAATGTGTATTTAATTTTCTTGAGAGAAAGTGTATATAAATTGAGTGTTTATGCTTTGGGGCTCGACCCAGTTACTTGATTTGACTGCAGGCAGTGTTTCCTATAGCCAAAGGGTAGTGGTTCATTTATCCTAAGGGCAATATTTGTAATACTTGTGGGCAGAAGATTCTGTGCATGTGGGATACACTTCATACGCCTGAGGGAAAAATTCATTTTGTATGTGGGAAATCACCAGTGGGTTTCAACTTTGATTACCTAAGGGTAAGGTTTGTATGTCTAAGGACAGTGTTATAATGAATGTTCACTGTGGTGATTTTCATATGTTATACCTGCCAAGTTAATGCACCGGCTAGGCATTGTTAAATGACTATTAAAATGGAATTATAATTGGTATAGTTATTTACTTTTTAGTACTAATTAGTTTATTTCATTTACTACTGCACACTGTTGTTTCACATTGTCGCGGATAGTTGAGCACGAGCCTTTGGTGGTTGCCTACTGGGTTCTATTTCTCACACCCTATTTGGGTCATGTCTTCAGCCCAAATAGACTATATTTCTGCAGGTGTCGATAGGGGAAAGGGTCCCTATATACGTTTATGATTGTTATATAGTAGTAAGATAGCATGGTATTGATCTTGGGCTTGCGATGCGGCTGATCTCCTATTGCACAATTTTGTTTCGTTTTTGCTGTACCTTGTACATGAGTTGTACTATATTGTATTGCACTGTATCCTGTTCTGGCTGTTTTCATAGAATAGTGACATGCTGCATCTTTATATATATGACTGCTGATTATCATTTACTTCAATAGTCCGTTTTAGTTGTATACTATATACTACTTATGATGTTGCGTGTTATTTATCTTTTCCGCTACGCTACACTTTGACAAATGAGGGTATAGTTTCCCCACTATCAGACCTGGGCCCTCGCTGCTAGTCATTAGCCTCTGGTGTTTGGGGAAATTCTCTTGAGGTCATGTGACCAACTGGGTTCGGGACACCCATTGAGTGGCACCTGGATCTTAGACGTTACATAATAAATATTAAATGAAACCCAAACTACAAATTACCTTTACATCTACAAAAACCATTTAAAAATACCTTCTTAAAACATTAATATGTAATACAAAATTCAAGGAAGAAGACGATAAAAAAACCATATTATTAATGTCAATGGATAAATAAAATCAAAAAACCAATTCATTTATTCATTAAATTTATAAAAAACATACGGTACACTATAATTATAATGATTGAAATCCACAAAGTTATCCTATATAGTATCATAGCATCACATAAAACACTTATGAACTGTACTAATGAGGAAATTAACATGAAATGAGGAACCTAGGATAGTATTACTAAAACTATCCAATGTCAGTAGTCAAATATAACTAACTAGGCTTCTATAATATTTGGGAGATCAATTGAAATACTTGTACCCTTGCAATATGTTTTGGGACCATAAAACATCTATTTGTCTCTCTATGTCTAACTAGTTACATACCCCATGAATTCACCACTACACTAGGGATTTAACTCATACAAGACTCTCACTATCTTTATAGGATTCACGTGACATAAAAAATTGAGGTGTGTAATAAATTTACCACATGTTAAATATAGGTATAAAATAAAATAATTATAATTAAACATCAACTCACCTCTAATACCCTCATTTTAAGTTTCACCTTAAATCCAATACATTATCTCTACATACACACTACAAAACCCATTAAAGGGTTTAATATCAAGGGGATGGTATAATTTCTGACAAACTCAAAGAATGTTGAATTTTTTATAAGGTTCAAATTATGACCATTAAAAAAAATTTCTATTCTACAAAAAATCAAAATTTGTAAAATATCATAATAATCATCATTATGACTAATTTTGTTAAAATATTATTTGAAAATAATTTTTAATCTCATAAATACTTTTAATACATATCAAAAATCATTCCAATCCATTAAATTTTCCAATTTATCACTCATGTGTGTCATCACAACCATTTTTAAATAAAAAACCTTATAAAATATTTTTAAACACTTCAAACTCAATGTTTGGAATATAATTTATCTAATAAATACTTTTATAAACCTCTATAAAATTATAATAACAACTTTTAGAACATCCACATGAATTTAAAGTTCACCTGGGTATATTTATGTACACATGTTATGGAATCAGTTCCATGTCAATGGTTAAAAATAGTTTAGAATCAATTTAAATACCTTATAGGGAACATAAATTGGCATAACAAGGATAAATAATATTTTTAATGAAATAATGGATCTTATACTATATAATGAAAATAAATTTCATAGTGAAACCTAACTTAAATAAATTAGAAACTAACAATAATGTGACATATTCAATGGAGAATTCCCAAATGAGAAAAAAACTTTACACCCTTGCACAAATAATTCCACGTGATTAGGTCAACTCTCAAATCTATAGTCATTAATCTTTACCCTGAGGGTTTACAAGATAGAATAATGTAAAATAAATAATAATAATTCAATAATGGAAGGGGTTTATAATGACTTACTAGGGTAGAATCTTCTGGATATTATGTTAGAAAGACATAAAATTGAAGGAGAAGAAATGTGGCAGAGTTACTCATGCATGATTTTACTTTTTTAATGAGATATACAATAATGGTAGGGTAAGAGGGTTAAAATGAGTGGCATCAATTATAAAATTTCACACTCTTAAATACATGGGAAGACCCCATGGTGTACCAAACTAGGTGTAAACAATTCTCCTTTAATTGGAAACTCACTGAAACCTTACATAGTTTCCTCTATTAGCCTACATGTATTGACATCCATGATCTAAATATTTCATGTGGAACTATAAAAATTACATTAATAACACATTTTATTTACATGTTTTCCCATAACCTTGTGGACCAACTATTCACTTTTCAAAAACATTCAAAATTTTAAATTTGAAATCTTTAAATATCTTAAAACATTATAGGACCATTAATAAAAAGAAAAAATATAACATAAACTCTATATTGGAATGTAAGGTATCATAGTAAATTATTATATTTTTTTATTTATTGTTTATCTTATTAGAATATAATTCATAATTTTTAGGTCACATAGTTCCCAGGCGTTGACAATTTTCCAAATTAGAATGTGAATTATAGATATGTTTGCTAGTTATTATCTAAAGATTCATTGATCTAAAAAATAGAGTTACTTTTAAAATAAATTATTTTCATAATTTATTAACATGAAAAGTATTAGTGATGAGTTTAATATATCATACTATATATAAAATAGAGTATTGGAAATAATAAATTATATTATTATTGATAAGTTTATAACCATGGTAAATGAGAAGGTTACAAAAAGTATTTCTACAGTATACCCATTAAAATCATATAATTTGTTTCCAAACATTGGTTAACTTGAGTCATATTTCGATAACAATTCAGATGAAAAATGGTTCATAATGAAAATAAAACTGCAACACTTCAGAGTGAATGGGATTCCATGTTCGATCAAGAAGAAAGGAAAATGTGGTGGACAAATATATTATAAATATGAAGACATAAGTTTTCATGGATATACCATAAATAAAAGTTCCTATAATTTTTAAGGTAATTAAACTGTGATAATATTTTACTATTATGATGTAATAATCCTTGAAAATAATGGTGATCTAAGAAAATAATTATTAAATGTTGATGAAGGTGATTTTATCATTAAATAGTTTTTTGAACAAACTGAATGAAATGTATAATCAATTATTGTGGTGAAAATTCTATTTATTCATGTAATATTTCTCAAGATACGAGATTGTATGAGTAAATAAATGAGCTGGAAATGATGCTGTCATTTAAAATATCATTGGATATCACACTTGGGTGGTATAAATAAGGGAATAACATAAAATATCTACTCACACTAATATGATTTCAATAATTGAACCCAATATATATATAATCTTTTAAAGGAAAATAATGTATTAAATAGATGAATGAATAATTAGACCTCATTGAGAAAGGATACACATTTGATCTTGTAACCTTTCCAACAAATTAAATTATCATTCAAAAAATATATTTTAAAAACAATCTGAATGAAAAATGAGAGGGTGAATAAAATATGTCTATGTTGTTTTTCAAGGGATTTTCTCAAATTTTATTAGTATTATTTGATGAAAATTTTTCCCCAATATCTAGAATTATCACTCTCCAGATAATAATTTTAATAAATACATAATGAATCTGTAAATTTCATCATATGGATTATAAATATTCTATTTGGGATTATTTTTTGAATGATTATGTATATTCAGATAAAAAATGGTACTTAATCTTAATGATGTTGACATCAAGGCATGAAAATTGAAATATTATCTCTATGGGGTGAAACAATCCCCATGATCATAGTATTTAATTTATTATTACTAGAAGAGAAACATAAAATGTATAATATAGATGGTGTACATTAGCATATATGTGAATAAGCATAACAATAAATAACACATTAGTACTTTATAAATTTATGGTATTATCGTTGAAATTAATTTTCATAATTTTTGTAAAGTCTTTTCCACAAAAATGAAGATAATATTTTAGATATCCATACTTTTTGAGATGAAAATTTACATTGATATAAAAATAATCCAAACATATTGTTATGTTTTTACTTATCATGAAAAGTATTCAAAGATGTAATTGGAATGATTTGTCTGGGAAGTATCAAAATTTATGTCTACACTAATTTTTTTCTGAAAAAATATGAGTAAAATACTAAATTAACGGTTATAAATGTGAAATAATTTAGAAAACGTATTATTATTCTATTATATTTGATTATTTAAAGGTCAACAACTTTATTTCTATTACACATTTTATTACATATTAATATAATTCTACCGATTAACACTTGATGGTAGCTAAGAAATATTTATTTTATATTATGATTATATCTGATTATAGAATTTAGTTCAACAATAATGGTGATAAGGAATTATAAGAAATTATTTATATTGATTGGACTTCACTCATTGATGAAAAAAAATTAAACATGTAAAGGATAATTATTCAACGGTGGGATGTGTGTGGAATATTATTCCATCAAGTAATCATCTATCACATTTACTACCACTTAGGATGAATATTATTTTTTGTATCACAAGTATATTTAAAATTATTTCAATAAATAAAAAATTGAGGATATTCATGTTGTTAATATGATTCCTAACATTATTAGTTGTGAAAAAATATGTTATAAATCATAAAAGTATATATATATATATATATATTATAATTTCATGAAGTAGATCCTGAAATTAAGCACTAGAACACATGAATTTGATCCATTAAATGAAAAAATTGTGGATAACATTACAAAAATTTCATAGCTAATTATATGAATACATACGATTGAAAATTGGTATGCAACTCGTTCCAGAGCATCATTGGGTTTGGTTATGATTCATTCCCTCACTTTTAATCATTTATAATTTGATAGAAATGTGTGATGTAAGCATTAGGAGAATAACATTGGTCAAAATTAATATTTACAATCTATTTGATGATATTATTATACAAAATTTCATGAAACTACTTATGAAATTTATGAAAACTGATTTTTTGTTGTAGGTATCAGCTATAGAATTAGTTAATGGGTAGATTTGATGTCTGATTTATTTTCACAATTTTTTATACTGTTCAAGAAAATGTAGACATATATTATATAAATTAAGGGATAGTTTCAATGAAAAAATTTGATACATCGCCATTCGAAATAACATATATTTTTTAATTGGTCAATAAAACTGTTCAGTTTCTAACTGTTTTAGAGAAATTTTCATTTATATCTGTGGGGATAAGTAAATTTACGATGATACCTATAAAGATAAAATAGAAATCAAATATTTTTTTCCTAAAAACAAATAAAAATGGTTATATCATAAATCCCATGGATATTGACTTTGATTATTTTTCAAATAAATGTAATATTATTAAATACATGATATAATATAATTGAAGAGTTTTATAATGTCATGATACGATGTGTAGTATATTGTTTTGTATTGAATAATATTAGAGTTTTCCAATGATTTAGAGCGTTAATTTTAGACCACACATATGTGTAACTCAATTTTTTCTCTACATATGTAATATATTGGGAAATGTAAAAATTGATAAGGAAATATAGAAGATTAATTAGTAGAGAAATATTCAATGAAATATGATAACTATATGTAACATGATCTTATATAAAAATAACTCTCTATTTTCAATTAATACATATTTTCACATAGAAAATATTAATGATTAACTTGAAGTATATGTAAGATTAATATAGTGTTACATAAGAGTAACTCTAAAGTGTTATTTATTATAGTAGATAATGTTTCAGAAAATATAAGTGCAAATTTTAGTTTACCAAATAATAACCTAAAGGTTCACTGGATATATAAGATCTATCTACATCATCAATAATATTTAATATATATTTTCCCATGTGAAGTTATATTTAATCAGATGATTCAATATTGATCTTAAATTTTTAAAATATCGTGTTGATATATGAAAATAAATATACAATCTATTAATTGTGTTATGTTTGTAAGAATATTTCAGATTGATCTGGAATGAAACACCTATAATGTTTTTAAATGTGTACATTAATACTTGGAAAAGAGTTGTATGATATTTAAATGTTCAAATGAATGAAAATTATATGACATTGGGTATTTAAAAGAAAAATAATTAAATTAAACTATTTAGATATATTAGAAATATAACTGAAAACTAAAAAAACTATATTTAAAATAATGTATTGGGACTCACTTTTAAGGATTGAATATATAAGATTTCAAGATTATTATTTTACCAATTTCAATAAAGTGTTTATTATCAATAGTTTTCATGGGTGTTTCCAAATTTAAAAATGGAAATACAGAACGAGTGATCACTATTGAACATTAAATAAAATAGAAAATATTAATGTTGTGATTTTTATTTGTGATATTATTGTGAGAATTTCATAAGGGTGATATGATAAAAATATTACAATATAAAAGAAAAAAATAATATCATATTCATCTGTTATATTGATGACTTATATATTATTTGTGCTCATTCATAATGAATTTATTTTATTTTTATTTCTTTGTAATAATGTTTTTCTTGTTTTTAATTGATTGGTGTTAACAATGTAATGGGTTTAATTATATACCCATTCACGGTGATTTAATCTTGATAATAATAGGTATTTTGTGGGGGGGGGATAACAACCACCATAAAAAGGATTTATTAAACCATATTCTATACTAAAATCATTAAATATTAAGTGATATTTATTTACTTCACACATCAAGTTAGATGATATTTTTGAATTAAATAAGAACTAGTGTGTATATATTTGATATAGAAAACATTCATAACTCTTATTAACCCCCCATGATGTTAAAAATTTATTAAATACATCCTTAGACACCCATACCATGGATTTAATCAGAAATATCATTTAATCATTATAAGTATATATGAACACAAACCATAGTATTTAATTATAAATTTACCTAATTTTATCAAATATGAGAAAAGTTAACATGGAACGACATTACCTACGTCATAATATATTTATTTTACTATTAAATCCATTTTATCATTATTATATAATGGAACAAATGGCTATTAATTATCAAAAAATCACTAATCATGTTATTTTTAATCTAATAAACGTTCCAATTACATATTCATAGTCATAATTTTTTTTAAAAAATAAATTACTATAACATAACTTGGTTTTTCATCAACATTAACATTTACACAGGCATTTAATATATTATAATACCTTAGTATAGTATAAGTAATAATAACATACTCATTCAAACATTTCATGCAAGATAATATCACATATAATGCCTAAAAAATTCATCTTGAAATTAAATTATGAAACATAATTTCTAATAACATCCTTCATGTTTTTAAAAAATATTAATTATTATTTTAATAATGTATATTTCAATGCATATATATCCCCTTTTAAACACATTTAAATTTATTTTCCACACATTATTTGAAAACACATTTCTCTAATATAATATAATCAAAACCAATAGTATTTTTAAAGGAATACTAATTTATGTAATAAATATATTCAAAATATATGAAATAAAAATACCTTATAATGATCTACAAACATTAATATTCTATTTATATAATACCTTTATCAAAAAAATTTATTTTACCTATAAATTGTATTTTTCAAATCCCCTTAAAATAATTATTCCCACCAAAAGGACCATGATAGTTTGAGAGAATTTTATTTCTATTAAAAAACATAAATATAAATGTAAAATATTGACAAAAAATAATAAAAAATTAAATTATATATATCATCAAGTAACAACAACAAATTTAAACCATGATAAATACCAAATAGGGAACTTATAAAAATAACATAAATAATGAAATTTATCTTTTAATAAATTTTGTTCAGTTTCCCAATGTGCCCACATTTTCATTTGAGTTTACAAAGTCCTACATTCCAATGTTAGTAAATAGATAAGAATTTACCAAAATCACCTTGGAATCTACATTAGATAAAATGATTGAAGTTCAGGATCATCCAAAACTTTTGAGGGGGAATTATTTATTATTCCTAGACACCCTTATATATTTATGGTATATTCATAAATCCACCCCAAATCCAAGCATGGGACAATTTACCAGTATGATATTGATTTACCCCAAATCCAAAATCGATGTAAAAGACTACTCTTATTAATTTTTCCCATTGTTTTTTTTAATTTAGGATGATACATTTTAAACTAACATCGTTAGTTACTATAGATTTTATATCTATCCTGGAAGGTAGTAGGATTTATGGATTTGACATCGGCCCTATGTGGGGGTCTTCATACCCAACCAAATTAAGATGATATGAACCCATAATTATTGGTTTCTCTTAATATTATAAGTCTATCAATTAAATTTTTTGTGACTAGGATCACTTTCAGGATGTTTGAAATCATGAAAAATGTTTGAGATGGAGAATATTTCATGACAATGGATGGTGTGGGAATTAGACATGAGTATCCATTTTTGGTATATCCTAGTCATCATTAACATGATATTGTAAGGTTAGTACATATGCCCTATATGAGACCCATGTCAGATGCTTATATTTTAAAAATGGGACAATAGGAGACTGAGCATGACTTATTATAGAGCATCACTAATGTATTATCTTTTCAAATAAAAGCTATAAATCATAAATTTTAATGGGGTATTAAAATTTGTTGGAGTCCCAATTATGGTTTTTGACCTCTTTTATATCGGTAACTAAATAATGAATGACTAATAAAATGGTTAGAAAATTTACCTAATAGGATGGCCTTATATGGAAACCAACATGAGTAACTAAACTGATTTTATTTTTGAGACTAAGAGAAGTATCTATTCCCATAGTATATATGAGTAATCTAGGAGGAATATCTCAAACCAATGTGAATCAATAAAAATGTGTCATTTATACATGGAAAATAAGGGAAATGTGAAATTCATTCTATGTTAATTTCATGGGATGAGGGTACATTTTAATTATGAGATGGAGCATCAAATAGGAATCCTACATATCATGTGGGAGCTGGAATGAAAACCCATATAGTTTATATTGCACAATTTTATGTCATGTAGTAGGAATGATACATTCAATTTAACATTATGTGAGAAATATGTGTGTTCCATTGAATAGTAAAATAAAGGATTCAGTGGGACTTTTTAATTGGGTTACCTAGATATATTTTACATAGCAACTTACATAGAAGAAATCAGCACGAGTTGGGGATTCTACCATGCATAACAACAATACATTGATATACACCACATATCTATTAGTAAAAGATGATATTGGAAGGTCATATAATTATTTTTAAAATCTATTAGTATGACTATATATTGTAACAAAGTAGAGAATTTTGACACATGATACATATGATAAAATAAATAGGATTATGTCAACTCATGTTTTTTTTTGTATTGCATGATGACAATATCAATTCTTGGTATGTGTGGTAGGATTTGGCGCCTAGGTAGGAGAAATGGTAGAATTATTTAACATCAGATGGAGATTGGATAATGTGTTCCCTATAGTATGTGATCCCAAGGGTTAGATTTAAGATAATTTTTTCTCTCTATTAGGGGAATCCATTATTAAAAAATGGGAAAGTTAGTTCACTGTAATCGCATTTCCCAAGTGTGAGACATGGAATGTATCATCCCAGACTATAGAAACCCTAAACCGTTAGATATATTACATAATTAGTTTAAATTAAATGTTTTACAAAAGGATTATATAGTTTATTATTATTGGAATACTATATATATACACACAAAATAAATTTAAAAAAATTATAGGCATCATGATCATATTTTGATAAATAGGTATACTTTTTATCATACACATAGAAATTATACATAGTCCATATCTATGATTCTTGAGGGAAGGTAATCCTATAATTTTGAGCTTACATGCTCTATAAGAAGAATAATACAATGGAATATTAAATAAAATAATCATAAAATAATTGATATGGAAAGAATCAATGAATTATATGATTCCATAACCAAATAAAACTAATGGAATTCTATATCCTTGACAATAAATGAAATCATCGAACAAAATTTTCATTTATATCATGATGTATGAATGTATAATTGTGGGAATCAAAAACAATCTATCAAGTTTTTTTGAAATACACATTATTAACAAGGGTATATGAATTCTTCCAAACCAATCATGTTTATCATCATGATATGTACAGATGCATTGAGAGGTGATATAATTATCGGACCCACCCATCAACTGAGTATGTTAGAGGAATTCCATGTAAGATTCATCAATACATTTAATTCCATACCCTAAGGTACCTTTTACAAAATAATACTAATATTTTTAAAAATGAGTAAAATTAAAATAAAATACTTCATTATTAAATAGAATTATGTTAATGTATAAGATAATATCCCTTAATTAATAGATAAGTAATGGGGTGTTGTCACTATAATAATAAGTACCCTTATAAAATAAATATAGTGGTGAGTATACATTCAATTTTTTGTCTAACACTTAGAATAGAGTAATTTGATTCAATAAAGATCATTAGTAAGAGAAAAAATTGCTGCAATTTTTTATTATCATAGCTCATTATGAGAATGTGAATATTCTAAATCATATCTCTAAGAGTGTCTTTAATTATGTGTAGTCTTAGCCTCACCGAAAATTAATTAATGTGATGATTAATTCAATGATCAAACAACCCATTTGGGGTGATTTACCCTAGGTTCATCGATGCCTTAGTTACATCCACATTCTAGTATCATGATCATGATGTATGGTCATGTAAATTTCATACACTTTTCAATTTACAAATATTAGTATGGGGTTTCCACCATGGAATAGGAAAATATTGAATAAAAATATTATTAGAGAATTATAACTGTACAGTCTTCTGAATACATTAAATTATATTATTAGTAAGGGGAAAATTATTCTTTAGTTATATATGCACCAAGAGATTGAAAATAGGTGGTTTATGAGACTTGAGTCCCAAATAATAAAAAATGAGACATAAAACAATAGTTATAGATTTAGTTTTAATTTAATAATAACTTCATTTATTAGATAGAAAAAACATGATATTTTAATTCCATGAATAATGTAATTTCATGGCAAAAAATCTCAAATAGTAATTATATAAACCATATAAATGAAATTTGATGCATAGTACAAAATATTTGTCAAAGAGATGAATTTGATAATGAAACCCCGCAAATTTGATACTGGAATTTATGATTGTAATTTACAATACTATATAATAACTGTAGAAACTATAAATTATTAATTCATTACCATATGAATATCCATTTTTCTCACAAACATCATAAATTTTCATTCTTCACATGAATTATTTTGATTTTCCACTCAGGGTATTTGTAGTTTTGAGTGTTTGTACTAGATATATAATAGTCATGTTTGTATTCCTTATTCTTCCATATTTCATCATAAATAGTTCATTAATGTTACTATTATTGATTATTTATAATAATTAATAATTATTCCAATTACTACCATGAGTTTTTTTGTCTTTCTCCCTCAATATTAATTTGATAATGAACATATTTTAGGGATTCATGATGATAGAAGTGTATTTTATTAATTAAAGAATTATATGTTGATATAAAATATCTAGAAAAAAAATTTAACTTCAACTTTATATCATATTATACAAATAATTGTAATCCATATTCATTCATGAAACAAAATCATACTATTAAACAAGTATAGAGTTAAAAAGACACAAATATTAATATAACCCCAATTTAATGAATAATAATGAGGTAATTTTGTTTTAACATAATTATTTCAGAATAATAATCAAATTATTTAGTATCTCTTTATTTGGTATATTATAATTATAAAGAAAATACCTGATGAATTATTGGATATGAAAATCATACATGGTTTGAATAAGTTATTATATTCATAGCAATATTGTTTTGAATTATTAAATTAATTATGTTCATTTTTTTGGTCATATAATTTATAAAATCTCTAGTTTTTTATATAAGAATAATAATTATATCATAAAAATCATGTGTTTCATAAACACCATCCTTATTCACTCCTTTTAATTAAATGTAGGAAAACAAAACATCTTATATCGTGGGGGAGGTAGTTCACATTACACATTAACTATTATTCTATTTTTCGTAATGCATAGTTTATATGAATAAATAATTGTAATACCCTTATTATTGTAAAAATAAATTATTTAAATAAAAATAATTTCATATTACAAGTTATCATAAAAATCATTTTAAAAAATATAATTAATAGTGAATGAAAATATTTGATAATACTCACATCGTGGACATAAATTTTCCTTCAAATTATCAATGTAATTGAAATTTTTAGGATAAATATGATTGAATAGGGGCCCATTATGGTGGAATATGTTTATAGGGAGATTAAAATAATGGATTTAAAAGGATAAATTCAAATTCTAGTTGAGTATTGAAGTGTTGGATATGTTACCCTTCTATAAATGAAGGGAAGTGTAGTTTTGGGAAGAGAAATATTATTTTCAATAATGTAAGATTACTATTTAGCTTTCAAAGAACACAAAATTGAAAAAAAAAATAGGGGAAACATGTATTAGTTGATAAAAATCATGAAAATGAAATTTAGAATTTTTTTTAAAAAAATAAGGTTTTTACGCAATGAGATATTCCATTTGTAAATTTCACTTTTAACATCATAATTTATATTTAAATTAATAAATTAATTTAAATTAGAAATAATAATGTTTATTCGTTACCTGTTTTTATACATATAATTTAAAATTTTAATATAAATTTAAAAAAATTATAAATTATTCATAAGTTTATTTTAATATAAATACACTTAAACTCATAAAACAAGTTTTTAGAGAAATAATATTTCTAGGAATTTAATTTATATATATGATAAAATTATCTTGGATACTTATTTGACTAAAATAAATTTATTTATTATAAAAAATAAAATTTATGGGTCATTGAATGAATTATGAAAATGATTATCTCTTGAAAATACAAGATTTGAAGAAAATATTGATAGTGGAATTTTATTAATGTAAGATTTTGATTAGTTGATAGAAATTGAGCATATAAATTATGTAATAAAATAATATTTTAAATGTCATATTTAAATTCATTAAATTTTAATTTGAATAATTCAGTGTTTTTATAAAAATCATGGACATTATTATTTAATGGTAATGTCAAAAAATAATAAGTTTCATGGAAACCATACTTTTCGACTAAATACATGCATTATCAAAAAAACATAAAAAATTTATAATAACCTAATTTTGATTTAATGAATTAAAAAATAATGTTAGTATTTTCAATCTATATTTTTTAAATTCATTTATTAATAAATGTTCCAAATAATGGTGATTTAAATGGTCTATAGCATAATTGTTTAGCATATAGCGTTTACCAACAATAGTACTGTCTCAGGCACTACATTCCCACCCCACATAAATAATATCATCCTAGAAATTATAGTATTTATATAATCTATTAAATGAGTGCAGGAACTAATTCCTTATTGATTCATCAGGATCCTATATTTCCTCTTATAGTTTGTGATTTATCTATAGGTTTTTTACTGATCATGTTTCTCGATTCTACAACATCATCTCTCAAGTCTCAAGAATTGGGATTGGCTCTTCAATATAAGACATGTTAATCCAACTGTATTCCATTATATGTGATCACATTCATTAGATCATTAATTTATTTCCTCCATAATGAAATATGGAATACAGCTTTTACTATTGAAGTGTTGGGTGGAACGTCCATTTGGAAAGTTATATCTCTTATTCATTCATATATTTCAAAAGAACTATTGTACCTTGGTCATATTATCCACTTTTTTCCAAATATTACAGCACCATTCTTTATTGAATACTTCGATAAAATGTGATTCAAAAAAATTAAATCTAATCCATTCCATAAATTATCATCATAAATCTTTTGTTTGATCTGTGATTCTTTAATGTGAACATGAATAGTCTGTAATTTACTAGACATAACTTCCATAATATCTAGGAAAATTACCCTTATTCCTCCAACATCATCCTAATGGAATGGAGTATGAAACCACATACCATATAATATTTGATATGGTTCCTTTTGGATGCTTCTATAGAAACTAATTAATTATAAATATTCCACCAATGGTAGATACTGATCAAAAATTTAATTGAAGTCAAGGAAAAATGTCCTCATCATTTCTTCTTATGTCGGGATTGTACTTCCAAACAACCCATCAGTCTAAATATGGTAGGTTTTTCTTAATTCAATCTTAGTGTCAATTCCACTTTGAATAAAATTCAATATTTTTGATGTCAAATGTGGGTCATAGTAAGAGAAAATCAATATATTTTCCATATAAATCTGTAATATTTCAATGATATAGAGCCACGAAAAGTAACAAAGTTTTTAATAATTTCTAATCATAAATAAATAAACATACTTATTAATATATTCAAATATTAAACATATAACATATTTAATCACTGGATTATTTTTGTTTCCACGGAAAATTTAGTTTTAACATTTTCCCACTTCCATATACATATAGGATGTGGTTTTATGACTCCCTTATGACGTTTTGTTTCATACAATCCCTATTGGAACACTAAACATCCTCACACATAGTCACTAATTTCACTATTTATACTATCCCAATATAAATGTTCTACTAATTTCAAATACATATTTTTTATAACCATGATTATAGAAAAATTTGACTTATGTTAGTCATCTATAAATTCACATTTAATATTTTGTATGGATGGATTATATAACATATTCTCCAACATCAATAACATATATCTATAGATAAGGTCTATAAATTCTACATCATTCAAAAATTTAATCCTCTTTTTTAGCTTCTCATAATCATGTTGGGGCATCTTTATCCCTTATAGTAAGGAAATTTGGGCAGTTTCTTGTAAAAGGAATGATGGATCCCCTTTACTTGAAACCATCATATCCATCTTACTGTTATCTCAATATATGGTATCGCAGAGAATATTCATCATGTCCAGATAACCATAGTCTCTCCTACTCAATTCATTATCCACCATGTTTTCCATCTAAGTAAGGTAGTGTACTACATAATCCTATTCTCTGAGAAGTTCTAACCATATTCATTATCTCATGTTGAGATCCTTTCGAGAGAACATATACAAGAAAATATTGTTTTTCATATATATGTATATATATATACATTCCGTCGCCAATGTAGTATTTTATCAATATTTTATAATAAAATATTATAGATTCTGTATCAAGGTCATGAGACAGATAGTTCTGTTCAAGTATTTTCAACTACCTTGATGCATTGAAAATCACTATATCATTATTTATAAGGACTCTTCCAAGATCATTTTCAATGCATATCAATAAATTAATAATTATCCATTACCAAATGGAAACATTAATATATATCCATTAATCATTATCCTCTTCATGTTTTCAACATTTTCCACACATTCCCTTAAACATGTTTATTTAAGCACTTTACATGTTTACTTGGTTAATGGGTAGGCCAACCATGAATAATTTAAACAAATTGGCTGGTAGTATTATTCTAATCTCTGATCACTTTTGAAATAGGTTATGTTCCTCATTATAGTCCATTACATGAATACCTATTCTTTTAATGATAAACATATATTCTTTCTTTGGAGACAATATGTCTAATAAAAGAAACTTCATTTTGAATAAACTGAGCCACATATATAATTATTTTTTATGAGGGAGACTATAATAATTTTTAGATAAATCGCATGATAATACAAGATCCTATATTATATCATGTTTTCTTAAATAAATACCTCTAAAATTATATCAGGATACTCCTTGAATATTATATTCCTTAAATCCATGTAGAATGAAAATTAATTAGACCATCCAAATGTAATTACTATAAACTCGTAATGCTTATACATATTTCTAAATGTCATTATTAGGATATCATCCTTATTTACCCATAGCTGATAATAACTGAATCCCAAATCAATAATTGAAATGTATATCGATATTTAATTTTGATCAAATAAGTCATCAACATCTGGAAAAGGATACATATTCGTTATAGGGAGGCAACATATCTCCCTATAATCGATGCACAATCCCATAAACCCATCTTTATTATTCATGAATATAATTGCCCTGTAAATTAAACACTAGGAAGTATGAATCCCTCATCACTAAAGACCTATTATTATTTCTTCAACTACACCAACTCAACAAGTTCAATTATATATGGAGTTTTAGATATCATCCGTGTATCATAAATGTGTTTAATGAAGAAATCAACTTTACACTCTAGTAGATGATGATGTAATTATTTTTGAAAACATTAATGAAAATTTTAACCATGGGTAAATCTTCTATTTATAGGATACCTTACATAACCATATATATCAATTTAAATTATTTTTCTCCTATAATTTCATCTTGATTATCTATTAGGGTAGGATTCATATATGATTTTGAAGATAATGGTTTCACACTAAATATAATATATTCTACCTCCCCTTCATGAATAATATTCTCTATCTTATTGAAATAAACTTCTATATTATACATTAAAATCCCTACCATAATAAGTACCATATAAATGTTTACCATGTGTATAATAACCATGTATTAAAATAAGATACTCTCGTGCCTCAGAATTGTAAATTCATACCATATCTTTGTAGTTATAAGAATCTTACATGGTGTATTTATTAATAACTCCAATAATAGGGTTCTAGGAAAATTAGTAATGTTTTTTGAAAAATATGGAATATGTAAAATATTTTAAATATTTAGAATCAAATTAAATATTATATATCATTGAGGCAACGATCAATGTAACCTCTACCATGTCACTATAAAAATCAATAATATTTTTGGTAATAACATAAGCATGATATTTCTCTATTTTCTTTTTATATTATAAATTTCATTGATGTTTGGGGTATTGATTTTCATTATTTTCCATCTAAAGTTATAAAAATTATTGAACAACCATATTTTTTACCTTGATTATTAATTATTGACCATGATGGAATTTTTATACACACTTATTACTGAATCTTATTCACTAATAAAACACAAATGGGTTTTTCCCACAGTTATCACATGAGGGAAATATCATCATTCCATTATTCCCCTTTAACACATTTTTCATCTCATGATTCTCTGTTGGCCTGTTCATCACCAGATTTTCTATTAATATATATGTCTTGGAGAACAAATTTTTTTAATGGTTCCTAATACAATATTTCATATGATGAAAATTAATTTGATACAAGTCACCTTTAAAGAAATATATTTAGCCCATCCATAAAATGATAAATTATTATTTCAACTATAAATATATATTCTGAATCTTTCCTAGGTATCCTTCGGAAGTTATCATCATATTCAATAACATTTACTTCTTCCATTGGTCAATAATAGATAAACTTCCCTTCAATTTTCATCTTTTTTCTCAAGAGTAAATTATTTTTTAATCGATAACCTAGTGAAAGGTCATCATTGTATGCTCTTATTTTCAAATTCATCTATATTATTTTAATTATTGATTAACATTAGTATTTATCTCCCATGAGATGAAAAACCATCATGAATACATTTTCCTTTTAAGTACATCCAATTATGAGAAAGATCTTCTCTTGGAACATGATCTATTTTTTAAAAAATAATTGATTAACTATTACACAAATTTATTGAGTATTTTTGTATATAATGAAAAATATCATAGTAGCACCGTATTGTGGTTCAATATGACACTTGATCTTAGGGATATTATTTTTCATAACCCTAGTCAACTTTCTTAATAAGGTTATTGACTAATTATCCTCAACACTAGTTTCATTAACTTGTTCTAGGGGAATAACCCTTCAATGACTATAGGTGATGATATAGTTCTAAATCCTCTCACCAGTCAACATATATATTCAATGAAAAACAGAATTACATAATTAAATTGAATTTATAATTAAAATATCAATTCAATTTTCTAGTGTTTTCCATATAAATCCTTTGGAATTTCATAGTAATTGGGTTATCTTACTTGGATTGACTAAAATTTAATCAAAAAGGATTCTAATAAACATCCCTTGATGCTAAATGTGAGAGAATAGAATCCAAAAATTAGGAAATGTTAGTTATGTAATAGTATTAATTAAAAGTACAAGAGTTACCCAAGGATCAAACAATTTTGTAATATTTTAAAGAGGATATAAGAAAATATGATACAATTCAACGAAATGATACATCATCACCATGTTATAATAATATGAATTTCCCATACAACATATCCCAAAATTATAATCATATTCATCCTCTAGGTTACTGGGGAAAGGTAAAAAATATGGGTTAGATCTGATTATTAGTAATGATAAGAATATTGTTGAATCTTATATTAAAAAAATGAAATAAATGACATGACAAGAGTAAAAAAATTATTCCATGATTAACTTAAACTGATTGAATGATATGTCAATGAAAATAAATTGAAACATGGATACCAATAATAGTTTATCTCATACTAATTCAATGCATAATACTGGACATCAAAAAATCAATTTTCATGGCCTTATACCGTGACACTTTCATATCCTAGGGAGAAGATTAAAAAATAACCCAACATTTGTTTCTCATAATATGTGTCGATGCATCAAGGGCCCATATAATTACAAACCTTACCAATCACTAAATTTTTTCCAATGCATTATTTATATGATTCATCAAGAACAATAATATTGTTACTTAATGAACCTATTTAAAAATTATTTTTTGTCCATATAATTTGGTAACATTGAAATAAAATACATCCTCATTAAATACAATAATGTGTATGTAAAGAAGGGAATCCCTTAATGAACATAATATTCATGTTTTATTGTCATATTGTCTTCAATTAAAATTATTAATGAAATATAATCTTGTTGTTGGCTTAAATGTGTTGTGTTATACATGAACAATATTAATTGGATTAAATATATTATATTGAAGGGTATCCAATGTAATGTAATAAAAAACTCATTATCATGGTTCAATAATCACATGTGAATATTTTTAATCATATCCCTTGAGAGTTTCTCCCATGGGGTGTAGAATTAACAACACAAATTGTGTGTCAAGGTTATGATTTGTTCAATGCTAAAATAACCTATTTTGGGGAAATTGACACTAAGATCATATTTCAATTAATTGAATCTAATTTTTAGTAATTATAATGTGATTTGTTTTTTATTATATTATAAATAATTTTACTTTAAAAAAACATAGTGTTGTTAAAAAATCCCTCAAGGTAACTTTGCAGTATTTTTGTTTTGATTGTGATTGTTGAAAAAGCAGGTTTCCATGGAGAATTGTCGAGTTCTAGAGAAGTTGTTGACAATCCATGTTGAGAAAGAGAGAAAAAAAAGGAACGGATGATCTGGAGGCGGTATAATAGAGCAGTACAAGGTGGCCCCATTTTCCAATGTTTTCCAAATTTTTGGTTCCAAAAATTGGTGTTTGGTGAGGATCGCGAAAATAGGATTTACATGAAGATCATATTTTAATATGGCAAAGGATTGAATTTTGCAAATAGAGGATTCATGGTTTGAAATTCGGCAAGACCAGAAGAATTATGGCGGTGATTTTTTGCGATTACGTAAAGCTTCGCGAATGGAAGAGTTGAAGTGCATTGTGGTGATGAAGAGATTTGTGAGGGAGCTTCACGGCGATGGCATGAAGGCATTGACTGTGACGCTCTGCGATTACGTCAAGCTCCGTGATTGGAAAATTTCCATGGTGCTTCGCGATATTGACTGAATTTCGGCAGAAACTTCAAAGCATCACGATTTGAGATGACGTGGCACTGACTTCGTGTGGAAAGTTTGAGGGTTAGTGGAATCACCTATAAATAGAGGTCAACCCCCTCCAGATAAGTAGAGAGAATTTTCAGAGAAAATAATTTTCTCTTGGTTCGCGAAGGTGGTTCGCGTTGGCAGCATGCGTGGTGAAAGAAAAGCTTTGTGGTGGCTAATCTAGTTGTGGGAAATTTGTGTGCTCCGCATTGGGTCAATGAGCATCGCGAGAGAAGTCTCCCTACGAAGACATGAGTTTCGTGAGAGTGCTTCATGAGATTTCTTCACGAAAAGGTAGGAGCTTCGCGAAGGCTTGTTTGAGCTTCGCGAAATTTGGATCCTCACGATGTAGTGTTCTTTGCAAAGGTACTTTCCAAAGGTTCTTTTCCCGGTGCTTAAGAGGCAAAGGGGTATTCACCAGTGGATGGAAGTTGGACATTAACATAGAATCTATCAACATTTTAGGGTGCATTTATTCATGAAAATTAAGAGACCTATAGGTCTATAAATTGTTAGTGGATCCTTCCAAGTGCAGTGAGGAAATGAAGTGGAAGACGGTAATCCTTTCTACCAGTAGTGAGCCGTGAAAGAGAAATAGTGGGTGACCCTTGGGAAAGCAGTCAACTGACCCTAAACATTGTAAAGGCAGTGAGCCTGGGCATAGAAGTGATCTAGCCCAAGAATTATTGGCAGTGAGCCTTACTGGATTTGGTACACCGGCACATCTCTGTTTTATGCTCCTTGGACGTAACCAAGTGAGGGTGAACCAAGTAAAAATCTATATTTCTGCCTGGTTTCTTCCATGAATTTCATTAAAATCATCAGCATCAGATAAAGAATAAAATAATGAACATAATAAACACACAAGATCAAACAAAGTGACCCTTGTAACAAAGAGGTCATGATCCAGTGGGGTAGGAAAGAATTTTTGAAAAGAATATCCATACCCTGATTCACCCCCCCCCCCCCCTCTCAGGGTATATAAGCCCCTATTGGTCCTAACACATTGTATTGGTTTTCTACATTGGGAATGGTAAATCATGATTCCAAATAATATTGTAGAGTAATAAAATTTTATAATTTTAAATTCATTTGAAATCAGGAATTACATTTTAAAAAAACATTCCTCGAAATTTATGCCCCATAAAAAATATAATATGTGTTTATTATGACATGATTCCCGATGAATTAAAGTTGATAGGGTAAATCCCATCTTATCTCTAGGGTATAAATTCAATAATAAAATCATGAAATATAGGGACTAAAAAATTTCTACAAATTGCTTGAGTAAATATATTTCAGGATATAATATCATAGAAATGTGTTATATGAACCACATAAATGAAATTTGGTTTGTAATAAAAAAATTTGTCACAATTAAGGAAAATGAAATTGAAAACCCTTAACTCATGTTTGGACTTCCATGAACAGACATTAACCTAAATTTTCATAATCATAGATATATTAATTACATAATTTTTAATTCCAATCATCTATATTTTCATTCATAATCTATATATATTTTAATTCTATATTTTAATTCGTTTTATTTTTCACAAGTTGTATTTAGATAATTCATTGTTTATATTTGGTTCAAAACATCGCAATTTTTAGTCATTTATCTTACAATTTTCATTGTTATTATGTCATTAATGATAATATTTTTTTAATGACCTGGAATTTCCATGTAATGTTTTTTAAATAAATGGAAATTTTATGAGTCCACGAAACATGACGGCGTGTGAATCTGAGGACTAGAGTGCCCAGAATGAATTTCTGAACTTTTCTTCTTTCATGTTTAGGAACCGTACGAGTGGGTTTTTATAACATTGGAACTAGTGCTTGGAATTGAAATTTGGGGGCATCGTTGAACTTGCAGTGCCGGTATTCGCTTAAGGAGACTTTCACCTTGATGGTAGCTGGTCAAGGGTGAAAGATAATTTTTTGGATTTTCATGGAAATAATAAAATAAAAGAATCCCACATTTTATTTTATTTTGTTGTAACCACCGACTTGTGGATATTGTGGTGGTGGGATCCATATGAGTTTTAATCTCCAAATTGAATGCTCGGTGGTGGGGACCACTAGAGCTAGTAAAACCTCCCATGAGGGGTTATGGTGGTGGGGACTACCCGAGGCATGAAACCCTCAAAAATTCTTATTAAATAAGGGGGAGCCTCTTCAACTCCTACAGAATTTATGATTCCAACACTCAGCCTTGAATTAATTAATCCATATTAATTAATTAAATGTTTTTATTTGAAATTATGCCAACATATTTTATTATATTGGATATCTCTTATTTTTGGTGGGTTGGGAGAAATTAATCGTTGGTAATAGAAGGATCCTTGGGAGAAAAGACCTCCAATGAAAAATTCTCCACCGACGAAGAACGCCAACTTCGACTACTTCCTCGGGACACCCTCCAAGGAGAAATGTCTTCGACTATGCTAAATCGACGCACAAGATCAGGATTGGAGGTGCGTGGTGGATGAGTCGAACGTCGACAACTTCATTTTCTCCCTCGTGACCTCATGGACGTCATCAAGTGAACGAGGTAAGGGTTTATTTATGAGTGATTTTATATTCCCATGATCTTCCATTCAAAAAAAATGAACGCAGATCAAATCTCTATTTTAGATTGATCCGAAAATGTTTTTATTTTGCGGGATTGGTAATGAATAATTGTGGAAGCTTTAAGGGAGAGTGTTTGAATTATTTTTCCCTTAACCTTTTTTAATATTCTGGTGATTAAAGTATAATAGCCTCTTGCTACAACCCTAATGACGAGAGTGCGGGAAAAACTAACATGAAAACTCCTCTCCGTAATTCATGTGTTGAATTGTAGGTTCTCAGCGATGGTAGAGGACGACAACCAACCACGGAGGGGCATGAGAATAGTGGATAACACCACTAATGACTGCGACGAAGGTGAAAGCGCCACTCTACGGCCCCCTCCACCCCGACCGAACCGCCGTCGTGGCCTCGCTGCACCGCGTTGGCCAAACCCCCTTCGCGGCCTCGCCGCTCCACCCTAGTGGAACTGCCGTCGCGGCCTCGCTGTGCCACCCCGGCCGAATCGCTACTGCAGCCTCGTCGTGCCGCCCTGGATAAACCGCCTCGCAGCCTCACCGAGCCACCATGTGGCCAGCCGCACTGATGCGGCCATTAGTGTCCCACCGCGGAACCTTCGTGGCCTCTCTAACAACGCTGCCTCCACAGCCCCTGCAGCCCCTCGCGGTCATCACTGGTCGGACCGCCAGACCGGGCCTCCCAACACAATCTAGGCCGGACCCAGAAGGTCGGGCTGGGTCAACCCAAACCGGGTCGGTCTCGGCCGGGTCAGGACAGGTCGGTCCGACTGGGTCGAACCAGACTCAGACCCACTATGACCCAATTTAATTTCTTTTGGAAATAACATTGGCACCAGACTTCTATTTTACGGACCATCAACATTGATGGAAATCTTCAAGAGAGATGCTCCAATTTAATATACCCCACTAGAGTTTTGGATTAAGATGTGAAACAGTCATCTTGGATCGGGCATGAATCCAACCAGACATCTGATTGATGCGCAATCTGTTGTGTTGAGACCCCTATGACGTGGAAGATAATTGACATGATTCTTCATTGGACTTCGTGGTCGTTGGAGTATAGACCAGTAGCTCATGGAGGGGATATTCTTGGAGACGAGTGAGGATAGTGCTGGAACCCAGTAGTAGGCTGAGACTTGACGACATCTGACCGTTTCGACTCAGAGTGACTTCATAGGCCCATTGGGGAGTGCCTCTATGTGACAAGGCTGACCCACGTTGGGGAGTGCTAGTGGGTGAAACAGCAGACCCACGGTACTCGACAGTAGGATACCTCAATAGTACATGATGAGGAGAGCCTCTATGTGACGCGGCAGACCCATGGTACTCAACATAAGGATTACCTCAACAAGTCACGAGGGGGAGCACCTCAATGTGACACGGCAGACCCATAGTGGGGAGTGCCTCTATGTGACGTGGCAGACCCATGGTACTCGACAAGAGTAGTAACTAAGCAGTCCAAGATTAGTGGGAAGAACCTCTGTGTGACATGGCAGGCCCACTATACTCGATAGAGAAGGGGTTCTCTAGTATCTGAAGTGTTTGACGTTGTGACAGGGGATGTTACTAGTTACTACCCCTAGTATAAATCTTACTGTGGGCTGAGTCTGTACCTTTGTGTTTACCTCGTGATTGGCCTGGATTACACAATAACATAGGTATATGTATGGGCATATACCTAAGTAGGGTTATTTATTGATTTCATACATTGAGGTTTAACTTTTTTGGATTTTGTGAGACCATGTGGTCTTGTGGTACCTAATAAGTATCATTATACTCACCAATGCATGGGTTATGCCTGTACTGTGTTGTGTTTAGTGCAGACGAAGGACAACACTAACTGACGACGTGAGTACTAGGATTGGATGGTGCCCGGAGGTGGACCATATGATGTGTTTATACGCGGAGGATACAAACGGACGTGGATTGCTGAGGAGGCGATCTTTTACTACCCTTCAGGTAGGATCCTCATAGGATGACCCACTAGCTGACTTTCCATTTCTTCAGTTCTATTGTATCACATTTGTACTTGTACTTTCTAGTTGGGATTGTATTCTGGCCCCTTTTACTTATTGCAGTCACTCTATATACAGTTCATCTTGCTGTGTTCCTATCTTATTGTGTTCTTGGTTATGTGTGAATACAGTTTATAAAGTCTATACCTTCCCAGTTTTAGGGAATACGCCTTCGGTGCTAGTCACAAGCCCCTAGCTTTTGGAAGGTAGGATTGCGGTAGTCACGGCATGGGCCTCGGTGGATGGGTCGTGATAAAAAGGTACCAGGTGGGTCAGTTCTACCGCAGTACAATGGACTCTGATCTTTCTTTTAAAATAAATAGTGTTATGTTTAGTGAGTTAGGTTATCAGTTTAAGGAATCCAGTATTGGTGTGACGGCCGACGTATCCATACACCAGGACCCTGACTTCTGACTTCCAACTCAGTTCATGAAAACACTGATTGAGTGTGTTTTCCCAAGAGTTTTCATTATTATCTCTTGAGTCAACTCACCATGTATAACATATTAACTATGGCACACCTATTTATTTTTAGGATGCCTCCACATAGATAGCCAGCTAATGTAATGAGAGTTGTATGCACTGATTTCCCATCGAGCGATGAGGCCTCGGTGCAAGGCCCTCTTCCAGTAGTGGCACCAGCGGAGGCACAAGCAGTTGCATTCCCCATTAGGCCACCGATGCCAATAGACCCAGTAGTAGATGGTGCACACTTCTTGAGAGTGTTACACGAGTTCCAGTGCTAGAGGCCACCCAGGTTCATGGGAGAGACAGACCCACATACATCTGAGGATTGGATGGAGGCTGTGGTGAGAGTCTTATGACTCGTAGGGACACCAGTCGATCTCATGGTGATCCTTTCAGCCAACCTTCTACAGGTAGGAGTGGGAAGATGTTTGAGCTTGATGCTCCTGGTTCATGGAAAGGTGATGCTTCCCTGTCCAGACTTCGAGTGCCTGTTTCAGGCAGAGATTTTTCCAGTGAGTCATCGCGCAGTTCACATACAAGAGCTTCTTGATCTGTAGCAGGGCATCATGAATGTATCTAATTACTCAGAGAGGTTCACTGACTTCTCACGCTACTCCACCAAAATAGTGCTGGACCCTTTCTTTAGGGATCATACCATTGATCAGGGGCTCAGGTGGGAAATCAATGCTTCGATGATATCACTCAGCATCCCGACGAAGGAGGGGATATTGGAGAGATCCCTCCTAGTGGAGAGTTTCCTTTCCGGTCAGTCACCAGCGGAAAGACCCACTACCAGTCATCATGTATGGGATTCTTCTATTTCTTGAAGCAGATAGATGTCGCATAGGTCCAAGAGGACCATACCTATAGGTGGACGAGTGCATGACTCAGGATCGGTTGTGTGAGGCACCCGAGGTGGAACTAGTCAGTCAAGGATCTTGTAGTGTTACTAATGCAGTTGTCAAGGTCACATGGCTCGTGATTATCTGACCCATCGTACGGATTATCAGCAGACGGTTGAAGGACCACCCAGACATAGACAGAAGTTCGACCGAGGTGGTCCGCAGGGAGCAGGAGGACGTGGTAGGGGAGCTGGCCATGTAGCTAGTCGTTGGTGACGATCTGAGATGTTACTGCCACCACCACCCGAAGGTCCACATTGACTTCAGGGAGAAGGTGGACAGAGACGATCTCAGCTCCAGGTAGCTGAGGCCTATGTTCACAGTACTCCAGAGATGATATGAGTAAGGATATATGTCTACTCCCCCTTAGCTGTAGTACTAATAGACATAGGTTTCAGTCATTCCTTTATTGGAACTATCCTCATTCAGATCTCGGAGATTTTGACAGAGCTGTTTGCTTGATCCTTACCACTAGATACTCCTACGAGAGTGGATTTGATGATTACGCACTAGTGTCGGTAGTGTGATCATATTATAGGATGCGAGAGCTTTGGTTGGGATCTCATAGTAGTGGCGTCGAGGCCTTACGACGTCATCATGGGTATGGACTGGTTATTCATAGTCCATGCTCAGATAAAATGTATTAGGCACAAGGTGTGGTGTGTCCGCATGGATGGGACCAAGTGTACCTTCACCGGCAAGAATTACGCCTTTGCAGCTCAAGATGGACTTACCCAGAGGAGAGTTCATCTGATCACTCATTAGTTTTCTAGCCATTCTCTCGGAGATATTGATGTGGAGAGTCTGAGATATCCTATAGTGGTGGACTAGTACGTGGATGCTTTCCCTGATGATGTTTCGGGTCTACCTCCTCACAGAGAGGTATCCTTTTACATTGACTAGTACCCTGGGACGACACTGATATCTACACCAGAATATCATATGGCTCTCGCTGAGCTTCATGAGCTATGAGTACCGATGGAGGACTTGCAGGGGAAGGGATTCATTTGGTCGAGTGTTTCTCTATGGGTATCCATGATTTTGTTCTCCATAAAGGCATATGGGAGCTTGAGACTTTGTGTCGACTATCGGTGCCTGAACCAAGTGATTGTGAAGAACATGTACCCTCTCCCAAGTATTAACGACCTCTTTGATGAGCTTAAGAGATTATGGGGGTACACAAAGATAGTCCTCAAGTCCGGCTATCACCAGCTAAGAGTATGAGACGAGGATGTGTAGAAGATGGACTTCAGGTGTCAGTACGACCATTACGAGTTCTTGGTTGTGCCATTCGGCGTGACCAATGCTCCAGCACTATTCATGGGACTCAATAACATTATATTTCATCTATACCTTGATCACTTTGTATTAGTCTTCATCGGCAACATTCTGATCGACCCGAATACTGTGGAGGATCATGCCTATCACTTGAATGTAGTACTGGACACACTCCGAGAGCACCAACATTATGGTAAGCTCTTAAAGTGCTAGTTTTTGATCCGAAAGGTTCAATTTCTAGGACATGTCATATCAAAGGATGAATTTGTAATATATCCAGCAAATATTGAGGTGGTACATGGATGGGATCCACCTAGGAGTATGACGAAGGAATGGAGTTTCCTGGGTTTGACTGGATACTACCGGAGGTTTTTCCTAGATTTCTCTAGAGTTTCAGCACCACTATTAGACTTGATAAAGAATGGGAAACCCTTCGTGTTGTTATAGAAATGCCCAAAGTTTTTTTATGAGATATTGTCGAGGCTGACTAGTGCCACCATCTTGAGACTTCTAGAGGAGGGCGTAGGGTACGTAGTTTACTACGACACATCAAGGACTACACTTGGATGTGTCCCGATGTAGGAGAATGCAGTGATTTCATATGGTTCTGGATAGCTTAGACAACATTAGTAGAACTATGCTACCCATGACCTGGAGTTACCATCAGTGATCTTCACCTTGAAGATGTGGTAGAACTATCTGATGGGCAAACTTTTTACAGTCTACTAGGATCACAAGAGTCTTAGGTATATCTTCTCTTAGAAAGACATGAACCTGAGACAGTGACATTGGCTTGAGTTCCTCATGGACAATGCCTTTGAGATAGTCTATACTATTGGGAAGGTTAATGTTGTTGCAGTTTTACTCAATAGGAGGTCTGGTATACAACTTCTAGGTGAGGAAACAGAGCAGCTAGCTGCTTTCCAAAATATCCTTTATGGATAGAGATGGATGAGTTTTCCTTCAGTCTCTTACAGTCACTCCCCCACTTCTTCAGTGAGTCAGGGAGGCATAGTGTGGGGACACTAATTGCGAGGCACGACGTGCTCAGATATCCAAAGGATAGGCATTCATAGATTTTATAAAGGTGGATAGCACGTCATCCTCTTCAGAATACATACCGTGGTACTATTGTCACTTCAAGAGAAAGTGTTGTGGGAGTACCACACATCACCTCAAGCGGTATATCCAAGAGTGGTGAAAATGTACTAGGATCTTCGACGAAAGCACCGGTGCCTAGGAATGAATAATGTAGTATCAAAATTTTTATCTCAGTGCCTCATTTGTCAACAAGTGAAGGTAGATCATCAAGTTCCCAATGTCTTGGTTCAGCCTTTAGGGCTCCGAGAGTGGAATTGGGATGGTATATCCATGGACTTTGTGATATGGCTTCCACATACATCTCAGGAAAATGACTCTATTTGGTTGATTATCAACCGACTCACCAAGTCATCCCACTTTCTACCAATCATATAATAGGTTTTAATAGAGAGCTTGGGACAACTCTATGTGCATGAGATTGTACGGCTACATGAATTATCCGTGGTGATTTTCTCTGATTGAGATGCATGTTTTACTACCCGTCTTTGGAAGGGGTTGCAGGAGGATTTCAGGACACAACATCATTTGTGCACCACCTTCCATCCTTAGATGGATGGCCAGACTGAGCGGACCATTTAGACCATTGAGGTCATGTTGTGTGCTTGTTTCCATGACTTTGGTCATAGCTAGGGGGATCACTTTCCTTTGGTGGTGTTTTCATACAACAGCAACCATCACCCTACTATTGGGATGGCAGCTTTTGAGGCATTGTACAGGAATCCTTGCATATCACCATTGTGATGGAATGAACAGGGGAGTTTGCAATTGTGGGATCAAAGATGGTACTGACTACCATAGTGAAGGTGCAGATCATCTAGGAGCAGATGAAGACTGTATAGAGATGGTAGTAGTCGTATGTCGAAAGGACATCGAGACCTATACAGTTCGAGGATGGAGACCACGTCTTTCTATGGGTCTCACCTCGATGAGGATTACGGAGATTTGTCCAAGGTGGTAAGTTATCTCCATGATTCATTGGACCCTGTCAGGTTCTCAGTATAGTTGGCGAGGTTGCATACTTCTTAACTCTTCCACCTCAGTTTCACCGGGTGCAGGATGTCTTCCACATATCCCAGCTGAGGAGATGCATGCATGACCCTTCTCACAACATCATACATGGAAAGCTAGACATCGTCAATGGGGAGACATTTATGGAGGTTCTAGTAGATATTGAGGATCTATAGGATCATGTCCTTCGTGGATGGTTGATACCTCTGGTGTGTATTCGTTGGCAGCACGGGAACCTCTATGAGAGAACATGGGAGCGGGAGGTTCAGATTCGTGCTCAGTACCACCACTTGTTTACCTAGTTTGAGTAGTGGCTTATGTGGACATAAACCCCTATGGTCGGGAAAATGTAAAGAATCTGAATTTCCATTTAATATATTTTTTATATAAATGAGAATTTTCGAGTCCCTAAAACTTGACGCCGCATGAATCTGAGGCATGTAGTTCCCGGAATGAATTTTTGAACATTTCATCGGGTACATTTAGTAAATGTATGAGCGGGATTTTTTATAACATTTGAACCAGTGCTCTGAATTGAAATCTAAGGGCACTATTGAACTCTCAGCAGCGATATTCACCTATGGAGACTTTCACATTGATGACAGTTAGTCGAGGGTGAAAGATAATTTTTCGGTTTCTCATGGAAATAATAAAATAAAATAATCAAACATTTTATTTTATATTTTTGTAACCATCCATTTATTGATATTGGGGTGATGGGGACCACAATAGTTTTATTCTCCAAATTGAATTCTTGGTGGTGGGGAAAACCCATGCAAGTAAAACCTCCCTTGAGGGGTTATGGTGGTGGGGACCACCCTAGGCTTGAAACACTAAAACTTCCTATTAAATATGGGGGAGCCTCTTCATCTCCTACAACATTTATTATGAAAACCCTCCAATTTTAATTAATTAAACCATATCAATTAATTAAATGTTGAAATTTGAAATTATTCCAAAATATTTTTTTATATTCTTTATCACTTCTTTTTGGTTGGTTGGGGGAAATTAATAGTTGGCCAATGAAGGATCCTTGGGAGTAAATCTCTCAAATGAAGAATTCTCCATTGACGAAGAACGCCGAATTTGAATAATTCCTCGGGACACCCTCTAAGGAGGAACTTCTTTTATTACGACGAACCGATGCACAAGACCGTGATTAGAGGTGTGTGGCAGAAGAGACGAACATTGAAAAATTCATCTTCTTCCTCACGACCTCATCAATGCCATCAAGCCAAAGAGTTAGGGGTTTATTTATGAGTGACGTTATATTCCCATGACCTTTCCTTCTAAAACAATGTACACAGATCAACTCTTTATTTTAGATTGATCAACGAATGTTTTTCTTTTGCGGGATTGGGAATGAATAATTATGGATGCTTGAAGGGAGGATGTTTGAATTATTTTTCCCTTACCAGTTTTTAATATTCTTGATATTGAAGTATAACAACCACATGCTACCAATCTAATGTGGAGAGTGCGGGCCAACCAAACATGTTCAATCCTCTCCGTAATTATTGTTTTGAATTATGGTGTTCTTCACGATGGTGGAGGATGGCGACCAACCACGAAGGGGAACGAGGAAGGTGGACGACACCGCCAACGGTTGTGATGAATGTGATGGCACAACGGCACTGCTCCGCGGCCACCACCGCCTTAGCTGAACTGCTGCCACGGCCTCCCTGCACTACCCCAACCGAACCACCGCCACTGCCTCACCATGCATTCCTAGCCGAATTTTCTTCGCGCCCTCGTCATGACGCCCCAGCTGAACCCCCGCCGCAGCCTCGCCAGGCTGCCCCAACAAAACCCTCTGTCGCGGCCTCACTGCACCGCCGCAGCCGAACCCCCGATGTGACCATGCCGCGCTGCCCCAACTTAACCACTGCCGAGAATGTCGAGCCACCTCGCGGCCTCGTTGAGCCGTTCTGCGACTAGTGGTTCCACTGTGGCCATCCATGGAGCCCCCGTGGCCTCTGCGCCCTCCCCACCTCCTTGACCCCCATGGCCCCTCACGGCCCTCGCGAGCCGGACCAAGAGACCATGTCACCCGGTGCGGGCCGGGCCAGATCAAGTAGGTCGCGCCGGGTTAACCCAAACCAGGTCTGTCCAGGCCAGGTCGGGCCGGGTTGGTCTGACCAGGTCGAACACGACCCGGACCCACTGTTACCCAATTTACATTCTTTTTCCCATTATATTGGTACGGGACGTCTGTTTATGAACATTCAGTGATGCTTGAAATCATGGATTGATATGGTCCCTTTGAGTATACCCCACTAGAGTTTTGGATTAATATGGGGAACAATCATGTTGGATCGAGCATGAATCCTACAAGGCCCTCGGGATTAAAAGGCTAATAATTCACAGACCGGGCATCCGTTTGACATGCTGTCTATTTCGTTCAGACCCCCAAGACATGGCGGGCCTTTGAGATGCTTCTTCGTGGTACTTCTTGGATGTTGGAGTATCGACATATATCTCGTGGAGCATAGCCTCCCAGAGACAAATTATCATTGTGTGGAAACCCAGTAGTTAGGTGAGACTTGACGAGTATTGACCATTTCGACATGGAGTGACTTGACATGCCTAGTGGGGAGCACCATTATATGACACGGGAGACCCGTGGTGGGGAGATCCTCTGTGTGATGAGGCAGAACCATGGTACTCGATTGGTAATGTACATAAGACGGCCATAAGGGGGAGTAATTCTGTGTGATGTGGAAGACACACGATACTCGACAGGAGGATCACCTCAGCAAGTCACGAGGGGGAACTCCTCCATGTGACACAGTAGACCCATGGTGGGGAGAACCTTTGTGTGACATGGTAGACCAACAATAATCAATATGAGGAGTACCACCACAGTCCAATATTAGTGGGAAGTGCCTCTGTGTTATGCGGAAGGCCCACCATACTCGATAGAGAATGGGCTCTATATCAGCTGAAGTGTTCGATGATGTGACCGGGGATGTTACATGTTACTACCCCTAGTATAAATCCTATTGTGAGATGAGTCAGAACCTCTGTGTTTTCATCATGATTGAGATAGATTACTTGATAACATAGATATATGTATGGGAATATACCTAAGTAGGTTTTTCTGTAGATTTCATACATTTTGGTTTATCCTTTGTGGATTTTTTGAGACAAAGAGGGTATCGGGGTCCCTACTAGGTATCACTATACTCACCCATGCAAGGGCTATGCTCACACTTCGTTGTTTTTTGTGCAGACAACGGAAAATGCTGAATTAGGACGTCAGTACCTAGATTGGATGGTGCCCGGAGGTGGACCATACGGTGTGTTGATACATGGAGGGGACAATCAGACGTGGAGTGTTGAGGAGGCGATCTGTACCTAACCTTCTAGTTGGTTCTTTTGAGGACAACCCAGTATGTGACTTTCTCTTTTCTTCAATTGTATTGTATCATAGTTTTACTTCTACTTTTTTGTTGGTCTTGTATTCTGGCCCCTTTTTCTTACTGCACTCACTCTGTTTATAGTTCTTTTTACTTGTGTTCATGTCATGTTGTGTGCTTGGTTACTTGTGCATACTGGTTATAATGGATATGCCTTTCCAGTTTTAGGGAATATGTATTTGGTTCAAGTCGCTACTACCTGGCCTATGGAAGGCGGGATTGTAGTAGTCACAACACGGGACCCAATGGATGGGTCGTGACAATTATGGATGATTTGTAATAATATATGATTTTTCACATTGTTTTCATTAGTGTACTAGTCTTTATCTGAGAACATGAAATTGAAAAAAATAATGTCTATGTGATTCTTGTTTATAGAAATGTTATTTCCAAATTAAAGAATTATATATGGATATAAAAACTCCTGAACCAAAAAAAGGTTTTTCATTACAAATTTTTATGATAATGTACTATTAATTATTTTCCCATATTCATGCATGATAAAAATTTTATGATTTTTTAAAGAAGGTTTTTAAACCGACCCAATTATTAACATACCCTGATTTAATAAATAATTATAAGGCCATGTTGGAGTAATATCATCACAAAAGAGTCAAAATTATAATATAATGTGTTTATTATAGTGATATATTATAATTTAATGGATTTATAATATGAATTAATGTATATGAAAATAATATATGATATAAATAAAATTTTATATTTTTAACATGCTTATTTTAACAATTAAATTAATGATGATAATTTTTGGATGATAACATTAATAGGTTCTGTAAATTTTCATACCAAAATCCTATTGAAATAATAATAATCATATTTATCCTTAAATGAAATCCTTATTTCTAATCATATAAACCTGAAATTAAGAAAATCACATGATATATCGTAGATGTGGTAGTCTATACAACACACGGACCACAATATTGTTATTAATAGATGGTCTATATTAATGAATAATGATTATATAGTTAAATTTGTAACATTAATGTACATAATTAATAATAATATAATCATTCTAGTAGGTATAGAGTAAATTTTTAATATGATAATTATGAAGAAAACAAATTAGTTGATAATACTAATGTTAGTGAAATAAATTTTCTTAGGAAGTCTCCTAAAATTTGAATTTCATGTGATAAAAATAATTGACTAGAGTATTTTTTTAATTATATAGGATTTTAGTTAGTTTAAAATTATATAATACCATTTATAAATTCTAATTATAGGAGTGTATTTATGCTGTGAAAATTTTAAACACTTATAAATAATAGGAACGATAGTTTTAGTATTAACTCTTACCTTTTCAATAATGCAAGGTTAGTTTTAATTTTAAAATGTGAAAAAAATTATCAGAATTTAAGGGGATACATTTTTTTAATAAAAATAACATCAATAAAATTCATTTTATTAATTAAAATATTTTAGGACTTTTTCACTAGGACAAACACAATATAACTCTTTTACTTTTATCATTAACATTAATTTTTAACTATATAAATTATATATCCTGAAAATGGATAGATTTAAAATTTCATGTAATTTGAAAAATATAATATACAGTACCAATAAAATTTCATCATGTAAAATTTATAAATCAATGGAAATTTATTTTTAAATAAATAGACCAAATGGTGTAAAAATAGTTTTTATAAAAATAGTTTTTTTGTTATTTAAATATATATACATGGAAAAAATCATTCATGATCATTTTGATGAAATAACTTGATTTATTGTTAAAAAATAGAAGTTCTAATTCATTCAAAGAAATCCAAAAACTAATACTCCTTTGAAATATTTCCTTTAATTCAAAGACAGAAAGTAGTTTTTTTATACTAACATTTTATTTAGCACTAAAAATATGGTGCCTGAATATTTTGGTGGCACTCCCCTCCACTCTCTCCATTGCATATCCTTATATTTTTTGAAGGCCCTTACTCATGGGGATGATTCTCCCACTTTTTTCCTGCTTCATTATCCTTCCTTATTTGTTATTTAATTTTCAATCTCCTTATTTCTGGAGGCTCTATTTCATTGGGGTTTCTTCAATGTTGGTTGCTGACATAGGATTTCTTACACTGGTATTTTGAGATTAATGTCAATGATTGTATGTTGTTGAAGCCCCCTACTCTCCAAACCTTGCTTTGACCTCCCAATACTTTATGGCTTTCTACAACAGGTATGGAGTGTTGGGGAAAATTTGGTTTTTGGTTATGTGGTTCTACAATCGATGAGTATTCCAGAACTCCTATGGTCGACATATTTTAGAAGCTTCTTGTTCTATTCTCCTTAGAAGATGGATTTATTTGGAGCCCAAAGTGACTGATATCCCTGCTCTGACATCACATTCCCCTATTACTATCCAATTTTGACCTTATGCAGTAATTAAAATGTGGTCTTGGGATGTGTGGTTCGGTGGCCATCGGTGCTCCAGGAAGGTCTAGAATCATCCTATCCCAGGATGTTGGGAACTTGTTTGATAGATATACTTGGAGTTTCTTACTCAAATTCATTGAGGAATATTTTTTGTGTATTTCTATGAGTGATATATTATTTTGATCCTTATTTGGTGATGAATACTTTTTATGTTTCATAATTTGGTGATTTTTTCTGGTGTGGTGAGGGACGTTGGTGTCAATGGTCGAAAAGGGAGAAATGATGACAATGTGGTTATTTATGTCATGGAATATATGTTGGGATTATCTCTATAGGTATCCACATTAGTTAAGTGGTGATATTAGGGGGCCTGGCTATATATAGCTCACAACTCGAGGTAACATGTTCTGATGATGGGATACACAGATATTTACTTTTAGAATTTCAAGCCGGGATATGTGGTTTCAATATAAAATCACTTCGGATACATGGTTTTGGTGATATTTTTTATTTTCATGTTTTTTGAATTCTATAAACTGGGTGGATTTTGGTTTTCAATATAATAACTTTTAAGGTTTTCACGTTACCATAAAGTGGATTTTTTAAAATATGAAAATGGTTTTCAAAGTTCGAAAAACATTGGGTATATGATTTTAAGATTCAAAGATAGTTTTTAAATGAATATTGTTATTCATTAAATTTTTTTTTATTAATTGAAATTTTTTATAAAATTATATATATTCCTTATATAATAGTGAATTTATAATAATTATAGGTTTCATGAAAACTATATATTTTGACTAAAAACTAATCATTTCTTTAAAAAGTTGAAAATTAAAAATACTATATTATAGAATTTAAAATTTAAAAAATTAATATTTTTTATTAAATTTAAAATAATAAATAATTCTATCGAATAAATTTTGGATTAATTTATCTCCAAATGGATAGTTCGGTTATTGTTCAAGATATGGTGTTTATATACTCTAGTAAATACTCGGGTGTTACATGGTTGAATGACTAAACCCTTATAGGGGGCCCTATTCAATGGTTCCTAATAATAGAAATACCTATGAAATATTTATCACTTTTTTGGGACCCATGTTCAGGTTATCATTAATATAGGAAATTAAAGAAGTTTTCGCCCTATTTAGGATCCTTGAGGGTGATCTTTCCTATGTCGGAATCCCTATGAGAAGTGTCTACCATGAGGTGTACCTCACAAATGGCTCTGTCGCATGTCACCCATGTATTTTAATCAATTTGGGGACTTTGTTTTGAAGATATAAATCTATTATATTTCTTATATTATGTATTTGGATTCGCCTAAAAGATATAATTATTTGGAACTTGGAGCATTGATTTCTTAGGTTTCCTCTCAAACAATATCGTTCTCAATGGATGCATAAATGATAGGTGAGTGGGTTCAATTTATATAAACATATGAGGTATGAATGAAGTATTTTGTTGAACATGGGATTAATATTAGGACTCTTGATATAACACACTACTAACTATGTTCATTCATGCTAGTACACTAGGTCATACCTATGAGAACTACCATGTATGTTCTATGATACCTAATCGAGAAGACCTAGGAAACTGGACTATGTAAAATGATCTCATTGTATTGGTTTGTCAATGGATACATGGGTGTATTACATTCAATGTGATCTTATATATATTCATAATAAATTTATAACATCAAACGGCCAGAACATTTTATCCCTAATCCTTTTTTACACCATAAATACTAAAATCAATGATAGTTAAGTGAACTATTCTTTTATTTTAGTTATCCACTAAAAAAGTGTTTTCAAAAGAAAAAACATTCCTATGAATAATGGAAATTTGTTTTTTGTGTCTCAAATCCCATGTTCATCCGAAATGGGTGAAATTTATGGTCTAATCCAAATGGGAGCTTCTCACCAACACATGCCAAGACTGGGAAATGATTTTGAGGAATCATCATTAGTCATTGTGTGTGAAATCATGCATCACAAAGAGAACCTATTTTATTTATCCTAGATCATAGAGATAATCTCATGTTTAAAATTGAATTTTTTTATTTGATTGTGAATTCCATCATGAGTTCTCCAACAAAGTGTCTGTAATAAATTTTTAACTTACATCATATTTATACACATTTAATTTTAATTTAATTAATAAAATAAATATTAATAACATTCACGAATCTCAAAAAAATATGTAACCAAATATTTTTTTATAGAGAAAAGTAAAATGAGTCCTCTATAAATGAATAAATTCCATTAATTTCGTAAAAACACATTTGAAATTAATTTATACACATCAATACTCACAAAACAAAAATTTTGAAAAACAAACATTAGTAGTGTTCATTTTAAAAATAATCCCAAATTACATCTCCTCTAGTTAAATTATATTATATATAACATCTTATAAAATAAATAAACATACTCTTTATAAAAAAACTAAAACCCAAATATCATAATTCATTGACCCGATTTATTCATTCTAAAATTAATAACTTATGTCTATAAATAATTACTTAAAAACACATTCAACATAAAAACTCATCAGTAATCCCCCACTCAATCCAATAATCATACTTTTCCTTCACTTGATACTCCTGGAATTTCCTAACAATTGTTAATAAATCATAACCACACTCATATAAATGGAAATAAAAAATTTAAATTAACCGTACTACCATATTTACATATTTTTATCATTTAATATATTTATAATTAATAATTTATTTTCAAAATTGATTAAATTATTATCGATTAAATTATTTAACTAAATTAGTCATTATATATTTCATTAAAATCAAAGAATAATCAATTTTAATCACAAATATTCCAAGTTTCTATGTTCTGAAGTTGTTTTGTTTTCTCAAGGAATTCTCACCCACCATTGTAATAGAATGTTGGAGTCATAAGTGAAAATCACAATTCCATTTAATAACCAAATTGATTATCAAATAAGTGAATATATAATTTCTATAATGTGCCATGATAATAAATTGAGATTCTTAAATAATTATATGAGAAAAAAATATTGGTAGATTAATGTTAATTCCTCTACACAATATATAATTTTACCAGTGTCAAAAAAATCCAAAATGAATAAATAAACTATAAATTTTATATGACGTTGTAATATTTTTCATGATATATTCATGTCTCCCATGTGGAATATTACAATGCCTCATGTGTAATCTCCATTTACCGATTATGTTTTACAAGTACTATGGGTTAATAAAATTATTTTAAATATACTTATTGAATAATATATAAATACAATTGAAAAATAATTTTTTAAAATTAATAAACCAAGCACCAAAAAAATTAAATCTAAATAAAATTGAATAAAACTCATAAATATTTTTCCATATGCATGTAATTATGTAAAAACAATAAATAAAATATTAATGTTAAATATATATCTTCAAGATGAAAGACACACAAAATAAATAATAGAATTATCTCCTCATAATATTATTATATCACTACCAAATAATTTTATATGACCATTATTACCAATATCCTCCAATATAAGATAATTACCCCTACTTATACAACAATGATAAAACCAATACATACACTATTTGACCACATAAATATTTTGAATAATAAAAATAGTCTAATGACACTAGATAACCCAAAATAATTCTTGGGATTTAATATGTTCACTTATGTGAGTTAAAATATAATATAATTAACTATACATTTATATTAAAAATAAAAAATGTTGCACTATTGTTTTATTACCAAGATACCACAACATTTAAAAATATATAATTTAGTTCACAAAGTATCCAAAATCATGAAATTTACTGTATATATTTAAAACATATCCAATCACACGTATTTAGTTGTAGGTCATCCCATCTGTGAAGAATACATGTATTTTCCCTCATCTATTAATAAAATTTTTAATAACATGTGTTTTCCCACATCAAATCATATCATAAACAAACACATGTGTTTTTCTTTATCACATCACATCATAGCCACATGTATTTACTCACATATCATCGAATTATAGCTACACACATGGCTTAAATAATATCTCATCACTGTAGAATCTCAATAGTAAAATAATAAAAATAATCTAATCATTATACAAAATCATCACAAGGTAATATCATAAGTAAATCATTCATAATCTATTATAGAGTACATACAAGATCTAATAATAAAGTATCATATAAATTCTACCATTAATTTTTTTTGAATTAATACTTACAATAAGGATAACATTTAAAATTCATTCAAATATTCACCCAAAATCAACAGTATCCACATAATACCATTTATAATCAAATTAACATTATTTATCACACAAACATTCAGTTTTAACTACATTTACAATAGTTACTGAATTTTAATACACAATTTTAAATTGTATCTAAATTATTTGAAATCATAAAATATCATAAATATTCTATTAGATATGTAAAAAACAAATTATATTTAATCTTAATTAACAATTACCATTTCATGTATAAAATCATTATCATTGTAATGGTAGTTCATAATTATTAGATTCATTTGAAATTATTTTCTTCTTATAACTTTTTAGTTTTACCAAATTAAATTCTAACTGAAATTATCCCAATACTAAAAAATAAAATAAATTTAGAAAAAAGTCATGGTCACCATCATATATTTTACTTAGTGACCTAAATCATAATAAATAATAAAAAGTATTATTTACCAAGATAATATTTATAAAATGTGAATCATCCCAAATCATATCTAGATTTATTTAACCTCGAGGAAAACTATAAATATTACCTTCATCTTTACCACATTATTACAATATGCTTAATATATTTAAATACCGTCATGATATGAGTCATCTTGAGAGGATAGATGATTCTAATTTTTGAGTGAAATCCAAGGATAATGTAGTGGTGTTTATCTGGTTCCTTCTATAAAAAATGGGTAAATAAATTGAATAATAAATAAAACACATAAACACCATCATAAATAAATTATTATTAAAAATAATGATTGTGTAACCATCCATTATCACGGTGGTGAGTTGTTAGATTCTCGAAGGCCACTAGATTCAATGATATCGACCACCAGACTTTTGGTGGTACCTTGAGTCATACAATCCCTTTGAATGGCTAACAAGATTCCTAGTGATCCCCAAAAAAGTAACTAATGACTAATATATTCCACTATTTAAGCCCAAAAATTTATGGTACTATTAATTAAAACCTTTATATTATGAAATTACGATTATATTTTTATTACTCACTAAAATATATTTGTTAAAATCTAAATGAAGACCTAACACACCTAGAATGTAATATTATGTTTCTAATGTAATTTTTTATTATTAATATTTAGAGACCATGATTGGTCTTGCTATGGAAAAAAAATTGTTTTTATAGGTTTTTACAAAGTTAGATATATTTTAAACCACATAATTTAATTTCATTCATTATAATGAAGAAATTCAGTTGAAATCATAGATTAAGAGTCTCAATAAGTATATATAAAAATTTAAATAAAATAAAAAATTATATATGGTTATAAATAAAAAATAATATGCCTATATATACCACATCATCTATATCGATGTTTAAAAAAAACATATTTTTTCTAAAAATATGGTAGAAGGATAGTAAATTTTCAATACTAGTATGAAATTTTTTCAATATAGAGATAATTGCGATAGAAAATATTAACATTCATTAAAATTGTAATCCATTGTAATTGTCCAATATTAAAGTGTTAATAATTTTTCGTTATTTATCATAAAAATATGTCAGGGCCAATAATATGCTTAGATAAAAGTATATATTCATAAGAGAGAGTAAAATAGTAGCAAGGAAAGGAAAAATTAAGAATAAAATGTTAATAATTACCTATATAAATATCTAAAATACCTATGCCCGGAGAATCTTTAACAATAAAATATTTCCAAAATTTATATAGAAAACCAACTTTTTCATTTGGAATATATAATTTATTATTGATTATCAATCCCTTTTGTCCAGCAAAGGGGTGAAATGGTAAATGTACCCTTGGGGTTCAATGCATAATAAAAAATATTCATGGTTTTACTGAACATAAAATAAGGTTTTTCCATTGATCTGACATTTATTAATGTTATGACTGAGTTCAATTTTATTATATATTTAACATTAATTAAAATATATATATTTCCTCAATTGTAATGTTAATATATCCTAAAAATAATCTCCACTATGAATTATGGCATCGTAGTTGTGTATATAATAGTGTATTATGAATTAGTGAGCTTTACTTTTTGTATCTAGTAATGGTCCCCAGGTCATGGATTTATCAAGTTTTTCAATATTTACACGTTTCACATATATGTTGTTACATAAAATAAAATTTTATAATATCTATCTCTTTTTACCCATCATAAATTTTTATCTCAAATATAATAAGAGAAATTGGATAAATGAGTAAATTTAATTTTTTTTGAATTGATATAAAATCCAAAAACAATGTAGGAATCGTGATGCATTGAGGATTGTTTTGAAATGGAATTGACGAAAAAAATAGAGAAATGATATTTTCATAATTATGGTACTACCATATTCATAAAATATTCCCAATTATTTTGGTATATTATATTTCTTCCACTTGATTAAATTCTCCAATAACTCTAAACAAATTATTTCATTAAACGTTTTTTCTACAATCATATGGATATTAAAAATACTGATATTGGAATATATTTTATTTTAATATTTAAAAATTGATTATCAAAAAAATTATAATTACATTTATATTGGAAATATATTAAATGCTAATAAATCAAATAATTAATAAATACTTATTTATTAGGGAATGAGGTTATTTGTAAATTTTCATCATGTTGTTATGTTTTAAATATTTTGATACATTAGTTCCTTTGAACCTATTTAATGGATTTGAATAAAAATATACTATTTATTATGGATGATTTTTTATTATAGACATATAAATTGATTTATATTATTATTATTAATATGGAAATCGATTTATTATTCTCTACCATTATATTTTGATTCCTCAATTTCCATGGTAATACATCTCATTATTCATCGTGATTTCTTGACCAAATGTGGTTGAAAGTTATTTTTGAGGTGTTGGGACTTCACACAGACCATAATTATTTGACATATGAAAATTATTTTAAATTAATCCCCATTTTTACTATGTAATTTTTATGAAATAATGAATAACATCCCTGAGCTATGGGTTTAAAAGTGTTCGATAAAACACAATGAGAGGTTATTATGGGGTTGTGGGAATGACATTGGACATCATATTATGTGATGGAATATGTAACAAAAAAATTCATTTGGAGAATCACCAATGATGTGTGATGGGGGGGGGGTTAGTTGGGGATACCCCAAGTCAAATATTTTTATTTTTTTATAAGTACAGACATCAAAATTATAATGATGATGTATATTTGATTTGAAGAGAATTCTGTGGATATTGAGGGAATAACCAAATAATATAGAAGAAAGGTATTATTATTTGATGACTGATAAATATTAATACTAAATTGAAGAACTACCATTGAATTTTAACAAATATGATTTTCTAAAAAAATTACTTTGGTAGAGAAAACATATTGGTAGGAGAAGTATAAAATATGTATGGAAAATGAATTTTTTGGTTTAGTTACTACCATTTTAGGTTTATTATACACATCAAGTATATTATTTGGGTTCATAAATTATGGGTTATTGTATTTGGAAAATTAATTTATGTTTCTGATTAAATTATAATCAATATGTGTGTAATTTTTCACTATATTTATGATTCATCCTAAATCATATGATATATGTATGAATCATGCAGTCATGTATGAGTCATTTGAGATCACCCCAATAGAGATCAAGTGACTATGTTTCTATACTAGTTGAGAAATTTTTTTGATAGTGATTTTGACTCTTAAAAACATTACAAGAGTCAATTATCAATATGAGAGGAAATATTTGGAAAATTCTGTAGTAACAACACTTTATTTATTTCACTATTTAACTCATAATATACAATGGAATTAAAAAAAATTGATACATGAAATCTAATCAGGGAAATTTTTTTCTACCCATGGATATCCGGGAGAGCATGCTTGGCCATAGCTGGTGAGGAAATATGATCAAGGTAAACCCCAAAAAAAATCCATGGTAGCATATGAGGCATTAAGAAAATAGGGTAGCACATTGGTTGGATAGAATCAACATGAAGGGAAGCACAACAAACCACTAGGATGTTAGGCCATAAGGGAATTGACAGTAGAATAAATAGAATCTTGGGTAATAATCCAATGAAATTCAGAATCTTATTTCAATGAGATATCCATGTGGAACACATATTATTTTTGATATTATTGTGGTACGTATGGTATTTAAGTAAAAGGATAAAAAAATTATGCCTTCATCATCATACATTGTGAGGCGACTGTAAGAAAAAATCAGGAAAAAAAGAATGATGGGAGCTCTCGAAGCACTCTCCAATGGGTGACTGGAAACCCTAAACCTCTTCGCTGATTCTCCTTGAGAATCGCCGATGGCCAGCTTTCATCCGGCATGGGAACTCACCCCACCTGCTACTGCATCTTCTGATACTCATTCTTAAAAAATCGAAGTGGGAAATCATGAAGTCCCCCTTCATACCTTACCTGTCTCCTTCTGTGACCCTTTGCAAGGAATTGATCTCAGTAGTGTGAAGGAGTTAAAACAAATTCTCATTAAAAAGCATGAAGATTTCAGTTACATGGTTGATGCATATCTGGAAGACTTGAAGAAAAGAGTGCAGTTGTGAAAATACTTGGTGCTTGGCCGAGTTTCATACAAAACAGGTGACCGGTCCTGGCCTCTATTATAACTAAAGAACAGGATTGCACACTGTTGGGACCTGTCAAAATGGAAGATGGTTCCCATAGGCAATGGCTATTATCATATATGCATCAGCTCTCAAGGTGAGCTTGATCAGGTATGGAATCTCGGGAACTTGCAGCTAAAACCAGGCTTTTATAGAATTTTGGATTGGGATGCAGCTTTTAACCCATAAACACACAAAAACCATATGGAACATGTTTGGGTTATAATTCATGGACTCAATTTGTTCTATTGGAACCCAAATATTCATAATGACATTTCTTCATACATAGGGACTCCAATTAAAATTGAACATAAGAATTGGAATGCATATCATGGCCTATATAATAGAATAATGGTTGAGGTTAATCTGGCCAGTGAACTCCCATCTAACATAGGTTTCAATGCACATGATTATAGAATCAAACATAGAATTGAATATGAAAAGAAACCACCCTTTTTTGATGTGTGCAAATTTATTGGGATTGACCTCTCCAATTGTAGGGTGGTTAGGAAACAAATGGATCCCCTAATCACTAATGATTGGCAGGAAGTAAAACATGTTAAAAAGGGGTTGAATATTATAGACAAACCTAATCTCCCCAAAAAAACAATATTTTTGGGTTAAAAAATAAAATTTCATTACATCCCTAGAAGGTATATCATGGAGAGATTTGGTTGAGGAAGAATAGGCTCTTCAAAACAATGTTAACACTGACACTGGAAAAGAAAAAATAATTGATGAAGGTAATAGAAATAATCTGGACTAGAGCATTCCTTACACTATTTCCAATTCAGTTGAAATAGCTTCTACCTCGGGTACATCAGCATTGAATGAGCATGTTAGTAGGGACTTAGAGAAAGCTACCTCGGTTCCTTTTATCTGAATGATACCTCTGATGCTTCTAATAACACACAAGGTGAGATAGAAAAAACTTCAAAAACATGTATTTCTATGCAATCCATATCTGCTGATAAAATTATTACTCTTTTTCCTTAAATTACTGTTCTGGTTACTCATGCTGCTAATGTTGACACTACTGCTACTAATATTGCACACATCATTACACACACCCCTATTTCTATCTCTGTTTCACACTCTGATTCATCCCAAACTTCTATTATATACCCGATGAATAGGGTGTTGTTCATCCCTCTTGTTGACAAACATAATTCTAATTTGATATAGCCTAATTCTACAAATTCTATTCCCACATCATCTGACAAATTTATTATTACAGCTACTGAAATTCCCGCACATGCTGCTAATGTTAACACTGATACTACTTTTATTTCACAGAGCATTTCACAAACCCCTCAGGACTGTACTGTCCTGCCTCCTGAATCCACAAGTGTTTCCCCTACTTCCCTATCCATAAGCCTTGATCAGTTCTCACCAAAGTCCAAAGATACTCTGGTTAGAATTGGGAATCCTACTCCAACAAAACAGACCCCTATTCTTTTAGATGTGAATGATCATTCTCTGGGCAGTCCTGCCATTTTAGGTACTCCAGTTTCGGACCCTAATCCAAATTCTACATTGAAAATTTATGATTCTCCATGTTCTGAAACTCATGAGATCAAACAAAAACATTCTTCCTCCCCTATGGTTATGAGATCCCAAAGGAAAAAAGGATCCGGAGAATCTAAAAAAATATGGGTTCTAACCCAAAATGAAAATAGAAATGAATTGTCTCTATTGGAATTGCCAAGACTTCGCTAACAAAGATACCTCCATAACATTTAAGAGGTTCTTAAAGAATCATAATCCTCATCTCTTTGCCATTTCAGAACCTAAAGTCAACGTCAATATGAAATTTATTAGATTTAGTGCTCTTAATTACAGTTTTCTATGCTCTTTTAAAAATGGTCCTCAAACTGACTCTATGTGGATCATTTATCACAATACCCTACAAAATATCAACATCATTAAAAATATTGAGAAACAACTTACCTGTGACGTCTTATGGAATGGTTGGCATACCTTTTTCACTATGGTTTATGCCAATAATAGATATCAAGATAGAATGGTTTTATGGAATAATCGTTTTCATATCGCCAACTCCATTCAAGATCCTTGGGTTGTTATGGGAGACTTCAATGTCATTATCAACTGTTGTAAAAAAAATTCCCTCAAATAATTCTATATACTCAAGGGAATTCAGGTCTATTACTGAAGACTGTAGCCTTTTTGAAGTCACACTTTTTGGTTCCAAATATACTTGGTACAAAAAGCACTATAACAAAAGTGTATCCAGTAAGCCCGACAAGGAATTTGTTAACATGAAGGCCCTTGATATTTTGGATAATATATCCAGTATAACTATGCCTAGACTTAACTCTGACCATCATCATATTCTAGTTAGCTTCATTATGAATGATAGTAATCTTTTTCTTCCTTTTAAATTTACAAATTCTTGGTATTGTAATCCTGATTGTGTTACTTTTATTCATATCACTCGGAACTCTATGAAACACCATAAGGATTTTTTTCCTGTATGTAAAAGTTTAAAATCCTAAAACAGGACCTTATAGGATGTTGTAAAACTAAAAAATATCAAAAAGATATAGATATTTCCTCTCTTGAAAATGAACTTAGCCGCGTCCAAACACAAAGCACTAATTTAGATTTTAATATGGAACCTCAATTGGAAGAAAATATATCCCTTAAACATAATTCCGTTCTCACATTTAAGGATAATATTAGTAAGAAAATGTTTAGGACTAAATGGCTTACATATGGTGATCGTAATACTAAATTTATAATTCCCTTCAAATATTCAAGAAGGTTAATCTTCCTATTTTTAAGCTTATTCATAATGATTTGATCATTGATTCTGAAGAGGCCATAACAGATCATATTATCTCGTACATTTACAAATATTTTAATGTCCCAGAGATAAATATAGATCTCAGATCTGATATTATTCCCTTAATGTTGGATGAATGAAAAAATGAGTCTCTTTTACGCTCTCCACTTGAACATGAAATTAAAGATACAGTTTTTGGCCTTAATCCAGACAGTACGCCTATTCCGGATGGGTTCAATAATGGATTCTACCAAAATCATTGGTAAATAATCCACAATGATGTTTGTAACCTTGTTATGACCTTTTTTATTCATCGATCTCTTCCTCATGGAATCAATAGTCAATTTCTAACATTTTTAACTAAGGTTGAAACTGCCTCAGAGATCAATAAATTCATACCTATTTCTCTTTTTACTACAGTTTATAAGATCATTACCAAAATTATTGCGAATAGACTGGCGCCTATTTTCAATAAAATAGTCTCATAGAATCATTTTGGTTTTATTAAAGGAAGTTACATTTAGGACTGTATTTGTCTTGCCTCTAAATGTACCAATAGTCTAAATAAAAACACTATAGGGGGGTGTGTGGCCATCAAACATGATATCAGAAGGGCTTTAGACACCATATACTATAATTTTATTTTCAAATTCATAAAAAACATTGGATTTCATGATTCATTCATTGGAATAAATAAAATGTTATTTCTCTCAACATTTATTTCTATTCATGATTAATGGCACCCCTAGATGTTTTTTTCAAATGCTCTAAAGCTATCAGGCAGGGCGACCCTCTTTCTGCCATCCACTTTGTTATAGTTGGGGATTACATAAGTAGACATCTTAATAATCTGGTTTCTCAACATAAGATTGAGCCTATAGAAGTTTCCAGAAACCTAAATACCCCTACCCACCTTTTATATGCAAATGATATCATCTTGTTTCTCAAAGGGGATCAAAGAAATGTTTATGTCCTCACACAAGCTCTTAATCACTATGAGGAAGTCTCAGGACAATAGATTTCCTGGAATAAATCGTATATTTTTTTAGAAAGAGATTTCCTGCTAGGAGGAAATCTAGCATTACTACTTATCTTGGAATTAAATAAGGCCTCTTACCTTTCTCTTATTTGGGCGTCCCAATATTTTGGGGCCGTCCTAAAGCAAGATACTTTGCTAATATCATTGATCATATCATAAAACATCTCTCTACTTAGAAAGGGAGATCTCTCTCTGTGGCTGGAAGAATATGATTGGTCAAATCAACCATTGTATCTAAAATGGTCTACTCTCTTACGATTTATAAATGGCGTGATGGCATCTTCAAGAAATTTAATACATATATAAAAACATCATTTGGATGGGAAGTATTTTTGAAAAGAAACTTGTTATTACCCCTTGGAAATCCTATTATAAACCCCTTGATAAAGGTGGCGTTGGTATAAAAAATTTAAAGTTGTTCAATAATTCTCTTCAAGACCATCTTACTTGGCGAAAAATTAATTGAAATTCTAAATCTTCCGAATTCTTGAACCATAGATTCCCTTATAAACACTTAAATGGTAATTTTAATTACATCAACTCTTCGATCTGGCCTTCTATTAGGGACTCTTACCACAAGATCATGGAAAATTCTAGATGGATGGTTAGTGCTGACTCTTCTGTCAATTTTTGGTGTGACAAATGGTGTGATAACCCCAAGATATATTTTTTACCTCCTAATATTATTCCTGAAGATACTAGTAATTCTATAAAGGATTTCTTACAATATCATAGACATGTCCTCTGTGACAATATTGTGTAGATCATTGATAATCCCCCCTTTTCTTGTAATGGTGACTTCCTTGTGTGGTGACCTGCACTAAATGGCATCCTTGACTCTAAAAACTACTATAAGCATAACTTTTTTGGAAATGAATCAAATTATAAATGGGTGATTCAATTTAACAAGCCTTGGATCAAACCTTCTAGGCTCACCCTTATTTGACACATTGCTCATAATATATTTCCTACTGAATCCTGTATGAAATCTTTTAGCATAAAAATCAACACTAAATTTCACTTGTGTAATCAACATAGGGAGGATGCTGATCATATTTTTTTTTCTTGGGTGATGGACTCTACTTAATGGAATTGTGTTCTTGAATTATTTAATTGCAGATGGCCCATATATAACTCTATTTGTTTTTTTTTTATAAAAAAATGCATTAGATATGAAGCCTCTCAATAGGTTAAAAATATTTTTCTTGCGGTAGTGGAGGAACTCTTGCAGGAGATCTACTATGTTAGAAATGATCATATTCATAATAAACACTCATTTAGTCTCAATGCAGGAAAATATCAGATTCTTATTGCGATTCATGAATCTTCTTCAATTCAAAAAGACTGTTGCAACAACTCGGTAGGTGACTTTGAGATCCTTCATCATCTTCATGTGCATGTCATATACCCAAATCCCAAACATTCCATTGAAGTATTCTGGAAATCACTGATACCAGGATGGATCTAAGTGAACGTTGATGGTGCTTCTAAAAGAAATCCAGGCCTTGCTAGTTGTGGTGCCATCTTCAGAGACTCAACTGGCCAGTGTCAGGGTTGCTTCTCTGTTGGATGTGGATATTCTTCATCTCTGGAGGCTGAAATGATCAGGATTATCCATGCAGTTGATTTTGTGCATCAAATAGGTTGCATAAAGATTTGGATTGAATGTGAATCTACCACTATCATTCTTTCCATCTAGAATGGCATCATTCATCTTGCCTAGCCGCTTACCACACTTTGGATGAATTGTCTTAACTCGCTCCATGGGATTGATTACATAGCTACTCATGCCTACCTTGAAGAGAATGTTGTTGAAGATGCTCTTGCTAACAAATGAGTACATCAGAGCATGACATGATTGGACACTCTGCAAGCTATCTTATTATATCTGTCGGATATAGATTGTAAAAAAACCATATCCTTCCGACTTTTGAAATCTTTTTTCTTATTAATAAATTGTGATTTGGTCTTTGACCAATGAATTACCTTTTCAAAAAAAATCATACAGTGTGATATTCACACAATTCATCTATGTGTGAAATAAGCTCAATGACTTAATCATTAGATGATCTTCCATGTGAGAAAATATTACATTATAGTTGATTAGTCTATTTTGATACATTTAATTTGTGATTATTCCCTGAAAAATATTGTTCATTCACTAGATTGACAAATGATATTATCCTAAATTTTATCTGGAGATAAATATGAATCATCTATGATATTACCACTATAATTACTTATAATAATTATTCAGGTATATTTTGAAACTATCCATGATTAATTGAATGTAAAATGTGGTGGGGATGAGATGAGTTCCACACAACAAGCCACATAGTAACATCACAGTGTATGAGTCCTGGAAGGTATGGATATAGATTAATTTTTTTAAAAGAACATATTTTGTGGGAAATTTTTAGATTAATACTACCTTTGTATTAAGAATCATTTGAAGAAATAAATTAAATATAATTTGAATGATATGAAAATTGAGAAGATCATATAATATTTAATGTATTTTACAAAAATCGTTATAGAAATTATATTCATAATTATTCTATGAATAAAAATGAATGTGAAAAACAAATATGTATGCTAATAACTAAGAATCCCAATATTTCTTCCTCTGAGAAGATATTTCATACATTTTAGGTGAGGTTGATTACATTGAATACTTCTCTATACATCGAATATGAAGAAGATTAATGGAGTATTTCACTATATCTTCTATGTCTAATCATATGAGAAGTATGAAAATATTTGTATAATCTATGTTATATTCATATCATTAGTAGATGAAAATGATTATGTCTAGTGATCATTTGGATTATCATGATACACGGACATGGAGGACAAAAAGGCTGACATAAAATACACCAAAATACTAGAGTTCTCTATGACCTATTCAAGGATGGATTTCATTATGACCCATTAAAGAAATATCCAATAAAAAATATAATGACCTAATCAAGATATTGACATAAGATTTTCAGGAGGAAACTTCAACTTCAAGGATCTAATTAATATCACATTTTTGGTGGAAACCACTACATTTACATGTTAATAATATTTTTGGAATATTTTCTATTAGGGGTTTTAAGAGATTTATTTTACTTTTTCAATAAAAAATTCTTTTTGGAGATAAAGGTATTGATATAAGAATTTAATAGTGTAAGTATTTGGATTTAATGAAACATCTTTTTAAATAATTTTCTAATTTTATTATACATCAATCATATTTTATACCATAAATGTTTAGATGAATCAGAATGAGATAATTGGTATATTAAAATTTCCAAAGTTATGGTATTAATGAAAGAAATTATAAAAATAAAATGATCAAGGATTCACCCATCCCACTCTGAACGATCTCAATAGACCTACTCTCATCAAGGATAATAATATATGGGTTGCACCTATGGCATGTAATGAGTTATAGGGGATGGCATGTATCATGAAAGGAAATTATTTTTAATATTAAAATCATGAATACATAAAATGTAATTATCAGGGATACATATCCACTATAAAAAAATTGGTGACATTTGGTTTTACATGTGATTAAAAATATAACATGTTGTGTGAACACTGGTCACATGACATGAATCTGAGGGCGTAATATCTTTACATGTACCCCATAGACAATACAAATAAATGCAGTAGGACCGCTCGATGTGTATCTTAGTAGAAAAATTGTGTATCTTGGAGGTAATAGATCATAATATATATATACTACATCCAAAGTAGTAGTGCAGATCAATAATTAGTGTGTCATACCAAAAAATATCATTTTCATCTTGTGAATAACCCCAGAGTTTAACTAGTATACCCACTGAATATCACATTAGATTTCATATTATTTGTATTGAAGCTACATACCATTTATACTATAATAAAACATTTATTTTATTAGAGATACATGACCATATGAATTAATGTGTCCCACATTTCATGTACCCTATTAGATAAATCATGTAGTTTTACCCATTGAGTCTATAAAACTACTAAGACACTAAGAAAATAATTAGTGACAACAATCATGTACCCCATAGCTACATGTCATAAACATGAAATTTATTATAATTTATAATATCATCTCACATAGGTGTGATAAAATGATACATGATTAGTATAACTTAATGTGTTTTATATATAGAGTTATATTTTATATATTTCCTCAATTATTGTATATTTTTATTATTGTTATAGGATAAGTGATTTTTATTACACTAGTGAGGATAATTATGTTTTATGGGAGGGTTTTTCAGAGGTTCCATGAGGTTTTTAACCCATGTTGGTATTCTTAGGACAATGCATGTGTCACATGAATGTAATGTTAAGTTAGGTACCCAATTTGGAATTGATGACTAGTAATTTCATCCTTCTAGAATGAATCATCAAAATGGGAATGGTGTTGTTACCCACTTGATCCTACAGAGTCTAGATCCGCATAAATATATTGTCTCGATATTACCCTATGTGATGGGGAATAAGTCCTCTAAATATATTGTTTGGTGATTTATTATATTATAGGATGGAGTTATTCCGACAATTAGGATCACATTCCACCTTAAGTGATGTGAGATTAATAGAAACGAATGTGTCCCCAATCACAACTACCTTGAGGTATCTTTAGACTGTGGGTTCTGAATATTTATCGAACTATTTTATATAGTCATTGATCAACTTTTTTTATCAATAATCTATGGTTTTATTTTTGATATTACCAAATGATAAGTTGTATGCTTTAAAAATTTTAACAGTATAGTTACACTGGGAATCTGTATATACTCACGAGATATGATTTATTGTGATATTGATCTATAAATAATAGAATAATTCAGTTTCAATGATTAAGATGACCTTAGATAATATTAGTTTATTCAATATTACCCTTCTCAATTCATTAGGACATTGGTTATTTGTTAACAATTTTTTTATATAATTACTTGTTTATTTTTGAGTTTCCTTTCTTATATTTAACATTAAAAAAATTATTTTTCTAAACATGTTATATTACTATATTGTAATTGTAATAATTGTATTTTTGGCCATCTATGTGGATCTAGTAGAGATTATATATAGTACCAGATAGTGGATCAAGGTAAGATAACATTTTTCATATAATTTTATCTGGGAGACTATATATAGAGGTGGTATTTTCTCATCCCTAGAGTTATTTTCACCAAATGAATTTTTATTATACATTTTAATTCTATATTTCATGATTTTATATAGTGGAAATGTACAGGTCATTTGAAATATCATGCATTCATTAGTGTACTGTTTAATTTATTATATACATTTTTAGTGTTCTGTGTCATTATTGGGTATTTTAGTTTCATTTATATGGTAGTTTATTATACGATAAATCCTACGATATATATTTATTTATCATCAATTCTTCAATCTATTCCCTAAACTATTGGTGGTGGGAATGGGCTGGAACAATTGTTTAACCCATGAGAAGGAAGGTGTTATGGGGTGTCTAGTCATGTCAGAATGGTATTAGATCGGTTGATGTCCTAAAGATAGAGTTTGGAAAGAGTTTCCATATGGGGAGTGGATTAGATAATTCAGATATAAATTATAAGGGGGCATTTGATTTATTATCAATCCAAGGATACCATCATTGTGGAACCCCCAAGTCACTATTATATAGAATATTATATAAATATAATTTTTTTTATATATGTGTTGATTGGAATTATAAAAATTTAATATTTAATACTTTTCTCTATTTAATTCTTACCACATGGTTTGAGTTAAACATTAAAAATTTTGTGGAAAATGTTTAAGTTACTCATATTCTTGTGGTGACACACATACATCATGGGAATGATTTTGAGAACAATGTGATGAATGCTTCCTATGTGGTATAATTTTATTATTGTGGGGGAAATACAATTATCACATAGTTTGGAAAACCTTGTTTTATAACTATTAATGTTTTCATTTTCATTCTAGTGTAAGCATCATGATTAGTGGATGGTTTTGTAAAACATGAATAAAAACCATGTGATCTACATATATTAATTTTAATCTGAATTTCTATTTCTATACATACTTGAATTTAAGGGTTTAAGCCCACGTTTTTTTCCACTATCACTGTAATAACTAGTAGATAGCTCAGGGTGGTATCTCCTTTATTCTTTGATATCTTACATAAATTGTCATCATATATATTTAGTGTTTTTCATGTTAAATACCTACTTCTCCATAAATATTCATCTTCTCTAGTCCCAACATCCATTTCTCTTTTATTTTAATTTCTCTCATGATCTTTAACTATTCTAAGGTCCAAATCGATCGTTTGGGATTATTATAATCATAATACTTACATTTTTTATGGTTATTATACTTAATTTCCATTAAATGGTATGAATCCACCATTTAAGGTTAGTGGTTTTCACATTATTATGGTTTATCTTTTTGTGAAATCATTTCATTTAACATATTTTCAAATTATTGGGTTTCCTAATTTAATTTTCCATACATTTATACATATTTATGGTACAGGTTCAATGTTTTATAGATTTTTTACATGATATATATTTGACATAGATTATTTTCTAAAAATATTTCTTCCATTCATTTTGAGATAAATTAGTTTTCGTTGTAACTATTTTTAATAATTCCTTACGGGAGATTTTCAATGTAATTAATGAAAAATTTTGGGAAGTTGACATCTTTTGGTTAAAAAAGAATATATAAAATGATTAATGGTTAGTTTTAATTAAATATGTTTGGTTTTAAAGTAAATCATATATGTCAAAAACTGAGTTTTTTAGGAGATGGATACCTTTTTGTTTTCAACATATTTTTGAACATTGTATTCTATGATTAAATAAATAGCCTATTTTAAAAAATATGATGATTTGGGGTTTGTAATGTAACACCCCGAGATTTTATGAAAAATATTCTTTTTAATTTCATTAATTTCTTGTGTTGTACGCTACACCAAAAGGAGCATGCACAACATGCATCCATGACTTTCCTTGCATTACAAGAAATCGCGACCTTCCTCGATAGCGTGTGTAGTACGCAATACCGTGTTTCACTAAACGAGATATTATTATAATATTATTATGAACTAGACATTATGAATAATAATACCCACTTTTTGAAATTTTATAAATTTTATCTTTGAAAATGGACTTCATTTTTGGATTCATAATATCGAAATTATCTTAGAGTGAAATTTTGGTACCTTTCGGATAACATTCATATTCTGATGAATAGTGAAAATTACTAAATTTTAATTAAAATAAACTTTTTTAATCGAAATAATTAATAGTGTTAAATTATTAATTTGAGTGGTTTTAAATTATATTTAAATTATATTTTTACAACTTAATACAATGTTGGTAATTGGATGTAATTTCACATTTAAACCAGACACAAACAAGTGTCAATCTTTTGATAGTTATTATTTCTTAAGAACACAATATTTTTTTTAACGACGGGAATTAATTTTTAAATTAATTAATGCAACTGATATGTTTTGAATATGGTAAAATAGACATCATTTTTTAATTCATAATATCAAATATATCTTAGGCCTAATTTTTGGTATTTTTCTGGAAACATTCATTTTTTAATGAATACTGAAACAACTAAGTGGTAGTTAAAAAAACTGAATTTTTCATTAAACATAATTTTACCTCTTCTATGAGTGTAATTTAAAAAATCCGAGAGACACGGTTAACATCGAGGACTAAAATGTGGTTCAATGAGATGAAAATAATTTTTGGTGAATAGTAACTTTTTACTTTTTATTAGCACAGTTAAAAGTAAATAGCGTAATTAAAGGTAAAAATGATATTATTATTACCCAAACACAATTCTTAATTCTATTGGACATGTTTAATTCGACCCAAAACAACCTTAGGAATAAAATATGACCATTTAGGCACACTTCGATTAGATTATGACATTTATTATTAATTTATTTAAAGAAGGGTTAAAATAGTTTAAATCAAAGTTTAATAACTAAATTATTTTTAATAAAGGGTAATACATAAGATAAATTTGACTATAAATATTCATTATAAAACTAAAATGATTTCCTACATAATGGATTTTTATTTGTATTCTGTAGACATAAAATAATTTAATTTATTTACGACACAATGATGATGCAGTAATTATCTTATTAATGAAATATTGACATAATTGATGTTATAAATACCCAAATAAATGTAATTTGAGTATTTTTATGAATTCCAATAATTTTATATGTTAATATAACATTTTATTATTTATTTAAGTAACTTTTTTAGAACTAATAATTCTGTTATGATTTTGACAAAAATAAATTACCAAATAGTGTCAAAATTAACATAAAATAGTTTTTAAAACAAATATTATATTATTAATTGTTATTATATTCCTAAAAATCTAAGGATCGGCAAAGATATTTATATTATGATATGTGTATAATTAATGGACAACTTGAGGGTCGCATGGATGTATATGGTAAATTTATTAACTATATAATATAAAAATAAAAAGTGACATGGTAAATGTCAATCTAATTAACTAAGAGTTAAAACTAAAAGATAAGGTTAATATAATGACCTAAACTTGTCTAAATTCTATTGGATGAAAGGATTTAGACCCATCCCCACATTATATTCTAAATATATCAAAATGGAACTATTAAAAACCGAATATGACTTTATAATAAAATAATATTTTTTGTATTTCCAAAGGTGCCCCTCTCCTCCCTTATAAAAGGGAACATCCTCCCACTCTTCCTAACACCACATTGAGCCTTCATTCTCGGCCAAAACCTGATAAATTATCTTATCCACTTCCCTAGAAACATCCTAGAGGTCCTGGACTTCTTGAAAGACCAATTTTAGTGCCCTAAGTGGAGGTCTCAAAGAGGCGCTTCAAAGAAGAGGTAATGTCTGTTACCGATTCTTTCAACTTTATTTCTTCTTCCACTTCTTCTTCATAGGTTGTTTAATTATTAACTAATAACATCAGTATCACTCATATACTGATATGTTATTATAAGTAATAAAGACCCTATTTTACCATCTATCCATCCTATGGAAAATGAAATCACCACACGTGCGTACGTACGGAATACCATCTCAACGCCGTGGTGTAATCTATTTTCAACCACCACATTACATGGATGGGTATAATGGTGTAAATAATAACTATATATGATTATTGGAAAGTTATATTTATTCTGTAATAGTATACATACACTACAATAAAATTCCATGATCATTGGAACGATATCATCGCTCGTGCGTACGTAGCGAATACCGTCTCCACGACGCGATGAGATTAATTCTCAATGACTAACCATTCATGATTGATTATAAAGTATATATATAATAAGTAATCATGAAATATATGACATAATAATGATACTGGATTTATTTATATATATATATATATATATTTATTTCATCCAATTAATTTCATTCAATTCAATGAGGAAACGAAAACAACGTTCATGCGTACATACGGCCTACCGTCTCCATGAACGGTGTATTTCTTTCCATTTATCGATCTATTATATATATGTATATTATAAATATATATTATATATAAATCATGTTTTATATTTTGGAATTAAGTAATAATGATCTAAGTAATCATATGATCAATTATAAGTCAAAACACGGATGACAAATGAAATGATTTTAACCAAAACACTCTTTAACATGGAATTTACAAAAGAACGGGTAATATAAAGTAATAAGTGAACCATATATGATATCATAACAATGAATATGATTCTGTAATAAGTCAATGACATTATTTAAATCAATATATAAGAGGTTAGGATATGTTTGAAGCATATCGGACCAAAGGTAAGGGAGAATTGTGAAAATATCATTTTTATCCGAGATTACTTATTCATAAGTATTTAATGGGGTTATTTCCATCATAAATGTCCATGTTTTATAAAAGTTTAATCATGTATTTTTAATGTCCTTTTTACCCTTTTTGACTTTTACCCCATGGTATGGAAGGAATATTTCTTTTATTTACCCTACAAGGAACTTTTTGACTTTTCCGACAAAAGTAAGAGAAGAATATTTTTTAACTAAGATGGCACGAATGGATTTTTAAGGTTTTATAAAGTCTTATTTTCATGAAGACTCCTCCAAAATGTTTCATGACTATTTTCTACAAAATCGATTTCTTTTAAAATTGGATGACATTTTGTGAAAAGAAAATGATTTTGAAGAAGAAAGTATATTTTCCTCAAGAATTCATTTGAAGTGTTTTATCAAAACCAATATTCAACTAAGATGACATTATTTAATATGTGTATGTGTCAAGTATCATGTCTCTATGATTTACATGGATTCAATTTAATTATTATGAAATGATATCCATTACATTTATATGGATTATGTGATGATGGGATGATGTTTATGAAACCCATTTTTATTCTTTGGGTTACGTTGAATGATGTATGTTTATTTTGTGGAACAAGTAATAATGATTTAATTATGAGATGGGTGGGACCTATATATCCCTCAAATGTCTTGGGTAATGATTTATATCTCATGAGATAGACATGTCTAGAACGGTAAGTTAATCCAGTTCAGTATTACAGGAATGAAACGAGGAGTGAACTCGATTCAGAAAAGGACTTTGTCCACTAAGATGGTCATGGAAGCAATGTCTTGGCTACTATAGAAATCATTACATGTGCTTAATGGATTCCACAACTACATGTTTTATTCCCATGCTATTTTATCATGATTTATGTTCCATTATGATCTATGCCTTATGTACTTCCATATTTTAAGTCGTTGCTCATGATTTTGATGTTTAAACATTATGTTCATGTTTTTAAGTTCAAATGTATATGATATGTTTTATATTATCCATGCTTAACATTACTGAACATTTGATCTCACCCTTTTTATGTTTTATTTTCCCCCAGGATTAAAAGAAAGTTTTTAGGTAAGGAAACAAAAAGTGTAAGATCTTTATGGGAGATGTTGAAGATCTTTCACCACGATTAGAAGATTACGTTCCGAGTTTCCAAAGACACTAAACTATTACGGTCCTTGTGTGTCTGTTTGTGTTATGTATTATGCGGTCCGCAAAAGTAATGTAATATCTATGTATGTCAAGCTTCGGGTCTCTTCAGTTGGTATCAGAGGAAAGTTTTAGTTAATCTTTGGAAACTAGGATGTGAGAACTTTAGTGAGATCCCTAGAGATATTTCTAAGGTATGTCTTGTGATGTCCCTAAGGATAAGTATAAGTATAGGTTATAGTCCGAGAATTACAATAATGATATTATAATTAAACCTAAGATGTTATATATTTATGTTACTTCCCCTTTATTATGATTTTTTCCTCTCACATTGTTCTTTTTGGGTTTTAGAAAATGGTTGGAAACAAGAGGATTCACGATAATGGAGGATATGATGGACAATGGAATGATATTATTCATGAGCAACCAAATGAAATGGGATTTGGAAGTCCAAACATCATTATTATGCCGAATCCGTAATCTCATAATATGATCAATAAACTCAAATTGGGTAAGATTTATGAATCGTCTAATAAGAGAAAGATGGAATTTCATGATGATCATAGAGGAAAGAAAGTTCAATTTCCCCTATGTAAATCATGTGGGAAGAGGCATCAAGGAGAATGTTTCAAAGGAACTGGAAGATGCTTTGGGTGTGGAAAAGAAGGACACAAATCCAGTAAGTGAAAAGGAAAAGGTTCAGTTAACACCATGGATGAGGATAATGGTATTGCTACGACATCAACAATGGTAAAATGTTTTAAATGTGGAATGTACGGGCATTATACAAACCAATTCCCTAAGGGAAAGTCTCATGAAGAGAATCAGTATGGTTGTATGGGTATTATTTATGTTGATGATGATGAAGAGACTATAAATGATATGTGAGATGAAAGAATTGTTGAAGCTCGGTCAATGGATTAAGAAGGTAGTGGAATGATTAAATTTTTATCAAGTGTAATGTTGTATAAGTAATCTCATGGTACTATGGAATAAAGAGACATCTAAGGATTGTTACACTGTTGTCTTTCCTTATGTTTTTAATGTTTATGATTAATGGTACCCATAACCATGAAAGGTTATTCAGATATTTTTGGAAAGTAGATTATATGCGCATAATGAGGGGATAAGGAGAAAATTAAATGTTTGATAGTATTCATGAGCTCATGACTGATATAACGATAAGGTTATATCATGGTTTGAGTATATAGAATTTGTGTATTTTCGTATGTGGAAAGAGTTAACTTTTAACAGCACTCATGTTTTCACTAAGATTCAATGGGTATTCATTTTTCAAGAGAATACATGACTAAGGCCTTTGAATGTTTGGAATGTAACCAAAAATACATATCTCATGATATATGGGGATCAACGATGGTATTAACATGCTTTTTATATGAACTCTTTGGTAATCGTTTTCACTATAATATGAGATTGGAAAGCAGTATATTGGATAAGCCTAAAGATTGGAATGGATTATGTTGGACATAAGTTAGTATTGTCTAAGGCTATAAATTTTTCGATATTATTGATGGAAAGTTAGAATAATTTTTTTTAAAAGGACAACCTGCAGGATGGGTGACAACCCATCGCATCGGACAAGGTTGTGGGAATCGAACCCACAACTGAAGTGCAACTAGCCTTTATCGCCTACCACTGGCCTACAAGAAGTCCTTGTTTTTTTGAAACTATTTTTATTATATTAATAAATATGATATATGAAGTATAAGTCCATTTTAGGAACCATATATGATTAATCTCACTATAGATGGACTTGTGTATTTTTTGATAACTTTTCTAACCTTTCGTCTGAGACAAATGGAATGACCCATCATTCTATCACATGATCTGCTAACACTTCACGAATGAAAAATTCAACTTCATTTCTTTATGAGATGAAGTGGAAATTTTCCAAAGAACGACCGAAGTTGAGACTGTACCAAAATCACGAAAGTATTTCGTCTAATTCCAATTTCATCAACTTTAGGGAAATAATCTTGAAAACAAAAAATGTTGTCATATTGCTCTTATATCCGATGAATCAGATGGTACCTTAGATCATCACAAATTTAGGGCTTTGTGATTGTTGGATTTTTTATAGCCATGTTCTCTACCACTCTCCATCAGAACATGATGGTTAGATTTTTCTTCCATATCCATATTTTCACCTATGTTCTCTTACGTGGAAACCTAGTGATGAGTTAATTTGGGTAACCATTACGTTTCTTAGATTAGTTTTTAAAGCCATGTTTTGGTATTACTTTTTATGATGTGGTTTTCTATTAATGAAACTTTCAAGTAGTAAACCATTTATAACCCCGACAAATTTCGAGGGCGAAATTTATTTTAAAGGGTGGTAGAATGTAACAACCCGAGATTTTATGAAAAATATTCTTTTTAATTTCATTAATTTATTGTGTTGTATGCTATACCAAAAGGATATTGAACAAAATTCATCCCTGACTTGCCTTTCATTACACGCAGTCGCGACCTTCCTCGACAGTGTGTGTAGTACGCAATATCAAATTTCACTAAACGAGATATTATTATACTATTATTACGAACTAGCCGTTATGAATAGTAATACCCACTTTTTGAAATTTTATAAATTTTATCTTTCAAAATGGACTTCATTTTTGGATTTGGAATATTGAAATTATCTTAGGGTGAAATTTTGGTACTTTTCTGATAACTTTCTTATTCTGATGAATAGTGAAAATTACTAAATTTTAATTAAACACATCTTTTTTAGTCGAAATAATTAATAGTGATAAATTATTAATTTGTGTGGTTTTAAAGTATATTTAGAATATATATTTACAACTTAATACAATGTTGGTCATTGGATGTAATTTCACATTTAAACCAGACATAAACAAGTGTCAATCTTTTGATAGTTATTATCTCTTAAGAACACACTATTTGTTTTGACGACGGGAATTAATTTTTAAATTATTTAATTCAAATGATATGTTTTGAATTTGGTAAAATAGAAATTATTTTTGAATTCTTAATATCAAATATAGGTAAGGCCTAATTTTTGGTATTTTTCTGGAAACTTTCATTTTTTGATGAATAGTGAAACCACTAAGTTGTAGTTAAAAAAACTGAATTTTTCATGAAACATAATTTTACCGCTTCTGTGAGTGGAATTTCGAAAATCCAAGAGACACGGTTAATATCAAGGACTAAAATTTGGTTCAATGAGATGAAAATAATTTTTTGTAAATAGTAATTTTTTATTTTTTTTTAACACGGTTAAAATTAAATAGGGTAATTAAGAGTAAAAATGATATTATTATTACCCAAAAACATGTCCTAATTCTATTGTACAAGTATAATTAGACCCAAAACAACCTTAGGAATAAAATATGACCATTAATCCCACTTGGATTAGATTGGGACATTTATTATTAATTTATTTAAAGAAGGGTTAAAATAGTTAAAAACAACGTTTAATAACTAAATCATTTTTAATATAGGGTTATACATAAGATAAATTTGACTATAAATATTAATTAGAAATATATAAAGTTTTCCTACATAATGGTATTTTATTTGTAATTTTTAGAATTAAAATAATTTAATTATTTATGACACAACGATGATGGAGTAATTATTTTATTAATGAAATATTGACATAATTGATGTTATAAATATCCAAATAAATGTAATTTGAGACCTTTTATGAATTTGAATAATTTTATATGTTAATATGACATGTTATTGTTTATTTAATTAACTTTTTTAGAACTAGTAAATCTTTTATGATTTTCAAAAAAATCTATTACCAAATAGTGTCAAAATTGACATAAAATAGTTTTTAAAACAAATATTATATTATTAATTGTTATTATATTTCTAAAAATCTACGGTTCATCAAAGATACTTATATAATGATATTTGAATCATTAATGGACCACTTGGGGGTCTCTTGGATTTATATTGTAAATTTATTAACTATATAATATAAAAATACACTGTGACATGGTAAATGTCATTCAAATTAACTAAGAGTTAAAACTAAAAGATAAGGTTAATAAAATGACATAAACTTGTCTAAATTCTATTGGATGAATGGATTTCGACCCATCCTCATATTATATTAGAAATATATCAATTTGGAGCAATTATTAACCGAACATGACTTTATAATCAAATAATAGTTTTAGTTATTCCAAAGGTGCCCCTCTCCTCCCTTATAAAAGGGCACGTCCTCCCTCTCTTCCTCACACCACATTGAGCCTTCAAGATCGGCCAACCCCTGACAAATTCTCCTCTACAATTCCCTAGAAATATCCTAGAGGTCCTGGTCTTCTTCAAACACCAATTTTAGTGCCCTAAGAGGAGGTCTCAAAGAGGCGCATCAAAGAAGAGGTAATGTCCGTTACCGATTCTTTCAACTTTATTTCTTCTTCCACTTATTATTCTTAGGTTGTTTAATTATGAAGTAATAACATCAGTATCACTCATATACAGATATTTTATTATTATTATGAAACAATCCTATTTCACCATCTATCCATCCTATGGAAAACGAAATCACCACGGGTGCGTACGTACGGAATAACGTCTCCATGTCGTGGTGTGATCTATTTTCCACCACCACCTTACTTGGATGGGTATAATGGTCTAAATAATAACTATATATGATTATTGTAAAGTGATATTGATTCTGTAATAGTATACATAAAATCCAATAAAATTCCACGATCGTGGGAATGATATCATCGCTCGTGTGTACGTACGGAATACCGTCTCCACGACGCGATGAGATTCATTCTCAATGATTAACCATTCATGAATGATTATAATGTATATATAATAAGTAATCATGAAATAGATTAAATAATAATGATACTAGATTTATTTATATATATATTTATATCATCCAATTAATTCCATTCAATTCAATGAGGAAACGAAAAACACGTTCATGCGTACGTACGACCTACCGTCTCCATTAACGGTGTATTTCTTTCCATTTATCGATTTATTATATATATATGTATATTCTGAATATATTTTATATATAAATAATTTTTTATATTCTGTAATTAAGTAATCATGATCTAAGTAATCATATGAATAATTACAAGTCAAAACATGGACGACAAATGAAATGATTTTACTCAAAACACTCTTTAACAAGGAATTTACAAAAGAACGGGTAATATAATGTCATAAGTGAACCATAAATGATATCATACCAATGAATATGATTATTTAATAAGTCAATGACATTATTTAAATCATTATACAAGAGTTTCGGATACGTACGATGCATATCGGACCTAAGGTAACGGATAATTGTGCAAATCTCATTTTTATCCGATATTTCTTATTCGTAAGTATTTACTGGGGTTATTAATATCATCCATGTACAAGTTTTATAAAAGTATATTCATGTTTTTTTAAACTCCTTTTTACCCTTTTTGACTTTTACCCCATGGTATGGTAGGAATCTTTCTTTTATTTACCCTACAAGGTACTTTTTAACTTTTCTGACAAAAGTACGAGAAGAATGTTTTTTAACTTATACGGCACGAATGGGTTTTTACGGTTTTATAAAGTCTTATTTTCATGAAGATTCCTCCAAAATGTTTCATGACTATTTTCAACAAAATCCATTTCTTTTAAAATTGGATGACATTTTGTGATAAGAAAAAGATTTTGAAGAAGAAATGATATTTTCCTCAAAAATTCATTTCAACTGTTTTATCAAAACCATTTTTCATCTAAGATGACATTATTTAATATGTGTATGTTTCAAGTATCATGTCTCTATGATTTAAATGGTTTCAATTTTATTATTATGAAATTATATGCATTACTTTTATATGGATTATGTGATGATGGGATGATGTTTATGAAACCCATTTTTATTCTTTGGTTTACGATGAATGATGTATGTTTATTTTGTGGAACAAGTAAGAATGATTTCATTATGAGATGGGTGGGACCTATATCTCCCTCCAATGCATTGGGTAAATATTTATATCTCATGAGATTGACATGGCTGGAACGGTAAGTTAATCTGGTTCAGTATTACAGGAATGGAACGAGGAGTGAACTCGATTCACAAAGGGACATTTTCCACTAAGATGGTCATGGCAGCAATGCCTTGGCTACTATGGAAATCATTAAATGTGATTAATGGATGCCACATTTACATTTTTTATTCCCATGCTATTTTATCATGATTTATGTTCCATTATGATCTATTCCTTATGTACTTCTATATTTTAAGTCGTTGCTAATGATTTTGAGGATTAAACATTATGTTCAGGTTTTTATGCTCAAATGTATATGGTATGTTTTATTTTATCCATGCATACCCTTACTGAGCATTTGAGATCACCCTTTTTATGTTTTATTTTCCCCCAGGATTAAAAGAAAGGTTTTAGGTAAGGAAACAAAAAGTGGAAGATCTTTATTGTAGACGTTGAAGATCTTTCACCACTATTAGAAAATTATGTTCCGAGTTTCCAAAGACACTAAACTATTACGATCCTTGTGTGTCTGTTTTTTTATGTATTACGTATTCCGAAAAAGTAATGTAATATATATGTACGTCAATCATCGGGTCTCTACATGTAAAATGTACAGTTTATAATTTTTCCTTCTAAAATCATTTTAATTTCTTAGTTAGAATTTTATAAAATGAGTGCTGATAATTATACACTATAGTTATGATCCCCCATGTTTTATGTATATAATTGAAATTTTCTAATTTCTGGGACGTTAATTGTTGAGGATTATTATCATGAATCATTTATAAAGTAAAATTTTTTGTTTCATAAGTGGGTGTTATAGGTGTGAATATATTGAGTAATTATTTTTAATTTATGATATGTATGGTGATCATTAATATTGATTCATATATTTTATTTAATTTATTTGTGTCGGATATTAATTTTCATTCACTATATATTGGAAATTATATGGTGTTCCCATGTGACATCTTTGATCTTATTTTGTAATATAGTATTATGTTTCCCATGAAACATATTCTTTTGAAGATAGATCTGACTTGGGGATTCTCATTGAATACATTAGGTGAATTCCACATGAGTTATTATAGATTAGTGTCATCATTTATACTATTATTGATTATTTTTATTGTGATTCTTGAAATAATGGTTCTTATTATGTATATACTTTATCTATTTAGGAAGTGATTTAATTTTTAAAATGTTTTTAAAAAGGTAGTATTTATGAAATATTTTTAAATATGTAATATGATGTAGTTTTGTTTTCCAACTCTTTGAGATCCACCTATTAAATATTTAAATGTGGATTAAATTTTAAATGGGAATCACCCCCTTGTTTTACAAAAAGAACATTTGAGAGATTATTTCAATGGAATTCGTTTCATCTTTATAAGTTTTAAATTATTGTTTTAAAAGTTTGTTATTAGTTTTTTCAAAAAACTAAAATGAATTTGGATCTATATGATTGTAATTATTCTTAAATAATATATACTTTTAATTTTTATAACCTATTTTAAAAATATTTGTCAATATTAAATTTATTATATGTTTTATAAAATCAATTTTTTATATTTCCTGGTTGAATCCTAGTGGTACTTCTTATCTCACACCATACATACACATGTGTATGTATACACCTCATTTTCATCAGCTACCATATAATTTATCTCGTCCTTCTTGATACTCATTTTGGTATAATAATGGATATATTTAGATATAGTGATTGTCTAGGGGTCCAATAGAGTTGTTAAAGGGATGTATCAAGTTGTGTATTTATTTTTTTTACTCTATGGTATTGTCCAATTCAACCAAGTCTATTTTATTGTAGATTTAATTTTTTTGAAATCATGTATTCATTCAAATGGGGATGAACGAGAATTGGTCGATGAAAATTATGTTTTTGGAGGTCGTTCCATGTCAAGCTCTCAAGGAGAGAAGATATTCATGCATTCCTCTTCGAATACACAAGAGGATAATTACAACATGAAACCATAAACAAATGTTAAAATCAACATATCTCATGACTATGATTTATTGATTTCAAAACTGCGATCTCCTTGAAATATCACAATTATTTGGTTCAAAATATGATATTATCTCTTCTTATAAAAATAGACTCACCAATTCGAGAATAAGCTACTACTTCCAAACGATACAAGAGCACATTTTTAGAGAAACAAAATTTCTTCAATATTTAATTTTCATGAAGGGGCATGCATGAACCACAAACCATTCTAGGTAAATGAAGACTTTTCGACCTACCAATCTGGTTCGAAAAGAGTGGAACAATGAACCAATTTGTTTCTAAAAATGAAGAACTGAAACCCACTTCTGGTTCATGAAGATAAGGTCTTGTGTACCCATTGGGTTCATGAATCATGGATCCACGTACTACTTCAGTACGCATGATAAGATAGTTGTGAACTGTTATATCTTCGCAAAGAGAGATCCAGCAAACCATTATAGGTTTGTGATGAAACGGTAATGCATACAATTTTGGTTCATCGGAGAGGAGGTCCCATGAATCCAAAGAACTGCAAACCATCCTGGTTAACGAAGGAGGTCTGTACATCATTTGAAAAGGAAGATCGTGCATCCCTTGCATTAGTAGGGGATGTGAATCATCTTGTTTCATGATGGAGGCTTTCATACTCTTAAAAATAAAAACTCTATACCCTTGGTGTGTAAATTTTGAACAAGAACACCATATCATACCCTAATACACATATTGATGTTTGAATAAAATCACATGCTTATAAATAAATCAAATAGAAAAGTGTGTGTTGAGAATGGTAGAATAAAGAATGTGCATGGTAATAAGAAGTGCATGCATATATTCTTGTGCATGATTTGAAGAGTATCACACATAATGTCTAGGAAGAACCGAGCCAATCAGTGAGAATAGAATATAATAATAAGGGGAAATGAGTCCACAAGTATGATTAATAGAACCATACCCATTTGGGGGTACACGCAGGAAAGTAGAAGACAACATGAATTAGTGAATATTTTGATGGGAAGCTTCTTGAACTGATGGTGAATGTGTGTAATTAAGTGAAGAGGAAGAGCACATATAAATTTTCACATTCATTGTCACAAGCACACATGGAAGAAGAAGGGTAGATTCTGATGCAGCCTAGTGATATTCTTTTCAGTTTCTGAACAATCACAGACGGATTTTTGATTCCAGAAAAGAAGAATTGGATGACTTAGTAAACCTGGTTGTTTCACTGGTGAAGAATATTGAATGTTAAATATCATCAACTCTAGAAATTGATTCACACAAAGTCTCATGCTGAACAAGATAGAAAGACATTCAATCATGTCTGTTGAAGGGACCTTCACGTCCCTAAACTGAGTGTGAATTCATCCAGGGTGGTAAACCTGGGGGAGTCAATGAACGTGAACCGAGGGAAGCAGTGAGCTATACCTAAAATATTTTAAAGTGTGCATGGGATAGAGTTATTGTACATTAACCATGTAATCCAAACATGTTAATGAATTTCAGATGTAGGTATGACCGTAAATATATCAGTGTATGATCATTGAACGTAGCCCTTAGTGGTTAACCAAATAAATGTGATGTGTTTCCCTTATTCTTGAGAGTTTTCTAATTACTACACATATCCATCATATAGGGTTAATTATGTTTCTACCAATGTGGAAAAAATATCCAATAAATGGGAGAAAAAGTTAACTACCTGACTCACCCCCCACCCCAAATGGTGACATTGAGTCTTTCAATTAGTATCAGAGCCAAAGTTTTTATATATGTTATATAATTTACAGTAATTCTATTCAAAAGAGAATTTTATTTTATTTCCTAAGTCAACAATGAAGAGAAGTATTGAGGAATGTTCAGTTATCTCTAGGAAAAAAACCCCCAAAAGACCATGATGAATAGGAAAAAGAAAGTGAATAAGTATCCCATGACCAAAGAAGATGCAGTGAATGGTTCTCCATTCCCTTACAATAATGAAGAAATATCAGGCATGGCAAATAAAGGTCAAGTGAAAAAGGTTTCTACCTGAGAAATGGAAGACACATATAGCTTATTGTCATGTGACCATGAGAAATTATGAACCTATCTACAAGATGTTACAGAAGAATGAGTTTTTGCTATATATAGAACATTTCAGTGTATGCAGGATGAGACTACACAACATGGAAGAGAAGCTAATAATATGGAGGAATGATTGGAAAATAATGTTTCATAATGTTATAATCTCACCAGAAAAATCAAATCCTTTGAAGATAAAGGAGTCAATAAGACTCTAGATGAAATGATCCATGAATTTAATGATGAACTAAAAAAGATCACTGATGTCATGTTTATAAATTTTGAAGAAACATCAAGAAAATTTAAGGAACTTGACTCTTTGTTACATAGCATAGTTATATTGCATGAAGATGGGGTAGAAATATTGAAAAAGGATTGGGATGAGAAGACGATCATGATTAAAGATTAGAAGATCATACTCTATAGGGAATGTCTAAAATTTGAATCCCAGCTAAGAAATATTGAGAAGTCACATATCGATACTTCAAAAAAGAATGAAATATTTTGTGCCTATAATCAATGCTTGTTGGAGGACTCTAATGCTGAAATACATCCAACATGTGACAGTAAGATCAAGACAACTGTTGATTATCAATATCAAGAAATAGTTTCTGTTGCAACTCAATTCTCACTATGGGATTCAAAAGAAAAAATACCTCCAAAATGTGATAAAACGATAATGAACTCACTCATTAATCCATCACAAGTAGCTGGGGGACTGAAGGTACCAAACACACCAACGTGTACTACTATTTCTAAAATTGTTTCAATAAAATGTGCAGGTTAGAAGAAAAAATCAAAACAGGTATGGATGTGGAATGGTGAGGAGAAGAAACCTGCAACCATGGATAGGGTAGATAGGATGAAGAAGCTAAAAGATGGTTCCCTCGGTAAAGCACATATCATTAATAAAAAGGTCCAACAAACTTCCATAGAAGATATCAAGAAGACGTGATATGTGGGCCAGTGTTAGTGATGGAACAAATTTGGTCATTGTTCAATGAATTTTTGTTACATTTCTTTATATGAAAAAACCCAAAGAAAGCCTATGTAAAAAGGGGGAAAACCAAAGAATAAAAAGCAACATCAATGGATCCAGAAGCTTATGTATACCTCAAATAGATTTGGAATTCTAGAAAACATCTATGATGAATGCAATAGGAGTGGTCACAAGAATGGAGCTCGCTTATCTCAACACCTATCCAGAGCTGATAAGAATAGAATACCTCAAAACCTATCTAAGAAATAAGATTCTTCCTCTGGATAAAATAAAAAGAATAATGAAAATGAAAAATCTCCCAAGAAGACTCAATGAAGGACAGGTGAGAAATCATTGGATTCAAAATCCAAAATGTTGAAGAGTGGTACATCAAAAAGTGTTCCTAAAAATGATGACACTCTGAAGAGTGGATGTGGAAAATCCAAACTTACTACAATTTTTTCCAGAGAAATATTGGTTTTTTAGCCTAGTGATTGTGAATGAATGAGAATAAAATAATATTCCCAGGCTAAGGCTAATGAAATAGAAAATAAGAGGATTCCACATAATGACAGAGAAGTCATGTGTGAGAGGTGAAACAAGGATTGTTACACTGTTAAGATTTTCAGTTCATTTATTCATGACCAAGAGTAATTCATCAATAAGAAGAATGTTGCACCATGAGATTCTAGTTCATTGAATGATATTCATGGAATAATAAACTCACTCAAATAAATAGAACAAATATTGTGATCTACACAAATAAATTCAAAATTTAAAATCATGTTTTCCACTGTGAGGAGTGGAGAAAATAGATAATCCTGGTTGAGAAAATCATCTTAGCCTTTTAGGTCATATTAATGAAGCAATGCAGATCCACCTTATTCCCTTAATAGTTTAGTATTGTAAAAATATTATAGGGATTTTAAGGTGAAGAAAGAACTCAGGGGGAGATAATGATAATTGTTCCCTTGAGGGGAAGACACATGAAGAAGCTACCAGAGTTATTACATCAATTAGTATCATCTTCAGTTGGTATCAAATTGAATTGCTCTAAATATTTTCTAAAAATCATGTAATTTGAAATGATATGTCATTTCTCAATCTCTCATCCACAATTACTCAAAATAAAAACTATTTTACCAAGGGGGAGTGACTAAATTATTCAGTGACATACAAATTGGAAAGGACCTAGATGAAAAATACACGAGTTCTCATCACTATGTGAGATCATGATCATGGGATAATGGAAATCTTTTTTATCTAGATAAAATCCCTTTGTTTTCTACATCAACCATTGGTCAAGTAGAATTAGAGTGAAACGATTGATGGAACAATTTCTTTAGTATTGACTGATACCCTCTCTACCATAAACTTTTTATTTCTTGTCAATAAGGGGGATAGATAGTGAAATGAATGATTAAAATTTAAAGGAAGAGAGAAGATAATTTTGACATTGACATTCTAATTTTATAGAACATTGAAGTATTAAAAACAAACACAATGGGGGAAATTGTTGGGACCACATAGCATGTGAATATTTTTTTTGTTGTCAATGAGTTTCAATGGATGTCAATGTTGACCAAAATATAGGAAGAAACCCTACTATGTAAAAGGGATAATAGAAACTAGATGATGGCTACAAAAATTAAAAAAAAGAGAAGAATAGGCTGTGGAGGAGTATTGGCATTTTATATTTGTAAAGACATAGTCTTACACTATGTAGTAATTTTATCTATATACATTTACCAAAAAATAGGGGCCATACATGGAGGCTAGTTGAGGTTATCACATCAAGCACATGTGGGACCCAGGTAGTCAATCGCACTCAATTGAATCCCTTAGGGCCAACCCATAGAAGGAAGGGTGTGCGTGGGCCATGTATAAGCCCACAGGTGTCGCATGGTGGTGAACCCGTGCAGTATGGGCGCTAAAAGCGTGCCCCTGGAGAAGAGTGGGCTCTAAGAGCACAACTGCGGGGTGAATATGGTACGAGGTAGTACCTTAGAGGGAGGAAGAGTAATCTAATATGTTGCTGTCATGGCTTGATTGATAAACCGTGAGAAAACATTATTGTGTTTTTATAAGGGGAAAGGTTTTAAAAAAGTGGATATAATCATGACCGTCTATCTGATCTTTCTGAATATATCGGCTATACAACGCATCCCGAGTACAAGAATATAATTTGAGAAACTCATCATCCTCATATTGTGTGTGGCTGAATCAGAGTCCTATGATCATCGACTAAGGGTCATCTTCAACATTTGGCCACCCGACATGTACCAGTTCATCGGAGAAGCTACAAAACCACTATGATCGTGTCTCCAACCATTATAGAAGATCAAACCCACTGCCTATACATCCTAAGAGGAAGATGATACCATTCATACATCTACGTTTTCATTAATGCATCGAAATAAGGATGGACAAGTGATGGTCGGAAAAAACAATGTTTCTAGTGGTCATGTCATTTCCAGCGCTCTAGGAGATGAGATCTTAATGCATACTTCTTCACATACACATGAGGATTATTTTAATGTGAAATCATAAACAAATGACAAAATCAGCATATCTCAGAGCTATGATGTTTTAGATTTCAATATGATGATATTTGTATAATATCCCAAGTATTTTGGACGCAGAAGTATCTAATCTCTTCTTATAAAATTATACTCACTGATTTGAGAAGATGATTCATCTTTAAAACCTTTCGGGAGCACATGTTCGGAGAAACAAAGTTTCTTCTATATTCAATGTTCATGAAGGGGAATGCATAAACCGTAAACCATTCTTCATTCGTGAATATTTTTCCGCGTACTGATCTAGTTCGCGAAGAGGTGAACCATGTACCACATTGGTATGTAGACAAGAAGAACTGTGAACCACTTCTGGTTCATGAAGAGAAGTTCTCATGTACCCTTCAGGTTAGTAAAGCATGGAACCGCGTACCTCTTCGGTATGCAAGATAGGAGAGCTATGAACTATTCTTGGTTGGAAAATAGAGATCCCTCAAACCATTGTAAGTTCATGATGAAATAGTATCGCTTACTCTTTTTCTCTTGTAAATAGGAGGTCCCACTAATCAAAAAAACCAAAAACCATCCTAGTTCACAATGTTGGTCTTCACATTGTGTGCGAAGGAAGCACGTTCATCCCTTACGAATGGGGGGGGGGGGGAGGAACCATATTGGTTCATGAAGGAGGCTTGTACACTGATGCAAATAATAACTCTATACCTGTGGTGTATAGAAGGTGAAAAATAACACAACATAATTCCAAAATAAACACATTGATTTTTGAATAAAATCACATGCTCATAAATAAATCAAAGTGAACAGTGTGTGTTGAGAAATGGGAGAAGATAGAATGTGCATGGTGATGAGAAGTGCATGCATATATTCTCTTTCATGATTCAAAGAAAAACACACACAAGTTCCATGAATAACCGAGCCATGTGGTAAGAAAAGGATAGAAAGTTAAGGAGAAATGAGGCCACATGTCTGCTCAATGGAACCATACCCATTTGGGCCTTCACACAAGAATTTAGGGGATGATGTATAAGGCACTGGCCTTAAACATTACTTAATCATGAATTAAATGAATAATTCACATAGATGAGATTTTGAGGTTTGGAGTTTTATAGAATTAGGTCATAACTATTACATATCAAAAGATTAAATATTAGACACTTCTACTAAGTTTCCATAAAATAAAAAAACACTTAAAAAGAAACATGTCTAGTTTCATGTTTTAAATAGCATGTCTTTCCTTGATCCCATCCTTGACCTTATTCATCTGTAAGTCCTATGGAAAACATTTCAAAACATTTGATGAGCATAAAAATCCCAGTAAAGGATACACAAAGAAGGAAAACTGTTAGTTTTTCAAAACAACATATAAACCATGAATACTTTACCGAAGTAACACTATTCACCTTTATGAAGTAGTAAAAACTATTCACTGAATAAAAGACCATTACTTAACCTTTTGTAACCAAAAAATTACAATAAAATCCATATAAAGAACACATAACATATAAAGGTAACTTGGGAAATAAACATACTTAAATGGAATAACCATACGGTCGACTTCCACACATACATAATGGAATAGCCATACAGCCAACTTCCATACCCAATGCATTGGAGGTTATAACGTAACCACTCGTCCTGGTATTCACGGCACCACCCGTCATATGGTTTATCACGTAACCACCCATAAAATGTCCAAGTACCATCATTACACATAAAATATTGCAAATATAAACATTTCAATAACAACATTTCATTTGTAATCACAATATGTAATTCCAAGATATTGAATTAATCAATCCATTTTCAAAAACCATTTAAAAGTGATTTTTGAATCAATGTGTCCCATACCACTTTGAAGTTATTAATGGAATTATAATTTTAAAAAATTAATTTCCATATATATGAATACTGAAAACCAATTTGAAAACAAGGACATTAAAGATAAATATTTATAATAATAAATCTTTAAAACATTTAAAATGATATTATTGTTAAAGAGTTTTTAACAAAATGAGAGACTCTTGAATACAAATAATTGCGGAATAACATTTAATCAGAACTTTATAATATCATGAGAATAAATATATTCATGATATAATTTGTCAAAGGATAGTATATACACCATATAAGAGTGAATTGGTGCATAACAACAATGAAGTCTCAATGGAAATGTAAATTGAGATGAAATCCATTATAAAGATGGTATCCTTAAATTAAGGATAAATATATCACATAATTAGATGTCAGATATATAAATACACCCAATATAAGTGGATATTAAGTGTGAAACAATCAGAAGTCATTCACACATATTCATAGGATGAAATTTTCAATAATTACATGCTGAACCCAAAGAAAACGAAATTGGGTTAAGATGCTCCCTTATACAGATTCGACAGCCTAACGACGTCACATTAAAATTCAAAAAATGAGTTTATGAGACAAAAAGGGTATCTCATCACTTGGAAATAAATTTTACATAAATAAGTATATATTAGAACATATCCCAACATAATATTATTTGAATTAAAAGACATAACAAAAGAAGTCTTCTAAAAAGAGGAGGGTGAAAGGTTCCCTTATCGACTTGGGTAACTTTCGAAACATAAACCCCTTGGAACAAGGGTCATAAAATGAAGATGTAAATACCCATAATTGATATTATACTACAAAAAGAGTATAATAATGTGCATTACATACAACAATCAAATGAAATGGTGGCAAACGTAGCCTAAATGTCATAGGAATAAAAGTGAGCTGAAAAATCCCTTACAAAAACTCGGCAGCCTAACAGCACCACTTAAAACATCCAAAAATTGATTGATGAGATAAAATAGGGTATCTTATCATATGAACATAAAACATACATAAAGAAGAATATAAATAACATCCCAAAACATAATAAATATGAGTTTAAAAGAAATGACATAAAAGAGAGTGCTTAAAAAGAAAGAAAGAGGTAGCATCCCTCACCTCAAGTCTGACTTGTCTTGTTCGTTTCATTATATTCCTGAATAATAAACATTGGTAAATCTATAATTTCTTACGGTCCTCCATTAATGATTATTATTCAGTTCATATCACATATTATAATTTTATAATAATAATTGGTTAATAATGTGAGTTCATATCAGATGTTTTTGTCGATGTTTGGTACATGAGTCAAAAATGAACTTGTTTGAAAACGATTATCCATGTAATTATAAGTAAATCATATCCAGAATAGTATTAATGATTGAAATATCATATATATCCAGTACATATTATTTTATAATATTCCATAACATTTGGAGATAAAAAGAAATGAAATGTACCGTTCATGGAGACGGTAGGCCGTACGTATGCATGAACGCTACTTTCTTTTCATTGTCATATTAATGGAATTAAAAATAACTGAGAGATATATATATTATAATTCAAGTATTATATATATGTTTTATAGGTCACATAAGTTCATTAATTTCATTTTTGATAAAATCCATGTATTGAATGAATGAGTCACATCACTTGAGGGGGCGGTAGTCCACACTTCCTCGTATGACATTATCGCATTTGCACAACATGAAAATCATATAGGCATGTTTTAAATATAAAATTCAGAAGAATATCGAAAACATAAATACCATATATATAATATATAAATATAGTGTCATCATAATGGCCACCATGAAAGGTGTTAAGTGAAGATTGAACAATCATCGTTTCGTGAGACCGAAATTCGCCATCCATAGAAACAGTGTGTTATTTGATGATTAGACGAAGGTGTGTGTATGTGTAGCTCGAATCCATCACATAACAATATCCTTGTATATTTAAGATACTATTATTGTAACAATATAAAGGAATAAAAATATTTTAGAGGGTTGGAGAAGCAAAATAACACAAAAGAACACAAGGGAAGACAATACCTTTAAATCGGGTAACTCTTTTTGATTTGAGATCAATGGATTCCTTGGAAAGGATTATGCCCAAAGGTGAGGCTTAAATGATTAAGAGAGGGATGTGGAGAGATTAAATGGTCAGGGGTTGGCCGATCCAAAGGCTTGAGAGGTGTGGGTAAGGTGGTAGAGGTGTGGGCCTTTTATAAGAGGAGAGGAGGGGCACTATGGGAAAGTTATAAACATTTACTTTATTATAAAATTCGTTTCAGATTTTAAAGGACCCAAAATTATATATTTAGAATATAAGGACATAAGAGTTTGAATTCCACCCATACAATAGGTTTTTCACAAGTGTAGGTCTTAGATTTAACATTATCTTTTCATTTTATTTAAGTCGTTAAATAATGAGGTAATCGCATCATCATCATGGTGTCATAAATAATTTAATTTATTTGATTTATAAAAATTATTAAAAAAAATATCAGGATGTATTAAATCCTTTCAGATTTATAATGAATATTTATAGTCAAAAATATGACTTTTATAACCCCATGTAAAAATTGTTTTAGTAAAACAATACATGTTTGTGACAATTTAATTTTACCTTTAAATAAAAAGTTTTTAATGTCATTTTCCAAACAAAGTGGCTCCATGGGGTCCCCAAGTTGACCCATGGATTTTCTTGGTGGTCCATGATTCATCCAAAAAGGGTAGGACATGTGTCAAGGTCATTTCATATTATTAAAACATTATTTTTACGTTAAATTAAACTAATTATCTCTAATCACGATTAAAAAATTAAAATTTACTATTCACCAAAAAATTATTTAATCTTATTGATCCACATTTTAATTTCTAATGAAAACCATGTATGTAGGATTTTTGAAAGTCAAATCACAGAAGTGGTAAAGTTTCATTTAAATGAAAAATCAGTTTCTTTAACTTCCACTTAGTGCATTCACTATTCATCAAAAATTAATGTTTTTCAGAAAAATACCAAAACTTCACCCTAACATATATTTGATATTCCAAATGAAAAAATGATGTCTATTTAAAAAAATTCATAACATATAAGTTGCATTAATTAATTTAATAATTAATTCCCGCTGTCAAAAAAATAGCGTGTTTTTACGCAATAATATTTATTAAAAGATTAACACTAGTTTAAGTCCAATTTCAAAGTGAAATTAATTCTAATGACCACCATTGGATTTAATGGTAAAAATATATTGTAATTTCACTTTAGAACCAATTCAAAAGATAATATAATCATATAAATAAATTAGATTAAAAAGAGGCTTTGAATTAAAATACAAAATTCATCACTATTCATTAAAAAATGAACTTTATCGAAAAAATAACAATAATTTACACAAATTAAATTTTGATGTCCCTATTCTAAAGAAGAATTTTATTTTGTCAAATATAACACATAAAATTGTCAAAAAGTGGATTTAAAAAAGGTTCTCCATCAAAAGGTGGTTAATCGACCTTTTAAAGAATATTAGAATGTTTATGCATAAAATTGGATTCATTCGCATTTTTAATCCTCTTACATTTATTGTAAAAAGTAAAAATATTTGACAAACATAAATAATCATTTTGTAGTTAGTTCCGTTCTTTCCAGCCATTACAATGGCTAGGCGTTAACTACCATTTAAAATAATATTATTTTATTATTAGAGTGCAACGTAAGATTTCAAAGGAACTCATTATCACGTATTGGGTACGCCATCGAGCATAGAGTTCCCTTTAAAGTAATATTATTATTTTATTCACAAATAGGGATAAATATAAAAATTTCATATTCTTTATTTACCTGGGGTGTTACATCCTTCCCCCCTTTTGGGAATTGTGTCCTTGCAATTTTAAAATTGGGCTCAGAAACATCATTGAAAGTCCCACATAGGAACATGAGTCGGTAAAACAATCACCTTAAAAGAAAGAAAGATAAGTATAGAGGTCACTCAAGTTATCCCATACTAGGATTCCATGTAAGAAAACATGGATATGGAAGAAAAATCAAAGGTTCATGTTCTGAGGGAGTGTGATAGAAAACATGTTTAGGAGAAAGTTAACCACAATAAAATCACAGACTTGTGGTGGGTTAAACGACATTCGATTCCCCAGAAGGAAAAGTTAGCAGACAATTTTTTTTAAAGTTACTTTTCATTTAAGAATATATTTATGAGCTTAACTAAATCATAAGGAAACATACTTACTTATCATGTTGACCTTCTGCTCTTTCAATATTTCTTACAAAACTCATATTTTTTCCAAAAGAAGAGTATTTAGGATGACTTGTTCACATTAAGAGTGCTATAATAAACTTTTAGTGAATCACCTAATCCAAAAAAGAGAAATATATATTTCCCATGTTTTTAGACCTTAACCAAAAGCAAAATTTTTAGAATAAGATTAGATAATCCCCAAAAAGGATAATCCTTTATAAAAATAATCACTACTCATAATCTCCAATTTTTTTCAAACATTATCCAAAGTTCAACAAACACCATTCAATAAACAGTTGTCCATAAAATTATTAAATGTAAACAAAACTAATATTTAAACCCAAATATTTGATGGATTTAATCACATAGTCTTTAAAGGTACAAATTAACATTTATCTCCAAATAACATCTGTTGCTCTTAAAGTCTCATGTTGAAAAGTAATTAACCTGATCATATATCCTCCATGATAAGTAAATAATTTCCATAGATAACCCAAAATAAACTTACTCATGATTCATAAAATCATGTAACTAAAAATAATTATTCAAACAAACCAGGGACTTCACGTAGTCCAGTGGTAGGCAATAAATACCAGTCGCACATTGGTTGAGGGTTCAATTCCTGCAGCTTTGTCTGACACGACGGGTTGTCACACGGTATGCGTGTTGTCCTTTTTCCAAACTATATAATTCTCAAATAATTCCCCAAAAAGAGATAAAATTATCAAAAATAACCATAACATAATTTAACGTCAATTTTATCTCATGCCATTCATTTTCCATTATAACATATAGTAACCCATAATTACATCAAAAGTAAGGATCAAATAAACCCTAATGGTTGTTTATAACTATGTCCACAAAAGAACAGATAATTATTCCATGAATAACATTTTCATATATCAAACTTCAGGGTTACACATACTATAAAAAGTCTTCTAATGTAACCCCATCATCAAAAGAGACTTAATACTATTAATAATTTCACCATAACTCTTGAAGCCCTTATATGTTGACTTCTTACTCATTCAACATTATTCATGATCCATTAACCATTCCTTTACAATTTATTTTAAAATACTTATTCCCTACAAACAAAATCTTGAATCATATCCAAAGATTCCAAAATAAGAAAACAAATGTTAAGAAATAATCCATACCTTTGATTGGTCATTGTGAGTTTCTTCATCCTCATTCGTAATGGAATTAGCTATTGGTAAATGAACATTTCTACGATCTTGGTGATACCATTCCCGAAACTTCTTCATAGGACATGTGTTTGCATAATGACCATGCACACCACATTTAAAACATTCAATTGATCCCTCAGAAAGAACTTCTTTCCCTTTCCACGAGTCAACTGGATGGTTCCTTTTTCTATGGAAGGTTCTTTATTTTTTACCATCATTTCCACATCTATAGCTTATTTATGTCCCTTTGAATAATTTTCCTTGGTGTTTCTTTCCACATCTTTGACACATAGGTTTTTGAACACACTTACCTTTATGATTATTACATGTAGTTCTGTTGGGATTTGTCTCTCACATATATGATTCCTTATATAAATCACCAAGGTTTAGGTGGTCAATCATGACTCCAGATAGTTGGTTGTGGGTAAACACAAGAGTTCTCATTGCAGCTCCCATATCATTCAGTTGCTCGCTCAGAAAACTGTCACAGTTTCCTTTACATCCACTGTTACATTGGTTCCTTCTAGATCCAACCATTTACTAAAACCAAAAAGGCCAGTGTGAGTATATCAACAAAACCATCATGTACTAATGTGGAAGATAAACACTAAGATATACTTACTCATTCACTTTATCTAAAACTATGACTCTTTCTGAAATCCTAACCATTATGGTAATGTCACTTATGCTTAAGGAATTCCCTAACCTCTAAAGTTATCTAAACTAACCATTGATACCAACTATAAGGCCTTGGCCTTAAACATTACTTATTCATGACATAAATGAATAATTCACATAGATGATCTTTTCAGGATTAGAGTTTTAATGAATTATGTCATAACTATTACATATCAAAAGATTATATAGTAGAAACTTCTACTAAGTTTCCATAAAATAAAAAAACACTTAAAAAAGAAACATGTCTAGTTCCATGTTTTATATAGCATGTCTTTCCATGATCCCATCCTTGACCCTATTCATCTTTATGTCATGTGGAAAACATTTCAAAAACTTGGGATGAGCATAAAAAGCTCAGTAAAGGTTACAAAAAGAAGGAAAACTATTAGTTTTTCAAAACTACTAGTAAAACATGAATACTTTACCAAAGTAATACTTTTCACCTTTATGAAGTAGTAAAAACTATTCACTAAATAAATGACCATTACTTACCCTTTTGTAACCAAAAGATTACCATAAAACCCATATAAATAACACATAACATATAAATGTAACTTGGGAAATAAACATACTTAAATGGAATAACCATACGGTCGACTTCCAAAAATACTTAATGGAATAGCCATACGGTCGACTTCCATACTCAATGCATTGAAGGTTATAATGTAACCACCCATCCTGGTATTCACGGCACCACCCGTAATATGGTTTATCACGTAACCACCCCTAAAATGTCCATGTACAATAATTACACATAAAATATTTCAAATATAAACATTTCAGTAAAAACATTTCATTTGCAATCAAAATAAGTAATTCCAAGATATTGAATTAATCAATCCATCTTCAAAAACCATTTAAAAGAGATTTTTGAATCAAAGTGTCCCATACCAATTTGAATATTTTAATGGAATTAATATTTTAAAACATTAATGTCCATATAAATAAATATTGAAAACCATTTTGAAAACATGGAAAATAAATATAAAGATTTAGAATAATTAATCTTTATAACATTTAGAATGATATTTTTGTTAACGAGTTTTTAACAAAATGATAGACTCTTGAATACAAATAATTTTAGAATAACATTTAATTAGAACATTATAATATCATGAGAATAAAGAGATTAATGATATAATATGTCAAAGGACAGTATATACACTATATAAAAGTGAATTGGTGCATAACAACAATTAAGTATCAATAGAAATGTAAATTGAGATGAAATCCATTATAAAGATGGTATCCTTAAATTAAGGATAAATATATCACATAATTATATGTGTGAAATAAAAATAAACCCAATATAAGTGGATATTAAGTGTGAAAACATCATAGGTCACTGAAACATATTCCTAGGATGATATGTTCAAGAATTACAAGTTGAACCCAAAGAAATCGAAATTGGGTTAAGACGTTCCCTTGTAAAAATTTGACACCCAAACGACATCACCTTAAAAATCAGAAAATGAGTTGATGAGAAAAAAAGGGTATCTCATCACTTGGAAATAAATTTTACAACAATAAGGATATAGAAGAACATATACCAACATAATATTATGTGAATTAAAAGACATAACAAAAGAAGTCTTTTAAAAAGTGGAGGGTGAAAGGTTCCCTTACCGACTTGTGTATCTTTCGAAACGTAAACCCCATGGAAGAAGGGTCATAAAATGAAGATGTAAATACCCATAATTGAATTTATACTACAAAAATATTATAATAATGTTCAGTACATACACCACTAAAAGGAAAAGGTGGAATACATAGCATAAATGCCACAGGAATAAAAGTGAGATGAAAAATCCCATACGAAAACTCGTCAGCCTAACCACGCCACTTAAAACATCCAAAAATGGATTGATTAGACAAAATAGGGTCTCTCATAATATTAACATAAAACTTACAGAAATAGGAATATAAAATCACATCCCCAAACATAATAAAGATGAGCTTAAAAGAAATGACATAAAAGAGAGTGCTTAAAAAGAAAGAAAGATGTAGGATCCCTTACCTCAAGTCTGACTTGTCCTGTTCGTTTCTTTATATTCCTGAATAATAAACATTGGTCAATTTATAATCACTTACGATCCTCCTTTAAATATTATTATTCAGTTCATATCATATATTATAATGTTATAATATTAATTTGTTAATAATGTGAGTTCATATCAGACGTTTTTGTTGATGATTGGTAAATGAGTCAAAAATGAACTTGTTTGAAAATGATTGTCCATGTAATTATAATTAAATAATCTCCAGAATAGTATTAATGATTTAAATATCATATATATCCAGTACATATTCATTTTATACTATTCCATAACATTTGGAGATAAAATGAAATGAAATACATCGTTCATGGAGATGGTAGGTCGTACGTATGCACGAACACTACTTTCATTTCACTGTCATATTAATGATATTAAAAATAATTGAGAGATATATATATATTATTACATTATAATATATATGTTTTATAGGTCACATATGTTCATTAATTTCATTTTTTATACATTCCATGTATTGCATGAACGAGTCACATCACTTGAGGGGGAGGTAGTCCACACTTCCTCGTATGAAATTATCACATTTGCACAACATGAAAAGCATAAAGGCATGTTTTAAATATAAAACTCAAAAGAATATAGAAAAACATAAATATCATATATATCATATATAAAATATAGTGACATCATAATGGCCACCATGAACGGTGTTAAGATAATATTAAACAATCATCGTTTCGTGAGGCAGAAATTCGCCATCCACAGAAACAGTATGTTCTTTAACCATTAGATGAAGGTGTGTGTAATTTTAGCTATAATAAATCACATAAAAACATCCAATTATATTTATGATATAGGTTTTGTTATAAAATAAAGGAATAAAAAGATTTTATAGGGTTGGATAAGTGAAATAAAACAAAAGAACACAAGGGAAGACATTACCTTTAAATCTGGTAACTCTTTTTGATTTGATCTCAAAGGCTTCCTTGGAAAGGATTATGCCCAAAGGTGAGGATTAAATGATGAATATAGGAATGTGTAGAGATTAAATTTTCAGGGGTTGGACGATCCAAATGCTTGATAGGTGTGGGTAAGGTGGTAGAGGTGGGGGCCTTTTATAAGAGGAGAGGAGGGGCACTCTTGGAAAGTTATAAACATTTGCTTTATTATAAAAATCATTTCGGATTTTCAAGGTCCAAAAATTATATATTTCGAGGATAAGGTTATAAGAGTTCTAAATCCACCCATACAATAAGTTTTTTACAAGTTTAGGTCTTATATTTTACATCATCTTTTCATTTTATTTAAATCGTTAAGTAATGAGGTAATCGCTGCATCATCATGGTGTCATAAATAATTTACTTTATTTAATGTATAAAAATTATAAGAAAATATCATGATGTAGGAAATTATTTCAGCTTTCTAATGAATATTTATAGTCAAAAATATGACTTGTATAACCCCATGTAAATTTTTTTTAGTAAAATAATACATGTTTGTGATATTTTAATTTTAACATTAAATAAATAGTTATTAATGTCATTTTTCAACCAAAGTGGCTCCATGGGGACCCCAACTTGACCCATGGATTTTAATGGTCTTCCATGACTCATCCAATAAGGGTAGGACATGTTTCAAGGTCATTTCATATTAATAAAATATTATTTTTACCTTAAATTACACTAATTACCTCTAATCGCGATTAAAAACTTAAAAGTTACTATTCAAAAAAAATTATTTTAGTCTCATTGAACCAAATTTAGCTTCCTAATGACAACCATGTATGTATTATTTTTTAAAATAAAATCATATAAGTTGTAAAGATTCATTTAAACGAAAAATCAGTTTCTTTAACTACCGCATAGTGCTTTCACTATTCATCAAAAATTGAAGTTTTTCAGAAAAACACCAAAAATTCACCCTAAGATATATTTCATATTCCAAATTAAAAAATGATGTGTATTTTAAAAAATTAAAAACATATAAGTTGCATTAATTAATTTAATAATTAATTCCCGCTGTCAAAACAAATAGCGTGTTTCACTATTCCTCAAAAATTGAAGTTTTTCAGAAAAACACCAAAAATTCACCCTAAGATATATTTCATATTCCAAATTAAAAAATGATGTGTATTTTAAAAAATTCAAAACATATAAGTTGCATTAATTAATTTAATAATTAATTCCCGCTGTCAAAACAAATAGCGTGTTTTTAAGAAACAACATCTATTAAAAGATTAACACTAGTTTAAGTCCAATTTCAAAGTAAAATTATTTCCAATGACCAACATTGGATTAAATGGTAAAAATATATTCTAATTTCACATTAAAAGAAATTCAAAATATAATCTAATCATGTAAATAAATTATAATAAAAAGAGGTTTTGAATTAAAATAAATCATTTTTCACTATTCATTAAAAATGAACTTTATCAGAAAAATACAAAAAATTCATACAAAGTAAATTTTGATGTCTCGATTCTAAAGAATAATTTTATTTTGTCATATATAACACATAAAATTGTCAAAAAGTGGATTTAAAAGAGGTTTTCCATCAAAAGGAGGTTAATTGACCTTTTAAAGAATATTAGAATATTTACTCATAAAATTATATTCATTCGCATTTTTAATCGTCAATCATTTATTGTAAAAAGTAAAAATAGTTGACAAACATAAATAATCATATTTTATTTAGTTCTATTCTTTCCCGCCATTACAATGGATAGGTATTAACTACCATTTAAAATAATATTATTTTATTATTAGAGTGCAACTTAAGATTTCAAAGGAACTCATTGTCGCGTATTGGGTACACCATCGAGCATAGCGTTACCTTTAAAGTAATATTATTATTTTAATCAAAAATAGGGATAAATATAAAAATGTCATATTCTTTATTTACCTGGGGTGTTACATGATGTGTATATGTGAATATTTGGAAGAGAATTATCTTAAAACGAGTGTGAACATGTGTAATGATGTTAAGAGGAAGAGTACATCTAAATTGTCACATACATGGTCACTTGCACACATGGAAGAAGAAGGACGGATTTTGATGATGCCTAGTGAGATGCTTTTCCGGGTTTGTACAATCACAAAAGAATTTGTTATAATGGCCAAGAAGAATAAGAATCCTTAGTACATTAGGTTGTTTCACTTGAAAAGAATATTGAACGTTACAGGGCATTAACTATGGACCTCAATGAACGAAAAGACTCATGCTGTACAGGAGACAAATACTTTCATGCCTATCTATTGAAGGGAGCTTCATGTCTATAAACAGAGTGTTACATCATCCAAGGCAGTGATCCATGGGTAGTCGACGAATGTGATCTGAGGGAAGCAGTGATCTATCCCTCAACTTTTGTAAAGGCAATGTGCTTGGGATAGAGTGACTATACCTGAACCTTATAATCCACAACTATTCATTAATAGTGGAATTATGTACGAACGGAAACATGTCAGCATATTATCCTTGTATGAATTGCTTAGTGGTAAACCAACTAAAATTGATGAGTTGTCCTTTTGAATGTGAATGTTTTAATTACTGCATATATCCATCATACAGGGTTAATTATGTTCATAACAACGTGGGAACAAGATCCAATAAACGAGATACAATGTTGACACCATGATTCACCCCCACCTCTCAAGGTGACCTTGGGTCCTTTATTCACATCCCAAGATCACTGAATATAATATATGTATCATTTCATATGTTTTATTCAGTTACTTGAAAATTCACACACTAATTATTAACAAATGAGTTAATCCCATGTAATATGTTTTAGGTGAAACTATCATTATAAAATTTCAGAAAATAGTTATTATTATAGAAATTCATCCACATAGATCTTCACATCATATAACATATTCATGAATCAGGTATGTCACTGTAAAATAATAGAGATTAAAATAACACAATCCTCAATAAGAAGAAGTACCTTCTTTTGTGGGACTCAAGTGGAGAAAATGAGATATTATTCTCTTGATATTCAATGATCCAAAATAATAAAACAATAAACAATTTTTAACCATGTATTTATATTAATTATAAAAAAACAACACATGATAATACCAAAAAAATATGGTTAACCATCCCACTTAAGTCATGCCGATGATAATGTTTCCTCTATTCACAAACGGATTCCTATTTTCCAATTATTCTTCACATCATATTTTTTACCTCTTAATTTCACATGATTTATCTAGTCTCATGGAAATATCAATAAAATAGTATTATTTTTATGTGCAGCACAAAATAATTGATAATTTTCATGGTGTTATCATTTACACACTACAATATTCAATCTCATAGAATATTGAATTTTCATTCACACACTACAACAAATTGTAAGATATATTATACACAAAAAATTTAATTATCATGTTTCCTCCACTTACTATTATAATGATGTTTTATCTCTTTGTGATATATTTTAGGAAATATTTATTCATTCATTGAAAATTACCATTTCTCAAAAAACACTTAATTAAAAAAAATATATTTCATACCTGAAGATTCGTGGAATTTTTATCAAGAAATATAAATTTCACAGAATTGTTTGGATTGACCTCGCCAATATCATATTTTTATCTTAAAATAAATTAAATTTCATTTTATAATACAACATGTGGAACACCATTGATGTGTTCAATGATGAAGATTATTAATATTTTTATCGTTTATAAATAATAAACCAAATTAAATATTATATTTTATACATATCATTTTATTGTTGGTGAAAAAATCATGTATAGCACCCATCACACATCAAAACTCATAGTTGATGACCTCTTCATGATAAGATAACCTACTCCATTATTCATTGATTTTCAAGTATTCATGTCTACATTTGGCCACTGCACCTACAACGTTCTAGTACCACATTTATATTTTCACCTCATGGCATGGACTCATTCTCATGAATTCCTACCTATACTCCCCAGGATACCTTATATTCATGGCCTCCCATGATTAAGATAGATACTAAATTGTCAGTATTTCTCCTATAAGAAGTTGATATATCTCTCCTTGGTTATATGTTTTTTTCCATATACATTAATAAACTCTAAATAATTACACATGAATGTTTTAATTAAATGATTAATACAATTATTCATTTCACCTCTCATCACAACATCATCCATTAATGTATTCCATTTATTAACAGACAAATGGATATTAACTATTTCCAAACTCTACATTGTATTTATAAATGATTAATTCCAATATCATTAATCGATAATCTCTCTTCAACCCCAGATTTAATTATTCATATCCATAACTTCATGTGTTGTGAATTATGTAAACTCATTCTGTAATTGGTGTATATCATAGTAATTAGAAAAAAGTCTCAAATATTTAAAATATTATTTTATTTATTATCAAAAATGGTGTTCAATACCATATTACTTGGATTATTTATCAAGTAGGATATCCAATTCTAATTTTTTGTGAATATTCCATATAGGAACACTTCATGTTAGTAGTGTCTAAATAGTTAATGTAAATGGATTTATTATCATGAATTTAATAAAATAATGAATCTATAACAACCCTCCAAACACCATTATATCCTCATCAAGTTCTTCCTCATTAATTAATGTAAGGATGTATGGAAGAGTAATTAAATATTTATTCTTCAACCATTCACATGTAATCATAAATTATTAGGTGGGATATGTTGGTTGAGATTCATTCCACCTCTATTGGGGGTTTAGCTGATATCCCAATTATAGATTATACATAGTTCGAGTTTCCATTATGTTAACCATGGTTGGTTTTCCGACATCTAGGTATCAAAATAATCAATAATTAATATTTACCCCAATGTTGGATCTCATGTCGTTCTTTACTAAGGAATGTTTTTTATGAATGTATCTTACCCATCCATTTGGTGTGTATAGCTATCTCAGGGGTCATATGTTAGAGATGCATTAGGGGGACGAATTAAAGTATAGAACACTCCAAACATAAATAATTCTTTTTTATTCACCCCACAAACTTTATAAATAATTACAACTTAATCATTAGTGTAACATATTTTTATCTTTTTATTAAATGTTGACATAATTACTTGACCAAAATTTTCCAAATATTTTAATTTTACACTTTAGTCCATCATAACCAGTTATATTATTTGAAAACTCTAAAAAATAAAGCTTAAATAACAGAAAAATTTCCACTTGGTTCACTATTATAGGCTAACTGAAGCATCATGTGGTTAAAATATGTATCAATGCATAAAATCACTAAGACTCAGTTTATATGGTTTTGGTTATGTAATTTCATCAAAGGGCCACTACCCATATGAAATATTGAGTTTGGATCCATGAAACCTTAGGATCACTTCCCTCAGGCATACTCCCTCTTTTCACACCACTACAGGAAAGGAAAAGATGATTATTTAATATCCAATAACAGTAACACATATTGTTAGGAGATTCATCAAAATGTAGATATACTTCCCTTTTATATCCACCCTCTCCATCACAGCCCACTGTGAATATCCCCATGAGAAAAAAAATTATTATAGGACAATTTATGAAAACACCATTTACAAATTATATAAGAATACAAGAATTCTTTTTCTTCATTACACTGCACTGATCACGAATTGTTCCTCCTCTGGAAATATTTTCAACCTTCATCATGCTCTCTCATTAGTTTTTGAAAATTATAATTCCACTTCCTCCTTCATTATTTATTTTTTATTAATCTTATTATTCTATCCTATTATATCATTTTCTATAACATATATATATATATATGTTTATAATATTATAGCCCAAAATATAATAAATATGATTAACTTTTCTCCTTATCCTCATATAGAGATTCCTCTATGTGTTCCACACATTTGTTGTGTCCATTTCATGATATTAAATTTTAGTTGAAGAACTAAATTTATTAGGAATAAACTCACTTGATGAATTTACATATTATCTAAAAAATATCATCACTATAGATTTCTCCCATATTTTGTTATGTAATCATCATTTTCAACCATTCATCACATTCAATCACAATCTAAAATAGCCAAGAATGTGAGCTGAATCAAAACATGTGGTGTCTGCTACCTCACTATGGTGAAGGATCTTGTTAACCAGATCCAAAAATCATTCACCATTTAACTTCCACATTAAAATCCCAGAATACCAAAACTATATCCTCATAAAAAATTTAAATATTAAACTAAATATGGTATACCACATCCAACTACTGTTTACTCCTAGTAATATTCAAAATTTTCAAGTCATATGCACTTCTTGAATCACCTCCTCCATCATAAAATAATTTTTTACAACACATATTTCTTATCTTCATCATCAATGGTGTATACAACTATGGAATTATATATAATTTATCTATATTATTCATTAAATGACCCTTATATAGTATAAAATTTACATATATATATTTTTTATCATTTATATATCCTTATTATAATTTATTCATGTCATATTTATCCGAGATAGAAAATAATCAAATCACTTTATACCTTCAAGAAAGATAGGATATACCCCTACATTGAGACCCTAACATACATTATTCTAAAACAACATTCAAAAACTTAAATTCCTTTTTTGGATTAATGAATTCCTTATTAATAATTTACATATAAAAACACATTCACTATGATGGTTATTTTTGGATAGTTATAAAATATAACCTATAATATTTAAAATATCATTAATCCTTATAAAAAATCATAATATAGTCTTTTTATATTGACCAGTATGATTATTATAAATTGAGGATTATGAAAAAATCCTATAAACATAGAAAAATAAGTGGTGGGTTGACCAATATTATCATACCCTTTGCAACCATTTATCAAAGCTTATGAGGGATGTGGAATCATCCCCCCAACCAATTCCATGATGAAATTCAATATAAGAATCATGAAAGGAAATTTTTCATGTCTATATTAAATCTTATTGATATCTTGGCCAAAACCGGGTTTTTTTAAAAACCCCAGGAATGCCCCACCATTGCACATAATGCCCTTAGAAAATACCTTTGTTTTATAAGGAGTCATTTATCTAGATACTAGTAGTATGATATTATTTATTTTACTTTTTAATAAAATAATGGGTATATTTTTCGCATTTAAATATTATAATTTCATATGGGTTAATGAAAATGATATTTTTATAAGAAGGAAAAAAATTATTTTTGGTATATATACAGTCTTAAATAAAACACACTCTTAGATAAATTCAAGAATATTGAAATTAAATTTATTTTATTATAATAATATTATTAAATAATATTTATAAAAAAATATTAATATATTGTGATGTAATCCAATTATAATATTTATAGTTTTTAGAAACATGTTATGGTCATAAAAACAATTATTTCGTAAAAAATGAGAATTTGATTGAAAATGTAAATTTTAATTTTTATTGAATTTTTTTGACAATATAAATATATTTTTTTAAATTATAAGATATAGATTATGAAATGGTGGTTTTTTCATTATTTTTTTATCTAGTTAAATTATATGCTACAAATTAGAAATAATATAAATATTCATTATGTATTATGAAATTATAATAGTCGTAAGGTGAAATAATGAATTGATGAATTGTAATCCACAATAAAAAAATAACTTTTAAAATAATGGGTTTTTAATGTTATTTTATTTATTTTATAAACGCTTAATGAATCCTCCAAATCATATATGAAGTTTTCCTGTATTAAAATAATTTATTTACAACCATGACTCAGTTCCATGTCACAAAGGGTTTTATTTTATGATTTTGGTTTTTGGACTTATAAAATATTTAAATCTACTTGTCATTGGTAGAAACCATGGGAAACCAATGTTATGTGTTTTTTATTGGAATATTTTATCATATAGAGTCCAAAAACATGTTTGAAATTTAATAAATGAATACCCCCACATTTTCTATAAATACACACCCATCCACCTGCTCTAATTCACTAAAAACCCATTGATCATGAAGGTACTCTCTCTATATATCAATAAATCACTAAAAATATGTTTTCTTGATCTTAAGAATCATTTAAAAGTATTTTATAAGTTTTTAATCAAGGTAATTCTCTCCCCTTATTTTTTTTCAAGAACATTATTTGTTAAAAACCCTTTTAATTTCTAATATTATTTACTGCAATGAGTCTTTAGACATACCATTACTTTTATTAGGATTCCCCTATAATTATAGATCACCCTTAATTCTTATTAAAACCTTATTTAAACCTTCATATACATCCATTATTTTATAGAAATTATCCTATGATTTCCCATGCTAATGATTTGTATAGAAAATACACATCTCAATGTCAACTCAAGGGTATTATCCTAGTTATACCAATACATCATTGATTTGTGGAATGAATAAATTTAATTATCACTCTATAATTGTGGGGTTAAATGTTATTAAATGAATTCTTATGTCCTATGATCTATCTGGCGAACAAATTCTGATCCATGATATTAATGTGGTGGGTGGACTTATAATTATTTATCCCCCCATTGCATTGGATAATTCTTTTATCTAAAGAGATTCCATGGATGGTGTATGGGAGGTTATCATAAGAACATGATTTTGTTATATATTAGTGTTTATACATGTATTATTATTATGAAGTAATTTTTTATGTTGTCTCAACATTAGTATGTTTCCATGACGCTATAATGATATATCTATCATTAATGTTCATCTTTTTCAGTATCTTCAATCTTCTGACACCTCAATATTCCTCTTGGATAACATGTATTACATTCATCGTGTTATGGTTTAATTATACATTTACTGGGTTTATACATCATACATTTAATATTTATGTCCCCATGTTATCTTGTGTCATATTATAAGATCAATGGAATATACATGTATGTTTTAGAGTTTCTAACTATTGTTGGGTTACCCATGTTTAATGTAAATGTTCTATGTAACTAATTTCTCGAAGACACAAGGTCATACAATATTATGGGATTGTATTGTGTGTCTATCTATGCAATAAATCATGATTTAAGGTTTATTAAAGACATGGTATATCATATAACCCATACGATGTATCCCGATGCTCTACGGTGTACGCTTCCATCTACCTTAAAAAAACATTGGATGACTCCTACATGAATTCAGGATAATATTAACACAAATAGTATAATTTCTAAATGATGTTTACATGAAAAAAATTTATTCTTGTATACCAAAACTCAATTTTTATACCCTAGAGTAATCCCATGGAAAAAATTAAATCTATGCAATGGTTTATGGTATTGTAGCACATACCAAGCATATTGTTTTCCAACATTATAAATTCCTCAAAAAAATTCTCTTTTATATAAATATGTATGTTCCATCCACTTAGTAAGTAACTCTTTTCGTACCCCCCCATTCCCCAACTACATCACAAAAAAATTTCATTACATTGTCAACATATTCCTTTATACACACACCAATGTCATATCGAACTCGTTCTCACTTTAAATATATTGTCATCAATGCTAGGACCTACATTGAGACATTTTTGGATGCCTCCATAGTGGTTTGATTAAAAAATTTCCTTTGTAGTGGCTATGTTAATTTTCCTTTTAACAAACCAATTATTTTTTCTAACTAAATAATCTGTGTTCTGGGTATAATATTTTTTTGATTCTTATCTCATATAAATAATTCATGAAACCTTCTTTACAGAATATCCTTGGGTATTATGGTGTTGATAATTCTATATATCAAATACCATGGTGTCACCAGCTCTTATAAACAGTACTTTATATCTTCAAGATATATTATCTTCAATATTTTTCACCCTTCCCCATGCATTATTCATCTTTAAACAAATACAAACATACTAAAATTGGACTCTATTTGTCAACAACCCTTCAAGAATTTGTTCAACCTTCTATAAGAAGTATTTTAAACTAAAAAACCACGGAAAATATTCTACATGTATTATAAGTAAAATGAAAACTATATGTGTTGGCCTAAATTATTCATGACATATCTCCCACTCTATATTTGAGTTCTAGGGGAAGAAATCCATATCATGATCTTGGTGCACCATAAAATTTTTTCTTTATTATACAATAGTGTTATTACATTATCTTGCAATAAAAATTTTCAAATGTTGTATCTTAACAGAATTTTAATCTGCACTATTGAGGATAGTTTTATGACGTCACCCGATTTATAAAAATAGTTCTTTTTTTGGTTTCTATCACATTTGGATTTAAGAAATACTCTTTTTACCAAATGATAAAAAAACATGTAGATAAACTATTAAATTTTAGATCAATCTTCAATCCTTAATTTGATAACAAAATTTTATACTAAATGAAAACCATGGAGTGATCAATATATTAACATATGTGATATAAATAAATCTTCTATGACTATAGATATTGTGATCAGTGTAAGAAATAAGAGCCTTATTTAAACTACACAATTTTTTTCAATCCACTCTTGGAAACTATTAAAACTACATATATTTACAAATTTCAATTTAAAATTATTAATTTGATCTCTTAAATATTCACATAAACCATTAGTGGATAAGTAAGAAATTAAAAGGTTTGAGAATCATACCACATAAACGAACAGTTTATAATAAATTTTAAAACTGAACAAGTGATGTTTATTAACTACTTGTCAATTAAACATTTATAATGATCTCAATTGATTGATTCATCTCAGTAGCCTTTTAAAATTTCATCATAAACTCCCTTTGAGTCACCATATCTTGACACTAATATTTATTTATCAAAATAATGGTTCCACGTTTTTCATTATCATTTCTCTTAAAATATAATTTTTTATCCTAAAAAGTAATTTTTTGATACTAATTGATAGAAAACATAACATAACAGACATAATTATCATCTGTTGCGCTAATTCTAACTTTTCCTTGTCTTTACTTGTCTAGTTCCACAATCTCCTTAGACGAATATTACTTGTTTCACACCATATTAAACCTTATACTACAGGTTGTTTCAAGAATATATTTGACTTCATTTATCATTAAATGTTATCCCCAAATTCATCTTATTTTTGTAAAAACACCGATTATACAAATTTAAGTTATTATCTATATTTAATTGTTATATTTTTCATATAAATTTCATCTGATTTTGAGCACTCTGAACTAATGGGTTCTATCACCACCTAAATTAAAAATAACTTCAAAAAGATTAAAATCATTTAATGTATTTGTGAGGAGGAATTACATTTATTTTTTTAGTATGAGGAATGGGTATACATAGAATTTTTCGGTCCTTCATCTTCTATATTTTCGTTTATGTATTTCAAATTTAAAGAATAGAAATAAAAAATTCTATATTTTCGTTTACCTTTTTCAAATTTAAAGAATAGAAATAAAAAACATAATAAACCAAATATTAATAATTAAAATATTTTGAAATAAGATTCTTTGACCCTTTTCCAGTGAATCTTCTTATTACTTCCTGAATGACCGAACTATTTTTCTTCCTTGCCTTTTATTTTTCTATAACATTGGAATAGATTACAATTATTCCGAAATCATATTTTGGAAAAAAAATATAGTAGATATTTCTTAAATTTTTGTTTTTTATTTTAGGAAACATCTATTGGTCATAATATCTTTCCATAGAGTGGTTTTTTTAAATTACTATGGAAATCCTCATCCTTAGATGTCATGAGTGCCATCATAAAATTATCTTTATTTTTAGTGGAATCCTCATTCCATAGTATTCCACCTTCTTCATAGAGGGACCAACTCCATGAATTTTTTACAATATTCATCTTCATTATTTCTAAGAGGATTATTGAGAATATTGTGATCTTGGTTTTTGATTGACCTTCAGATCGATCAAATTTTGGTTCTCTATACTTAGAAAAAAATTTCCTTCTTAATATGTTTTTTCTTTGAATAGAATATTCAATTTTCGAATATAAAATTATGGGATTTACAAATTATCTTTTTTTGTTTTTCCATGGTCAAATCCATACCAAATTCCTAGTTTATGAATACATAAATCATCTATCATAAAAAAGAAATACTATTCATGGTTCTTTTTTAATGAGATAATGATGCAGTTTGTTTTTCCTCATACTGAGACATTTAATATTTAAAAAAATTTGGTATCACGATATTCCAAAAAACATCCACAATACTCTTGTTTTTAATCTATAGGTTTTTTTCCCATTTCATCTAAGATTTTAAAGAATCTTCCCATTATGTACATATTTCATATTTGTATTTCTTCATGTATTTTCCATATTCCATTTTACAAAACTCATATAGGTTATCATATTTTTGTACTTATTATTTATGAAAAAGATTTAATATTCTTTAACTAATTATATATTTCCATCCAAAATTCATGTTCACTAAATTTCTTGTCCTTCTCCTTTATCTTGAAAACCAAAAATTTTCATTTTTGATACAGCTTTCACAGTTTCCAATTTCCTCACATCTTGTTGATTTTTTGACAGGGGTAATGATTTCCATTATTTCATATATAATAATTATTTTCATTCTAACTACTTTTGACATTTATTTAACAAAACACTTTAACTTTTCATTCTTATTCCCATCATCTACATTGATGTGAAAAATAAAAATAATAAACCACAAGGAAAACACTAATTTTTATTTCAGTCCCTATTACAGGATAATATAAATGAAATATGATCAAAACTATGTCCAATAAATGAATCAATAATGCTCACTAATTATGGTTTCGGCTAATTCACTCATTTATATGGTCACATACCTTATTAAACATTTATTTTGGCCCACTACCGGATCAAGATAACATTATTCACAATTATTATATCATTTCGCACTACTACAATAATGGATGACATGTTAAATAATATGCAAACTACAATATTAATTAATATATATAGATACCCTATAATATAGATATTGGTTCCCTTGATCTCCTCTTTATCCAGTACATCATTTTTTGAATACCACTAGGGGAAGAATCTAATTTAATTTAGGGACATAGAATCACATTTATTCACCTTTCAAAATAATCATAGAATTCAGCTTCATTATTATACTATAGTGGGCTCTTCTTTTTCCTATTCATTGACAATTTATTAAAAATGTTACAAGATGTATTATTATTTATTTCATAATTTAATTTTACATTCCTCTAGGGGAATTTAAATTTTTCAGTGTTCTTTTTGTTCTCTATTCTTCTTTATTTTTCAAAAAAAATCCTACAATCAGTTTTATAAGCATCTCACACTTAGTCTAATACCTCAAATTAATCCACCCACCTCTTATCTTATTAGTATCTATCTAATTTTACCGGTCATTTACTCTATAAATTTAGTGCCATTAAATAAATGTTATGTAATTGATGCCTAGATTAATAAATTCCCAAGACAAATTTATAGTTTTTTGGAATTTTTTTTTTGAGTTAATCATAATTCCTTATTCTATGGAGTAGTAATCCTATTCATGCTTTCATGATAGAATATGAAATTATTATATAGTATATAAATTTTCTTTAAAGGGAAAATTATGAGTTGACTAAATCACTATGTCATTATAAGCTTTTTACTATATCTACAAATCCCACACAATTTAACTCCTTCACTTCTCTCCTATGATCACTGCATGATCTCCTCAAAATGACTTTATACAATTGATTCACTATGTTCAAGAACATTCCACTCTGACCTAATATCTTATATTCTGATAAACACTCATATCATCCATGCTACCTAAATCAACCCTTTCATGTTTTATGTTGTTTCTACGGTGGGTAATTATTATTTTCGTTATGAAAGTTATATAACACTATGAAGTGGGGCATAATGGATGGTTATTTTGCTTCACATGATACTTATATTGTTTTATATTTACCCTTATGTATTCTAGGAATGACTGGTATAGAAGAATTTTTATATTTACACAGTTCACAGTGATTCATGATGACCATTAAAAAAATCTCCCATTTCTTTTATGTAAATTGGGATTTAACCTTAATTGAATACCCTTATATAATCCTTATAACATATCCTACAAATCTAAATCATATGATACTTTTTATCATGATGTTGAATCCAAATGAATCTTATATATCTTTAATTTTTCCTTTAAATACATAGTGAAATTTCCAAATTACTAATATATAGCATATAGATAATCAAATTTATCCTCAAACAACTTCTACAACATGGAATAATCACTTATATATCTACAATATAAGACATGGAATCTATATTTTAGAGTATATCAATCCTGTTTTTATCCAAAATTAATCTTCCCTCGATATTCAACTATTATTTATATGTGCATAGGACATCCACTCAAAAAAATAACTCTAATTGTATAAAACTATTACACAACCACTTCACCATGGTTACACCAAGCTCTATTTTCATCTAATATCACACCAAAAGCCAATTTGATCCAACATTGGTTGTCACCTTCAATACCATTCATCCAAATGTGGGGATTTCAATTATCCTAATCTGCTACCACAATGTTAGACATCTTCTTGGGAGACCAGTCCAATATATCATCACTTTTTGATTTTAATAAATCATTTTTTTGGAATAACAAGTAATGTTATCGTATAGTGGGTAATTTTTAATTTTCACTAATTCTTATTAATACAACATAAATCCTTTTATAAAACAAAACCACATGTACTATACAATGGATAATTTTATCAATCAAATTCCATTAAATTTATTTTTTTTGTAGTGTATTTTTTAACCTCCAAAATGATTCTCTTTATTATCCTTAAACCTTCTCTATTCTCAATGACATTGTCAATAAATGCACTAACTATACCAAAAACTCCATTTTAATCCATCTTTTATGCATACGTTATTTTTTATTTAACAAAAATTGTAAAAAATCATGGACACAGATCTAAATATATTGTTACTAAATTCCAAATAAATATAGTGGGTTCCAGTAATGTGGGATATTGATAAGTGTTTTTGAAATTATAATAGACACCTGGGTATCCCTTCTTGGGTTTCTTCTACTTAATTGAGTTTGAAATGTTCTCTTAAATTCCTTTTATAACAGATATTGAATTATCATTCCCATTGGTGATTTTTAAGACAATATTGTTTCAGTGATATTATTCTTTTATGAATATTTAACCTCTTCCTTCAACAGTTTAGTTAAATTCTAAATGGTGGGGATACCTACTACAGGTCTACATGATCTTTATGGTCTTTATTCCATGTTTCTTATTTGGTTTATTATGGTATATTCTCGGTGATGTTTGAGGATTATTTCCATTAATTTTTAGTAGTCTAATGTTTTTTTCATTTCTCATTTCTCAATAAAACCCTTTTTGCTTTTCCCAACTCACATACATCATGTTTAATGATGTGATGAGGGGATCATATTGGATCCTTGTTTATATATTTTACTATGTCTTAAATGGATAGAATATATTTTCAGAACATAAAACATTTTATCCACTTACATGGTTGATTTCCGTGGACCTACAAATATGACTTGGTGAATATATTTTAATTATATTTAGATTCCAATTTTTTTAATTGATATTTTGGGGAATTTAATTTAATGGTGGGAATAATTTTTACACTCGCATGTAACTAATAAATTGAATATTAAATAATTATAGGTTATTTTTAAATTTGGGAGCATTGGTTTTTTATCGTTCAATATTATTAGAGTATTCCCCAAACAATCATTTTGTGTAAAACATTAAAATTTTAGTAGAAACTGTGTGAGTTACTATTATGTGTTCTATTATTCCCAAATGTACTGAGAACTGTTTGGAGTAGTGTGAAACAATATGTATTGTGGTAACTCAATTTTAGTAGGAGCTGCGTAGTATGTGAAAATGTTGGTATATTTTGTGGCCAAGTTAAGTGATGTTTTTTTCAATTCAATGTGAACTGAAAATTTGGATCATGGTATGGTAAATATTATTTCCAACAATTATATGTTGACTATTTTTATTTTATGGTTAATTTCTAATTTCCCCTATTTGAATTTATGTATTTTGGACCAATTTTCCTTATGATATCACAAGAATGACTAGTGGAATGCTAAAGGGATCTTATACATTATTCTTATATGGATTCAAATCCATTTCATCATTATTTCATGTCATTTACACATGTACATTTCACTATATCCATCATTATTACTCTCCTATTACCCATACTCATATTCCCCATATATTTTAATTTATACTATGAAAACTGCTAATATTTAGGGTCAAATTCATTGTTTGGGATGGGTATAATCATGTGATTTTGGGTTTTTATGGTTATTATAAGTCATTACATGTGATGATATGCTTCTTATATCAAATAAAATTAGATTCTTCTTGATTATGTTGGGAATTTTGAAATAATTTTTTATTTAAAATATAATGAAATTATTGGATTTTATAAATTCATTTTAAAATAATTTATACCATTATATAGTACTCTTAAAGATTTTAAAAATGTTTGAACAGATTTATTAATTTGGAAGAAATGATTTTTCAATTAATTTTATCATTTTCCTTTTGAGTGAAATTTTTTTTATTACAATTTTTTGTGGAAATTACTTAGAGGAAAATTTAAATTAATTTAAAGAAAAATTAGTGTTCATCTCCTTTTTTAATTTTAAATAATATTAACAATGAATAAGGGTTTGTTTTATTTAAATGGTGTTCCACATTCAAGATACTCTTTATGGTGGAAAAACATATATTTGAAGTGATGGTTTTTTATGAATTTTTGAAGAATGTATTTATGAAATTTATATTTTATGTACTCAAATTTTGATTTAGAAATGGAAAAAATTGATTCCTTGGTGTTTGTGTGTGTGTTATAAGAATAGTTTATATCTTGGACATAAAGTCTATTTTTAAAGACCAGGTTGTCATTTAATAAATTGAGTATTGATGATTATAAAAGCTAGTTGTAATCTCCTTTGTTTTATGACTTGTATAGTATTTTTCAACATTTATATTATATAATTAAGTGTTATTATTATATTTATTCTTGTTTGAAGAGAAAGGGGACCATTGCTTCATATAATTTTGGAATTTAGATGATATATATATATAGAATTTTTTTAATTGATATGTTTAATGATCATTTTCTTTTTTCCCTCCATTTTATTGATTTCATGGTAATCCTAGGTAGTCGTGTAAGTGATATATATGATTACTCACCTATTTTAGATTTTGTTCTGACTATTTTTTTGTAGATTTTTATTCAATAATAGTGGATACCTACTTATGAGAAAAAACTTCGGTGTGGATATTTTCATTCGTTTCATCAAATAATAGGCAACCGTTTTTTGTTTTAATACGAGGATCGTGTTTTTAAAATTTTATAACATAATTAATTTCCCATGATAATTATTCGGATATAATGGCATTACCTTGGAGATTCCATGTGTGTAAATTATGTGTATTCTGTTTATGTTTTTTTATTAGTGGAAGCATTTATAGTATTTTTGTTTCTTTTTATTTTAATTTTTGAAATAATTTTTCCTTTTATATATATTCCATATTTCATTATGATGTGAATTAATTTTCAAAATATTTTTTGAAAATTCAGTATACATGAAATTATTTAAAATATGGAATATGATTTGGTTTTATTTTCACAATTTTATAGGTACACCTTTTTAATGTATTGATTTTTTTTGTTTTAAGTGGTGTCTCTACAACATTTGTAGAAAAAATAGGTTTGAAGTAGGATTCCATAGGAAAAATTTATATTATTATATGTATAAAATATTTATTTTAAAGGAAAATTGTGACTTTATATTCCAAAAAGTGTTTCTACCCTGTGGATTGGAAAGTATTATGAATTATATATGTTTTTTCTAATGCTTTACATTTTCAAAAACTATATTAATAATTGTTTTCAAACTAGTATTTATGAAATGCTATATAAAATGAACTCCATATAATCCTTTAAGAAATAATATATGGCTTAGTTTTCTCACACCCTGCATACACACAAGATCATGTATAGCCATCATGTTTTATCCAAGTTACTGTTTATTGATCTGTGGGTTTTTCAGATACATTTTGGTCCTTTGATTTACATGTTGGGACATGGTGAGTGGACATAAAGAATATAATAATTTTTTTTAGATGGATTAGGTTGTTAATTTATTTTTTATATGTTGTTGTATCAAAAAATTCACATTTTTATATGTTCATATGAAATTTATATTTTGGTTATCATGGTGTATTTATGATAAAATTTTCTTTATATTGGTACCTACTTTTTTATTGTGGGTGATAATGATTATTTAGAAAAAAAATTTGGAATATTTCCATTGATTATAACTCCTTTTTTTCTAATATAAATCATTCCTAGTTTGGGTTGTTTATCAATTCCTTGTTGCTCATTTTATATGCATGGAAGTCCACAGTATAGACACATCAATTCACATTATTTATTGGATTTTATTTCTTGTTCCTATTATTATAGGTTGAAATTATCACCAGTTATCTATTCTTTGATATCGTAGTACTTATTTCCATTCCTTTGTTTTGAAGAATGTGATTGTGCCATATAGAGGAATATTATGGATAATGTGTCAGGTCAATCTGGGATATTTCATTACATTCATAGTTATAATGGAAAAAATATTCATTCTCTATTACTCTTATAAATCGTTAGATGACCCAACACTCTATGGAATATTTATTTTGATACAAGAATGTTGGTATATATATCATACAATTGTAGGTAATTAAATTTTTTATGACCATCATATGTTATCTCACCAAGATATGATCTATTAAAAATGGGTGAACACTTTCTTATAGGGGATATTACCCATATTTATCAAATTCTTGATCAGATTTTGGTTATAATGATCTCGTGTATGTATTTTAGCCACTCAACAGTGATTATATAAGAAATTAAGAATCACTATAGAGAATGGATGAGATGTTTATTTTCTCTATGATTAAAGGTTGTAATATCATATCATTTATTCGTAGTTTAGGTTTTCATATATACTATATTATGGTTCCCACTATGTTGGATAATTTCACCTATAGTTTGAATATATTATATTTATTCCAAGGATAGATTACAAATGGTTTTATAAGACATCTATGATACAATTTTGATAGTGTATTTCTTTGTTCTAAGGATTTTATTCATTTTCTAATTTGTATACTCCATTTCTGGAGAGTGATCATTTCATTTGACTTACCCCTCATGGTTTTGTCTTTCAATAGGTGTTTTTTTTACCAAACTAATGAAAGTATTTACTTATCATGGATTACATTTTACAATAGCTTATGAAGTTCAATTCGATGACATAGAATGGAGACATACCCTCTTTTGGGTGGATTGACAATTACTAAAAATTTCTTTAAGGTTATGAATGATTTGAACAATGTAGATTCTCTGGGATGTATTTTTTACAGGCATGAGGTTCTTCGCAAGGTCATTGGTGTGATAATTTGATATGGGTTGGGAAATTCAATATTCCCCACCAACACTAGAGACCTAGAGTTAGTTTTGGAAGATAACAATTTTCTAATAGAGCCTCACCCTGGAATTAGAGAGGTAGAATATACCATATAGTTAGACCAACCAAACTCATAGATGTGACTCTATATTGATTAAAACATTAATATCACACGTATTTTTATATTATTTACTATAAAAAATATTGGGGATATGATTTTGGTAAATGATTTGGTGGTTATGGAATATCAAAAGAAGTGGAATGTTTTGAGATAAATTAATTTAACACTATTAGGTTTTTACCATTAAAACCAGAATTATAAAAATTGGGATTAGGATTATTTTTGTGATGGAATATCCCAAAAAAAAGAAATTGATACATTTTCAGGTAATATGTATGCCTTTTTCCTATAAATTTGTACTCTTGAAAATTGTTTAAGGACAATCCTTTCCTTTTATATTATTGATTATGGTTTTTTAGATTATAGTGGGGTTCTTGACTATACCATATGGTCAGAGACTCCAACTGATGAATAAATTTTATTGGATTATATAATATCATAATGTCCCCATAAATTTATATCCCAAGAGTTAATTAGATAGTTTTTTAATTACATTTTATTTTCAGGCAAGTTGGTTATGCATTCTAGTGTTTTCAAATGATCATCCCCTAGTTAAAGAGTTTTTTTAATGTGCTATGTAAATCATGATCGATCTATCCCCCATAATTGTTGTTAAGAACATGAACATCATATAGGATATATTATATACACTCCCATTATTTAATTGGATTTAATATCATGTTTTATCTTGGAATATAGTAACATTTTCTACAATTTATATGTTAGTCTGACCAATCTCAGGGAGATAATGACATAGTTGTTAATATTTTTAGAGAAAAAAATCCACTATGATTAGTGTGAACTATTCAACCTATTATTAGAAATATAGGGTTTTTTAATATTTAAACAAAAATTTATTTGGTATTAATTTTAGTTCCATATGAATAATATTCTATTGGAGTGGTTCATTTATTTCTATAGATTTCCTGAAATTCTCGTTATGATGTTGGGAGTAGTGAACACCCTCATTGTGCTTTTGAAGTCCATGGATTATTTTGGTTTTCATCATTAATTCTTACCTACATGATATAAATTAGAGGGAGAGAATCCCCATGTATTGAATATTATATTCAGTTAAAATTCAAAAAACATAAACGGTGGCTAGGTCATGAGGAATGGGCTTGGGATGTGGGAGAATCGTTCTTTTGGGTTGATATTTGAAAAGATTTTGGATTATGTTATATTTGAGTTCATGGAGGCTTATGTGGTCTCAATTTCATAGGGGAATCATGTTATTCAACTCACATAATGATAATTTATATACGCATCACATATAGGTGATCTCTAATTATTTAACCTTGGTATTATTTGTTTTTATGTAAGAGGGAGACAAGGTGTGTTTTTATCCAATGATGATAGCAGTCAAATATCAATGATTGTGGGAGGTCAGATATATTTCAAAATTGAATGTGAGAAATTATGGTACTAGGTATTAGAATATAAATCACTTGATAGATTCACCTAAATTTGGGTTGTACACATTTCTTCATCAATATTTAGTATATGAGTTTCTGATTAGACTAATCTTTTTTCTTTGGAAGTGTTGTTTAACTAAGGCCTATATATAAGGAATGGTATCTTAGAGATGTAAGAAAATCAAAGCATTAGATTTTTTGTAGATATTATAGCTACATACTGAAGGATGTTTCTCAATTGATTATGGTTTTGACTACTTCAGTTTTGGTAGGCATATTCAAGGTTCTAAAACATATTGAGAAGGATTATCTAAATGATTTATTACCTTCCATTTTTTATTGGGTTCAAATGGATCACTAACAATATCATTTTCAGTTTATTGGTGGCTGTAAGGGGTTTCTGTTATTACTTAATGTGACTTTCTGTCACTTATATATTGAGTTTCCACAACAAAACCATTTTATTTGGTTTTGAATATATTCTTGTTTAGAGATTGCGGCCTAGAATTTTAGTTCAACATATTTAAGAAAAATATGTATTCATTGACAATGGTGGTGTCATTATTCCTAGTGTTAGTGGAATTGGCATGTGTTACCTATCCAAATACTATGACAAGATGAGGTATACCTCAAGGTTTATAACCCTATGATCCCTTTTCAACTAAATAGGAACTTTAAGATGAAACACCAAAGGTGTGTGTTTTATTTGGTATGAATTTTTCCAAGGGGTATATTTATGATTATGATTTAAAAGGTGGGGAATGTAACCCTCCTGTATGTGGTTCACATGATAATGAAAATTTTTAAGGACTGTATTATTATTTTTATTTATTCTATAAAAATGGTTTTGATATGTCTTTGAATCCCTATTGTAAGTAATTATAGTAAAATTAAATTAAATTGAGCTTATAGTACATTCAAGGCTCATCAATATAGGCTTGAACCGATTCATCATTATGAGGGTCTGTAATTTCAAGGATGATAATCTAGGTGAAATTATAATGGGGAGAAATTTTATCAATTAGTATTTGTTCTAGGTTCACATAGATAATAAAACATTAAAAAACAATTTTGAGCAGGTTTACATTGGTTGTTTCATCCATGTATTTTCTATGTATCTCAATTTAGTATCTCTAAATTTTTTTATTTTGAACATAATATGTATTAAGAGTGGTGAGGATGTGTTGTCTTATATTTTTTCCAATTGATACATAATTTATTTTAGATCATAAAAATCATTTGACCCCCTAAAAGGGTAAAATAAAAAATTTACAATAGATAACTAAAAAAATATTGTAATGGTTCCATTGATCATGAAGATAGTTGTTTACCACTGTAATGGTTCCATTTATCATGGAATAAACATATTGTTTTTTCTTCTCATTAGCAAAAACATATATATGACGGATGAGAAACATGGCTTTAAGGAAAGGATGTAGAATAATAGAATGGAGGAAGATTTATGAAAGATCAATGATTTCATTGATGTGGTGTCGATGAAAAAATAGAGTGATTATGTGTATTCCGTCAAGAAAATACATTATTATTAACTCTTTATATATTCTTTGGTTTATTAAAATTTTCACCTCTTGATTAAATTCCCCATGAATTCTAATTGATTAATATGATTAAATTTTATCCTGATAAAAAAATAGTTGCTAAAATTATTGATATTTGAATATAATACATCTTCCATTTGCATTCATAATAATTTTACAAATACTTTTAGAATTTATAATGTAAATAGATTAATCATGAATAAATAAAATAACTTAAAAATATTTGATTATATTAGAATTAGGATTTTTTCTATGAAAAGAAGTCATTTTCTGGAGATTTTAATATTTTGACAATTATTTGAAGATTCAATTTAAAGGATATTTCATGAAATTTTATTTTGATGTTTTTTGGGTTATTTATTCAAGAGTTAGAAGTTGATTAAAAATGATGATATTATTATTTTTATTTGGATAATAGATTTATTATACTCAAATTTTCAATTTACGTTTCTTTTATTTTCATTTCGAACGCTCTATCCATTCATCCCACATTATTAAAAAACACAATTGAGAATACTTTTCCCTATGGTAAATCATTGTACAATCCACCATTCATCAACATTTCTCAATCCTCATTCATTCTCATTGAGATTTATTATGGAACAATAATGCAGCATCGAAGGGTATACATGAGATAAGGGTTATCATGAGGTGAAATTGGTAATATAGGAGGTTCATGTTGGGTTATAGGGATGACCTTAAACCCAATATAGTGAAATAGTTAACAGAAATTTAATGGTTTGTTGGAATATATTTTCTATTGTGTAAATATTATTTTTTGGTTGTAAAATGTGTCCATAATAGGTGTAATTCGTAGAATAAAATATTATAGAATAAATAATGGGAATAAACTCTATAAATATATGAAAATCCCAATTATAGACCATGTAATCCTATAGGATATACAGTATGTATCATACTCAGTGTGGTGAAAGAGTTTAGGGGTAATTATTTACATAACATACATTGTGACCACGGATCACATTTCTTGTGTCATGGGGAAATCTTATATGACTTATACTATGTATACTTCTAGAAAGTATCATTAGTGTATAATAAGTATATGAACTAACCATCCCATGTAGTTATATATTATTTGTATTTACAATATATGACATCTATCATAGAATAAAATATTTTGTGTACAAGAGATACACACCTTGATGAATTTGAGATTCCTGTATATCATGTATCCAATTATACACGTTGTGTAGGAAAAACCCACTTGTTTTGGAAAAATATTGAAAAGACCTAGATAATGTTCAAAGACCAAAAATTGTATATTATATGACTACATGTAATTTAATATATATTTTGTGGAATTTATTTTATATTTTTAAATGAGTGTCAAAACTATGCATAAGAGTAGACTATTCAAGGTAGGTTTCTTTATTAAAGGTGATGTTTTATGTTTCCAAAAAATTGGGGGTGTGTGTCTTTTGGAAAGGGGGATGAACTTGTTTGTTTACGGTCCAAACATTCCAATTGATTTCTAACGGTTTTATTCATAGAACCGGAAACATACAATGATTCTATATCCATTTAGGCCTACTTTCCAATGGTAGGTTCCCATTAGTTGTGGACTTATTAGACTTAAGAATTTGGATTGGATGAGAGGATGGGAGGTCAGACTCATCACACTATTTTGTAGGGAATTATTGTCTACTCCAAGGCTTTATTATAGATTTGAGTTATGTTCATGAATCCTTATTAATTTTCCAATCATGAAAATGAGTTTTTTTCATTAGACCTTGCAATCAATGATTGATATGTATGATATTTAGGGAATCTTTTATATGTATTTGAATTTCATCATCGATAGAGAATCATATTTATTTATTAGAGATTCTTAGTCAATGTTATCCTTCAATACATTATATAGAAAACTCTAGGTCATTATGATAACCACACTAGTTTTATAGCCACTAAGTGAGGCACTTGAAATTTATTGTCATTCAGAAAGACAAGGATTATTTTAGTCGTTGGATCATACCAGTAGATGGGATACTTATGTATCATTGTTAGAAAAGGAATCAGAACCCATGTAGTTTGAGTGAAAATATATGAGGATATGCATGATTAATGGCTCAAAATGAGATTTCATAATTACTTTTACATTCTAATCTCATGTGAGTCATGCTCGGTGTGAGAAACAAGAGGTATTAGTAAAACCTGAAGATTGTGCCACGAAAGATGCAATCATAAGTAATGATGTGGGGTTATCAATGTATGACTGCCCAAGTAAATGAAGACAAATTAATTTAGGAAAGAAGCCTAAGAGAAGGGTCCATAAAGGTGTTTGTACTTTATGGAGATTTGGATATTCTAACTTGGGGTTTACTACTGAGTAGGATACCAAAATTAAGGGGGGAATTTAACTTATGATTGGGGATTATTCTTGACAAGGATGCCCATGATTAAGTGGAATTATGATTGGGTTTCATTCTGAAAAGGAGGATTCCCATGATTAAGGAACTTGGGGCTTACTCATAAGGTGGATGACCATGATTAAGGAACTTGGGGCTTACTCCTAAGGAGGATTCCCATGATTAGGGAACTTGGGACTTACTCATAAGGATGATGAAAAAGTTAAGGGAAATTGTGACTGGGGATAACTCCTGAAAAGGAGACCCATGTTAAGGGGACTTTGTAATTTGGGGCTTACTCCTGAGAAGGAGGCCCAAATCAAAACATAATACAGGGGCAAACTCCTAAATAGGATTCCCAAGAATAGCAAACTTGGATCTTACTCCTAAGGAGGATTCCCATGTTAAGGGAAATTATGATTGGGGATTAATCTTGAAAAGGTGGCCTAGTTTAAGGGGACTTGAGACTTGGGGAATACTCTTGAGAAGGAGGCCCAAATCAAAAAAACTTCTAAAATTCCTTTTATATAAGGAATCCAACAAAGTAACCATGACACAAATGGATTTGATGAAGGTTTTGAAGGCTAAATCTTGAATATTTGAGGTGAATTTGAGGAAAGGAAGTGAATTGGAAGTAGTTGAGAAAGTATTGGTCTGGCATGCAAGCCCTAGTCACGCAATTATACTTGTGTGACATGAGTTCACTTTGGCGATGAAGAACCTGTGAAGTGATACTTGGGTGAATTTGAGTTGGAGCCCTTAGTATCATCCCTAGTGGCATTCAGAAGTGGCGCACAAGTTTTCTTGATAGGGAAAGGTTCCATGCAAGTGTCTTCACTTCCCATAAGGTCTGGACACTTAGGCACGCAAGTATTGATGAGTTCTAATACTTAGGACCTATTTTTCCTCTTTAGAGATTCCATTCTCGGTAAAGATTTACCATAGAAGTGTTCGGAAGACTTTAGACAGAGCCTTTGGCGACCAGAGCTTGAATCTGAGTTTTGGATTTTTCTTCCTTAAACTAGGGGGCCCACAAGGGGTATTTATAGGCCATATAAGGCTTGGGAGAAATTTCACTTAGGTCACCCATGTGACTTAAAAGCTAGATATCTGGCGTGTAAGTGACTTTCCCTCCCAAGGTTGGAGCGCACGTATACCTGTGAACCTTAATTACTTTGCAATATTTGCTGACTCTTCCCTCTTTTTTGCTCGAGATATTCTATTTAGTCAATCTTTGGACTCTGTAATGGAATGGAGCATCAAAAAAAGTCCCCCCTCAGAGTTGGATCTGAAAAAAGAAAGAGGATTTAACTTTGAGGTAAAGGAGAAAAACCACGGATTTTGGGTGCGCAAGGATTGAGCGTGCAGGTTACGGCGCGTAGGGGTACTACTTCGCCTATAAATATGCGGGCATCAATTCGCGCTAAGAAACCAGATTCAGACGATTCTAAGATCTCGGCGTGCAAGTAGCATGGTTTTTTCTCATTTTGCGCTTCTTTTCATTGCGTCACGCTTCTGCAGTCTGTTTCTGACATGCGCGTCAGTACTAGAACACAAATACTTGTGTTACCAACTTAGACATGCATGCTATGTTTATAATTTTGCGCCTTAATTCATTAGCTATATTTTTGTTTTTCTTCAAAAAAATTATGAAAACCAACTTACATAAAAGTTAATTATTCGATCATTGTGCAGATTCAATTTCACATAGAAGAAATGGATCGGATGATGAATTGGATGGCAAGCGGATTGATGATATGATGAACATTGTTGGCCATGATTACTAGGATATCTATGAGAGCACTCTCCCAGATTTGTCCAAGTACATGAATAAGTATCAGCTTAATTTGCGACAGAGAATTTACTTGCCTTTACATTTCCATGGTCATATTAAAGGAGTCAACATTCCAGATCCAAAGAACTATCTCTCGCATTCGAGGTTTTAAACATACAAAAACTTTTCTTCAGCAAATGTTTCAGTTGGAGGATCATTTGTTAATGTTGGAACAGTAGAGAATGCCTACATAATGCATTATAGCCCTTGTTCCCTAGATCTGAAACCTCACAAGCCTGAGCTGTAGCAACATTGTTATCCCTCTATCTTCCGAAATTCTCAGATGGATCAATCCAAAGGCTGGAAGAAGAGTTAACACTTCCGTCCTGGAAGAGGTGTGAAGCTGACTTGGATTTGGGCATATTGGGTGTGACATACATGTGCAGAGTTTATTGAAAATCTAAAGGGAGCTGCAATATATGATGTCATCTATGTGGGGAAGAAATATGTATATAGGAATGATTACTTTGTGCTAGAGCTAATCAGCCGCTGAAGCCTAGAAACCAATTCATTCCATCTGACTCATGGAGAAGTAGGCATCATTTTGTTGGATGTCTACAAGATCTTGGAGGCTCCAGTTTTGGGAGATATGTATGATGAATTCATCCCCCCCCTAAGGTGACTTGGAATGATTCGGAGAAGAATCCGGATTTGGCTCGGGAATTATTGTAGAATTTCCACAAGCTCAAGAATTCAAAGATATAAAAAAACTCATTCTAGAAAGGATATTAATATATAGGAGTGGATGGATATGTTTCTTATCAATAAGAAGGAGAAGGGGTCCACTTGTACTCATCCGTCTAGCAGCCCTAGAATAGAAAATAGGGGTGCTCTTGACACATTCTGGCCATCCCTGGAAGCAGGAGAATTTTAAAAGTGGGGGTATGAAGTGGATCAAAAAATGCCAGAAAAGACCCATCTGGAGGGCCTCTTAGCCTTTTGGATCAGTGTTTCCTTCAACCAGTTAGGGATTCGAAGAGAGGCATCAGGCTAAGGACCTTCGTTGATACAGCCAAGTTGGCTGAGAGGAAAATGGCTGGGTTGGCCACCCCGATTGTGGAGAATATTCATAGGAGCTTACCCCATGCCTATATGTGTATGTCTCCATTGAGAATAGTAGGAAAATACAAAGTTTTTTGGGGATGGGTCACCACTCACATCAAGACATATTCTATACAGAGTGGATTATAGGTTCCTGGAACTTCATTCAGGCCATCAGTGCAGGAATATTCTTGAATTTTTCCGTTGTCCCTCAACCCCTATGATATGAAGGTGAGGCTGATAATATTAAAGGAATTACATTTATTTCCTTATGTAAACCCGCCAACCGGGTGGTTTGTTGATTATGGAATAGATATCCTGGAATTTAGGTCTTATATATTGGCTTGCAGATATGGTGTATTGGCCACCAGAATTGATGGAAAGATTATAAGCGAGGCCTATGATCCATATAGATTTCCACGCCAATTCAAGTGTTTGCAGCAGATTGTTGTATCCCCTCTTGAGCAAGCCAGGTCAGAGCAGCATCCAATGGTTACCTGAAAACATTGGTTACTGAAAACTATGGATAAGACCGGGGCCGTGTTTGATCTACCAGTTTCTGGGGCGGCGGGTCACTTGACTACATGGTATGTCGAGAAATGGGTAGAATCATACCCTAAAGGGGTACTGAATCATTCGGTTCCTCAGGTGGTCACAAAAACGATAACTTTTTGTAAAGAAACCCTTCATCTGAAAGGTGACTGTTCCTCAACTAGAGCTGCTTCACTGGGTTCCTCAACTGGGGATGATTCGCCGGATTACCAGGATGGGGATGATGAGGCACGACATGTGTCAAAGTGGCCTCGTGCCCTATATAATCCTCCTTCCATTGTTAAAAGACCTACTCCATCAACTCCTAGTGAGTTATATCCTTGAGTCAATTTAATCTCCATTATTTTATCAAGAAACCTGTTTTATTTTCTTATCCTTTATCTGTGATTGAATGAGTTGGGAAGAAGTTGAAGTCCATGATTGTAGGACCATCCTCATAGCCTTATGGTGCAGATTCTGAATATTTATGACTAGAGGTTGTCCGACATGGAGGAGTTTATATTGCAATGCTAAAATATCCTGGATGGACTTATGTGAAGGGCTACACATCCTTGCAGTAGGGAATTTTTGGTCCTCTATTGATATCCATTTTGAGGATAACCCCGATGATGTTCGGGCTTACATCAGAGAGTTGGAGATGCTCATATATGCAACTGATGATTCCATTTCTATCACCATGTGGGTGAAGGAAATGATGAATCCTGGCATCACTGTGGGGATTGGTGCTTTAGTAGATGAGGAGTGGCACAATTATGTGGCTCCTGAAGATGTAGGTCTCTTTCATTATTTTCATTGAAAATTTATTTCAATTAAAGCTTTGTTTCTAAAGGAAATTTATTTCTTCATCCTGAAGCTTGTAATGAAAGGAACTGATGAGGTTCCTTCACCATAGTATATCCTTGGTGGTACTTCCATTAGAGCTACTGAACCTCCACGCCTCCCAAGCAAGTTATCTTAAGGCCGTCAAGCCAAGGACGAGGAGTTAGATAGGGCTTTTCATTTTCCAATTCCTGTATTTGGAGGTGATGATGTCAGAAAACCCAAAAATCCAAATAAGTAAAGGAATTGAAGGAAGAAGTCCACAGGTAAACTCTTCATCAGTAGAGCTAAGTCCTTCAGATAGTCATGAATCCTAAATCATGAAAAAAAATTCTTATACTTCTTGGGGTTGTAGGGGATTCTTCAATTCCCCCTTTAAGGGAGAGGACTGACCCTACTCTGCAAACGACAGATGGTGATAGAGAACAGTCACAAATTCATGCTGACCTGGCTACTCCTGAAGAAGTGTCTGCATCTGTTCCCACTACTTCTCCTGTTGATGCTACAAGGAGAGAAGATCCTTCTCTGGAATAATAAAAATACTTCATAGAACATTGAATGAAAACATGAACTCACTTCCATTCTGTGATACTTTAGGTTCAACACCTATACCAGAACATTTGGCGGCCACTACAACTAACTCGAGAATTTTATATGAAGAAGTTGTCTGGTGTCAGAGGCCGCAGGATGAGGGTCGCCAAGAAGACATATCAAATTCTCCCACTGGTGAGAATAACCAGGAATCTGAGATATCACTGGATGAAATGATGATACTTGGAGAATCTTTTGATGAAATTTTAGATCATGTTTAATTACCATGTGATTTAGAATATTTCGGACGTCAGTGTTATGCTTCGTCCTGTTAAAAATTTCTTATCACATCTCTGATTATGATTGGTTGAAATGTACAGTTTTTTATGTGCAAGCTGCTGACGTGCCAATTCCTGAAGGGGGTAGAGAAAACCATATTATGGTAAAGACGCTATCTTAAATGGAGCTTAACCTGACAGAGCTTCATAAAATCCATCCTGAAAATCCTGTTGAAGCTAGGAAAGATGGGGAAGAGCCTTCTCATACTACTGATCTACCGATCGGTAAGAGATGTTAATTTTTGTGGTTTTACATCATTTGCAAGACATCTTAAACAACCTTTTTACCCTTTGAAACTAACCAAAACATTCAATTGACTATGGAAGGCCATCAACATAAGTGGCTAGATTCGGATATCAAGCCTCAACCTCCGTCCCAACTGGAGTAGAAAGTGATGTACCAAGAGTCAGGGGGAAGGAGCAGAACATGGAACTTCTTTATGTGAATTAATCCCAGAATATATTCCCCCCCCCTGAGATAGTGATACTGAGTCATACCCAGAGGTGCAGAAGGCCCTCCAATTCTCACATCACAAGGCATGACAGAATATATGGAAGATCATATCTGAACTGCCTCTTGATGACCTGTCTTCGAAGATCCCATGACTTTCATCCTTGTTCATCATGTTAGGACTCAGAGATTTTGGATATCAAGAGATCCATGCCGCTGTGAATCAAGTCATCTTGAGGTGGGAGTAGAAGAAAAATTACCTTCAAGAAATGACAAGAGCAAGGTTCTTGACCAATATCAGTGAATTTGAGGCAACAATGTCCCGAGCTGAGGCTGATCATGCTGCAAAGTTGAAGGACCTGAAGAATAAGATCAAGGAGAAAGTTTTCCAATAGATGCACCTCTAGCAATAGTTAGACGAATTAACTGGGGGACTTGACCAGCATAACAATTCATAGGAAGGAGTTCAAATGAATAGTATGAAAGCCATCAAAGATGCCAAGAAACCACTCCATCAAGCTGAAAAGAGTGAAGCCGGTCGAGTGAATGAAGTTTAAGTGGATGTTGATGAAGCTTTGGATGTCGCAAATCAAATGAAGAGTTATATAGAAATCCTCTTGTAATTCTTGAAAAAGATAAGAGACTCCAGTATATGGATGTCCTTCTAACAATATTGCATCAATGAAAAACACTTTCATCATCAATCATTTGTACCTGCATCCTCTTGCTAATTAAATTAATTAATTTTACCTAAACTAATGGGCCTTGTAATCATAGTTTGATTTTTGATAGGATTATAAAAATAACCCTACAAACGTTTAATCTTTTTATTGATCAATATTGCCTAAATCATAAAAAATGTACTTTTAGCGACCTGGGACTCAACTTTTGTTTAGGGTTCCTTTTACAGGTTTCCAATCTAATCAGTACCCACTCTTGTTGGCGGTTTAATGTCATGCATGTCGGACATAAAAAGGCTAATGTTTAAGGTTGAATAGCTTTGAAAAAATGGATTATAATTGACTCAATTCCTTGATAATTTATTTGAAAACATATTACCACATTCATGTATGGGGTAAAACATGTAAACTATGATGTAATAAATTTTGAATCTGAGGGATGATATGAAAAACGGAAAAAATGAATCAGAGGAAGTATTTCCTAAGAGTGAAGTTACAAAAATTTAACAAACCTGTTAGGGGATTGAATTATGTAGGTCCACATAAGGGCACTGGCTACATAGTCAAATAAAAGCAACATTTGTCTGAGAAGTCCATTACGTAGACTACTTATGCAAGGCCACTTAGGGGCACATAATGCATAGTCATGAAAAATAACTCTTAGTAATTTTACCTTTCTATTGCTAAAATCCAGTGAATGTTTATGGAGATTCAAATTTTACAAAGCATAGAGTTTGTTGTATGGAGAGGGGTACATGAATGTGGAGAGGATATTCCCAATCATGATTGTCAATGAATTGTATGAATGTCACTCCAAGAATGTCTGACCCAAATGTATGGAAGGTAAATATAAACCATACGCCTGAATACATTCATATTATGAAAAGGAGTATGGGAAAAATATATTAAGGATGGCTATTTTTGTGGATCCCTACATATTTTCGTTAAGATCAATAAGGACAAAAAACATTTCCGCCCAAGAATGAAATTACCAATATTTAACAAACCTATCAGGGGGTTGAATTATGTAGGGCCACTCAAGGGAATTGGCTGTATAGTCAAATAATAGCATCTTTTGGCTGACGGGTCCATTATATAGACTATATATGCAAGGCCTCCAAAGGGAACATGCTACATAGTCCGGTAAAAAAGTTCTTGGGTATCAGACATTTTGTGACCAGAAGTCAAGAAAAGGGTTATGGAGATCTGGAAGCATTTATGGTAAGGATTTTGACAAAGAAAATGGGAATTTTCCAATTCATGAAGAAGATACACAGACCAATGCTAACCATAATCATGTTGTGGCCGGGTCCTGAATTGAGGTGTTGGACTTCACTACGTATCCCATAATGATTGGAATCAAGCCATACACAGTTCTTGAAATACCATTTAATGTCATGTGGTATGAGAGTTTAGGAGATCTTAGTTTAGGGTCATAGAGCTCGAACCATAATGAGAAATACACATTGTGTGTTTTATAAACCTGATGAGAATGAAGCCCAGGGTTTTCATAACACACTCATGTTTTCACAGGGGGTACTTTTCAGGAAATTGGTTGAAAGTGGAATTTTGGGTTAGGCCAAAAGACTTGGGGCTAGATTCGAGGGATTCTCGAACATTCCTACGTATCCCATAAGGATGGGAATCGAGCCATATTTAGTTCTTGAAATATCCTCTATACAGATTTGGTTCATACAAGTGAAGGGTGAAAGGGGACTTTAGTGCAATGATGGTTTGACACAAGATTAATGGTTTGGGCATTACCATGTATGCACATATTCTTTTAATTATGACATGATTGGAGATCAATGACAATGATGATTCCCTCTTAGGAGAGGGATGATGGGGGATTGTATAGTATAATGTCATATAGCAAGGACGATGGTGTTGCACGGTTTAGTGACATGTATCAGGGACAAAAGGTACGTACACAGTTTAACATCTTGTGGGATGAAGGTGAAAAAATGTCAAGAGAGTGGTTTTGGGATGCTTCACGGATCAACATCATATGAGACAGAGGTGAACCAACGTGAAGAGATTGGTTTTGGGCTGCATCACGGATCAACATCGTTTGCGACCGAGGCGAACCGACGTGAAGAGATTGTCTTGGGCTGCTTCACATATCAACATTGTGTGAGAAATAGTTGAATTGATGAGAAGAGATGGGCTTTGGGCTTGACCCTCGAGAGGTTGCCTACGTTCCCAGTCTAGAAGGTAAGGATCAAAGTATGCGTAGTTCAATTAAGAATGCATTGGTGATCAAGTTGTACTTGAGGACAACCCAAAGCTGATGTATGGACTTACACGTGGTTAGCGGCCCAGAGAGGGTTTTATGGTTGAAGCTTACTCTAAGCTCACGTGATTCATACTCGGTGTGAGAAACAAGAGGTATCAGCAACCCTAATGATTCACAGTTTAACGTCATTTAGGACAAAAGATTTTTGTACAGTTTTGCATCATATAGGTAGGACATAGTGTAGTTTAATTTCTTTCAGGACATGTTCACAGTTTAATGTCATGTAGGACAAAAGGGACACATTTTAACGTCATGTTGGACGATAGAGGGACTGTGTAGTTTAAAGTCTTGTTGTACGTACTATGGGAACTACGCAGTTTAATGTATTGCAGTAAGGACTATATGGACTGTGTAGTTTAAAGTCATGCAGTAAGGACTATGGGGACTGTGCAGTTTAATGTTTTGTAGTAAGGACTAAAATAGTTTAAGGTCGTATGCATGGACCAGTGTTGTACAGTTTAGCGTCATGTATCTAGAACAATAGTATGTATTTGTGTTACACAAAATACTACTTCAAAAATATTGCATTGGCTGGAGGCGTGATGAGTTCTCCATCCATTGAGATTAAAGAATATGCTCAATAGTAGGAGAACTTATATATTGAGTAATGTCCTTCCCACTTTGATTCAACCTTTTGAGGTATCTTTCCAGGTATCATTGGAGTTCTGAGGACCAATACCAATTCTCCATGAATGAATGAATGATAATGAACTTTTTTTATGAAATACCGTGCTATTCGATTCTGATAGACTTCTAATTGGTGTAGGGGGCACAATCATTTCTCATCTAATCATTCTAATTCATCCAATCAGTTTTTATATTGTTCATATATAGATTACTGATCACAAATGGCTACTTTGAGTGAAGTTAATTGAACCTCAATAGCCAAGAATTCTTCTGTTCCATATACCAATGAATATGGAGTTGACCGCATAGCAGTGTAGGTGGTGGTCCGATAATCCCATAAAGCATGAAAAAGTATATCAGGACATGATTTCTTATCTTTATCCAAAACCTTTTTTAGTATGTTTGAAAATTATTATTGAAGGCTTATATTTGGCCATTGGCTGCTGCATGATATCGAGATAAATGGTTGGATTTGATGTTGTATTCATGATACAAATTCATTACCTCGGATGAAGAGAATTTGGTGCCATTGTCCTTCAATATGGTTTGAGGGACACCAAATCTTGTAATGATGTTAGACTTGATGATGCTAAAAATGATATTAAAACTAACATATTTTAGAGGTATTTCCTCTACCCCATTGGAAAAGAAGTCAGTAGTAGTAAGAATATACTTAAACTTCTTGGATGTAGTCGGAGTTTAAGGTCCTACTACATCAATTCCCTATATGGAAAATGGCCATGATTTTTTAGCTTTATGGAGAAACTCTGGGGGTTGTTGAATGAAATTGGTATATACATGTAATTAATGACACTTTTTAGTGAAATCAACACACAATTGTATCATTAAATGCTAGAAGTATCCAAGTCTTCGAATTTGATTAGACAGAATATGTCCAGACAGGTGGGCAACACAGACTTCTGGTAGTACATCTTTCACGATAGCCATTGTCTATTCACCATTAATACATCTGAATAGAATTCCATCAAAAACTATATTATAGAAAAAAAATTCTTGGTGATATGGGCTATCATAAAGAGTAAAATTGATCACATGTCACCGTACTTGTTCTTTCTCGGCTCTATCAGGTGGGAGTGTTCAATTTTGAAGGTATTCCCTAATAGTTGCCATCCATCCTGTAGTATGACCGCACGGTTCAGAAATGGTTCTAATTTTATTGATTTCCTCTATTATAATTTGGTCATAAGGTAAAATTGTACGATGGTGAGCAATACTAATGATTGTTTGTCCCCATTTGGATCATCCAAAACTATGGATACATTATCCAGTGCATCAGCTTGAGCATTTTCTGATCGTGGGACATAAGAAAATATTTGTTCTGAAGGAAATTCCTCCATTAACTCTCTGATGTAATCATAAAAAGGGATTAACTCTTCTTTTCTGATGCTATATTCCCATTGACTTGTTTGATTACCATGTATGAATCACCGTTAACCTTTAAGTGATTCACCTATTCCTAAAGCAAAAATTTGAAGCCTGCGGTGAGAGCATGATATTCTGATTCATTGTTTGTACTTCCTTCCAACAATAAGAAGGAATAGGGTAGCACTTCCTTTTCTGGGGAAATAAGTACAATTTCCAACCCAAATTTTTTGAATTTAGGATCTTCAATTTTCATCCCTGTGGGACTTCAGGAAGAACCATCAATCTATATTTCCCATGTTTGAAGATTATCTTGATTAAAGAAGACTTCCTCATCAGGAAGTTAAAAATCAAAAGATATATCTACAACTGAAGAGTTTTCAGCACGGAAATCTGCCAGAGCATGGCCCATTATTGCCTTTTGAGACACATACTGGATATCAAACTATTGACAAATAACTTCCCACCATTCCAGACGTCCTGTAAGCATTGGATGACTAAGGATAAATTTCAGCGGGTTATTGTAAGATACCAATTGGACCTCATGATGTTGCAGGTAGTGTCTCAATTTCTGAACTACAAGGATTTATGCTAGGCAGCACTTTTCAATACATGAATATGGAGTTTCTTCCTCATGCATAGTTCGACTGAGATAGTAAATACTATTTTCATTCCCAGCAACATTCTTTTAGGTAAGTAAGGAACCCAATGATCGCTCTAAGGCTGTTACATAAGGATTAGTGGTCTTCTTTAAACAAGTGGAAATAATACCGGTGGTCTCAAGAGATATTTCATGAGGATATAAAATTCCTCATGGAATTATTCAGTCCACTGGTAAGTGACTCCCTTCTCCATTAATATGGTGAAGGGTAAACATTTTCCTACCTGATTGGCAATTAAACGCCAAATATAGGCCAATTTTCTTTGAAGTCCTCTCAATTCCATCCAATTTCGAGGAGGTGACATACCAAGGATTGATTTAGTCTTTTGAGGATCGACTTTGATACCACCATGGCGTACTACAAAGCCGAGAAATTTTCCAGAGGTTACCCAAAAATCACATTTCAACGGGTTCATCTTCAAATTATGTTGTCGAAGATTGTGGAATATGATTTCCAAATCAGCCAAGTGATTAGAACGTTGTCTAGATTTAACCACAAAATCATCCACATAAAATTCATCAAATTTCCCTAAAAGGGGTTTGAAGATTCAGTGAATGGCACATTGATATGTTTCACCTACATTCTTTAGGCCAAAGGACATTACCCGATAGCAAAACACACCTTGAGGGGATCTGAAGGTTGTAGATTATTCATCTTCTAGATCTAATCTAATTTGATTATAGCCAGAATATCCATCCATGAAGGAATGTGCTTCATAGATAGCCATTGCATCAATTAAGAGTTCTGTGATCGGAACCGGAAAATCCTCCATGGGACCATGCCGATAAAGATTTCTGTACTCAAATCAAACTCTAATTTGTCCATTATTTTTTTCATTGGTATAATGTTAGCCATCCATTTGGAATATTGAACTTCTCTGAGGAAGATAGCCTTGATAATCTTATCCACATCAGCTTCAATTTTAGAGGCATAAGTTGGGTGTGTTCTTCTTACGCCTTTCTTGAATCCTCGATTTTCTTCTGGCAAACCCAAATGATGAGTGGAAACATCGGGATCACGACCTGGCATTTCTGTATAGTTCCAAGAAAATATATCTTGATTTTTCTTTAAAAATGAAATATACATTTTTTGATCTTCAAGATTCATGGCCACACTAATTAAAGTGGTTCATGGATAATAATTTGTACCCAGATTTATTTCTCCCTGTTCATCAACAATGGAAGAGATACCTTCTTCAAATGTTGGAGGAGCATCCCTGTTAACTTCTTCTTCTTCGTCAACATGTGTTACTTCTTTTTCATATACATTCATAGTTGATGATGAAGCCTAATTTCCATAGTCAAGGTAGAATTTAGAATTTGAACATATTGAAGAAAATGTTACCATTTCTGATCCTGTTGATGATGAAGGGTCTTCTTGAGGTGACAGAGAGGAGACGATGGATTTAGAATCGACATCATTATTTTCCTCGAGTATTGATATAAATTCTTCTAGCCCGGTTGATGAAATATTGAATTTCTATATTTAAGAAGATGAAATGAAGACATCTCCATTTGAGCTTTCACCATTACATGGTGAATCAAAGATTTCTACCATGTTGTCAGGCTTGGTTTTCGTAATTGAAATTATCTAAGTTTCCATAAGAGTATTTGGATTTGTGTCTATCCTATCAATTTTATTGATAAGAAACACATTATCTGTACTCACATGTAAGAATTGGTTTACTGAAATCTTTTCCAAACCATATGGAGCATTAATTTTGGTAGCCTTCTTTGCTGTGTATATCTCCATTCCCTCCATGTGATAGAATTCTGCCTCAATGTATTAAGATTCACATGTTTCTAATGGGGCTTTATCACCATAAAATGTTCCAATTTTACCATTGAAACAATATTTGAGACATTGATGGTATGATGAATGTATAGCCCCTAGTTGATGTAGCCATGGTCTTCCAAGAAAAATGTTGAGGGCTATGTCATGAAGAACAACCGCGAAATCTGAATTGGGTACATGGTCTCCAAAATGAGTTCTGAGTGTAATCTCGCCCACAAGTTCTTGTTAATTTTTTTCCTATCCTTTCTACATCAATGTAGAAGGAGATAAATCAGATTCTGTGAGTCCCAATCGATGAATTGTATGAATAGGGATGAGGTTCACTCCTGTACCATTATCAATGAAATCTCATCGGAAGTCTACATCATTGGCCTTTACAGATAAATACAAATGTCTAATATTTCCATGCTCATCATCAACATCATTATCTTCCTCTTTAAAATATATCACTGCATTGAATTCTGTAGGATCATTCTCTATATGGTAGACTTCAGCCGTATAAATTTCTATTTCGAATTCCTGAGGAATTGACAAGCCGCAATGGGTGCCTATCGAAGATCATTTGATAGATTCAAGGAATCCAAAATTGATAACTTGGCCTGTAATTGGGTCAAATGTTTCAAAACATCATACATTTGGTCCAAAGATCTTTGTTTCCCAACAGGAACATGTGGTTTCATATGTGCCTTAGAAGTTGATGCTTTGGAAGTAGATGCATCTTGTATCGGGGTAGGATTTGGAAATACTCCTGGATTTGGTAGATTAGACCGACTATGTATATTTATTTGCTGAGAGGAAGATGGTATAACATCTAACCAATCTTCCAAAATAATTGTGCCAGGATGGAATCTTCCATGGGTGGAAGAACATTCTTTTTCTTGTTGAGCCCGCTGAAGGTCCTTGGCCAAGATTTTCTGCAACATATACAGTTCTAGAAGAGGTAGAATTGGAATAGTGGAATCTAAAATTTCCATGTCATCCCATGTATCCTAGACCTCTGGAACTCCCTCTAATTGCTCTGTTTGATATAGGGAACTCAATCTCATCAAGATCAAAACTGTGATTGCCATACAGATACATTAATTAAATCATGTAAACAGAACAAAAGATCAACTCTTCATCTGATGAAGACTCTACCTGATGAATCATTTCAGTCTGTACCATTTAGTGGGGTGCTACCCATGCTTTCGAAGTATATGGCATAAAATCATTTAGAGTCAAAGAAAACATGGGATTTGACACGAGATCAACTTTTTTGACTCCTCTTCTTTGATCAATTTATACCGCATCTCTGAGGATTTTCCTTCTTACGAAGGGAGTTTTGTTGTGGCATGAATATCAGAAGGCACCATTGGTTATTTCAATTGCGTTCTCAAAACTTAATGAGTTCGGTTGATCATTTTCCTGACCATTGAATCATCATATTTTTATTCAATTTTTCTTTTGACTTTATACCACTCGCCTTCTTACTCTGGATCAATAGCTGTAACACATGCTACCTGGGCTGAAGAAACTTTTAGTTTATCTTTTCCTGAGTCAACCGTATTTTTTAGGAGGTCTTTGGAGACAAAACACTTATAAATGGGATGCCCCAACATTTGATGAAATTAGAAATTGTTGGTATGGACTTCATCTCCTTCCATGTTCGGCATTTTGGGTCTTCGTAACTGAACCAGGTTGTTTTACAGAGCCGAAGTAAAGTAACCATGAACTTGTGCATTTCAGAAAGAATAAACATAGTTATTTAACACCTCAAATTTTTTCCGTCTTTAATCTCTTTGATCATCTTGACGAGACATCCTCTGTTGTTGACTCTCAGGTGGTGGAGCCCTTCGATATGAGGAAGGTTCTGAAGTGGAAGCAGGTACATATAATGGTTCAAGTTTAACTGTAGTAGTCTCTTCTCTCCCCATTCTCCTTCCTGGAGCTGACGGAATTACATTAGTTTTATCCTTTGTCTCTATAAGAGAATATTTGACATATTGAGAGATTTAAGTTAGGTCTCGAAACCCTCATGTGTATTTCACAGGGATCAATGGTGTGCATAATTCCTCACGAACATTTTCCACAAAGATCGGGAACTACTCTTCTTGAGGGAGTGCTAAGATTCAGGAATATGTTAAACCATTCATGCGAGCAATGAATTATGAAACTCTTTCATTTCCCCTTTGTATAAAATTTTTATGATAAAAACCCATCTTCTGTGGAAATGTTGAGCAAAATTGATGGAGAAATCATTGACGGATATCCTCCCACCCAATAATCTAATAGGATTGCAAGCTTGTATACTAGACAAAAGCAAGCCCTTTTAATGATTGTACATAACACCTGACCTTAACTGCTTCTTTTTTAGGAGTTCCCATCATAAGATCACAATGACAAATAAAATTTGTTAAGTGTTGTTCTGGATCTCCCAAACAATTATAAATTTGGAATGTGGTACTTGAAACATTAGATGGGGGAGGAATTGCATCCACCCATTCAGGGTAAGATCTCTTCTCTCGTAGAAATTCATGCACACATTCCTTCCATAGAATACAACCGAGATGTTAATGACTTAATGGCAGTCATTAATTTTTTAGAAACATCTAGTTGAGCTTGGACCTGTGCATTTGTAATAACTAGAGTTTGGATAGGTGTGGTGACTGGTACTGCAACTTATGGTAGCACTACCAGTTTTTGTTGAGCATGACCCATAAGATTGGGCCTGTGAGAATGTACTTGAAAAGGATGATATTCTTGATCCATCCCAGTAACTACAACGAATTCCCTTGACTGACTGACTCCAGCATGATTAGGAGGTTGAATACCTTGGAGTAGTTCTTCATTCAACCTCCTTAAGTCCTTCATTTCTTCCTATTGTTTTGCGAACCTTTCCACTAATGAGAGTGCTTGGCCTTCTATAGAGGGAGGGTGGAATGTAACATGAATTTTACCCTTCTCTATGGAATGTGCCTTTATAGTGTATGGAACGGAATTACTGAAGGAAATGTATTGCCACTGGGCAGCCCTCTGTCTTCTGGTACACACACCTCCTTCATTTATTTCTATGTACACAACCTCTTGAACATGTTATTCCTCATCTGATTCCTCTAAGTGAACCTCATGTTCTAAGGGATCAGTAACAACGACAATGATGACATTTATCTATGCATAACACATTGCATCCAATATATCATCATTTCTGTGATACTGTCTACTTCCATGTCCATTATGATACATTTCCTTAGGTTGATTTCATCCCTCAGGAACTTCTTGATGAACCATAATTTGGAGGGAATATCCTAATAATTTGTCTATGTGTTCCTCTTGTGGCTTCTTCCCTTCTTGAGATGAGACTGGCACTCGTTGAGGAAGAGATTGATGATTTGAAAAGGTCCCCAGTCTAGTGGACTGGGGCTATTCCTACATTCCCTACTCAAATCCTTGAATCCCATCTGTTGATCCCATGGGTTGGTCTAAAAGAGTCTCTAGCCTGGAAAATTGTGGTGGTTATTGAGCTCCTACATCTGAAAATTTCTTAAAATCTCTCCTAATTTTGTAGTCATTAATCCAGAAATTGGCCGGATCCATCATCCTACATCTAGTCAAATCACTTGGCTCAAATGGATATTGGATGATTTCTGACACTTCTGTCACCTGATGATGTGCATTCTCTAAACGAGAAGCCTGTTTGATATTCTCATTTTCATGATGCCATAGTAATTTGACAACTTGTTCTTTGTAAGCCCGACTCTCAGAAGAACAAGATGAGGCATGTTCCTTAGAAAGCCTTTGATTATACACAAAACCAATTGTTTGTTTCCATCCATGGTCAATAACATTGACTGAGACCTCTTTTGGCGGGCTTTGATGAATGGAGAGTATAGTGAAATGTAGTACTCTATGAACATCCAATCCCCTGATATGAATACTAGATTGGGCATTAGTAATTAACTGGCGCAACCTTTTTAGTGCACCCAAGCATGCATGCAGAAGGGCAATCTACTGCTTTTCAACCTTTGGATATCGGGAAACTAAGAGAGACGCAAAATCAATTTGGCGTTGAAACCCTTTGATTATCTTTACATGATTTTGATATTCATCATAAGTTAATATTTTCTATTTCAAGTAAAAATGAGTTTTCCACATGTTGAGACGAATATCGTGAATACAATCTTCCATCAACAGATCTGGAATATCATACTAAGAGTCAGCCAAAGGCCCAAACATGACTGGTACTTCACCTTTATCCATTTTTTTCTTATATTCAGCACCTACTACTTATCATTCGATGAATATTGTTCAACCTCATTAGACCAAAGATAATGCTTCATTGTTGATTTATCAGATTCAAAAAGATTGGAAGAGAATTGATATATCAAATTAGAAGATTAATGACCCAGGGGTGGATTGGAGAATGACCTATACTATGGGATATCTTTGATTGGTAAATTATTTCACCTGCTAGCAGTAAAGCATTAGACATGACTGGATTCACAATTGCAAGTGCCTCAAGATAAGTGGGGATTCTCTTTACTGCATTGTACTTTGTATAATTTTCCAGGCAATGTGAATTACTATTGTGGAGAGTAATTTCGTAGATAAATTCATCATCATGGGGAGGACCACAATGGTGTGTTATAGCAAAAGATGAAACATTTTTCTCCTTGATCTTATGGCCATGCAGAGGGTTATCGTGGAACTCATCAAAAGATGTTACACTGAGATCGACCGAACAGTCATGAATCAAGCCTTCGTGAGGAAGTGTCGGATGAAGACCATCAGAATTATTGTGCCCACAATTGGGAAATGAGATAATAGAATCATTAGTTGCAATAGATAATTGTCTGAGGGCTTTAAGAACTCCATCATCGAGCTAGGCCTCATTACAGACTGGATCTTGATTTCTCAACTATGTTGGACAAGTCTTTTTCTTAGAAGACTTCTTACTCACGTTGGAAACCATTTGTTGACAAATGTGGTTATTATGGGTAGTTGTATGTGTCTACTTAAGAGAAATGGTCTAGTTGGGATGATTATCTCCATTCAAATCGGGTGTATGTGCCTAACATGATTGCCTCTATGACATGGGGGAGAATACCCCAAAACCCTCCTGGACTGGGACAGAGATGTGTATCTATTCCGGGGTGACATGTTGATGAGTCACTACACTGATAGAGATAGATTTATGATTCATTTCCTGTGATGCTGATGAAGTTGTTATAATATTCTGATAGGCGTCCAGAATATGGGTAGGGGTTTTCTTCTGCTCTTTCACCATTGTCAAATTGTGATTTGTTACTTCAGCTGCTGGAATGGGAATATATGTCCATTCCCTGTCTGGAGTAGGTGTATGTTCCTGCACTTATCCTCCATTTACTATCAGTGAATTTTGATAGTACTCATGTGTGGGGGCAGAAAATTTTTTTTGCCTCCTGCTTGTCATTGGAGCATTCCAATTGACATCACATTGTGCTACCAAATGAGACTGTTGATTATCCTTACGAATTGAATGTGTATGTGTCTGCTAATTTTTCCCCATCACATTTCATTGTCGAGTTTCTTTGGTGGTAGTCATCCGAGCCTGCTAACTAGCTAATTAATTATAAATAGGTGTTTGTGCCAGCCTATAGTACTCCGCTGGATTTTCATGGTGGGATTGATGTGTTACTGCAAGACAGGTCTGTTGGGCAGTAAAATCAGTATGGACGAGTGTATATGTCTTCTCTTTCCATGCCATCAAGTTGGCTTGATGGAATTATCTGGAGGGGGCATAAGTAAGAACCTGCTCCCTGTGGACCAGATTTCGCCTCTGACGGTTCATCTTGCATTCTCGGGTTTGAGGAACCTGAGCCAAACCCCTAAAGGCAATACCCTCATCATGTTGAGGGTGCACTACCGCACGAGTCTGGAGGAGATTGTTGATGGGATTCCTTAGGAAGGACTCGGGCCATTTTGAACTGAGTCCTTGAGTGACCACTTCATTCACCTCTCAATTATATGGGTGGGACTGGTTCTTGCGTTCCAGGGATAACGAACCAAAACGGTTTGAAACAGTGGTTCGCACCACCTGCTTCTTGTCCACTAGTCATCGCTGTCCAGAAAACCAGGTTGAATTTTTAACATGGAGGGCTTGTCGAGCGGCCTCCAGAGTTGGAATGGTACCGTGTTGATGATATTCCTTAACCAATTCATCTTAGACCCAGTGTTGCAGATGCTGAGTAGGTGATGTCGTCCTCAGATCGGAAGAGGATCCCGAAGGAGTAGTGGCGAAGACATTCATAGGTGTGATCTTTAGAGAATCCATTTCAGTAATGTAGAGAGATCTTGGAAAAGAGTGGGTGTTTGATATAACAAATATAATCAAGATATTTTTGTCCAGACTACATTTTTTGGATGTGAACATTTGTTATTGATTGGTTTTTTGGCCCTCACATTAAGTTAAATATGGGCCTAACAAATAAGTAAAACATCATTTAACATGGTTAAGGAATCATGTTGGGTTCACTATTTTTGTTTCTTCTATAAATGGGGATGACCTTGTTTGTTTATGGTTAAAACTATCCAATAATTTTCGAACGGGGTTATTCATAGAACATGAAACATCCAATGATTCTATATCCATTTAGACCCACTTTCCAATTATAGGTGCCCATTATTTTTGGACTGATGAGACATCAGAATTTACATTGGTCGAGAGGATGGGTGGTCAGACTCACACACCTTTTTGGGGGGAATAATTTTCTACTCCATGAATCTCCTATAGATTTGAGTTATTTTTTTGAATCCTTATTAATTTACAAAGAATGAAAATGAGTTTTATTAGAACTTGCAATCAATGATTGATATGTATGAGATTTAGAGAATCTTTTATATGTATTTGAAGTTCTCATCGATAGATAATCATCTGTATCTATTAGAGATCCTTATTGAATGGTATCCTTTAATTCATTATAGAGAAATCTATTGGTCATTATAATAACCATACTTGTTTTAAAAGCCACTCAATGTGGCACTTGAATTTTATTATCGTTCAAAAATACAAGGATTATTTTAGAGTTGGGATCGTACCCAAAGACGGGCTACCTGCGTGTCCTTGTTAGAAAAAGAATCTGAATCCACATATTTAGATTGAAGAAGTATTAGGTTTATGCATGATTAATAGCTCAAAGGGATATGTCATAATTAATTTTACACTCTAAGCTCACGTGAGTCATGCTCGGTGTGAGAAACAAGTGGTATTAGTAAAACCTGACGATTGTTCCATGAATTAAGAAATCTTAAGAAATGATGTGGGGCTTATGTATGTTTGACTTCCCAATTAAATGACAAAAAATTCTTTATGGAAAGAAGTCTAAGATCAGTGTCCATAAAGGTGTTTTTACTTTATGGAGATTTGGATATTCTATCATGGGATTTACTCCTGAGGATGAAGGCCAAATTAGGGGGCATTAACTTATGATTAGGGCTTACTCCTGAGAAGGATTCCCATGATTAAAGGGACTTATGATTGGTTTTCATTCCTGAGAAGGGGGATTCACATGATTAAGGAACTTGGGAACTAGTGCAGAAAATGTTTTTAACGTCACCATTTTTTATGTTGGTTATATATAACTGACGGGAAAATCTTTGATACGTGGGTTTTTACATCGGTTATAAAATAACCGACGTAAAAAATACGGATATTAAATTTTTCAAGTCGGTTATTTTAATAACTGACATAAAAAATGAGGTATTTATGAATTTTTTACGTTGGTTATAAAATAACTGACTTTAAAAAGGAGGCATCTGATTCCTTTTTGACGTCAGTTATTAAATAACCAAAATAAAAACCCAACCCGCTGAATATTTCATGTCAGTTATATTATAACTGATGTAAAAAACCAACACCTACCAGTTTTTACGTCGTTTATAAAATAATAGATGTAAAAACTGTGTTTTATGATTTTTTTTTATTTCAGTTATAGAAATACCGACTTAAAAAACCAACATGCGGCTTTTTTGAAGTCGGTTATAAAATAACCAACTTAAAAACATCGTTATCTGATACATTTATAAGGTCGGTTATTATAATAACCGACATTATAAGTGTAATAAAAATATTTTATGACTTCGTTTATTAAATAACAGACGTTATAAAAAATTTAATAAATTAATAGGCCTTGTGGATTGTCATTTATGATTTTTCGATCGACAGACCGACGACTCGTCTCTATTGTGCGGAAAACCCTAATCGACTCTTCGATCTCATTTTTTAAACACATTTTTTCATCAAATTTTTTTATCTTTACTTTCCTCAGATCTATCATCTTCACTCAAAACACTCAGGTAATCCTCCCACGACATTATTTCGTTCATTTTTTCCCCAGATAGTCTATATTTACGTTTTGTGATATTTTGTTTAAACTAAGTATGATTCTTCGATTTCGAACCCTCTTACATCGTTTTTCCATCATCATCTTATTTATTATAACCAGATATATTAGATCGACTACAATATTCATGTAATCCTCACCTACATCTATTTCATTTTTTTTGTTTCGCGGATGCCTGACATTGATGGTAATTTTTGTTTTCATTGACAACTAATGATCTCATTCACCTATATTACTGAAATTTATATGTTAATCAATATGATACACCCACTCTGCATACAAGTGTGATCTATTTTATAAGTATATATGGTTTTTCGTGGTGGAATGTTTGTTTTGGATCCTTGGTTGTTTCTATTTTGGGTATCACTATTTGTTGTTCGATAATCTATTTACGTCGCTTATTTTTGTGGACTATTATAAGTCTTCATATGCTTTTAAAAACTGATTCATTGCACAAAAGAGTAGTTTAGACTAGTAGGAGATATAGTTCATGGTTATCATTTTGAATAATGGCATGATACCAAAACTAGTAAGTTGAGGTTAAAATCCCTAGATATGCCAAAAATAGTATCTTGAGTATAAAATTCCATGGTCTTGGGGGGATGTCAAGAGGTTTGGTGGCCGTCCAGGGGGTTGGGGGTTGTCTAGAGAGTTGGGGGTTGTCCAGGGTGTCCATGGAGGTGCGGGGGGGGGGGGGAAGTCCAGGGGTGTGGGGGGGGGGGGGGATGTCCGGGGGGTGGGGGCCTGTCCAAAGGGTTTGGGGGGTTGTCTGGGGGGGGTGGGGGTTTTCCAGAGGTTTGGGGGTGTCCAGGGGGGTCTCCAAGGGGGTAGGGGTGGGGGGAGGTGTCTAGGAGGGGTGGGGGTGATGTCTAGAGGGGTGGGGCTGTCCAAGGGGTTGGGGATGTCTATAGAGGTGGGGGTCGTCCATGGGGTTGGTGGTGTCTAGGGGGTGTCCAAGGGGTGGGGGTGGTGTTGAGAGGGTTCAGGGGGATTTCCAGAGGGTTGAGGGGTGTCCAGTGTGTCCATGGATGTGGGGGAGGGGGGGGGGGCAGTCCAGGGGGCGTGTGGGTGGGGGGGGGGGGGGGTCCAAGGGGTGCGGGTGTCGAATGGGGTGGGGGCTGTCAAAGGGGGTTGGTGGGGGGGATGTCCAAGGGGTGGGGCCTGTCCAGAGGGTTTGGGAGGTTGTCCGGGGGGTGGGGATGTCTAGAGGGTTGGGGGTGTTCAGGGGGGTGTCCAAGGGGGTAGGGGGTTGGGGTGGTGTCCGGGTGGGGTGGGGGTGCTATCTAGAGGGGTGGGGGCTGTCCAGGGGGTGGGGGGTTTCCCAGAGGGTTGGGGGGATATTCATAGGGTTGGGGTTTTCTAGGGTGTGTCTAAGGGGGTAGGGTTGGGGGAGGTGTCAATGAGGGGCGGGGGTGATGTCTAGAGGGGTGGGGGCTATCCAGGGGGGCTGTCCATAGGGGTGGGGGTTGTCCAAGGGGGTGGTGGTGTCCAGGGGGTGTCCAAGGGGATGGGGTGGTGTTCAGAGGCGTCCGGGGGGATGTCCAGAGGGGTGGCGGTGTCCATTTACATGGGGGGAGGGCAGTCCAGGGGTGGAGGGGGGGGGTCCACAGGGGATGGGGTGTCGAAGTGGGTGGGGGCTGTCCAAGGGGGTGGGGGCCTGTCCGGAGGGTTTGGGTGGTTGTCTGGGTGGTGGGGAATATCCAGTGGGTTGGGGGTGTTCAAGGGGGTGTCCAAGTGGTTAGGGGGTGGTGCCCTGGAGGGGTAGGGGTGCTGTCTAGAGGGGTGGGGCTGTTTAATGGGTGGGGGTTGTCCAGTGGATTGGTGGGCTATGTAGAGGGTTGGGGGATGTCCAGGGGTTATCCAAGGGGGTAGGGGGTGGGGGTGTTGTCATGGAGGGGTCGAGGGTGCTTCCTAGAGGGGTGGGGGTTCTTTCTAGTGGGGTGGGGATGTACATGGGGTGGAGGGGCTTTCTAGAGGGGTGGGGGCTGTACAAGGGGGTGGTGGTGTCCAGGGGTGTCCAATGGGGTGGGTGGTGTTCCGAGGGTCCGGGGGGCAGTCCAGAGGTTTGGGGGGTTTCCAGGGTGTCCATGGAGGTGGGGGAGGGGCAGTCCAGGGGTGTGTGTGGGGGGGGAGGGGGGGTCCAAGGGGGCAGGGGTGTCTAAGGGGGTGGGGGATGTCCAAGGGGGTGGGGGTCTGTCTAGAGGGTTTGTGGGTTGTTCGGGGGGAGTCTGTCCAGAGGGTTGTGTGGTGTCCAGGGGGTTGTCCAAGTGGGTAGGTGGTGGGTGGTAGTGTCCAGGAGGGGTGGGGGTGTCTAGGGGGGGGGGGGGGTTGTCCAAGGGTTTCGTGGTGTCCAAGGGGTGTCCTAGGGGGTGGGGGTGGTGTCCAGGGGTGGGGGGATGTCAAAGGGGGTGGTGGTGTCCATGGGGTGTCCAAGGGGGTGGGGATAAGTGTCTGTTGGTATTGACTACTGCGTCATGGTTTGTGAGATTATTACATGATGGTTGTATTGTTTCATGGATATTAGTGTTTCAATATGAATATATTTGCTTATATATATATTGACCAGTCATTAACTATGAGAAAATTATGGGTTGTGGGGGAGACCATGTCATTGTTTTCAAATATGTGTAGTTACCCTGACCCCATTGTGCCATGATGATTGGCTTTACATTGTGATTTTCTCCATTTGAGTTTTTATTTTAAATTTGATTTGATTCATAGGTTTACTCCATTTTCTTCAATTTTCTACCAACCTTTGGAGGCCCCCTAGTTTTCTTCGATTCAATGGAATTTAAAACAGTTATATCTTGCTATATTTTCTTTTTAAAAATCATATACATGCATATATTTTTAAATATTCATAGATTTTTTTTTATATTTGAAAAAAAAATTTACACTCAAATTATGATTTTTTCATATAAACATAGGTATTATCATAAAAAGATGTTTAATTTTGATATTTTTTATAGGTATTAGTGAGCCGAAATTGGATTACGGCACATCAAATGAGCAACGAATATGAGGAAGGTGTTGATGCCTTTTTGGAATTTTCTAAATGAAATGTTCCAAGTAGTGACATTTTTTCTGTCTATGCCTGAAATGTTAGAATATAAAGAAGCTAAAAAGTAAATAGATAAAAGATCATCTGATTTGTTATGGTTTTAATCCAAGTTACTACCCTTGGATTTGGCATGGTGAAACTGGACGGAATGTCACTGATGATGATGATTCGCAAGAGGGTAACTCTGATGGAATTGAAGAAATGATTCACGATATTTTTGCAGAACAAATTGAGATAGAACTGACAGTTGCGCATCTATATGGTGATTCTAAAAATCCATTATATCCTGGTTGTACAGATTTTACGGTTTTTCGGTGATATTAAGATTGATTAACCTGAAGGGGAATCATGGATGGAGTGACATAAGTTTTACAGAGCTGCTACAATTGAAGAAAGACATTCTTCCAAAAGATAACGATCTTCCAGATTCACATTATAAGGCCAAGAAAATATTATTCCTAAAGGTATTGGGATACAAGAAAATACATGCATGTCCGAATGACTATATTATATATAGGAAGGAATATGAATTTCTATCAGAGTGTCCTAAATTTGGTTTATCATGGTATAAGGTGAATGAAAAATCACAGGCTGATGTAGATATTACCAAGATACCTTCAATGGTATTTTAGTATCTTCCTATAATTCATCGTTTTAAATGTTTATTTTCAAATTCACATGATTCAAAAAGGTTAATATGGCATGCATAAGAGAGATTATGTGATGGAAAAATACATCATCCAGATGATTGTCCATAATGAAAGAAAATTGATGATAAATATTCAACATTTGGAAATGAAATTATAAATATCATACTAAGGTTGTGCACAGATGTAATGAATCCATACAGAACCCTTAGTAGCATACATAGTTCATGGCCTGTTTTATTGGTAATTTACAACCTCTCTCCCAATGTTTGTATATAGTGCAAATTTGTCATGTTGATTATAATGATCTATGGTCTGAAGCAACCCGACAATGACATTGATGTTTATATGTCATCGTTGATTAATGATTTGAATCTTTGATGGGCTGACGATATTAGGGTGTTTGATTCTTATAAAATAGAATTTTTTCAACTGCATGCAGTTCTTTTTTTCACTATAAATGACTTTACACCATATGGATTTTGATCTGTATACAGTGTTAAAGGGTATAAAGCATGTCCAATTGGCAACGAACAGACGTCATATTTTCAATTTCATCACTGGAGGAAAACAGTGTACATGGGTCATCGAATGTTTTTTCCAATGGATCACCCTTATAGAAGACTAAAAAAAGGAATTCAATGGCTTAAAAGAATTTGATATTGCTCCAAAACATTTATCCCCTAATCTGTATTCTGAGAGGGTGAAAACCCTAGTTGTGACATTGGGAAAGACATATAAATTTTGAATTGATAGACATATTTGGATGAAAAGGTAAATATTTTTTGAGCTACCAGATTGAAGATATCATGAAGTTAGACATAATAATAATGTCATGCCCGTAGAGAAGAATACCTGCGATTGTTTGATTGGAACATTGTTAGATATTAAAGGAGAGACAAAATATGGGTTGAATGAAAGTTTAGACTTACTATCAATGGGAATACATTTGGAATTATCTCCATCTCCTAAAGGAAGACGAACATTTCATCCCCCGACATGTCATTCATTATCAAAGAGGGAGAAAATTAGCTTTTGTCAGTGTCTTAATTATATCAAAGTGCCTCACGGTTATTCTTCAAATGTAAAAAATTTGGTCTCCTTAAAGGACTAGAAGTTTATAGGTATGAAATCACATGATTGTCATGTCATGATGCACAAAATTCAACCAGTTGCATTGCGTGGAATATTTCTCATTCAGGTCAGAAAGACTATAATGATGTTGTGTTATTTTTTCAATTCAATTTGTAATAAGGATATTGATGTGAATGCATTGAACATTTTTGAAAAGAATGCAATTTTTATACTTTGTCAATTGGAAATGTATTTTCCACCAAACTTTTTTGATCAAATGGTGCATTTAATGATTCATCTGGTGCGAGAAATAATGCATTGTGGACCTGTATATCTTCATCGGATATATCCTATTGAAATGTATATGAAAATATGGAATGGGTATGTTAAAAATCCATATCAACCTAAAGCCTCCATTATTGAAAAGTATATTTCTGAGGAGGTTGTAGAGTTTTGTACGAGCTACTTGGCTGCGGCACGACACATAGGTTTGCCTCAATCTTGCCATGAATGAGTTGATAATAAGGGAAAGGGGTTTCTTGTCTTGAAAGTCAAATAATTGTCAGCTGAACAGATGAAGAATTTAGAATCATACATCATGAATAACATAGTTGATGCTCAACCATATATCACATTGCATATTAATGAGTAAAAACAATGTCATCCAAAGAAGAAAGAAATGTGGATTTTGAATGAGCACAACAAAAAAATTTTGTTATGGTTTTAAAAAAACTTTCTTGGTAGATTAAATGTATCAGAGACATTAAAATGGATAGTGGGTAGTCCATGTTTAAATGTGATTACATGGTCCGGTTATGACATTTATGGCTATACACTTTATACGAATGCTCAGGACAACAGAAGTGCACTTCAGAATAGTGGTGTGTTGGTGTTTGCAGAAGCAATGTATTTTTCGAGTGCTAAGGACAAAAACCCAAGTTCTGCATCAAGTTCATATTATGGAGTGATTGATCAAATATGGGAGGTTTATTACATTAAAATTAAAGTTTCTGTTTTTAACTGAAAATGGTCTATCAGTAACCACAATGTCAGAGACGATGAATTATGAATGAAACTTGTTAATCTGAATAGATTGGAAGACACAACTGATTATTTATAATGGAAACACATGAAAAATATATTTCTATCTAGTATATCAATCATATATGGAGTGAGATATTGTTTTACAAGGGAAAACAATATGTTGGTGAGGATGAACTTGATGAAGATGCTGATTTATGTGAGATCCCTACTTCCAGGGAATTATTAACAGAACATAATGATAAGCATGTTAAAGACATGGTTTGTTCAATAAGGAACGATCACGACGAAGGAATTTGGGAAAACAATCCATTTGTAAATTCCTAAAATTACAGGTAACATATGTTTATTTCTTGTTTACATTTATTTTTTACATAAAATGTTAGATATTGTAAGTTAATTCGTTATTAAAACATGAATTAAAACAAAATAAGTATAAGTTTTTTTTAAAGATTTTTTAGTTTACTTTATCATGTTTACCATTACAATAATTATATATATATTATTTTTTTCAGTGACAATTACATTACCATGTTTACCATGTTTACCAGGTTTACCATGTTTACCAAGTTACCATCTTTACCATCTTTAACATCTTTACCATTGTTTAACATGCTTACCATATTAACAGTGTTTACTATTATGTAACTTAGTACAATTTTCTATTTTCTGATAACAGTAGTATTAAAAATATTTGAATTTTTCTATTTGTGAACTATTGTTTTTTTTTATTTGAAGGATAATGACAGATCATTCAGTTGATCAACCACATGATTATAGAGATGAGAATATTGGTCATACCACTGGAGAGGAACATACACATGCTCCACTTGATGTTCCCCAATCTTCCACATGTGCTCTTATTATGACAAAAATATCAAGAGTTGGTAAATGTGGGTGCACACGTTTACAAAAATTAGCACTTTCCCATACGTAGGATCATAGGATACTCGTTGAGTTTGATGATGAGAATATTCCTAGAGGTCCAAATGCAAAAGATTTAAAGATTTTTTTATTAACTCAGGCTACGAGAAAAATAAAAAAATATTATGATGAACAGAGAAGTGTTGATAAAGTTATAATCTCTCAGTTGTGGGAGACAATTTTGGTAAGATCATTTTCTATTTCTTGAATATTCATTAAATGTTTCTAGTATATATAGTATGTTTAACTACTTCATCATCATATGACATTTGATATTCCTGACACTGAATGAGTCAGGAAGAAATGATTATCAATGACTGCTAGGAGATGGAGGGATTTCAAATCAACCCTCTCATCTGATTTCATTTTTGGTCATAGTAGTCATGACAATCCATGTCATATATTTTCTTTTTATAAATGAAGACACATGGTGACAGCTTTTAGAAAGTATAATAAAAGAGTCATTTTTGGTAAGGGAAATGTAAACTTTTATAATCTTTCTTATATAACTGATCATATTATTTTTTTTGTTAATGATTTCTTATTCTTAATTTATAGCAAACATGGAAAGCTCATCAAGAGATCCAATCAAAAAATGTGTACCCTCATAGTTTATATCGAGGATGGTTGGCATTTTTGGAAGAACTAATTATGGTGGAAAATTTTCATAAACTAAGAGATGAGACTTCATGCTCTGGAGAGGTGGACCCTCCATCCCCTCCATGTGGACATGAAAAATAGAAGAGAGCTTGGATGGGAAAAAAAGGGAAATATATTTAGGATGAATCGAGAATCACAACTGAGTGGATTGTAAGATATCTATTTTATTTATTTAAGTTAACTATTTTATTCCTATAATTTCAATCATTACAGAAATGTTCAATTAATTAGTATAAGACTCTCTTGAGGAGAAGAACTTATAGGGGGATTTTACAGCTATTGGGAGGCCATAAAGTTTATCTTTAGAATTGGGAATGCCCGAACATCTTGGTCGTGTAAGAGGATATCTGGCAGGTGAATCGGAAAGAAAAGTTTTTCCACGTTTTTCAACTTCTAACGTTGACGGTGTTTATAAAAAAAATTATTACTTTGAGGCTGAAGTTAATAATATTAATTCGAAGATGGAGGAAAAGATTAGAGCATCGGTACAGTCTATGTTTTCATACATGCAAAGACAATTTTAGACTGAAGCTCCCACTCCTCCACCTCCCCCTGCAGACCCCATTATTTCTCCTCCACCTCCGCTAGTAGCTCCCCCACCTCAGCCTGCAGACCCCATTTTTTATCCTACTCCTCCGCCGCAGCTTCATACATATTTGTGAGTTGTATGTTGATGATCATCAACATCATATAGTTTCATATGGGTTGGTATATTTAATAAGAGATATAGTTCATCATCAACAATTAGAGGTAGAGAATCAGAGGGTCATTGTACAGGATATTATAGATAGATCCGCTCAAGAACCATTATATACAGATGAGGTGACGAATGTTGGACATAGTATCGGCCATTTTTTAATTTGGAAATCCAGACTTATTTGACTCATTACCATAGAGGTATGAATGTTATATCTTTTATATTATTTTATTTATTAATCTTGGTATATAATTTGAAATCCAATATGTTTTTCTATTTATTCTTACTGGAATACTTCAAAGGTAAATAAATACTGTATAAACAACAACAAATAAAAATGACATTGAAATTAGATACAGATTCTAGAAGTCTTGACAGATTTTCAAGATATTCAAATTTTTGGCCGGGTCATTATGAGTTTCCAATGGAAGCTCATGTTTTTGGATGTGCAATAACTGTGGGGATTATGAAAACTGATATCATGGAGCCTGTTACTGGAGATTAATGGAGCATCAACGTGGTGAAAATTTTTTCCATGTAAGTCATAACACATTATCCCTTTATTATATCTATTAAAAATGTATACTTATGTCTGTTTTGTATTAGGTATCTTTAAAACATTTTTGAGTGGAATGAGCTGACAGATGAATATGGATTCATGGACCCACAATTGATTTCCCCCGAAGCATGTGCATTGGATGAGGAACAAAGAATTCTTTATATTCCTGAAATACTTGAACAGAATATAGTCACACAATGTTGGATGATGCCATTTTTTGAGAGGTATGAAACACATCTCTCTCAAATATTTCATTATCTTTTAACATAAAATACCAGTAACCATAAAATTTATTTTATTAGTGATCATTGGATGTTAGGGGTTTTGTTCCCAAAGGAGAAAACACATAATTGGATATGCTCTATCCATAATGCTATGTGGGAAAGTATTATGAATATATTGGAAAATTATGTATCAATTTCTCAATAGTTTTATATATTATAATGAATTTTAAATTTACCCCATTTGTATTATTTGCTAACAGGGCATGGGTCTACTTTCAAAAAAACAGAATGAAAAGGAGTGCAAAGATAAGATATGTAAATGAGAAGGTAAATATCTATTTATAATTTTTACTTTTTAATTTATTAAATAAAAATAATATATTGAATTTAAACTCATACAAATAGATTAGTCATGAACAACAAGGCTTCATTGAATACATATATTATTTGTTAAGGTTTATGTATGAAATAATGACAACTAGGACAGTTGTGAACTTTGACCTGGTAAGATTTCCTTTTAAACATTGCCATAATATTTCAATTTGGTTTATTCATTATACATGTTAACTACTATCCTTTTCATTTTTATCTGTTTGATGACACTCAACCATATACTGCTCTAGACATCAAACACTTACAAGTGGAGTGGTCAAATTATTTTACAGGTTTGATTGAATTTTAGTTGTTTGTAGTGTAAAATTTAATTTTGAATATTGTCATTGTAATTGTGTATTTGGCTGTTGTTTAGGTTGGATTTAGTTTTTTTAATATGGAAATGTATGTTTTGAATGTTATATATTTGAATGTTTAATTTTTCTCTACTTCTTGTTTTGATCTACATATGATGGTTTTTTTGTATGGATTATGGTCTGGGGGGAGGGGTTCCAAGGGTGTGTGTGGGAGGGGGGGTTTTCAGTGGGGTGGGGTGCTTAGGGGTGTGGGAGGTATGTCCGGTGTGGTGGGGGGGGGGGGGGTTCTGTGTGTCAATTAGAGTGGGTGGCAGTCTAGGTGGTGGGAGAATTTCCAAGAGGGTAGAAGGGTTGTCCAGGGGAGTGGGAGGCTGTCCAGGGGGTGTCCAGGGGTGTGGGGGTGTCCTTTGGGATGAGTGTAAGGGTTGGTGTCCTGAGAACCAACTTTTTTGTACTTTTATTACATAAATATGCACTTATTATATATTGTTCATTGTTCTGTATGACTATAATTTAATAATGTCTTGGAATATTTGTTGCATTAATACAGTCATAGAAGATCTGTGCCATGATGAGAACCTTGAAATGCTATAACAATATTCTTAAATAAAGTTCTACGGTTGGATGACATACTATGATAGGACACATAGTATACAGACCATCATGTGCGAGTACTCGTAATAAGACGAGACTCTCTCTCATGAAGTGTGCACTTGGTAATCTCTATGATGGCAGATTATAAGAACAGACCCGCCAGTAGTAATTCCACATGTCTTGGTGTCATTGGATATTGCTATCTACGAGCGTGTGTAATGGTTCTTAGACAGAAATATTATCATTAACTCATGTAATGACTCACACAATTAGATTTACTGACGAAAACCGTCACACAGACATTTGGTGAGAAGTAGGGTACGTTGGGTGTGTCACGAGTGACATTTTGTTAATGGATAAGTAGAGGAAGGATTTTTCCCTTCCATTTATGAAAGTTGATATCTCGGCCCTTTGATTGAAATAGAACTATCGCATTAAATTCCTTGTCCATGGTGTAAACGACGAGTTTATTTCAGGTAGTCAAAGAATGATTGATCAAGTATATAGGTTTATGACACTTCCATGAAACCTTCTTGATGAGATATCGAGACAAAGGGATTAAATTACACAGTAAGCGTTTGTATGAGGTGATATGTCAATGTGGCGTCAACTTCTTTCTCTTGGGTGCCTTGACCCGTTGCTAGACAGTAATCTTGGACTTTAGGCAAGCCTGCCTAATGCCAACGAGAAAGAGGCCTAGAGGGTCACACACAAAGTGTATCCAAGTATCTCAAGTTGAATAAAGATTATACCCGTACGTGGTTTAAAAATTATTCAAGGAAGCCTAAGTTGTTTTAAATGATGGAGGAAAAATTAAATAAAACAAGTAAACACTGTGTATTATTAAATGTACACGCCGTGTAGTTTTATATTGGAAAGGAAATGAATATATGGAAACAAGATATACATGCGGTGTACATTTAATGTACATGCCGTGTAGTTTTCAATGAAAAACAAGTACATGCTGTGTATTTATTATTACACGCCGTGTAGTTTTTCCAGTCGGGTTTTTGAGGATATAATATCCTTTTATTAAATGATATTTATTATAATCAGCGTGAGCACATGTCAAGAAATTAATTATTCGACATGGGGGTTTTCAATAAGAGTTAATGAAATAAATGAAACGCGTAATGTGTTTATTTATTGTCATAACTCTACAACCTCAAACTCGATAATAAATATCCTCACAACCCAAATCTTTTCCTACAGAAGAGAATCGTTGTGAAAAACATCTCTGGAGAATTATTTCAAGACCGAAAGAACCTCTCCCTCCAAGAACACTCTCAAGATCAAGATATATCCTCTTCCATTGGATCAAGAAGATCAAAGGCGGACAACGCAAGCAAAGGCTTCTCCACGCTAGCACCCGGAGAATCCTTTGATGACGTCCAGAGATACAAGGTACACGTGTGGATCACCTCTAGAGGGAGTCTAAATGTGGCTTCTACGATGCAACGACGGATCACATCAACAACATGATCGAGAACATCAATGATGAAAGAACACCCAAAAGTTATTTCTTTATAATTAATTTAATTAACTATAATCAACTTGTAACGATCCTTGTTTGTGGTTCCGGGACAAACCATCTTCTTTGTCCTTTTCTGTGATTCGATCCATGGAGACTGACGTTTAACATCATATTGATCCCGGATTGATCATTTCTGATGACAAAAAGCCAATTGGTCACATCCACCCACACGCTTCTGCTGCGCCCAGAACCTTCAAGTGGAATTAGAGTGAGGTTACAATGTTGAATATAGGTATTTAATTTTCATTGATAATTTACGCATTCATATTTGATTTAATTCGAAATAAATCGTTCTATAAATCTGAATTAATCATATCTATTCTTCCTCCTTAATTTCTCGATTCATATCACATAAAAAACATTTTAATTTTAATTTTTATTAAAATAAAAATGAGGAACTCATCCGGAGGAGCCGATCTTTCTGTCTGTAAAACATGGGATTACACGACGTGTAATTAAAACCACACACCTTGTACCTAGGTTCAACGAACCGGCACTGGTCTGCCAAACCACTCTGTGTGAATTGATTATGGCTAAGTTCTAATCATGCCGTGTTGAAAGGAATAGAACTACGCGTGGAAACCGGAATACACGACATGTATGTTGGAACAACACGCCGTGTAGTCCGTTCTGAACCAGGTGAAAATGTGTACAAAGATAAGCCGCGTACTACATACACAGGATTGTCAGGCCGGTTACTGCGTAATAAGGAAGTAAACGCTGTGTATGATTCATCTACATGCCGTGTACTCTAAAATTTCCAATGTACAGAAAACATGCCAAAGCCCCGGTGTGTACTTTGGATAAAAGGGGAAATGAAAAATACACGCCGTGTAATTATAAACTACATGCCTTGTACTTTCCAGAAATGTAATTTCACCAGGTTTCCTCTAATGTAAAAAGACCCATAAAAGGAATATGGGTGAGAGGAATCTCAAGGAAATTCATAGAGGGATTTAAGATAAAGAATTGATTAATTATAAGATCATAATTAATTAAATTTGAGCATGTCTTATCTTAAATAAAAGAACAATTGAAATAATTTGAATTCTAAATATGCGTAAATATTGTTACATACTGTTCATGATCCTGAGCTAGACCAAAGACCATTTATATGTGTATGGTTTCATTTAAATTTATTTAATTTTATTTTTTTGGCCTGTGAGCCTTCTTCCAATAAAATATAGGGCATACGTGCCCATGGTTTATTTAATGTAAACCCATGTAATGGATGATCTCCCAAGCCAGGGGAAGCCGAGGCGAAACCGACACATGAAGATACAAAGGTGGACATGTGGGAGCTAAAAAACACGAACCATCAGGTTTAAGGTGTTTTCCCTCGGCCAGGGTTAGCTTATCAAAAATACTAGATAAGCTAACCAATAGAAGCTCATGATCATGCCATCTTATTTTATTTCTATCTGATTGCATGGTTTATTTATTATATATGTGTTGTCACGATCACATAATTAATAAAATGAACAAGCATGCAAAGATGGAATAAAATAAAAACCAGTATATGCGTAAACATTATTAGAACATGGTTAATAACTTAAGCAAGCATCACTTAATATTAACAAACATATGATAATGTGAAACTACGCATAAAGGAATAAAATCCCTCAATACCATATTATGTCAGACCAAGCCTTCTGTTACCTAATTAAGGGAAAGACTCAATAAAACTATGTCTTTGACCAACCCTTGTTGGGACAGTTACTTTTATAAAGGAAGCCCTTATGAAAGGTTTCAGGTTAACTTAACCATATTACATCAAGAGAAGTATCCTTTGCTAGACTTGGTGTAATATTAGATGCAAGAGTTGAGGAAATCAAAGTAAGGATTTTAGGATTGGGGAGTCCACTCAACAGATCAAGGAACTGTAAGCACACAGTTGGCAAAGACCTGCCTACCTAAATACCTTCAAATAGCTTGACCAACCCTTGTTGGGGTTTTGCAAAGGGGAATATGGATCCTTGCCACTATAATGTCAAAGCAACTGGACATTCCGAGTTCAATGGTGAGGGCCATTGGGACTTGATAAAATAGTGGGAGACTTAATAAAATTTATTATTTCTCATAAAATGTAATCAAGAAAGTAGTGATGAATCTGCTCTTTTAATTTGCAGAATCAATATGACAAACACATCAACCACATTTTCTCTGCGATCAATTCTGGATAAAGACAACATCCTCACCGGAAGTAAATTTCAGGAATGGTTTAGGCGTCTTCGGGTTATCCTACATCCTGAACAGAAGTTTTATGTGCTGGAGTCCTCACTTCTTGATTCTCCTGCCCCAGGGGCGAGTGATGAAGATTTCCTAGTCTATGATCAACATTTTAACGATGCTCTCGATGTTCAATGTTTGATGCTGTCATCTATGTCTAGTGAGCTCATGAAGTCTCATGAAGACATGGATGCCTACAGCATGCTCAAGCATCTCTATGGTTTATACTAGGAGAGAGCAAGATAGGAAAGGTGTGAGATCTCTAAGGCTCGGTTTCAGAGCATGCTTGGAGAGGGTGCCCCAGCTGGGCCTCATGTAGTCAAGCTCATTGGATACATTGAGTGCTAGGAGGTTCTAGGTTTTAAAATCCTTGATGAACTGGGTACCGATCTCATTCTCACATCACTCCCCTAGAGCTTCTCAATCTTTGTTGTGAACTGTAATATGAACAACATTGAGAAGTCTTTGTCTGATCTTCTCATCCTCATTCTCCAAGTGGACATTGACATGAAGCGTGAAAGGCCTTCTGTCCTCGTGGTGAATAAAAGGAAAGGGAAGGTGAAGAGATTTAATCCCAAATCTTATTCAAGGCCTTCCCAGAAAAAAAAGATCAAAGGGGAGGCAAAAGAACATGATACTGTTTGTTTTTCATGTGGCAAGAAGGGACACTGGAAGAAAAACTGCACCCAGCCAAGGAAGCAAGGGGAAGCTTCATGTGCGTTTGTTATCGAATTCAATCTATCTGTTTCTACTAATTGTGTATTAGATACTGCTTGTAGTGATCACATCTGTATCCAAATACAGGAACCATGTAGATTCAGGAAGATTGATCGAGGGGAGGTAGATCTACGAGTAGCCAACGGAGCCAGACTTGCTGTTGTAGCTGTCGGAGACTACCACATCACATTGCCTACCGTGATGGTCTTGGTTTTGAAAGGTTGTTATTATGTGCCTTCTGTTACTAAAAATATTATTTTAGTATCCAGATTAGATACTGATGGATTCATATTCAGGTTTGGAAATGAATGTTTCTACTTTTATAAAGATAGCATTTTTTGCAGGGCACATTTATATAACGACGTTTATGTGTTAGAATACACCAACCAAGTAATGGAAATCGATAAAAAAGTTGATTCACGTGACTCATACCACCACCATCTTTGGAATTATCGGCTAGGTCATGTCAATGAGAAATGTTTGACAAAATTACATCAAGATGGGTATTTAGATTCTTTCGAACTAAAACCACTTGGTGTATGTCATGCGTGTCTACAAGGAAAAATGACCAAAGCCCCATTTAGTGGGAAAGGTGAAAGATCTAAAGAGCATCTAGAATTAGTTCAAACAGATGTGTGTGGACCATTTCTAGTTGAAGCAAGGGGTGGGTTCTGGTACTTAATAAATTTTACTGATGATTTTAGTAGATATGGATATATCTATTTAGTGAGGTATAAGTCAGATTCTTTTGATCGGTTCAAAGAATACGAGATTGAAGTTGAGAACCAACTTGGTAAGAAGATTATGAAACTCCGCTTTGATAGAGGAGGAGAATATCTTAATCAATAATTCATTGATTTCTTACGAGAGTGTGGGATTCTATCTCAACTCACTCCTCCTTACACACCGCAGTGGAATGGTGTAAGTTAAAGGAGGAACCGCACCCTGTTGGAAATGGTGAGATCAATGATGAGTCATTCGAGTCTTCCATTATCCTTTTGGGGATATGCATTAAAAATAGCAGTGCACATAGTAAACCAAGTACCAACTAAATAGATAAATGGTATTCCATACAAATTATGGAGTGGACGCAAAGCCATGTTATCGAATTTACATGTGTGGGGTACTGAAGCATTTTTTAAGGCCTCTTCAGGTAACAAACTTTCACCCCGAGGCACAAAGTGTATATTTATAGGATATTCCAAGGAAACAAGGGGATATTACCTATACAACCCCTCATACAAAAAGGTTACAGTGGCAAGACACACCATATTCCTTGAGAGGGAGGACATCTCCAAAAGAGATAGTGGGAGCGAGATAGACTTAGATGAAGTCGAGGCTCAAGATACACATGAGTTGGTTCAAGAACAGATTCCACAAAGCCCCATGGAAGAACAATCTATTCCAGAGAAACAAGAACTGTGTAGGAGCATGAGAGAGGTGAGAGAACTAGAATGATATGGTTTTCTTGTCACTGAGGTTGGTGACTCATTATTGGATGACAATGATGATCCTCCTACATACAAGAAAGCAGTTGAAGGCACGGAAGTTTCCTAGTGGAAAGATTCCATGAATTCTGAAATGGATTCCATGTACCAAAACCAAGTTTGGATTTTGGTAGATCCTCTAGTTGATGTAAAGCCTATTTGTAATAAATGGGTATTCAAGAAGAAACTGGACATGGTGGGGCAAGTCAGCACCTACAAGTCACAACTAGTTGCAAAAGGTTTTAGACAGCGTCAAGGAATTGACTATGATGAAACCTTTTGACCGGTTGTAATGTTGAAGTCCATCAGAATCCTATTGTCCATTTCTGCTTACCATGACTTTGAAATTTGGAAAATGGATGTCAAAACAGCTTTCCTAAACGGGAACCTCCAGGAAGATGTCTACATGACACAACCTGAAGGGTTTGTGACTCCAAAGGATGCCAACAAGGTATGCAATTTATAGAAATCCATTTATAGATTAAAGAAACAATCAAGGTCATGGAACATTCGTTTTGATGAAGCTATTATAGAATTTGGCTTTGTTAAGAATGAATGTGAGCCTTGTGTCTACAAAAGGTTTAGTGGAAGTGAAGTCGTTTTCCTAATAGTGTATGTTGATGACATATTGCTAATTGGAAATGAAGTACATGTCTTACAGTCAGTTATGGCATGGCCGCATAAATTCTTCTCCATGAAAGACTTAGGCGAGGCGGCATTTATTCTTGGGATCAAGATCAATCGTGATAGATCTAGGATAATGTTGGGCCTGAGTCAAAGTACATACATTGACAAGATACTGAGGAGATTCAGTATGGAACCGTCCAAGAGAGGATTATTACCAGTGTCACATGGCATTCATCTTTCCATGAAAATGTGTCCTCAGACACATGAGGAAAGAAAGAGGATGTCAAGGATCCCTTAAGAATCCGCGATTGGGTCAGTCATGTATGCTATGCTATGTGAGAGGATAGATGTTTCTTACGCATTAAGTGTGGTAGGCAGATATCAAGCTGATCTAGGAGACCGCCATTGGATGGAAGTCAAGAAAATCCTTAAGTATCTGAGGCGTACTAAGGATATGTTCCTGGTTTATGGAGGAGATGAGGAACTAGTCATCAGGGGACATGTAGATGCTAGTTTCTAGACTGATCAAGATGACATGAAGTCACAGACTGAATACATCTTTAGTATTAATGGATGTGCAATGAGCTAGAAGTGCTCAAAACAAAGTGTGGTGGCCGATTCTACAGTAGAGTCCGAGTATATCGTAACTTCTGAGGCAGTTAAAGAATCGGTATGGATGGGATGCTTTGTCCAAGAGCTGGATGTACTACCAAGCTATAAAGATCCTATCACACTCTATTGTGATAAAACTGTAGCGGTGGAACTTTTAAAAGAGCCAAGGTCACATCAGCAGTCAAAGCACATACTTCGGAAATATCATCTCTTGAGGGATTTTTCTCAGAGAGGTGAAGTTCCAGTGAGCAGTATTTCCACGAAAGACAATGTGGCGGACCCATTGACTAAACCCCTGACTCAGTAGAAACATGATCATCATGTGAGGTCTATCAGACTAAAAGTCGTAGACAGTTGGATCTAGTCCAAGTGGGAGTTTGTAAGGGTTGGTGTCCTCAGAACCAACTGTTTTTTACTTTTATTAAATAAATGTTCACTTATTATATATTGTTCATTTTTCTGCATGACTATAATATAATAATGTCCTGGAAAATTTGTTGCATTAATATAGTCATAGCAGATCCCCTCTATGATGATAAACTTGAAATGCTATAACAATATTCTTAAATAATGTTCTGCGGTTGGATGTCACACTATGATAGGACACATAGTATACAGACCGTCAAGTGCGAGTACTCGTAAGAAGACGAGACTCACTCTCATAGAGTTTGTACATGGTAATTTCTATGATGGTAGATTATAAGAACAGACCCGCCAGTAGTAATTCTGCTTGTCTTGGTGTCATCGGATATTGCTATCTATGAGCATGTGTAATTGTCCTTAGACTGAAAGATTATCATTAACTCATGTCATGACTCACCCACATAGATTTACTGACGAAAACCATCACGCAAACAGTTGGTGGGAAGTAGGGTACGTTGGGTACATCACGAGTGACATGTTGTTAATGGATAAGTCGAGGAAGGATTTGTCCCTTCCATTTATGGAAGTTCATATCTAGTCCTTTTGATTGAAATAGAACTGTCGCATTAAATTCCATGGCCATAGTTTAAACGACGAGTTTATTTTGAGATAGTCAAAGAACGACAGATCAAGAATATAGGATTATGACACTTCCATGAAACCTGCTTGATGAGATATAGAGACAAAGGGATTAAATTACACAGTAAGCGTTCGTATGAGGTGATACTTCAATGCGGCATCAACTTATTTCTCTTGGGTGTCGTGACCCATTGCTAGACAGTAATCTTGGACTTTAGGCAAGCCTGCCTAATGCCAATGAGAAAGAGGCCTAGAGGGCCACACACTATGTGTATCCAAGTATCTCAAGTTTAATAAAGATTACTCCCATATGTGGTTTAATAATTATTCAAGGAAGCCTAAGTTGTTTTAATTGATGGAGGAAAAATTAAACAAAACAAGTACATGTTGTGTATTATTAAATGTACACGCCGTGTAGTTTTATTTTGGAATGGAAATGAATAAATTAAAATAAGATATACATGGCGTGTACATTTAATGTACACGACCTGTAGTTTTCAATGAAAAAAAAGTATGCACCGTGTATTTATTATTACACGCAGTGTAGTTTTTCCATTCTAGTTTATGATGATATAATATTGTTTTATTAAATGATATTTATTATAATCAGCGTGACTACATGTAAAAGAATTAATTATTCGACATGGGGGGTTTCAATAAGAGTTATTGAAATAAATTAAACGCGTAAAACGTTTATCTATTGTCATATCTCTACAACCTCAAACTCGATTATAAATATCCTCACAACCCAAATATTTTCATACACAAGAGAATCATTGTGCAGAACATATCTGGAGAATTCTTTCAAGACTGAAAGAACCTATTCCTCCAAGAACGCTCTCAAGACTGAGAGAGATCCTCTTCCATCGGATCAAGATGATCTAAGGCGGACAATGCAAGAAAAGGCTTCTCCACGCTAGCACCCGGAGAATCCTTTGGTGACGTCTAGAGATACAAGGTACATGTTTGGATCACTTCTAGAGGGAGTCTACACTTGGTTTCTAAGATGCAACGACAGATCACATCGACAACGTGATCGAGAACATAAATGAAGAAAGAACAACCAAAAGGTATTTATTTATAATTAATTAAATTAACTATAATCAACCTATAACGATCATTGTTTGTGGTTCTGGGACAAACCATATTTTTTGTCCTTTTCTGTGATTCGATCCTTGGAGACTGACGTTTAATGTCGTATTGATCACGGATTGATCATTTCTAATGACAAAAATCCATGTGGGCACATCCACCCACGCGCTTCCACAGCGCCCAGATCCTTCAGTGAGTGGGGTTTCCAGGGGTGTGGGAGGGATGTCCAGTGGGGTGGGGGGGTGTCAAGTGGGGGTGGTGGGGGTGTCAAGTGTGGGGGGGGGGGGGTTCTGGGTGTCCATGGGGATGGGGGGGGGGGTAGTCTAGTGGGGTGGGAGAGGAGGTGTTGCCATCCCTCAGGGGGCCGAACACCGCTGTAAGGTATTCATCACTCGCACATGTGGAACATTTTAAGAGCTCAATATTCTCATGTGGGAGTGATGAGTACCTTCCATCGGCGTGCCCCCTGAGGGGGTGTCCAGGAGGGTGTGGGGGGGGGGGGGTTGTTCAAGGGTGTTTGCAGCTGTTCAGTGGTGTGGGAGGGATTTCCAAGGGTGTGGGATTGCTTTCCAGGGGGTGGGGGATATAGATGAGGGTGTTGGGGGGGGGGGGGGTTGTACATGGGTGTTTGGTGCTGTTTAGGGGGTCGGGGGGCAGTCTAGGGGTGTGGTGGTGGTTGTCCAGTGGGGTGAGGGGGGTTGTCCCGGTGTGTCAGGGGTTGTCCAAGGGGTCGGGGGCAGTCCAGGGGTGTGTTTGGGGCTGTCCAGTGGGGTGAGGGGGGGCTATTCAGGGAGTGGTGGGGGGTTGTCATGTGGGGTATGTTTTAAATGATATCAATGTAAATGATTAATTTTGATTTGGTTCCATTTTTGGTCTGCTTTTGTTTTTGTGGTACAGAATCTTGATTTGGTTTCTGGTTGTTTCTGGGGAGAGTAGGGAACTGCATTCCATTAAAAAAAATTGGTCTTCCACGTCGGTTATTTTAAAACTGATGTGATAAAGAAATGGAGAAGGGTTTATCAAGTCAGTTATTTGAATAACTGATGTGATAAACACATATGGAATGGTTTATCACGTCGGTTATTTAATAAATGATGTGTTAGAACCCCTCAGACTGGTTTATCATGGCGGTTATTATATAATAGACGTGATAAACCATTTCCCAAGGGTTTATCACATCGTTAATTTAATATCTGACGTTATAAACCTCCCCCGAACTATTTTATCACGTCATTTATATAATAACTGATGTGATAAACCCCCCTAGTTTATCACGTCGGTTCTACAATAACTGGGGTGATAAAGGCTGATTAAATGGTTTATCACGTCGGTTATTATATAACTGACGTGATAAACCCCTCGTACTCTTTTATCATGATGTTTATATAATAACTGACATGATAAACCCTCCCCCTTTGGTATTTTCACATCAGTTAATTAATAATAGACGTCATAAACACCAAGATTTAATGTTTTTTACATCGGTTTTTTAATAACTGATGTAAAAAACAATATTTATAACGTCATCCGTATTAACGTCGATTAAAAATCGACATAAAAATGAAAAATAACCAACATAAAAATCGATTTATGCACTAGTGGGGGATTACTCTTAAGGAGGATTCCCATGATTAAGGAATATTGGGATTACTCCTAAGGAGGATTCCCATGATTAAGGAACATTAGGCTTACTCCTAAGGAGGATTCCAAAGTTAAAGGAAATTATGACTCGGGCTTACTCCTGAAAAAGAGGCCGAGGTTATGGGTACTTTGTAATTTGGGGATTAATCCTAATATGGAGGACCAAATCAAAATAACTTAAGACATGGGCTTACCTTTAAAGAGGATTCCCATGAACAGGGAACTTGGGGCTTACTCTTATAGAGGATACCCATGTTAAGGGAAATTATGACTGGGGCTTATTCAAGAAAAAGTGGCCCAATTTAAGGGGACTTGAGACGTGGGTCTTACTCTAGAGAAGGAGTCACAAATAAAAATAACTTCTCAGAATTCCATTCAGATAAGGAAGCAAACAAAGGATCCATGCCAAAAATGTCTTTGAAGAAGGTTTTGAAGGCGAAATCTTGACAAGGAGAGGTGAATTTGAGGAATGAATGTGAATTGGAAGGAGGCACACATGTATTGGTCTGGCGTGCAAGTCCTATTCACGCAAGTATACATGCGCGACATGAGTTCACATTGGTGATGAAGAACCTATGAATTGATTCATGGGAGACTTTAAATTAGAGCCCTTAGTATCATCTCTAGAGGCTTTCAGATGTGTGGAGTGAATGTTTCCTTTAGAGGGAAAGGTGGCGCCGAAGTTTCTTCACTTCCCATAAGGGTTGGGCACTTAGGCGCACAAGTATTGATGAGTTATAATACTTAGGCCTTATTCTTTTTCTTTAGATCTTCCATTCTAGGTAAAGAATGACCTTAGAAGTGTTCAAAAGACTTCAGACAAAGACTTGGTCAACCAGAGCATGAATCCGAGTTTTGGATTTTTCGTCCTTGAAATGGGGGACCCATAGGGAGTATTTATTGGCCACATGAGGCTTCGGTGAAATTTCACTTAGGGCACACGAGTGACTTGCGTGATATATATCTCGTGCGCAAGTGACTTGCACGCCCAAGGATGGTGCACATGTATACTTGCGCACCTTAATGCCTTTTCAATATTTGAGGACTCTTCCCTCTTTTTTTCTCAAGGTATTCCTCTTAGTCAATATTTGGACTCTACGACTGAACGGAGCGTCAACAGGGTGTTCCTAATTACACTAAGATAGATGATATTTTTTTATCATTATTGATAATATGTTGATGTGTGTTTGAGTTTTTTGGTACACCCAAGGATCTAGTAACCCACTTGTTTATATTCTTAATATATGAAATAAGTAATCTATAAATATTATATAGTTAGTTATCAACCATATCATTTGGTCTCTATGATTCCATCCATGAAAAAATTATTATCCAATTGGGTATGAGGTTGGTTCCCCCTTGATCCCAATGAGGCATGGGTCCCCGATACTATATGTGGGGTAGGTACTTCCCCAGGTGATAGGGTGTAGATATTAGACCTATAAAGGTTATTTTTTCCTAATGGGGTATGAAATTAGTCTTCCCTCCATTAGGATCCAGTACATCATGGAAAAATGTTCACTCTACAGTGATGTTCATGTCATTTATCATGGTTTATTTGAGGTAGAAAGGGATTATATTGTCATTGTAGTTATAGTGCAAGATTATATTACCTTTATAGTTATTGGGATATATAAATCTCATCCAATTTTATTTTTCATATGAGTTATAGATGCTCTATCAAAATCCATATTTTTTTAGGCATTAGTTACACGAGGTATTTATGGTTTCTCATGGGATACAATTCTGTGTTGGGGGCGAGTTGAGAATATTTGAAACCTTCCACTTATATGGTAAACATGACATCTTATAATTTTTTATTTCCTAAGGATTAATTGATTTAATTCCCTCATAATGGGGTTTATAAATTGTCTATTAATATATGAAAACATTATTTTTTGGGAATCCCACTAGATATTTTTATACTCAAACCTATATGGGAATAATTTCTACAATTGATTTGTCTATGCGTACATTACATGGATTTTTTTATGAAGGGAGAATGAGGAGACAGCAGGGTTAGTTCAGCTTATATATAGTAACTGATGGTGGATCGTGGTGGGGGACTATTTATATGGGAGTATATTCTAGTATTCCATATAGAATGAAGGTATATTACCATCACATGTGTCAATTTCACTTGGAGTTTTTTTCTTTTTTACCTATATATCGTATAAATTTTTTTCTTTAGAAAAATTGTACATTTCATTAGATATCTTAGGAACACATTGTTTCAATGTTTAGTGGATTATATAAAAAGGTAGTGTTTTTTTTTAATATTCACTTGAGATGATTTTATGTTCAATGTTATAATATGTTATGGCCACTCATGTATCTTTATACCTTGTTGGAACTAGATACATACTCTGGGCTTGTTGGTGGTAAGTTTTGGCTGTCATGCTTGGATTACCACCATCCATGGAGGAGTCTCAGATAGTTTTTTCATGAAAATATATTTTACAATTGTAATTTTTTATATTTTTTATATTGTTAATAGATTTAAATACTCTTGTGAATTTATATTGTGGATTAAATATTTTTTATAAATATTTTTGAATATTTTATAAGATAATGTAAAAGATATTGTTTCTAAAATTGTATCGAGAAACGTTTTCCAATAACCCAATAATTATTTTTGAGAGATCAATGAATCAACTGGAATATGTCTATCTTTGACGTTTTTATATGGTTATAGGCGAATTATACTCAATCAAGCAATGATTTGACCTGTAATAAATGATTAAAAAATAAATTTAAACATATATTTGAAAGGATTTAAACAATTTCTATGTTCTTGCAAGTAATTTGTTAAAAGTGACCTCACAACCATGTTACATAAGAAAATATTCACCTTATATTATTAATATTTTATCACTCCAAGAATGAGATATTATTTTTATATTTTTTAATAGTTTTTATGAGATTAATTATTATTATAGTTATATTGATTTAGAATTATAGTTTTTTTATTTAAAAAATTAAAAATCCAATTTCAAGTTATAACAATAAGAAATTGAAATGATCTTATGTTTACCATCATCCAAAATTTATTCCTCTAGATAAATATGTTACTGAAATGGATATATTATCCCACATTCATATTATTAGAATAATTGACCAAATTAATTGATTTATAAAATAAATATATTAAAAATACTAATTTTAAATTCAATTACTCGTGGTTAATACAATATTTAAAAAATTCATGCTATTACCAATTGATTCATAAAAATAGATGGAAAATTAAATTATTATCGTTTTAAATGTAAATAGAAGAAATTTTCTGAACAATTGATATCATTACATATTGATGGGACATGGAGAAGGATGAGTGTTTAGGGATTATAGTATATGTAAATATTAATTTCTAAAATTTTCAATCTATGAGATGAGGTTTTGGGTATGTTTAAAATATCTAAATTCATGTTTAGTACATTGATGTTTATTGAAAAATCGTTGAACATTAATTATCGGTGTTAATTAAATAGAAATAATGGGAAGGTGGAATTACCTGTCATCATCTATTTAGTATAGGGACACTATGTACCTAGTGAGAGGGATGTGGGTGTTTAACAATGGGAAAGGTCAAAAGAAGAATGATGGGCCTCCATAGAATTCTGATGGTGTAAAAAATAGAATTTGGATAATCCATGAGAATCCTGTAGATCTAGTATCCCATTTTACAAATGATGGTCATAATCAACATTTCATGGTAGGCCCCTATATTTTTTACTATAATATGGAACCTGATAGAGGTCATTTTGGACCACATCTCCGACCTTCAATCCTCTTTGGTGCTATTTTATTTTTAATGAAAGTTGAAGCGTATTGATGCACCAGTTTAATTTATGTTTCTGTTTTCCCCTATTGTCATTATTATTATTTCTATTATGATTAATACATATCCATTCTAAGAATTTGATAACGGGTTCCTCTAATACATGGTAAAATCCATCCAAAATGATATATATTTTTGTTATGGTTCTAAAGGATATTACAAAAATAACAGTTCACCGTTCCACTAACCATTTAGATATTGATATATCATTTTGTCATTTTTATTATTAATTTTATCAGTTTTATCCTAAATTAGGGATTTATTAGTTGATAAATCATATATATTTTGTTTAAGGGAGTATTAGAGACACACCAATGGACTTGAACAAACATTTTGTTAGATCATCAATGTCACAGTTTTATTTATTGTCTTTTTAGATATTATTCATATTTCATTAATTATGAGATATTAGTTATATATACTTATATATGATTTATAATTTATGTATTGAATACTTTCATTGGGGATTGTGTGCTATATAGTGGCTAGTGATATGCAGTATGGAGTTAGATAAGTGTGGATAAAGGATGGGTAATATTAATATTGTGGTAGGTGGTCCCTTACATAACATACCATATAGCATGTGTTTTATATTTCATTTTTCATGAGTTTTTATAGGTTTGGTTTAGGATAAATTGAGTGAGATGATTGTGATTGATCCTCCAATGATCAAAATAGGTGTTCCATAATCTTTTATTTTATTTTCTAAATACATGGTGACCACATAACTATAAGGAAGTAATAATATTTATATAAAATTTACATTAAGAGGACCAATTTGGGATATACCTAACACTTAGAGGGGTGTGAATCAGTGTTGGGAGATTTTAAAACAAATTATAACTTTATATCCCTATACCCCTTGACCTGTAAGGATCTTGATTCTCATATTCACTTTTACCTATCACATTCAATAATAATAAGTAGTAAAAATATGCACACCATATATATACAAGGTTTATGATTAAATAAGAGTAGCTACATCCTTTCCATGAATGGATATGACTAGGGCATGGATTCTTCACTATGATGGGATATGTCGTTATAGTAGAGTGTCTAGAAAAACAATCCTCTATCCAGTGTGAGTCCCTACACCTTATAGGGGGTGGGAAACAATACACTTTCCTAGACTGAAGATAGCCTAGTCCAACATTCAGCCTCTATATGGTTCTTTATACAACCTATGGAGACATTCTTCTTACTTCTTTAAAATTTAGGTTCTACTCTTGGTCTTCTTTAGTGCCCTTCACTTGTTTATGAGTAAATTAGTAGGCCATCAATTCTTCATTAATTCATTATCTTTTACTCTAGTGTGACACCAACTACACTAGACTTCATATTTATTTTTCTCAATGAAACATCCAACTACACAAATACGTCTTCTCTCTTTATATCTATAATCACATACACCAATGGGATTATTCAAGAAATGAATATCGGTTCACATGGAATCATCTAAATAAATTACTCTCACTCATGTACAAGAGTTCATGTGATCAAGCATATGAAATTTTGGTTAAACATTTTCTTCATTTTCTTTCTTCTTCTTCCTTACACACATGCACACACTTGTTTTGGATTCATTATTTAAGTCATTTTATGTGTGCATGTGCATGCATGCCTTTGCGCATTCACATGTTCCTCTTCTAGTGTGGGAACCCTAATGGGTGTGATTTTTTGAGCAAACAATCCCTGATCCTCTTCTTCTCTTCCTCTTTGATTCTATTATGGTACATAATTTGAGTTTTTCAATAGGTTTATATGTTTGAATCATCAAACCTAAATGGATGAACCTTTTTTCTTGGTTGAGCTTCTCCTTCACCCAACTACTCATGGCCTCTGGCTTTCTTCAAACCATGTGACATGTACTAACCTTCCTTTACCTCTATAACTCAAACTCCTACAATCAATGGGATAAAGGTTAAAACATGATGTTTCCCACCATTGGGGATTCCATTTGATTCATGGTTTTTCATCTTGCATAAGAAGCTGGGTTCCTTCTCTATCACATAGTATAATAAGTGTGTTGGTGTACTAGTTTTGTACCAATGGGAACAACATCACGAAAAACCCTAAGGGATTTTAGAAAACCTATAAAGTGTTCTTAGGTGTTGGTTATTCACAAATCTGTTCGAGGGTGTATAGAAAATATTGAAGGCTTGAGGGATCTCTTCTTTTTGGAGCCTTGATTTCTCACGCTGCACTGCTTGCTCTTCGCGAAGTAATGTGTGGAGAATCTATGTTTTTTAAAACAAGATCCCTCGTATGTGTGGGAGCAGATTCTCTCCTTGTCCCAGGATCCACCTTTTATATGAGATGGGTAGTTCCTCTTCCATGTTAAAAATACACATATCAATCATTTAGATCGGAGATTTGATTGGCTGATATTTTTTTATGCAATATTTAGAATCCGCGGGTCAAGGATAAGATGGAAGTCTCTTGTGTTTACTTTTTCATATGAGGGATCATATTTTCATGCATGGAGTCAAGATCACATGCAAAATTCACGTGCATGAGTCTCACTCAAACCGATGTGGCCTCGGAAATAATTTTTTTCCTTAGCCGAACCTTCATCCTTGAAATATTGCATGCATGCAAGGCATAGATACGATGCACAGTCTCGGATCGACCCATTAGCCTTTATGGTGCTGAAATGATCTTTCTTTGATAGTTAGAGGTTGTCCATGGTGATCGTGATTCTTATTCGGTGAGATACAGAGGCACTAGAATGTGCTAGAGGTTGAAGACGACAACACAGATGGTTTAAATCCATGGGAGGATCAGACGACATAGATTCAAATGTTAAGGGTGACATATAAGATTAGTGGTGGAGATTACATCCTTCTATTGTTGATTGATTAGACGGTCGACCGAGATTCTAGATTGGATGGACGACTGAAATTTCATCCCTATTTTTTAAATGGTGTCCCACATCTAAATGGACATGTGGGTGAGGCATGGTTTATCAATCAAATCATCCTGATAACTGCTCAAAATTCTCTTCTCTCCCTCTAGTTCCACCCCGAACTGGTTCTCTGCAGTTGTGTTTCTGTGCCCCCCTATGCCTCATGCGGGCGTGCTCCTAACGCCCACTATGCATTCATGCGCACATATTGATCACCATGAGTGCACTCCAATAAGATTATACATAGCCCGCACACGCCTCTTGAGGACTGGATCTGCCTTGGCTTCCCCATGGGTGCGGTCAACCCCCAATGGTACCGCATGTGCCTCGGGTTGACTCTAGATTTCTAGCTCATGGGATGGCCCCTATTTTTAGGTAATCCACATAATAAATTCTTGGTAGAAATCCAAGTATGCACAGAAATTCATGGACATCATTAAACAAAAACCTACCTCATGAGTGGCCACTTTAAAACATAATAAACATGAATGGATACCACCTTTACGTTCTATTCTCATGCCACTCCCTGATTTTATAATTCTAACTTTTCATTTTAAATTATTAAATCCAGATTCTACTTCAATGTTGTGAACATTATAACACAGAAGATAAAATTTCATTGAACTTCTCAAGATTAGTACTCTAATCATATAATTTTTTACAATATAGAGAATTTCCCAAGCATGGAATCCAAAGGTATAAATCCGTTAGAATTATCCATGAATCTTAAATTTAGACAATCTCCATTCACATTGGTTTTCCTCCTTCATTTTGACTATTATTGAAACCATTTGACAAAAAATACAACTTATAAACAAAGTGGTCCCAAAAATCTCCACCTTTGTATTTTGTTTTCAATACCTTAAAACATCTCCTGAAATGAATGATTCAATGTCAAAATGAGAATCTTCTATCTCCCCATACTTCATTCATTTCACTCCTCCCCCCCCCCTTATTAACAATAAATACAATGTTCATGGAAGAGAGGGTATCATTCCATTGTTAGGAAATGTGACATATATCATTTCACTCTATGTCTACTTCAACAATGCTTGGTGTAGAAAATAAGATAATTTGATTTAGACAATAGAGCTTTCCATTATCCACTAAATCAAGATACCTCATGAGTTGAGGGCTTATAAACTCTTCTTATTTCACTATGTAATATAATTAATCCCTCTTTGTAGAATAATAGATATTTTGAGTAACCAAGGATGATTGTTTTATAAATAACATACCTCTACCAATGACATGATCTTTAGGCAATCGTCAGAGTAATTGAGTTTTATACCAACTGATGTTGATAATGATTAAGATAATGACTCTTGCAGAATATTCATGTGTCTCCCCCACAAGGGAACACATCTAATCACTAATTCCCATGTTATCACCCTGAGAGATTGCTTCACCTTGAAATACCTGTAATATAATAACAAATACAATACACAAAGATTTAAGGGAATAAGTTGGATCCTTCTTGATCCATCAATGTGAAGTACAAGGTTGAGATGATTGTCTCAAACTAGATGCATGATTATTATCACATTCACAACTGATCTTCAATGCTGATTGTGATTGTGTAGACCTTACTGTTTCCTCCATCTCTTTGTGTGTGAATTTTATTTATTCATAGGCTTTCCAAGCACTAGAATATCCTAGAGAGACATTAATTTTATTTATAAATTCTATTTAGGTTTGAGTAAATTCAACAAATATTCTAACAATAAGACTGAACTTGTTTCACCTCACTCACAAAATTTATTTGTGTTCATGTAGAATCTTCTTTTCTCTATTAGCACTAGACATATCACGTGCCACTTCCATCTTCCTCATTCTTTCCAAATCGGCTGGCCAAACCATCAATATATCATTAGGGACTGAGGAATCAAGATTAGATCTTCTACATGGCTTCTTTTGAGTGGAATACTTCTTATTAGTTCTTTTGGATGCACCACCCTTCACCTTCTTGGATTTTGAATCCAAGGACTTCTCAACATTCCTTCTAGAAATATTCTTGGGAGAATTTTTTTTCACGTTATTTATCTAATTTCTTCACATGGATGCTTCTTTAATCATACTCAGCTTATGTGGTCTTCTTTTTTGTTATCTTTCGGTACCTATTGAAATGAACACACACCATTCATGTGATCACTCCTATTACATACATCACAAATATTATCTAACATTCCAAAACTATTTGTAGAATACAGATGCTTCTGGATCTCAGGATGTTTCTTATTATTCTATGTACTTCTCCTCCTTGAGAGTGCATTTCTCCATGATTTTCCATTAAAGGGGTTTTTCCAACAATACATTGCATAATTCGTAAACCTATTACAACACCAGCATTGACCAAAAAACATTGACTTCATCCCATCTTCTTGGTAAGGTTGTTGAATCCTGTTCTTGAATTGTTTTACATTATATGGGGAGTTATCTTCCACACTCACTCCCATATCCACCCTATCCCTTGTGCCTAGTTTCTTCTCACTTTTCTTCATCCATACTTCTTTATATTTTTTCTCCGAACTAGAACTTGTTGTAGAAACAGATTTAGAAACATTACTATAAGTTTGGATGAATGGTACCTCTACATTCTTAGCTTGTTTTGATAGATCAATGAGTGAATCCATGATATTCTAGTCACATGTTAGAGGTCATTTGAGTGTTGAATCATCTAGTGAGAATTGAATACTAGAAGATACTATTTCCTTATTTTGTGAAGAATCACTATGTGTCTTCTCAATATTGGTCAATTGAGCTTAAAATTCTAGAAATCTCATATTGAGGATGATTTAATGTTCTTCAATCATAGTAATCTTCTCTTCAAATGCCTTCTATAATCTTTCAACATCATCTTCAAGTATGCTTACACTTTAAAAAAAAAATAATCAAGTCATTCGATATTTTTGGAATCTTCTTCCTAATATACCTCCTTGAATTAATTTCTCTTTTTTATTATAATCATCAATTGCATGGATCTTTTCTTCTAGAGTCTTTTTGACTCCATCTTTTTCTTCAACATCTTTGAGCCACTTTTAAGAACTAATTTCATATCCCCTCATTATTTCTTCAAAGGATCCGACATGTCTGGAGAACTATAAACATTCAACAATTATTTCTTATAATCCTTTCTCTAAAATATCGGTTTCATCTTCTAGCTTAGTGATATTATCCAGCATGCATTGAAATACTCCACAATCCAGGGATTTTCTTTCTTCAGGAATAACATGCCAAATCATTCTCAATTTATCAACTGATATTTATTATGATTTTGTAGATTGATCATCACCCCTTGTGCTATAAATTTCTTCAGGAAAATAATTTCAAAATGTACTAACACATACCTCTTGATTAGTTGTTGTAGAATGGTTTTCCATCTTCTTAGTGGGATCTTGATCCACCTTCTCATTACATTCCATGTCTGGTGTGTCTTCACTATCAGCCATATATAGAGAACTAGATGCTTCATTTTCTTTAGACAAGAGGTTTATCTTATACAAAATTCTATTCTCATTATTTTTTAAGTTCATCATGATCTTTTTAGATATATACTTTTCACTCTAGTTAATCCAGAAGAGGTTATCCTCGCTCGGATACTAATTGGGAGGACCAGTTTGGGATATACCAACACTGAGAGGGGGTAAATTAGTGTTGGGGACTTATTAAACTGATTCAAACTTTCTATCCATATACCTATAGACCTGTTAGGATCTTGATTCTCAAATTATCTATTCCTTATCACATGTAATAATTGAATGTAGTAAAAATATGCACAGAATGTTTTTACATGGTTTACCACTGAATAAGATTAGCTACATCATTTCCATGCATAGATTTGAAAAGTGCTTATATTCTACACTATGATGTGATAGGAAGTTACAATGGAGTTTTTAAGAAAATAATCCTCTACCAGTGTGAGTCACTTAACATTATATTGGGTGGGAGAGAATCCTCTAACCTAGACTAGAGATAGCCTAGTCTATCTTTCAGCCTCTAACTGGTTCTTTATACTACTTAGGGAGATAGTATTTTTCCTTATTAAAAAGGTAGTTTCTTCTCTTAGTATTAGTTAGTCCACTTCACTTTATTACATGAAATGAATTAGCCAAGAAATTATTCCTTCATTCATTATCTTCTTCTCTAGTGCAACACCAACAACACTAGACTTCTTTTTTCTTCTTCTTAGTGCAAAAACCAACTGCAATAAAACATCTTCTCTCTTCTTGGATACAATCACATACACCAATGTGATTATTCAGGAAATGAGGATTGGTTCACTTGGCATCAACTAAATAAATTATTCTCTCTCTTTTACATGAATTCATGTGATCAAACATATGGAATTCTGGTTAAACCTTTTCTTAACTTTATTCCTTCTTCTTCTATACACATGTGCACAAACTTGTTTTTGATTCTTTATTTATGTCACATTATGTGTGAATGTGCATGCATGAATTCATGCATTATACTCTTCCTCTTCTAGTGTGATAACCTTATTGGGTATGATTCTTTGAGAAAAAACTCACTCGACCTCTTCTTTTCTTCCTCTTATTTTCCTCTCTTGTACTTAGTTAAGGTGTTTCCTTAGGTTTGTATTCATAAATCATCACACCTGAATTGGTGAACCCTTTTTATTTTGCAAGATTATACTTCAAACAATTACTCAAGGCCTCAGGCTTTCTTCATACCATATAACACATACTAACCTTAATTCTTCACTAAAACTTGAACCCCTACAAACAATGGGATAAAGGGGAAAACAAGAGGGTGATCACCTTTATGAAGGATATGAGATTCATGGTTATTTTTCATGCATAAGGAGCACTGTTCTTTACCTTACCATAGTACAAAAAGGGTGGGATTGCACCAGTTGTGTACCCATGGGAAATTCATCCTGAAGCACACAGAGGGTTTTTAGAAAACTTATTGGGTATTCGTAGGATCCAGTTCATCGCAATGTTGTTTGAAGGTGTGTAGCCCCTACCGAAGGCTTTTGGGATCCCTTATTTGTGGAGCCTTGAAGACTTTCAGTGCTCTGTATGCTCTTCATGATGTGATGTGTGGAGATGCTATGTTTTTGGAAATAAGAGCTCTTGAATATGTTGGAGTAAAATTACATCTCGTCTTGGGCACCTCCTTTTATAGGTGAGGGATACTTCATCTTCCACATTCAAAATCCACATATGTAACATTTTTATAGGAGCTTTAAACTCTTGATAACTTTGGCTTAAATATTTCTAAGACACAGGTCAAGAATAAGCCACATATCTTAGGAGTTTCCCTTCTCATATGTGGGATCTTATCTTCATGCATGGAGTCAAGATCGCATGCACAATTCTCATGGATGAATCTCGCTCGATCCTATATAGCCTCAAAAACTCCCTTTGCCTCGGCCGAACCATCATCCTTGAGATATCGCATTCATGTAAAACATATATTTCATGCATGGTTTTGTTTTGATCCTGTATCCTTCATGGTACAGAAATGGTACTTCTTTAATAGTTAGCGATCAACCAGGGTGATCAGGATTCTTCTCGAGTGAGATAAAGCGGTGATGGAAAGTGTTGGAGGTTAAAGAAGATGGCACGACTGGTTCAAATTTACAAGAGGATTGGATGGCTCGAAATCAAATTCAAATGGAACCATATTAGATGAGGAGCGGAGATTACATCCATTTTTCGCAGATTGATTGTACGGTTGATCAAGATGCGATATTGAATGGACGTCGTGGAATACATCCTTTTTAAAAAAAAAATCCAAAATCAAAACAGATATGCTGTAGAGGCATGGTTTATCAATCAGCTCCTCCTGATAACCACTCATAATTCTCCTCTCCCCCATCTAGTGCCACCCCACACTGGTTCTCTATGCGCACGCTTCTACGCCCACTTATGGCTCTTACAGGCGCGCTCTTAGAACCCACTATGCATCCCTGCACATGGTTTCATCACAATGCACACACTCCTACAGGCTTATACATGGCCCACACAGGCGTCTTTCAGGCTGGCTATATCTTAGATTCCCCATGGGCGTGGTCGAACCCCTGTGGTTCGGCATGTTCCTCAGGTTTAGGTTGTGTAGCTAGCTCATGGTCTGGACCCTATTTTTTAGTAATCCACAAAATAATTAAATGGTAAAAAACTGAAAATTCAAAAAAAAATGAATGGCCATCATTAATCACAAACCAACCACATGCATATACACTTTAAAACATAAGGTACATGTAGCGATATCACCTTTATGTTCCAAGATCATTCCACTCCCTTCTTTTCTAATTCAACCATTACATGTTGGATTATCAAATCCAAATCCATCTTCAATGTTGTAATCATTGTATCACACATGATACAAGTTCTTTGAACTTCTCAAGATCAGTACTTAAATAGTATCATTTGTTACAATATTGAGAATTTCCCATGCATTACATCCAATGATTAGAATCCATAACTATTATCCAGACATCTTCACTTTATCAAATCTTCATTCACATTGAAGTTTCTCCTTCATTTTGACTATTTTTGACACTCATTGAAAAAAAATACAACTTATACACAAGGTGGTCTAAACATACCATTAATTATTCTTTGTTATTCAATTAAATTATAAAATGTTTTCCTAGACTCTTAGTGGTTGTTTAGATGGGAATGATGTTACTATACCTTTTCATGTTGATTTTTCCTGAAAATTTCCATGTGGGTGTTTATAGGAATTAACTGAGTGTGGTATATGGCCCTTGATTCTCCCCTTAAATAGAGGAATTAGTGTGGGTATGTTTTTATAATGGGTAACTTTGGCAATCTTGGCATAATCTAGTAAGGAGGGCCTCTATATACATTCCTTGATGTTGGTTTTAAATGACGGTTCCTAAGATTGTTTTGATATAATCATAATTCGAGTAATGAGATATTATTAGTTAGATTTAGGATCACTTATGTGGTGAGTCAATAGTTTAGTTAAACATATAATAGATTTTGAATTATGTTATATAATTTTTATATTTATTTGATGGGATTGTTATTGGATGATCAAGTTAGTTCAATAAATTTGGATTGAGATGAAATTATGGTGTGAATTAATAGTAATGTTCAAGGAATGGGCTAGTTAATATTTTATTCTAAGGACATGAGTCAATTACATCATTTATTTATTTATTTATTGAAATATAAATACTTTACTTTGTTATGATTTTTCTTGTGAAGAAACAATAATTTCATGAAGTATTTGAAAACTGAAAATGGGGGTGATTCATGATCCCTAATTTGATTGTTTTTCATTGAGAAGAATATGTTGTGATCCACCCCTTAAGTGTTCTATATTCATTAATATTATATCGTGATCCACCATCTGAGTATGTTCATCCATAAGGTTGTTGTTTTCTAATCCACACATTTTATATGTATTATATAATTGTGGATATTAAATGATTCAACACCTGAATACTATATTAATTCAACTGAATAGAATGGATGGAGACTATATGTCATCTAGAGTGTTTATTACAACTAATGTATAGAATAAAATAAGACTATGGAATCTACAACCTTATTTTTTAACATCAATACATCAATTGTCCTTATTTCAAGGAAGAAATCAAGGTCTTTCCTCTAGTACATTGAGTATGAATCCCTGCCATAGTATGATATATGTAGAGTCAGTTGTGGTAGTTTTTCGATAGCATAGGAAGACCAAACAAGACTTATAATTAGTAGTTTGTTACAATTTATCTACTTTACCAAGTATAAACATTATATATAATGTAATATTCTTTTGGAACCATTGGAGGATTCCTATTGATATTTAGTCATATTCTAACAACATGAGATTTTGTGGAGTGAGAACCTTATTTCTCATGTACATGATTTATATCATGTTCTATAAGGGATCAGTATGGAGTAGATTAGAGAGATTTGGAAAAGGGATTAAGAGGATAATCGAGTTTTCAAATGTCGTTATGAGTATTTTAATTCTTTTTTTTCATTGTATATGCAGAAAAGTCGGTAATCCCACATTATTTGTGTTATCAATGATGTTTTCTGTGTTTATGTAGATCATTATGTGATATAACATTGTTATTGTTATCTTCCCATAGTAATTCCATATTATATTTAGATAGACGGTTTATGATTATATTATATATTATTTTTTAGTTATTATCATATATGTTTTATAGTTTCTCATAGTAAGTACTAAAGCCTCACTAATAAATGGTTTCCCTTTTAATAAAGTAAAATAATATTAATTAGTTTCTACTTTTGTAAATTGGGTTAGGGACATTACATATTCTATTAGTTACCATTGTTTATATTATTTTTTTATTTGGGTTTATGGTAGTTAGAAATGTGAGTTGTTAGATCTTCGTAGTGGAACTATACTTATACATAGAAACCATGAGTGTGATTTAAGTCATTGTTATGAAAAAATGGGATATAATTTAATACTCATTGATATTATATTTGGGCTATTTTTGAAAAATTTATTATACTTATAATTTAATTAGTTTTACTCTTCTTCTAGTGTTGAAAGAGGGTGTTTGTTCATTCATCATAATTGGATCCTATTTTCACATTACATATGCATGATTGTTTAATAATCTAAAGGGGTATTTCTGTAATGGTTTTTGAAAAATAAAATATCAGGTTTTCAAAAGTGTTTTTGAAATACGTCTGGTTAATTAAAAATTATCCTTAACATATTGGGTTTTAATATAAATAAATTATTTCGATTATTTAATTATCTGAACTAAATATATATTTTTCATGATATTATCACTTTTTAATGACTATGTATTTATGTATATTGTGTTTTGATAGACCATACATGTGTGAAAATTGTATTTTATATATTGATTATTTTATAAAATTCATGGTATTTATTGGGTATAGATATAATATGTAGTGTATTCCAATAGCATGGGTTGATATTAATATTATAGGTCTATATATTGGTAGATTTAGAGATGGGATTCTCAATTTTTTTCTAATCCCATAATGTGGGTAATGTGAGGCATATGGCTACCTTAAGTATAACTAAAATGATAGAACAATTAGTTATTCATGGGATATTTATGAGTTATGATAATGGTTTGAAATTTGGTATCTCAAATTAGTGGATTACATAGGTGAGAATATTCATTATGTGATATAACCTATAGTATCAGTAGGGAGAAAAATATTGTTCTCACAAGAGAGTTAGACCTGATGGATTATATGTGGAATGTGTTACTTTGTTATCTATTTCCAAAAACTATATTAAATCAATTTTACATTTTATTTTTTAGTACAAATTGATGTAATGTCTATAATAAGACAATAAATATAATTAAGATTCAACATTAGCTGTATTATTGTGTATTAAAGAATTCAATTTTAACGAATAGATATAGATAAAATATATTAAACATACATAAATGGAAAAAGGTACTTTTTCATGTAATGTGGTTGTAGTGGAAGTCTTGGAGGATAGGAAGACTATAATATGAAATATAATTAATGGAACATGATTTTTATATGTCATTATGGTTCGTGGAAATAATTATTGAGAATGGGGAACATGGAATGGGAATTATAATAACTTTTGTTGACTTTGATCTGACATATAAAGACATAGAGTCAGTAGGAATCATGTCATAGTACATTCCATATGTCCAAAATTATTTCCTAGAGCTAGGTAGAAAATTTCTTGAATATGTTACAAATATAATTTCAAAAGGGATTTTGGTCATCAAGTATTCTTGGAGTAACAAAAATGAGTAGGATATACATAGAGCAATTTGTATAGAAATTATTTTGTCTAAGGGATAATCCATGATGTGGTTACAAATTTTTTTTGGTATTGTCAAATTTTATGGTTCCACAAAATGGATTTTTCAATAAGAATTGGTTTTGGGGATGGTCACCAAAAAGGTGGTGTTGATTATGGTGATGAAGATATCCCTAGGCAATTAAATTTTGTATACTATTGTTTTCTTTATCATTGTAGACCGAGTTCATGTAAATGATGTTTTTGTATATATCACACTACGAAAAATCAAAATATATTTCAAATATTAAATTTATAAATATTAAATTTTAGGGTATATTACCAGACTTGAAGAGAATGAAATTACTTGAGATGGGAGATTTGTTTTCGAGATGAATTTTCCATCAAACCAAATCATATTCTACCGAATTAATGGAGGTTAACATAGAGATTATTTTCATTATTGGGGAGATAACATTCCTTATAAATAGATGAATAGATTTCTGGATGACTAGGAAGGGAAAAGGAAATTCAAGGACAATATTTACTAGTAAAGAAAACATATCATGGAGTATTTTCATGTTATATCATGGAAGATAAAAAATTTATCATATGGATGAAGGTATATTTAATCGCTACACCACATTTGGGGTGATCTTAATATTAATTTGTTATGAATTGTCATTTTCACTAAAAATAGTAGTGTGTTCTTTATTATGATTAGCATAGTGAATAATAAATGTTTACTAATGGTTTTAAACATATAGGTTCAGTGTGGTTTCTATAAATTTTTATGAATAGGAAATTACCTTAGTGAATTTTTCATATCTTCACATTATTGATGTGTGCTCCTTTGATGTATCCTAGTGTAGGTGAACAATGTAAAATTTATTATGTCACTATCGTTGATTTATCACATACATGTTAATTCAATTGAGAGAAAAAAAATTTATTTAAAAGAAAATAAATATTTTTGGAATGGTTTTTCTAAATGTAATACCCTAATTCACCCCTACCAATCTTAGGTATCTTACTTATTTTGGACGGGAATGTGGTAATATAGAATAATCTTCTCATTGGAAAAATCATTCTCGGAAGCCAAGGTAGTGGTTGCAAATCAGAAGAGTATTTTTTTCATATATGGTACTATGTTTTATTTATTGTATCATAATATTAAACACTTTCTCAATTATTGTGAATGGATGTACACATTATTGGAATACATGTGATTTCAGTTTATAAAGACAATATTGGTTTATCAAAAATCTATTAAAACGAGTTAGATAGAAAATCCAATGGAATTAATTTGTCAGGGGGAGCTTTGTAAAATATAATATAGGTGATGGGGATTTCATGTAAATCCATACAATCAATGGAAATAGTTAACAATCATAAGGGTATTCAAATATTTGTTTACAAAAAAATTCAATTATAGTAAATTTTAAAGAAATATGTTTTCCATTCATTTGGTGGGTATGTGTACATTATAGGCATACATGTTATTTTAGTATACATCGATAAAGAATGTTTATTAAATTGTGGCCAACATAATTTTATTTTGACTCCAAATTATTGATAATTTTGGGGGAGATTAGTCTAATGGAATTTACATGAACTTGGTTTTATATATGTCATTACACTCTATGAGGAAAAAATATTCTCAATATATATTATGGTTACTTAAGGGTACATGAATATAAATTACATGTTTTATGGAACATTTATTAGGACTTTATGTTTCATTTGAATGACTTGGTTGATTAATTATTTGATTAAGTGAACATGAATTTGGAATAAATGCTTGGATGTGGTAAAAAACATGATTATATCAATATTTATAATTGGAGATTGAGATGAAATCCCACATGGTTTAATGCAAAATTATAATTTCCAAAGGATAAGGATCCAAGGGAGGTGATGTTCGATAGTCTTCATAACAAATTATTCCATATGATATGGGAAATAATTAAAAACATTTATTGGTAAAGGATAATCCTTAGTAATTGGTGTTCATGTCTATGTATAAAATCTCATTGGAAGATTATCCAAAAGAAAATATTAATTATATTGAAATTTAGTTCCACTCCTATAATGTTCTGGAGTGGAAAAAAATTCAAGGGAAAGACTCCATTTTATTTCATTAAATATGGAGGTGTATTATATGTTTCTCAAAAATTTATAATGAATTTTTTAGATGATTATGTGCACGAAATACCCATGAATAAATCATCAAAGAGGGTGAAGGTAAGGTGGAGATAAAATAGAATTTATTGAAAAAGGGAAAAAAACTCACTAAATGATGATAGATAAAAAAGACAGTAATTTGGATAAGATTGAGGATTAAAAATACCTTGATGAAGATAAACTCATGGTTTTTATAGAAAAAAAATTAAACATATTAGTATTGATGATGTAACATCCCAACTAGAAGCACTAGGTCCAAACATGAAGCATAATAACATAATATGTTCTTCCAGATATGCAAGAGGCTACTGACTAGCAGATAGGTTCTAAATCTGATATAGGGGAGACTATAGCCTCCATATCATGTCATAAAGTAGTAAAATATTGAAAAATATTGAATCATAGTATAAATAATCAAATAAAAATGAGAAAACTAAATAATGATTTATATATATATAAGTATCTCCAAAAGTGGAAGACATATATAGACTGTTTTAATTAGGTAAATAAAAGAAGAAAATAAATTAATAAAAAATCCATGGGGTACTTTAGTGTCTTTACCAATCTAATCGATTTCCATGCTCTACTGCTAAATCATCCACCATACAACCCCTTTTATTTACCTGATCTCTAATCATAAAATCTAAAAGTCCACCAAAATTCCCGAGTAGAGAGTGAGAACAAGACTCAGTAGGAAGCCTTCAATTCATACTTACCATAATCTCACAATATATATAACATTATATATCATTTCACAAGTGAATGTTTAGTAAAGATACATTTATCGATTAATTTTTTATTGACCATGCCACCATGAACCTGTTCCCATCCTACTTCAGCATGTTTCCAGTAATAATTTCTAGAACATATGTACCTTCATCAATGTCACGTAGATCACCTCACACGTCTGGTGGTTTTTACAGGTTGGATTCACCTTTAGTTAGGTCTATCATTATTCATCTTATCCTTTTAGTCAACCATTAAATTAGTACATAGGAAGTCAAGAACATTATCTTCCAGTAATACACTATAATTTTCCCTCTATAGGGGTAGCTACATCGAACTATATGGGTGTTAGGAAAATGATAGTATGGGTAACTGACCATTGGACAGCATAACTCGAACCATCATGTCTCCACCAAGGCATATTAGTATATGATAACCATCTATAAGATTGAAATAACAATTTAGATTCTCAATATACATGAGGGGGGGTGGGGGTGAAGTGTACACTTTAAAAATTCATATGGACCTTTAATGTTAGTTATGGATAACTATGTTTTTCTTAGACAATGAAAATCTAGGTTTAACAATGTTAAACTATAAAAATTCAAAACACCTCTGATTGTCAACTAGAGAATTGGAACCGAGGTTTCAAATATACGATTCTACCATAAAACATATAGAATGTTAGACTAATCAGAGTACAAGTTTAAGTAAATACAATAAGGTTATAATTTCCTTACAATACAATATGCAGCAGAAAAAACAAGTAGTAAAACTACAAGTAACAAGATATGAATCTTTTAACCCAAAGAGAAGGGTATCCAACAACTTTGGATAAAGGTCCCTTTATTTATACTTTCAAGAAAGTCTGTCTTACTGACACCAGGGTAATCCCTCGATATGAAGATCATAATCTCTGTCTTGCTATCCCTGCACGCCCTCAACTTCAAGGTAGTTGGAACCTCTGTCTTCCTCAGCAAGGAAGCCCCCGAACTTCAAGGTAGTCGGAACCTCTGTCATCCTATCCCTAGATGTCCTCGAATGCAATCACCAACATCCAGAGTCGCACAAATCAATCTAAACGAGCATTTCAGTATGCAGAAGGCATGAAAATATTCTCTCTCTATAAATCACCTTCACATCATGTGTTCTCTAGATCGGTCAACTTATTCATTTCATGTATTGATCTCTTTCAAATGAGCTTCTATTTATAGGAAAATATCCAACAGTCGGCTCCCTCTTCCAACAGTCATATTTTCCATTAAATTAGGAGGGACCTGTACACGTGTAACTCAACCAATTGTTAATTAGAAACAGAATAGATGACATCGTTTTATAACAAACTATGTATAACTAAATGTACAACATCGTTTTGAAATTAAGAATATGTAAGTAAAAGCTTATCAATATTTCGGAGTATAAGAAAACTAAAAGTTTGGAGTCTAACCAAAATGAAGTTCAGAGTCTATGTTATGAAATATTTGGAATCTGTTTTATAGGAATTCGTTGTCTGCTTTCAGCAGAGATAATATCTTGAACTTGCAGAACTCAGAGTCGAACCACTTAAGAGTTCAGAGTCGAACTTCTTAAGAGTTCGGAGTGGAACTGCTTGAGAGTTATGAGTCGAACTACTTCAGAGTTCGGAGTCAAACTACTTAAGAGTTTGGAGTCGAACTACTTGAGAGTTCGGAGTCGAACTACTTAAGAGTTTGGAGTCAAACTTATTCAGAGTTCGGAGTCGAATTACTTGAGAGTTCGGAGTCGAACTACTTAAGAGTTCGGAGTCCATAATTCGGATTAAAACTCCATTACAGATCACATCCAGAATTCAAATCCTAAAAACAGAATGCTCCAAATCTATTCATTATATGGCTCCAGAAATTTGGTTATGAATCCAGTTTTTGAATTTATGAATAATATTTCTATGTATATGAAAATCTAGGTTATGGTAAATTTCCATAAAGATGTAAATTTTCCTTATGGCGGTAAAATTAATATTTTCTTAAGTATAAGGTGTTTTTGATTTTCAAAACAAGAAAGAATGAAAAATTCATAAGGAAAACCATATTGACTGAACGATCTCCCCCTTTTTGTAAAGCACAAACATCCTTTCAAAAAAGAATATAAGGAATTTGGAAAATTTCATTAGACTATTAAAATTAAAACATATCTTCCTTTGTTCATAGATGGAAGTGAATACAACTAACTCCCCCTTAGGCATGAAAACTCTAAAGATTATATTCTGTGTTTCCAAAGTAGAGTTTTCATTATTGTAAGAATGAAAAAAAACTTCATAGTGGGAAACTCCCCCTTTCTTTAAGGATATTTCTCTTAGAAACTTTTCCTTTATCATCCTTAGGAATAGTTCTTTTTCCCTCTCCACCTTTGTGATTTTTAAAAAGAATTGAAGGGAATGGAAAACAAAGTATGGTACCTAAAACATTAGTATATAACAAGATACAAACAAACCACAAAACCATTTCATTAGAGTTGAGGAAAAAATTACAATGAAAGGAAACTTCAACAAATGATCGGAGTGGGTTCATTTTTATTCCTTTTCCTTCGGAATGAACTGCTTCAACAAGGATTTGAGTTTCTTCAAGTCTCGTTGATCTTCCTCTCGTTTCCCCTCCAAGGCTTTTACCTTTTCTTATTAATCTTTTATAGCCTCTACCTGATCCTCCAAGGCTTCTTTCTGCAACTTCAACAACTCATCTTGCTTTTCCATCTTCTACTGAAACTCCATCCGTAAATCTCTTTTAGTTTTCCAATTTTGAGATACTGAGTTAAGCTTCCCATTCAGATCCCTGACCTGTTGATTCTGGAAGTCTTTCTCCTAGGACAACTTCTCAGAAATCTCATTAACCTTTTTATCCTCCATTTCAAAATCATTTTGAACTTCAACATGAATATTCTCAATGTGAACTAAATCTCCATCAACTCTCTTAGACCACTTGGTTACCTTACTGCAATACTTCCTATGCACATTATAATCGATCAGACAACTTTTCTATTCAGCTTCCAACTTCAGAAACTTATCCATTACCATGGATAAAGAATCTGATTTTTGATTCATAGATTGTTGCAGAAACAGGAATCTAGAATCTATTGTTGGAAGAATTGAAATTGTGTCCACCAACTTTCTCAGAGATTTAACCACAAAATCATGCTTGTGGGATGATTATTTCGAATCAGAAACATCTTTTTGAGATTCCTAATCTTCAAATGGAATCAGATTCCTTCTAGAGGTACCACCAACCTCTCTCCTTCTGATGACATATTTAATAGGTGTCTCAATGAGAGTTTTCTTCCCTTTATCAGATCTTAGAACAGTTTCCTTATTAAGGGATACTTCCTCGAATTCAGAAACATGAACGATCTGATCTTCATCTGGTTTCTGTATTTCTTGACGTTCCTTAAGAAAATTCCTCTAATAGGATTCTTCTTCATCATACATCACATTTTCTTCTTCTTCTTCTTGATGTTTCTTTCTAGCATCCTCATCTCCCTTTCCCGAGGTAACTATCTTTGTGAATTCAGCCATATCTTTGTAGTTCTGTACTTTCTTGATCAAGGTATCCAAATCATCACTCTCCTCCTCCTCTTCTTCTTCTACTTCTTCATCTACTGCTTCAGAAACATTCTTCACAGCTTCTAATACTAGTTCTTTAGCCTTTTCCTTTTCCAGAGTGACATAGTTTTTCGCTGGAGTTTTTGGTAATGAATGTTCAACACTGAATGTTTTTGGAACTGGAAGCCTTTCGGAATCCAAATCTGTATCATTTAGCAAATATCACACCAGTTCAGCTTCAGATATCCTCTTTCTCAATTTCTTATCCTCTGCTTGTCTCTCTATCTCCTCACCAGCTTTTTCCTTTAATTTTGTAGCCTCAACAGGGTCCAGATCGAATTGAGGATCCCCTTCCTTCCTCATTTCTTTATCTTCCCTCTTTCTTATACATGGATTGGAAGATTCTCTGGCCGGCTATCTTTTTCATCCTTCGAGCAAGATTTTCTAACTCATTTCATGAGATTTCACTTCCACTAGAATCTGATTGGACAACCACCTTCTTAGACTTGGATATTGTTACACTCTCAGGAGTCTTATCTTTCATATGATTTGACGTAGTTGTAAAAGCAATAGTACCATTCCCATTCTTCTTTTTGATGTTGTCAGCATCTCTCTTCATTCTGGTTTCATTTTGGAGAAGAGTTCCGAATAGCTCATCAAGAGAAATTTGAGTGACCTTCCTATTCTCATCTACGGCTGTTCTCTTTGATTCCCACTCATTGGGAATAATATCAATTATCTTATTTACAAGGGCTTCATCATTTATCCCTTTTTCTCCCATATACTATAAGCTATTGACTATAGTCATAAATCTTTGTTGAACATTGCATATTGGTTCACCATATGGAAAATTGAATCCATGGTACTCTGCTCAAAGAATAGCTCTCCTAGATTCAATTACATTAGAAGTGCCAAAGTGTGTAACTTCTAACTTTTTCCAGATACAATTAGCTACTTCACAAGAAGAAAATTGGCTATATATATTTCTAGTCATTGAACATAGTAAAGTATTGGGTACCTTATAATTTAGTTGATACTCTTTCTTTTCCTGGTTAGTGAAAGTTTTAACTTCCTTATCAGGAATTTTATAATCACTAGTAAGCATAACAAAATTTTCTACTCCAGTGTTGATGAAAAATGTCTTCATTCGATCTCTCCAGTATTCATAGTCGTTACCATCAATGATCGGTGGTCTTGTAGGATTTAGATTGTCTATAGATCCATCATTGATTCCTGCCATACTAAAACAACTTGGGCAACCAAACTAGTTATTAGAAAAAGTTCGTAACCACAATGTTTGGAATGAAAATGTTCGGAATGAAAAAGTTCAAGAAAAACATATACATGAGTATGAGTATTTCAGAGACCTCCTTTGATACCAATTGTAGGATCGAAATAACAATGTAGATTCTTAATTTACAAGAGTGGGTGAATTTTACACTTTAAAAATTCCATTGGAACCTTTAAAGTTAGTTATGGATAACTATGATTTCCTTAGACAAGGAAAATCTAGGTTTAACTAAGTTAAACTAAGAAAATTCAAAACACCTCTGATTATCAACTTGAGAATTGGAACCAAGTTTTACAATATAAGATTCTACCTTAGAGCATATAGAATCTTAATCTAATAAGAGTACAAGTGTAAGGAAATATAAGAAGGTTATACTTTCCTTACAATAAAATATGCAGCGAAAAATCAAGTAGTAAAACTACAAGTAACAAGATATGAATCTTTTAAACCAAAGACAAGGGTATCCAACAACCTTGGATAAAGGTCCCTTGATATATACTTTCAATAAAGTCTGTCATACCCACACCAGGGTAAGCCCTCGATACGAAGATCGGAATCTCTGTCTTGCTATCCCCACAAGACCTCAACTTCAAGGTAGTTGGAACCTCTGTCTTCCTCATCAAGGAATCCCTCAAACTTCAAGGTAGTCAGAACCTCTGTCTTCCCATCACCGGAAGTCATCAAATGTAATCACCAACATACAGAGTCGCATAAAGCAATCTGAACGAGCAGTTTAGTAGGCACAAGGCATGAAAAGCTTCTCACTATAGAAATCACCTTAACATCGTGTGTTCTCTAGATCGGTCAACTTATTTATTTCTTGTATTGAGATCTTTCAAATGAGCTCCTATTTATAGGCAAATTTCAAACGGTCAGCTCCCTCTTCCAATGGTCATATTTTCCAAGAAATTCGGAGGGACATGTACACATGTAACTCAACCAATGGTTAATTAGAAATAGAATAGATGACATCATTTTATAAAAAACTATTTATAACTGAATGTACGACATTGTTTTGAAATTAAGAATATATAAGTAAAATCTAATCAATATTTCGAAGTGTAAGAAAACTAATAGTTTGGAGTCTAACCAAAATGAAGTTTGCAGTCTATGTTAAGAAATATTCAAAATCTGTATTATAGGAATTCGGAGTCTGGTTTCACCAGAGATCAGATTCTGAACTTGTAGAACTCGGAGATGAACCACTTAAGAATTCAGAGTTGAACTGCTTAAATGTTCAGAGTCGAACTACTTGAGAGTTCGGAGTCGAACTACTTCAGAGTTCGGAGTCAAATTAATTAAGAGTTCGGAGTCGTACTACTTGAGAGTTCAGAGTCAAACTTCTTCAGAATTCAGAGTCAATCTAATTGAGAGTTCAGAGTCGAACTACATAAGAGTTTGGAGTCCAGAATTCGGATTAAAAATCCATTACAGATCACATCCAGAATTCAGATCCTAAAAATAGAATGCTCCAAATCTTTTCTTTATATGGATCTGGAAATTTTGTTATGAATCCGGTTTTTGAATTTAAGAATATTATTTCTATGTATAAGAAAATCTAGCTTAAGATAAATTTCATTAAAGAAGTAAATTTTCCTTATGGGGTAAAAATAATATTTGCTTATGTATAAGGTGTTTGTGATTTTCAAAACAAGAAGGAATGGAAAAGTCATAAGGAAAACCTTATTGACTCAACACCATCCTCTATGTTTTCCCCACTTTATTCTTAGCCACACCCACTATTAGGAATTTAGGACTACATCAGGTTTGGAAACCTTATAAACCCAACATCAAGGCTCCACCTAAGAATATCAGTACATACTATCTAGTTACTTTACTTTCCCCTCTATGGGGGTTTCCATGCTCGCCTATATGGATGTTAGGACTATTCAGGTTCAGTAACCTTGTTCACCCAACCTCAAGGATCAACCTGAGTATCTCGGTACTGGCAATACAATTTCACATGATATAAAACTCCCAAAAAAACATGTTGTAAAAAATAAATGATTAGCCACACCAAGATCAACATATGTATAGTCACACACAATCATGTAATGACAATTCTAATCGCACACCCACATGATTCTCAAAACAAGAATTGGTTAGACTATCATAACATCACATCATGATAATATCATAGATATACAAGGCCCATAAAGGTAATGATCCTCCAGACTCAATGTTTTCAATGTCAATAGAAAATTCTGTTGAAGGTGTCACCACCCAAAAATTGTTCTCACACCAACAAGAAATATGATGGCATTCTAAGGATAGATAAAACCAAAAGAAAATTAAATATAATATAACATATGATAATAATTTATCTTTCCTTGAGAATTTTTGAATTATCATTCTATACACATGCATGTAATATTCTCTTTAAGAGAAAATATAAAACCACCTATGTTAATTTATAGCACAAAATTAAACTGAGAACACATGTGGTATTCATTATAAATACTTATTAGTAAAATCATATAATTATATTGTAAAATTAAATACTTTACATCTGATCCCATTTTGTATCAACCATACCCAAACCACTAGGTCCAGGCTGGATGCTACATGACCTCAAATGTTCCTCCTCATATGAAAGAGGCTACCGACTAGAAGTGATTGTCTAAATCTAATAGTGGGGATACTATAACATATGTATCATGTCATCAAACTGGAAAAAATATTGAATAATAACAAAAAAATGAATAAATTGTCAAATTAAAGTTCAGAAACTGAATAATAAAATACATATAAAAGTATCTCCAAATGTGGTAAGCCTTCCTATATTGTTAGAATATTGTAAAAATTAGACAAGTAAACAAATAAAAATCATCAAGGTACTCTAGTTTTTGTCCCAATCTACTCCAGATACATGCTTCTCCACTCAACCATCAAACCAAGTGAATTTTCCCATCACTAGATCTCTATTCATGAAATCTAAATGCAAAATGAAATTCCCATGTATTATGTATGTAAAAGACTCAGTAGGACACCACCAATGTGTACATACCATAAGTTAAGAATATATATAACAATGTATATCATGAAATAAGTAAATTTTATTTAAATATACATGTGTCGAATCTTCATCTGCTGACCAAGAAGCCTCAAACATGGCCCTACCTACATTAGCTCATTTCTAGTACTAATTTTATGATCACACATACCTCAATCAAGGTTATATAGGTCACCCCAGACTTCGAGTGGTTTTTACAGGAACTTAACACATTCCTTTGAGTATATAATTGGTTCTATAATACTTTTAATCACCCATTATCCATGTATTTGTGAATCCATGGCTTGTATCTTTTATCAAGAAACTATGCATTCGCCAATATATAGGTATCCACAGCTACCTTTATGTTTGTTTAGACTATATCTGGATGGGTAACTGGTCACTAGTCCTCATAACTCGTACCCTCAAGTATCCATATATGTAACTCAATATCCTCTAACTAAACAATATGTTTTTCCCTATATAGAGGTATTAACAACCTCCTTTAATGATGTTAGGAGTGATTTAGTTTGGGCATCCGCATCCATCCAACCTCAACCCTCTACTAGATTATTGCAGTACCTCCCAACTAGTCACTATGCATTCCCCTCTACAAGGGGATCCATTCCCTCTTTTATAGATGTTAAGACTAAAATGTTAAGAATTATTGGCCTTGAGTATTGACCCAGATGGGTTACATTCTACGAAACTTCATAGGGTGTTTGTGAGTGAGGAAAAAGAATGTCATAATGAACATGTGTCGGCATGTGGGGGTTGTCATTAGTATAATGATCCATTCCAGCATGTGGGTGTGACCCAAGTCATGGAGCACATGTTTCTGTGGAAATAGGTGGATCATTTAGGTCTCGGACCTGACTACCATGTAAGGGTAGGGTGTCTATGCTATTAGTGGGGCCTAGTTGTTACAATAGTATCATAGAAAGAACATAGAATGAAGTGTTTTGGAACTACCTCAGTTGATATTTAGGGTCCACAATGTCGAAGATACGATTTAAAGGGGCGGGGTTGAATATAACACCCCACAATTGAAATGGGTTAAATGAAAAAATGATATGACATATTTCAATAGGGTACACCATTCTTTTTGGTGGTCTGACTAATTAAAACTAAACAGGTAGGCATTATTGGAATAGAGTTTTGATCAGGATGGGTGACCTTATTTAATGTTTCTTGTTGTTTTTAAGAGTTTGTATAAATAAATATAGAAATAAAATGATTTGGAATATGGGGATAGTCATTATTCTGATGATCTTTGGGGAATATTGATGGACCGCAAGTCAGGGAGCATGAGTCTGATAGGAAACTGGTGGTACCTGGTGGTCCATGTCCTGATGACCATGTTATGGCATCGTGTCTGTGCTATAAAGAGGGACTAATTTTCATATATGAGAATGGTAAAATTAGGTTTTCGGTTATCCTAAAAGTTGAGTTACAATATTCCTTGGAATAAATCAATCTATTTATATCCATGAGAATAAGGATTTAATAGTTTTTAGGTATTTGAAATATGATTTTTAGTAGCAAGAAGAAGAGAATTATTATTTAATATAGGAGATCGAACAACATAAAATTTTATATATAGGAAATTATATTTTATAGAAACACCGTGAACACTCAAAAATTTTGATTTCTGAAATAGGTGTAAAATGGATGAAAAATAATTGAAATAGGTCATGAAAAAGAAAGTGAATAGGTAGATTAACATGGCTAGAGAAAAATTCCAATATCAAAATTGAGGTGAATAAAATTATATATTTTTTAGGAGAAGTTTATATGGAATATACATATTGAATACAAAATGGGACTCAAGAATTTTCCCTAAAATCATCTAATGTGTCGAGCTTCATCATTCATGTAATTGTAAAAGATGGTTGAACAAAAACTCAAAATGAATGATATAGATTATATTGTAAATGTGTTGATTTTTTTAAATATCATGTCAAATGTTTTTAGAATTTTGAAGATAAGTTAATTGAGTTGTGGTAAAAGCTTGATGATTAATAGAAGTTACTAACTCTTAACAAGACATCATGAATTTAGATTGTATGAGATACCAAAAAGGTATGTGAGAAGCATGGAGAACCAATCATGAGTTTGAATGAATTCTTCTAAATTATACACTTATAAAATAAATAAAAATAACTTATAAGAAAATATATTGACAAAAATCTGGTTACAAATGATATTCGACAATATGAATTTAATCTATAACAAAGAATATTGCATGTGGATCAAGTCCAGGATAGATAAAATTGATTTTTGGAACAAAAGGCTCATCTACTTGATCAAAAAAACATTGTTAGAGTTGTTTATGTATGAAGCAGTTCATAAAAACACTATAATATCATGTGATCATATAGATATCTGAGATACTTTTTAAATATTAAATATCATTAATAAAATGTTCATTGTAAAATAAACTAAAAAAAGTATATTTCTTGAATTGGTGCATGTTGATGTCGGTGACCTAATATTATCCCAGATCATATATGAAATATTTTATTATATGATATTTATTGATGATGTAAGTATGATTTGATAGTTGATATTGGTTACACACAAATCTAACGTATTCAAAAGCATGATATGTTACCAGATGTTTGGAAAACATATTCTTCTGTAGAAAATTCTATCCTTTTAAAATAATAATTGTATGACTTTATACAATATCCAATTTGAGGGTTGTTTGAATAATCCTTAGATATAACACCAAATCACCGTACTGATAAATCTTATAAAATAATGTGGTTGAAGGGAGAAATATTAATAATAATAATATGACCTAGTAATTTCTTATTGAAACAAGTCTATATGGGAAATATTGGAATGAAACGGTATTTACAATAGGATATACATGTAATTGAACTTTATTGAAATTTAGTGATGAAATGTTAAACTCTCTATAGTAACAAGTGTGTTAATATGATATACCATCTATTATTAAAATTGAAAAATATTATTAAATAGTAAAATCTCAACCTCAATCATTGATTTATTCTACAAAACTGATTAAAGAGTGAGTTCTAAACATGGATATTCTCCTATAAAAACAATCTATAAGGATGAATATAATAGTAATTAATAATAATGAATTATAAAATATTAAAAAATAATTTAAAAATAAATTCTAATTATGAACATTCCACTCAATAAAATAGAAAAAAGTAAATAAATGTTCCACGCCAAAAATAATAACTTGGAAAATAATTATCATTCCAATATACCACAAAAAACATCAATTAAGTTTATCAATAAAAATCATTCAAAATTTATTACCTAGGAATTAATAACAAAAAATTCTTGATCAGATTTTCGTACGACCCTTGAGGAACCAGTGACACCCGCTATGTCAATTTAGAGTTTATTTTATATTATTTTATGTTATTAGATGATTTTTTATGTTACCAAGGAATTAGATTTTGAAGATTGTATATTATGGATCATGATTTATAAATATGGTTTAGAGTATAAAATTTCAATACCTTACATGTCCATTCAGTTCCCTTATATGTAGTATAATTCATTTTGTGCATAGATAGTCCCCATGGGTAGTGAACAATTTAGTCTAAACTATCTAGATCATTAGAAGATCTCTATTGGGACTTTATTATCTAAGGGTTATGGGAATTCCATATTCATTGTTTTTAAACCATGTAAATATAATGTTATCCATTTATGAAATTTGGTAGTTCCATTGGGTAGGGTTATAACATGGTCTTTTCAAATATTTGGAATCCTATGGTGTAGCCATGTGAGTGGGTTAGATCTGGGAACTGGCATGTTCATGGTTAGTGCATAGTTTTTCAAACCATACACAATTCATAGGTTAATTGAAATTTTAAATTCTACTCCCCCTAACCTTTTTTTTATCCATTAATATCCTCTATTTATGTCCAATAGTTCAAATAGATGAGTAATTCATTCTATTGGAGTCTCCTCCCATTATACCTTCCATTTTATGGTCTTAAAAATTAATTACAAATGATTTCACTCCTAGTAATTCATTTTAAGACTCTTCCTCTCTTTTATATTCTATTTTCTATGTATTTTAATTCCTTAAAAGAACTATAAAATCCATGGTGAATCGTTATTATTGTTGGGGTGACTATAATCATTGGGTGTTTTCTAGGTAGTTCATGAGAAGGACCTCGTGTATCTTGTTTAGTTGTCCACCACCAAATGTGACAACTTCCATGTTGTTTAACATTGAACTAAGGTAGTTTTTATCTCTTTTTACATTTTTTATTAAATATATTTAAATTATCAATCATTTTATATTGATTTTTCAATTAATTTATTTATATATGTATGCCCCATGAGGGTACAAAATTGATTTAAATTATTTTTATCCCTTGTAATGGAATGTGATTCAATGTCAACTGTTTGTAAAATATATGTATTAAATTTTTATCGATGAATTTGGTTTTTAAAGTTGTTTATAGACCCACATTTATGTTATTAAATGTGTTATCTATGAAAATTTATTTTTAAGGCAAGTGTTTTCAGTACATAATAACATTGAAATAACTAAAATGGATTGATTTATTTTAAAATGGTATGTTAATTAATGTTAATGATTTATTGAAAATCATTAGTTGACTATAAAGATATAAAAGGTAGTTTAAATGTATTTCTATGATCCCAATAGTGTTTCAAGATAATAATAATGAAAATATCCTCCCATTGGTCAACTAGAATGGGATACGAATGTTTTCTCTTTGGATTAGAAATTCATTAATGTTTTTCAAAAAATTCATTGTTTGTGATTTATAAAAAATCAATTATCTTGAATATTTCTGAAGAAAAATTGAGTCTCATGTGATTATTTTTATACATATGGTGTATTTTGATCTAGTTATGGTATGTTTTATCTTTATGCATCTTAATATGATTGACATGTATAGTTGTGATTGTGTCTATTACTTTTAGGGTATAGTAGGCGAGGAATAACTAAATTAAAATTATTTCTATTTGAATTATATAATGGTTCATCTATTATCCCCTCCATTTGAACTTTCGTGGGTACCTTATAAATATAGTAGGTGACCTCAATGTGGGAAAACATTTTTATAGATATTATGCTGACTTAGTATTTTTTCCCATGTATATTGAGTTTGAAAAATTGAAAGGGGTAGTGAGCCCCATTATTTAGATACCATCTTTTTTAATGTGGAACCGAATGATATCCTAGGATGTTTATTTATATATTTTCTAATTAGATTGAAAAGGAAGATATATGTTTAATAATATCTTCATAGTTTCCTTCAGTTTAGATTAATTTTCTATTACTAGATATATAAAATAACACCCATGCTACTATGATCCTATTTAGGATAATTTTATATGATTTATGCTTATATTTCAATTAGATACCCTACCTCTAATATTATTTTATTGAACCAATAAAATTTTGGTCATTTTTTATTATGGGACATTGAAATAGATCTTCTTTTTTGTGTGATTTCATCTATCTTTGTATTATGTATTTCATTTAAATTGTCCAAAAATAGTATTTTGAATGGGTTTTTAAGGGATGATGTTGGAAGAGTGATTTGAATGTGATATGAAACTATTTGAAAAATTATTTTGAATGGCTTATTCCTTAAATGTGATTTTTTTCAATAAATATTATTTGAGTGTTTTTTATGATATTGATTAAATAGTTTTTTTTGAAACAAATATGTGAGCGAGTTTTAGAACATAGTTTTTGGCAACAATGAATGGTTTTAATTATATATTGGTTTTCAAAGATTAAATTAAATACTGTATAAAAATTTGAAATCTATTTTGAGTTCTTAAATGTCAACATTAAAAGTGGTGTTTATGAAATGCATTTTAAGTGGGACTTTAAAATAGTGAATTGGTAAAACAGTGTTTTCCCTAAGGTAAAGGGTTTTCTATGTGATTTGTTTAAAATAATGAAAATTAATACAAAAAATTAACATAAAATTGATGTGTTTTAAATTATATATGTAATGACTTATGAAAAGGTATAATGGTATATAGTATTACAAAATAGTATTTTTTGGATGAGATATAAAAGTGACGTCATAGATTTGATGGTTGTAGACCTTCTATGTAGATTACCTAATGATTATATTTTCAACGATTTAGTTCATAGGTAAACAACAATTTTAACATTTAGTAATTTTTTTCTTATGTGGTAGATGGTTTATCTGGATGGATTCTTTTGAGAGTCAGTGAACATTTATTTTATCATTGGGTTTTGTATTTGATACTTTAGTAGGTTTAATTTTTATTATATACATTATCTTTGTTTATAACTACTTCCACTACTAATGTATCTATTTAGGAATCAATATTTATTTTTTTACTTATACATCTTTATATAATAATATGAGGTAGAAAATTTTTCCCATTGTATTTTCCTTGATTCCAAGGTACTATTTCCCTACCCATGGGCATTGGTAATACCCTTTGGTTCTTTAGACTAGAGAGATGGGATAGATAACACTCCATGCTATTTTTTTAGAAAATAGAATCAGGGAATAAGTTATCGGTGGTTATTTGATTTTTTAATTACTGATATTTTAATGATTTGTTGTAAGTATATAGATAAGTTTGTGAGGACACAGTAGGTTGGTTCATTGAGAGTGTCATCAGTTATTTCTCCAAATTAGCATAAATTTTCCCTGGGTTGTCAATATGTCTTTTCTTAATATATATTTACATTTAATTATATTTTTTTATTTTGGTTTTATTCTTATAGATTTTGTTCTATGATCAGAAATGACATGGGTTGTATTTTATTGGGGGTTATTATTCAGTATCTATGTAGATGATAGAAAATGGGTATTGAAGTATGAGGATGTCTTTTTGAGTTTCAAAGCCCAAATGGAAAGAATAATATAGTTTTCTAGAATATTATATTTACCCTTTTAAAATTGGAATGTGCCTTTTAACCATGTCTCCATGTAAGACATTGTTATTTATCCCTCTTTATTTAACTCTTTGACCCTATGATTCTTGGTCTTTATATTGTTTCAGGGTAATTGGAAATGAGTTGTGTTGTGAATTAATATATATATACATTATTGGATTTCATTATTAGTTGAGGCTTGGGTTATACCACTATTTAGGTGGTTTCACATGGGATATGAAATTGGTTTCATGTGTGTCAAAAACGTATTACATGAGAAAAATGTTTTTAGATTGAAAACATTTCGATAATGGTTATTTGTAAATTCATCTTTGTTTCCTAAAATCATTATAAATTAGTGAATTTATTTTAAAATTTGGACAATGTTTTAAGTGTGGTCGATTTATAACTAAGTGAACACTGTGTTTTGAATGGATTCCCCCATTTTAAATGGAATTTAGTGATTTTCAAAAATTAATTTATTTATTTTTAGGGGTTTTAACTAATGAAAATTCTTAGAAATATTGAGTAATTTTAAATTTCATTAAAAATAAGTTTTTTATTTTATTAAGAAATATTTTTGGGAATATTTGTTTTAAAATTAGTTTATATTCTTTATGGAATTAATTTTCCATGTATTTTAATTTCACCAGGTCTTGTAAGGGCTTGAAGGTAAAATTTTAAGATGGTTACTAATTCACATTTAGTGAAAAGGGAACGATTTTAATGGTGTCTTGGATTCGAAAAATGGGTTTTTGGGTCACATTATTATGGGTGGCATCATTTTAAAATATTTTTGTTTTGAACTTTCATTTCATTTTTTATAAAAAAAATATTTTAATTTTCCACCAAGATATTTTTTATTTAATAGTTATATTTTGGATAAGTGACCATGTTGAGCTCTTAACTTATGATGTTTAGTTTAAGTTTCCAAAAATTATATAGTATTTTATTTGAGTTTTTATCCAAAGGGTCTATACTCCTTTTTTTAACATATCCCTAGATCTAGATGGAGTTTTGTGTCTTATATTCTTCTATTAATAGTGTTACTTGGGGTAATTGACGTTCAATTTTTTTGATTGATTATTATTAGGAATGGTTTATTCCATGTATCTTATGCTGGGAACCTTTATTTAATGGTAGGACATGTTAGAATTAGTTTTCTTATAGAATGGTGTGTGATCTCTAGTTGGAGTTGTTTGTTCGATCAAACATATAGCTACGATAAATTTATTAGAGTGGTTATTGTTTATTTTATTCTTCTAGTGCTTGGTTATGTCTCTTTTAGATGATGATTTTTTTTATTTATACTTGTTGTGTTTGGATTATTAATTTTATAAGGAAAATATTTCCTATTGTTTTATTTGATTTATTATTATGATTTGTGGTTATTTTTTGTAATGTTCATTCATTATTGATTAATGGTGTTTGTTTTTTTCCTTATGTGGGGTAGATGGTCGGTTTGTTTTGTATTTTTGGTTTTATAATTGAAAATATATGGTGTTTTCATGCATATATGGGAGTGTAGTTTTGTTTCATGTTAGAACATATATTTCATCATGATATGTTTCCTATTATACTCAATATGGGATGGTATTCCATGGTTTTTGATTTAGTCACCCTCATATATAGATTTTGACCAAATGGTTAGTTTTGTGTGATTTCATCATGAGGAATGTTCCATGTTATTGTGATTTGTGGCTTAGATAAAATAGTTTTAGGGGCCTTTATGGTTTTTTCAGTATATTACCTCCTTTAGTAATTTTTTCATCCAGTGTTTTATGTTTTTATTTGGATAATAAAGAATTAAAAGATCCAATTAATGATTTTAATAGTGTCATTTCTAGGTGAAATTCTGTTATATTGTGAAAAAAATATGACATTGGTTTTTCTAATAACATAGATCAACTCTAAATAGTAGGTATAACCCTGTAGTGTCTCTTTTTCATTAAAAACATATAATTTATTAATTTTTGATACATTTTTCATGGGGGTGGTCAATTCTTTTAAGGATTTATTATACTATTTGGGGAAATCCATTTTACCTTATGGAAATATTTTGTAACTGAAATTTAGTATTCCATTACTTGGGCCTGAGACTTTCTTGGGGTAGAAAATGGAATTTTGGGAATAATAGTGAACCACACCATGTCAATATGGATTTAATTTAATTTTATTTTATTTTATTAGTGTTCATATTAAGTTATTGGGAAGTTTCGACTTGAAACATGGAAATTATAGAAATTTTGTTCTAGATCAAAGTTTGGAACACAATTTAGCCTGAATAGTGTAAAGACACTAACATGGAACCTTGTTTCCCTTAATTGTAGTTTATTTTACCAAGATCATGGATAGTAGAATTAGTATAATATAGTTCATTATAAACCATGTGGATCCTATTGAAAATTATGTGTGGAATTTTGTTTGTAAGGGTAAGGGAACATAGCTTGCACACTGTCTAGAAAACAATCCGAAACCCATTCAAGATGGCTCTATAATTGCACATTGCTATTTAAAATAGTTTGATAGTGGTTTCCCCACATCGTGGAAACCACAATTGTATTCGTGAAATTCATTATATTATATGTAGTGTCTAACACATGGTTGGTTCACGGTTTAAAAAAGTCTACAACTAAACTATGCATCCCTCAAGATTCATTTAAATCTGAAATTATAAATCTTCTCCCACATTATTTTAAATCTCCAACCCATCTCTTCCAATACCACCAAGTATAATGGACTATATTTATCTCCTTTGGATAAATCAACTATTATCCCTTTACTTTTGATGACATTTACCCTTGTTTTAAAATGATTTCTCTCGTGGAAAGTCTTTTTAGGAATCATATTCCCCTTAATATCTCATTTTCCCTTTATTTTAGTTCCTTCCATGATGTATATATAAAATTAATATTGAAATTATTATTTAGATTACATTAATATTTTTATGTTTTCTACTTAGGCCTTGATTCAGACCTTCAGTAGGTTAGTTTTATTCAATTTAAGGCCACAACTTCTGGCATGGCTTACATTGAAATGAGTCAGGTGTTTCTATGTTGTTTCATTTTATTTCATACCATTGAATTCATGATATTATTAGATTGACTTTTCATTCATGAAATTCATTAATGTATGACCCATAATGGGATTAAATTGAATCTAAGTGGTTTTGAATACTTATCCTGGAAGGGGATTTCATGGAATGTGTTTGTGGAAAAACCCAGATAGATTTTAATGGATGAATTTGGTTTTAAATTAATCAGTTATCACTAGTTTGAGGTTTTTAAATGATCTTTCTCACCAATTTATTTTTCAATGAATTTTTTGATGTGTTTAACAGTTTTTAAAAAATTTTGATCTGTATTTTGATTTCAAATCGATGTGTTATCTCACATGAATGATATTTTGAAACGCATTGGTGGATTTTAAAATTTTAAAAATTGTTTTATAATAAATTATTAAATGGTTGTTACTTAAATTAAAATATGGTTTCGAATGATTTTTTTGTATTATTATGGTAAATTAAAAATTTTATTTTTACTCAAGAGCATGTTGTTTTAAAAAAATATGGTTTTAGGCAACAATGCCAAGTTTTAAATTTGTATTTATTTTCAAATATGTTCATTCAAACAGTATAAAAATTTTGAAACAAATTTTTTTTGATGAAATTTTTCTAATTTAGACGATGTGTTTATGAAACAATTTTTATGGGGGGTCATTACATTTCTGATTAGGTAAATGTGGGATTTGGATAAATAATAGTATTTTACAGTTGACTTCTTTCAATAAAAAAATAACGAAAAAGTTTATAACAATGATGTGTTTTATTTTATTCAGGTAAAGACTTATGAATATGTATATTTTTATAATAAATTTCCTAAAATAGTATTTATGATGTTATATTAAATAAAATACATAGTATTGGTGTGTGGTTACCTCTTTAGAGTCTTATCTCACCTCTATAAATTAAATGTTCCATGTCATAGCTGGAATGAGGCTTAAACATTTAATTTAATTTTTTCTTCTAAGGGGAATGATTCATCTAGACGGTGATCAGGGGTCCCAAAGAGTATCTTGAGAGTGGGTGGGTTTTATTATATCTTTGGGTTTCATATAAAGTAAAATTAATGATGTATTGTTTTTATATTCTTTTACATTATTTTTATATGCTCTTTTTATTTATCTGTTTATGTATAATTTTTTTCATTTATATTGGTCACTCAATATTAAGTATCTTAAGATTGAGGGTGTATTTATTTAGTTTCAAAATCTTTTTTTAATCATTCTATATGGTAAAAACCATTCACAATGTATGTTCTATGATTATTATGAACATGTTTTCATCCCATGGTGATCGAGAAAGAACATACATCCCTATGATGGACTAGGTTGGGGGCTATGGGAGATGGAACCCTAGGTTAGTTTATTACATAAACCATGTTTTTAAAGATTTAGATAACTTAATAATTAATAAAAAATTGTTAAAAATGAATTCTTATAAAAAATATACTATAAAAATATTAAAGAATAATCATTATCATAATAAATAAAAGTACCACATATAAAATAGTTAACTGAAGAAAAACCTTTAGTTTAAATTTTAATAAGGTCATTTCTATATATCATGTGAAATTTTCTATTAGCCTATAAAATACTTTTATTTATTCATTGTATTCATTAGTTACATTCTAACAAACACAGTTAATAGTTATATTTTGATATGTATTGGAGATAAATATTCCTTCCAAATTTTTAAATTTTCATTGATCATACCATTCTCTTTTTAAACATAATCCAACCCATTTGATATATTTTTATTTTTTTGGAATTTGTTATCTTCATCTTCCCATTATAATATGTAAAAAATTATTATCTACTACATGCTTCAAAAAATTGTAATCAATATAAATTTATCTGTAGTAAAACATTTTGATTCTTCTCCAATTTTATGAATGAATCTCTCACTGTCACTACGCTATGTTATAGCTAACAAAACTTCTTTTTTAACTCTATTGAACTAGGATTATTAGATATAGTATCATGGTAATATTTATTATTTCAATCTTAACTTAAATTACAAAACAATTTAATGGGATCCATCAAAAATACATTTCCATCATTATTTATTGATTTACCCATGTAACGTGAATAACATTAATGGGATGTTGAAAGTGTTGCATACCCTTATTTATAAATAAAAAACATATTACCAGTTTACTTTATAGTTATAGATGTGTCAATTAAACTCTAAATCTCTAATACTACTCAATTCATCCAAACCACTATTACATTTCTTGTTGAAATACTTTTCATTAAATAGATTATTCTGCATAAAAAATTCTGTATCCATATGGCCTTTCGTCCTATTCTCAGAATAAGTGAATTATAATTGAATCAGATACATATACAAACTACCACTGTTTTTGTCACATATATTATTCATCCTAGAATTCATTCTATCTCCTATTTAATTTCCTTCTTGATCTCTTTATATACTCCATTCATAACCATGTATACACTCACTTTCCCATTAGTCAAAGAACCTAAATCATCATAAAATGAACTAGATGAAGTAACCACATATTTTAAAGAAATATAATTATTTTTATGAACACTTTTATGATAAATATTATTCAAATCCATACATTATTGTATTATTGAACAAATAATATCTACTGAATTATATTCCTTGAAGTTATTACTCTCATAAAATGAAATAATATTATCATTTGAGATCCCTGTAAGTGATCTAAGAAATGGTTTAAACATTTGATTATCATTAATGTTTTTTCCATGTATTATCATACAACTAAAATGTAATATGAAATTATGGAATATTTTATTAGTTTCCTTGTTTCTCCATTTTTTTAGTCTTAGTACATTGATTTAAAAATTCTAATATTAGTTTATTTAAAATTATCTTTACAATGATGTGTAACAATAAAACATATCCCCTTATCATTACCATTGATAAAATAAAAACCAAACTAAAAAACTTTATGGTAATATAATAATAATTTATATATCTATGATATTATAATTTTGAACATACGTTTTCACATGATACTATTATACAGTCATGTTATTCCAATTTCAATTAATGAATTTTTATCATTAATGTTCAATGTTCATTTCTAAATTTATTAAGGTATAATTTCATTCTTGTCTAAAAAAATTTATATTCTATTAAATTAAAAAGGGAGGACTCTTTTAAATCCATCAGTAATTTTTTCTATTCCCTTCAATCAGAAATGGTCTTTCCGTTAGACTATAAATTATATGATAATGTCAACAACAAAATATAATCAAAAAAATAAAAATAAAGGAAACCAGTTTGGAAAACCAAACAGAGATGGAAGGTAAAAAAAAATTATTGCATATATATATATCTTAATATAATTATAGTAATTTTTTAAATAATGATTAATTAGGTTTATTAAAAAGTAAAAAAATATTATCATAAAAATATTATGAATAAAAGAAAATGTTGATGTGTGAAGAGTGTAAGAAAAATAATATAAAATAAATCGTATAAGATAATTTTAAATATATTATATCGATGTTTTGAAATGTATACTCTTAACACTCTAATCCCAAGGGTACATATATCCACTAAATAGACATGACTTTTGAAGGAGAGTGACAACTATTTGCGATCTTAAATTCACTATGTTGGAGTAATACCAAACCATATGACTTATTCAAACCTGGAGTCAAAACTAATGATCCGATTTTTCTATATTACTACCATTATTAAAAAAATACATTTTAATGGTGTTAGAGATATTGTGTGATAAAATCATTCAAACTCTACAATCTATTACATAAAAAAATTAAAACATTAAATGTAGTTAAATGTTGTATATTGTGTCTGTAGAAAATACATATTGATCATCAATTAATAAAATGGAATTAAAATTATTTATCCAGTTAATATAAATCATAGCTATAAGTAGAAAACGTTATTTCTATATTTTTAGTACATTGGTTTTTGTAATGAATTGTGTGTATCACTGCCTATAGCATGAGCGTCTATTTATTGATGAAATAGTAAAGATTAATTTCCTTCATTAAAACTCTATCATCATCCTAATTATAGATAATGATTACTTAAAATGGGTTTTCCCTTCAACCTCTCAAAATATATTAATTATAAGACTCAAATAATTCAATTAAAAAAACATTATCATTACCATCATTAATCGAATACTCACATAAATTTTCATCCATAAACATTGATGAAAATTTTTATATAATCAAAAAAAATATTTATTTAAATAATCACTATATTATTCAATGGAAGTAATCCTTGAATCCATATTCAATTTCCTAAATGATAATAAACCTCTAATCATTGTGTAACCCAAAAACAAATATTCACAAAAAGACACATTTTCCCCAAATTTTTCTATCAGTACATATGATTGATAATAAATAGTAGATTGTGAGAGTATTCATAATTATATGATTTATATGTAATGGCAATACCTGAATATGTAATATTTCATTCATAATACATAAATGACCAACACTTTTTTAAATTCTAAAAATGTACGTAGCAATATTCACTACACTCAGTATACCTAAAGGATTAATTTTTGTGTTGATTTTCTAAAATATCGATATGTAAAATCTCAAAATAACACGTAAGAGTATTCTTATTTCCAAATTTAACTGTTTTTCATTCTTATATAAGGTTAATTAAATAAATAAGATTCTTGATACATAAGATTCTGGATATATAATATATTTCTTTGCTAATTTTCTTACTCTCTTATCATATATAAAATTCCTCCCACATGTAATACTCTTTCCTCCTCCAAAAAATAAATACATATTATAATCATCATATTTAATAGGATTTCCATTTTGAGAATAACAATATTAACATATTTATTTTTCTACATATATAAGGATTATTACTTAGCTAAATTTCCATTCCTCTAATAGATAAATATTTATTTTAATGTGTCTGGATTATCTATCTATATATAATGTGTAATGTTTATTACATATATGGATATCAAAAATCAAGGACTTATACATAATATATTTTTTCAACAATATATACTTCACTAAAAATATGATCATGTACATAGAATAATTTATTCAATTTAGAAATAAAGAAAAAGGAAAAAATGAATAGTAATAAAAATGAATAATATCAACAATATTAAACACAATAATTAATAAATTAATAAAGTAATAAATTAATATAGGTACAAGTAATAATTAAAACATAAAAAAAGTAATATTTATCCACTCAACAATATTTCCCATTAGGTAATTTCATAACCAAAACATCATTCCCCCCTTTTTACGATAAAAAAGATATTAAAAAATAAATAATATAAAAAAAATAAAAAAAGAAATTAAAAAATAAAAAAAAATTGGGGAATAAAATTTAAATAATTATAAATTCCCCTTATATTTTATAAATATAAAAGAAAAAATACTAATATGATGAGTAAAAACATGCTTAAGCATTATAAATTACAAATCATTGAATACATATCCTTCCTAATAAAAATAAAAAATAATCCCTAATCTCATGCCTAATCCAAATGGTATATTAATAGTTATAGAAATAATTAAATTTTAAAGAAGAGTAAAATCACCCATTTATTCCATGCATTATTCTCTTGAAATTATTACAAAATAAATTATATAAAATTTATCTCCTCATGTACAAGAAACTAATACTAGAAGGATCCATTAACTAGTAAATGAAATTTAATAAATTATAAAATATTAGAAGAGAAATGAAATATAAAAAATAATTAGGAACTTGCCTGTAAACCAAATATAAAAATAGTTAATGCATGTTCATTGGATATAATAATAACATAAAAATTAAATATCATTCCATAATTATAAAAATTATACTAAAAAGGGGTTTCATTCTATCGAAATGATACTCCTTGCCTAGGAATGTAAACCAACTTTTTTTCTAATTTTGAATAAATAAGATACTTTTTGAACCGATGTAGTTAAATTTTTAGATAGTATAATATTGAAATTATAATTAGATAGAAATCCTTATTAAAACCAAGGGGGTGAAAAAACCATAATGAAAAGTCACTATTATAATGATGAAAAGTACAAAACATAAAATAGTTTTCTAATGAAATACCTATATTTTTACATTTAATAGAGTGGTTTCTATACACCATGGAAAATTTCCAGTTTTATCCATATTCGTCCATTTTCTTATTTGTTATATTCATATTTTTCCTTCACATAATCTCATCTGAACATTCCCTTACATTAACTAATTTAGATAAAGAATCCTTTAAACTTTTTCTTTATCCATCAATTTTACATTCTATTTCTGAACATCCTCTAAATCATTGCAACCAATTTCAATTATAATGGAAGGATAGTTCTTTTCCTTCCCATTATCTTCCTTAAATGTCTCATATTTCTATATAAGATTAAAAGAAACAAAATAAATATCATTTTTCTTATTAACCATACATTCATTAATATTTGTTAATATTATATTAAAATTTATAATATTAATAAATCTATCATGTAACTCATTGTTGGAGCTCATTTCCATCACATAGTCTAAACAACTGAAGAAAGGGAGTACCATATTCCAAATTGATTCATCCTTTGAAAAACATCAAAAATTGAAAATGGCATGAAACATGATTTGTTTCAGCATGGGCCGCACAAGTTATATCATTGTCGCTCAAGTATACTTGCGCTCCACATAGTGGTTGCGCAAGTGACTTGCGCGCCACATAGTGGTTGATCAAGTGACTTTCGTGCCCTCTTTGATTCTCACTCAGGGTCTTCAGTAGCCTATAAATACCCCCAGTGGGCCCCTCATTGAAAAAAAAAACAAAAAATTCAAGAAACTCATATTTGTGCTCCCAGCGCCCTAGTCTCTTCTCAAAGCTTCTGAACACTTCTTTGGTAATTTAATACCTAGAATGGAAGATCAAAAGAGGGGGAACAAGGCCTAGGTTTTTAAATTCATCAACACTTGCTCGCCTAGGTGTTTAACCCTTAAGGTAAATGAACACCCTTGCGCGCCACCCCTTTGGATGCCTTTAGGGATAATACTAAGGGCTTGAGCAAATTCTCTCCAATGTATTACCCCATGGGTTGACCGTTGCGCATGTACCCATGAGTCGCGCAGGTACACCTGCGTGACCAGAACTTGCACACCCACGCCAGACTTGCACGCCTATATTTTTTTGGGTACCCCCTCCTGGCTATTCACCTCTACTATTCAAATCCACCTCTCCAATTAATGACTAAGCCTTCAAGACTCTCTTCAAATCCATTCCGGGCTTTATTTCTTGGTTGTCTTCCTTATCTGAAAGTAATTATGTGGAACATCTCTAAAAAACCTAGTGATTTACATGTCTTTATTTCACTAAGGATAGATATTTGATCCATTCAACCTCATTTTTTAAGATGAGAAGATCTTTATCCTGGTCCTCTTTTTTAGGAGTAATCCCCAGTCCATGTTCTATTAATTTGGGCATCCTCCTTAAGATTAATCCCCAAGTCCCCTAACATGGGCATCCTTTTCAAGAGTAAGCCCCATTCCACGTTCTCTTAATTTAGGCATCCTTTTTAGGAGTAATCCCAAATTCCCCTAACATGGGACTCTATTTCAAGAGTAAGCCCCAGTCAAAGTTCTCTTAATTTGGGCATCCTCCATAGCAGTAAGCCACAAGTCACCTAAATTGGGCTTCCTTTTCAAAAGTGATCCCTAGTCTATAAATTCCTAATTATGGGCATCCTCCATATGAGTAAGCCCCAATCATAATTTCTCAAATCCGGGCATCCTCTGTAGGAGAAAGCCCCAAGTTTCCTATTCGTTGGCCCTCATCCTTATGAGTAATCCCCTGTCATAATTCACTTTAACCTGGACCTATACTTTAAAAGTATGTCCCAGTCACAAGTCCCTTAACCTGGGCCTCCTCCATAGAAGTAAGTCCCAATAACAAGCCCCTTAACCTGGGCCTCCTCCTTTAGAGTAATCCACAGTTCTCAAGTCCTTTAACCTATGCCTCCTTCCCTGGAATAAGACCCAGTCATAATTTCACTTAATAAGTCTTATTTTCTTTTCATTTGGACTTCCTTTTCTGGAATAAAACCCAAATCATAAGATCCCTCTAATTTGGGAATCCTTCTCCAGAATAAGTCCTAAGTTATGTATCCAAATCTCCATAAAGTACATATACATTTATGGACCCTATTCCTGGACTTCTTCTCTGAAATAAGTCTCGATCCCTATCTATTTGGTAAGTCATACATACATAAGCCCCACATCATTTCTTATGATTGCATCTTTCATGGGACAATTGTCTAGTTTTACCAATACCTTTTGTTTCTCACACCGAGCATGACTCACATGAGCATAGAGTGTAAATGTAATTATGAAATCATTCGTTGAGCCATCAATCATGAATAATTCACATACTTATTTATTCGAACTATGTAGGTTATGATTCCTTTTTAAAAACAAAGGATACATAGGTAGCCCATCCGTGAGTATGATCCCATCTTTGAAATAATCTATATCCTTACGAATGACAATAAACTTCATGTGCCCCACTGAGTGGTTTTAAAACCATTATGGTTATCATGATGACCAAGATATTTCTATATAATGTGTCAAAGGATACCATTGACTAAGATTCTCTAAACAAATACATATGATTCCTTATCGATGAAGAACCTCTAATACATATAAATGATTTTCTAAATCACCTACATACTAATCATTGATTGTCAGATCTAAAGGAAAGCTCATTTTCATAATTGGTAATTTAATAAGGATTCACGAACATAACTTAAATATATAAATAGAGTCCCGGAGTAGACAATAATTCCCCTAAAACGGTGTGGTGAGTCCGACCTCCCATACTCTCGACCAATGAAAATTATTAAGCCTTATCATTTCACAACTAACGGGCACATACCTTTGGAAATTAGGTCCAAATGAATACGGAATCAATGGATGTTTCCAGATTTATGAACAAACCCGTTAGAAACCGCTTGTAATTTATGAACCCTAAATCAATAAGGTCATCCCCATTTCTAGAGGAAACAAAAAAATGGTGAACCCAATGTGAATCCTTAACCAAGTTAAAATGATGTTTTACTTATTTGTTAGGCCCGTATTTAAACACAATGAGAGGGCCAAAAAACAATAAATAACATATCTGCTCATCCAAAAGATGTACTGGACGAACTTATCTTGATTATGTCTATTAAATCAAACATTCACTCTTTTCTAAGATCTTTGGCATTATTGAAATGGATTCTCTTAAGTTCACACCTGTGAATACCTCTACTGTGAATGCCTCTACTGCTTCTCCTGCTGGATCATCGTCTTCTCTGAGGAGTACATCACCTACTCAGCGTCTTCAATGATGGGTATAAAATGTTCTGGTTAAATAATACCATTTAAACGGTACTATTAAAAGTATGGAGGCCGCTCGACAAGCCCTACAATTCAATAATCGACCCTAGTCATCTAAAATACAATGACCAGCGATCAAGAAGCAGGTAGTGCTAACCAGAGTCTCCAACCGTTTCGGGTCGTTATCCCTGGAACACAATCACCAGTCCCTCCCATATTCTGGGGAGGTGAATGAGAAGGCCACTGAAGGTCTTAATTCAAGGAGACAAGAGTCCTTCCCGAGGGATCCTATCAATAATCACCGCCAGACTCGTGCGGCAGTGCGACCTCAACATGATGAGTGTATTGTCTCCAGGCATTCATCTCCGATTCCTCGAACTCGATCAGGCAAGACGAACATCCAAAGGTGAAATCTGGTCAATAGTGAGAATGTTCTTATCTCTGCCATCTCCAGAGATGTCCACCAACTTAACATGGGGGCAAGAAACGAGAGGGCACACACACCCATCCGTTTTAATTCCGCTATCCAGCAGACTCGTCAGGCAGTGGCATGCCATTCCCACCAGGAAATTCCGGCAGAGTACTATAGATAGGAACACACACCGGTTAATAAATTATCAGCTCATCAGCAGGCTCGTATGACTACATATGATGAATCCCTCCAACCCAATGTGTTTACAACTGGTAAACAGGCACATAGACCTGCTTACAATAATCAATCATGCCATCATCCTCTTTTGTCAGTACTGAAGGAAGTTCATCAACCACGTTCGGCGGAGTGCAATCAGCAGGCACATACACCTGCTAGTATTGATCATGCCTACCAACAGTCACGTTTGGTAGCATCTGGAGAAGTGAATTAGAAATCCCCAATGATAAAATGGAGGTAGACTCAACTCTTTTCCCCCACACTTGAGTACTGTCAGGATTAACTAAAAGGAAAAGGACAGAAGCAAGAATACATACCTACTCCAAGCTTAGAATGGATGTATATCCCCATTCCGGTAGCTGAAGTCACCAATCACATTCTGTCAATGGTGAAAGAGGAGAAGAAAATCCCTTCTCATATTCTGGATGCCTGTCAGAATATTATAACAGCTCTAGAAGCATCTCAGGGAAATACACATAAATCTATCCCTACCAATGGAGTGACACATAAATAGTTCACTCCGGAACAGACACACACATCTGTTCCAGTCAAATATGGTTGTGGGGCATACTCCCCCATATCATACGAACAATTAAGTCAGGCACATACATCTGATTTGAGTGGAGATAATCATCCAAACCTGATCATTTCTCCTGAGCAGGAACATACACCAACCCATAATGAACACTTTCTTCAACAATTGGTTTCCAAATTGAGTATGAAGGCATCTAAGAAAAAGACCCACCCAGAACAGTCAAGAAATCAAGAGCCAATTTGTAATAAGGCTTTGCTCGATGCAGGAGTTCACGAATCCCTCAGACAATTATCTATTGGAATTAAAGATTTTACTCCCTCATTTCCCAATAGTGGGAACATTCATTCCGAAGGTCTTCATCGGAAAATTCCACATGAAGGCTTGATTCATGACAATTTGGTCGATCTTGAAGTTTCATCTTCAGATGAGAGACACAAGAGCCCTCTGTGTGGCCAGAAGACAATGGAGTAAAATGCTTCCTCTTTTGCGGTAACCCACCATGGTGGTCCTCCCCATGATGATGAATTTAGCTACAAAAGTCCTCTCTGTAGTAGTAATTATCATTTCCTGAAAAATGCTATAATGGCCAATGTAGTGACGAGAAAGACCTCTTATCATGAGTCACTTGAAAATGTGAAGCTAGTCATGTCTGATTCTTTACCACTATTAGGTGAAATACATTATCAATCAGATGATAGCTCAGGGTGTAGGTAATTCTCCGAACCACCACTGGGACATTCATCTTTTAGTTTGATCGGTGAATTCTCTACCAATAATGTTGAATTTGATGAAACAACAAAGAATCACCAGCTCTAGTCAAATCAGGTAGAATAATCTTCATCAAATGATAAAGAAGAAGTACTGAATATGTGAAAATAACTGGCAAAAGGTGAAGTTCCAGTCCTTATTTGTCCCATGGCTGACTATAAGTATGAAATTCCAGAGATGTTGACGGAAAATGGAATTTGTGATATTCGTCTCAAAATATGGAAAACAATTTGTTAGTTGAAAATGAAAATATTATCTTATGATTATTATGAAAATAAAGTCAAGATAATATAATGGGTACAATGCCAAATTGACTTGGAATCTCTGTCAGTTTCTCGATATCCGAAGGCTGAAAAGCACCTGAGATCCCTTCAACGTTCATGCCTTGCCTCAATAAGAAGATTGTGTCGGTTAATTTCCAATTCCCCATCTGTTATTCATATCAGGGGATGGGGTTTTCATGGAGAACTACATTTCACTATACTCTCTAGTCAGCTATTCCCACCGAAAATGGTCTCATGAAATGTTATTTCCCATCGTCGTCCACAATCAATTGGCTTTGTTTGTAATCAAAGGCTTGTCCAAGAACATACCTCAACTAGTTTTTCTGAAAATCAAGAATACAGAGAACAAGTTGTTTAATTACTCCTGCTTCTAGAAAATGAGAATATTGAACATGGCTCTTATTTAGAGCATGCACATCATCAAGTGACAGAAGTGTCAGAAATCATCCAACGGTCTTTTGAACCGGGTAATAAAAGTGGATTCAGGTTGATGAATCTAGCCAATTTCCAGACTGATGTTCGGAAGATGAAGAGAGATTTTACGAAAGTCTCAGATATTGCATGTCAAGAACCACCCTAGCTTTCCAGACTGGGGAATCTTTTAGCACAACCATCAAAATCAACAAATAGGATTCGCAGAGTTGAGCAGGAACAACTGGAATAGCCCCAGTCCACCGGACTGGGGACTTTTTCCAAACATCAATCTCATCCTCAAAGAAAGTCATTCTTCTATCGATTAGGGAAGAAGCCACAAGAGGAACGAAGAGCTGAATTATCAATATATTCCATCCAAATTACAGTTCGTCAAGAAGTTCATGAGGGATCAAATCGACAAAAGGCAATGTCTCATCAAAGACATGAAAGAAGACAATATCGCAGAGTTGTTTATAGAAGGGATGCAATGCGTTATGCATCAATTAATGTCATCAATTACATTTTTTCTGATACTACAGAACATGAGGCTAATTCAGAGGGATCAGTTGAAGAGGTTCTTGCTCAAGAAGTTGTACGTACAGACACAAATGAAGAAGTTGTGCGTACATGAAATCAAAGGCTTACCCAGAATCTAGGTGTTCCTTCAAATAACCTACTTCCCCCTCTCCGAAAGGCATCTAACAAGGGGAAAGGAAAGAATTAGGCTACATACCCTTCCTCTGGAGAAGGCCATTCTCTCTCATTAGAGAAATGGTTTGCACAATATGAGGAAGAAATAATGGAATTCAGGAGGTTGAATGTAGAATATCATCAAGGTAGTCTTCCTCCTAAGCATGCTAGAGTCAGTCAGCCAAGGGAATTTGTTGTGGCTACTAAGATAGATCAATAATATCCTCCTTTATCAGTACATCCTCACAGGTCTACTCTTATGGGTTAGGTGCAACAACAATCGGTGGTGTTGTCATTAGTTGCAGTACCAACCTCCTCATCTGTCCAAGCTCCAGTTATTGCACCTGCTCAGGTCCAATCTCAACTAGATGTTTCTCAAAAGTTAATAACTGCGATTGAGTCATTAACAGCTGGTTTGGAATCTATGGAGGGAAAATGTGCTCAAATTCAACAATAAATGAGAGATTACCCTGAATGGGTTGATACAATTCATCCACCGTCAAATTTTTAAAGTACCACATTCCAAATCCTTAATGCTTCAGGAGACCTAGAGCAACACTTAACACATTTTGTTTCTTGTTGTGATCATTTGATGGGAAACCCTTAACAAAAGGAAGCAGTTAAGCTCAGTTGTTTTGTACAGACATTACAAAGGCCTGCTTTTTTGGGTATACAAGTTGCAATCACGATAAATTACCGGGTGGGAAGATCTCCGTCAACGATTTATTCTTCAATTCAGATCTACTTTTCCAAAGTCAACAGTATTTTATCATACAAATTTTAAGAAAAGGTAAAATGAAAGGGTTCCAGATTCCATTGCTCTCTTGAAGGGATTAACATATTCCCTAAGCATAGCACTCCCCCAAAAATAATTTTTGCCAATTTGTGTGGAAAATTTTCCTGATGAGTTTCACACACCGTTGATCCATGTGAAATACACGGGAGGGTTTCAAGACCTTACTTCAAAAACTCAACAGATTGAGGATTATATTAGGAAGACTATGGATAAAACTCGTGTAATTACATCAGCTCCAGGAAGGAGAATTGGTAAAGAAGAGACAAATACATTTACACTTAAACAAGAACCTGTACCTGCTTCAACTTCAAAACCATCATCTTATCAAAGGGATCCACCTCTTGAGAATCAACAACAGAGGTCGTTTCATCAAGATGATCAAAGAGATCAATGATGGAAACAATATGAGGATCTGAGGAGCAATGTTTACTCTTTCTGAAATTAACAAGTTCCTGGTTACTTCGTTTCAGCTCTGGAAAATAATTTGGTTCAATTTACAAGGCCCCAGAGGCCGAACAAGGATGGATATGAAGACCGTCCCAACTATTTCCCATTTCATCAGATGTTGGGGCATCTCATTCAGGAGTGTTTAGTCATCATAGACCTCCTGCAAAAAAAGTTCGACTCGAGACAAGTCCAATTGAAAGGTTCTTCAGCTCAGGTAGCATGTTTTACTACTACAAATATAGAGTAAGAAGGTGAGTGGTAGGAAGTCCAAAAAAATGCGTAGAAGTATGATGAATTGGATGATCAGAAAAATGATCAACCGAACTCATGCCATTTTGCGAACACAATTGAAGAAACCAATTGTGTATTCTACTATGAATGTCACAACAAAGCCCCCTTCATCAGAGGGATAATCCTCAAAGAAACAGCATAATTTAATGAAAGAGGAACAATCTGAAGAAGATGAGACCGTGTCAAAGCCCAAGTGGTCTTTGACTCTGGCGGATTTTATGCCATCTACTTCGAAGCCACGTGCACCACCCGACCAAACTAAACAGCCTAAATTGGCTAATCAGGTGGAGTTTTCATCATATTAAGACTTAATCTATGGTTCTGTTAACATGATTCACTAAACATATCCTTATGAAAGTCATAGTTTCGATCCTGATTAACCTGAGTTCCCTGTATCAAATGGAGGAATTAGAGGAGGTTCCAAAGGTCTTGGATATAGAGGAAGATTTGGATATCCCAGGAGCCATTATTCCAATTCTACCCATGCTAGAACTGTATAGGCAACTAAAACTTGTGGCAGAGCCCTTTAGTGGGCTCAACAAGAACAAGAAAATTCTTCCACCAATAGCAGATTCAGTCCTGGTGCAATTACTCTAGAGGATCAGTTAGAGGTTCTACATTCTTCCACATAGCATGTAAATAGCCCCAATCGGTCTAATATTCAAAATCCAGTAGTATTTCCAACTCCTACCCTGATACAGGAAGCATCTACATCCATTGAATCATCTTCTAAGGCACCTGCAAAACCACGTGTTCTTATTGGGAAACACAGACCTTTGGATCAAAAATATGATGTATTGATACACCTGGCCCACGTACCAGCCAATTTATCAATTCTGGATGCCTTGAATCTATTTTGGGATCTTCGGAAGGCACTCATTAACGCTTTGTTAAGTCCACATGAGTTGAAAACTGAAATTGAGGTGGCTGAAGTCTACCATGTAGAGAATAACCCTGCATAATTCCATGCAGTGATATATTTTACATATGAAGATGAAGATGATGTTATGCATGGACAAATCCGAACTTTGTACTTATCTGGAAAGGTCAATGGTGTAGACATCCAATGAGATTTCATTGATTATGGCTCAGGAGTCAACATCATCCACATTCGTACACTTTATTGATCAAGCCTCACAAAATCTGATTTATCTCCTTCTACTTTGATGTTATAAGGATATGATAAAAAAGAACAAGAAACGATGGGAGAGATTACACTCAGAACTCAGTTTTGATACCTTGTATCCAATTGATATTTCATGGTTGTTGATCACGATACAACCTTCAATATTTTTCGTAGAAGACGTTGGCTACATCAACATGCGACTATCCCTTCATCATACCATCAATGTCTCAAATATTGTTTTGATGGTCAAATTGGGACATTGTATGGTCATAAATCCCCATTCAAGACATGTTAATCTCAATATATTGAGGCGGAATTCTATCAAATGAAGGGAATGGAGAAGTCAATAGCAATGGAGTTTTCCATGGTTAATTCTCAATTTGGTTTGGAAATGATTCCAGTAAGTCCATTTGCACATGTGAGTACAGATTATGTGTTTCCTATCAGTCAAATTGACAGGATAGATGCAAATAAAAATAATCTTATGGAAACTACCATAATGTCAATTTTGACAATCAAGCCAGACTGCATGGGAGACGTTGGTGACTCACCAAGAAATGATGAATGCTCAAATGGGGATGTCTTTATTTCAGCCGCTGAAATACTACAATTATATATTTCGCCAACCAGGCCAGAAAAAATTATATCAATGTTAGAGGAGAACGATGATGTCGATTCTCAATCCATCATATCCTCTTTATTTCCCAAGGAAGTCCCTTCATCATCAATAGGGTCAGAAATGGATGCCTCTTTTTCAAGATGTTCAAATTTTAACACCTATCCTGATCATGGAAATTTTTCTTCATCATCTACTATTCAAGTAGAAGCATGAGAAATAACACATGTTAAAGAATAAGAATAAGATCTTAGGGAGGCTCCTACAGCTTTTGAAGAGGGTATCTCTCCCACTGTGGTTGAACTTAGAGAAATAAATATGGGTACAAAAGAAGATCCATGCCCCACTTTAATTTGTGTGGCCATGACTCTTGAAGAGAAGGAAATGTATATTTTATTTTTGAACCAAAATCAATATATATTTTCTTGGAACTATACAGAGATTCCATCACTTGATCCTGATGTTGCTACTCATCATTTGGGTTTTTCCGAAGAACATCGAGGATTCAAGAAAGCCGTAAGAATAACACATCCAACATATGAAAACAAAATCGATGCTGAAGTGGATAAGCTTATAAAAGATAACATCATCAGAGAAGTTCAATATCCCAAATGGTTGGATAATATTGTCCATTTGTAGAAGAAGAACAGACAAATTAGAGTTTGAATTGATTTCAGAGATCTTAATCGGTATTGTCCTATGGATGAATTTCCAGTTCCAATCACAGAACTCCTAATTGATGCAACAACTAGCTATGAAGTAGTTTACTTCATGGATGGATATTCTGGGTATAATAAAATCTGAATTGCTCCAGAAGATGAAGAATCTCCAGCATTCAGAGCCCCTCAGGGTGTGTTTTTTTATCGGGTAATGCACTTTGTCTTGAAGAATACAGGTGCAACATATCAGCATGCCATGTATCATATCTTCAACCCTTTTCAGGGAAGTTTATTGAATGTTATGTCGATCATTTGGTGGTTAAATCCAGAAAATGTTTTAATCACTTGGCTGATTTGGAATTCATATTACACAAACTTCGACAACGAAATTTGAAGATGAACCAATTAAAACGAGCTATTAGGGTAACCTCAGGAAAATTTCTCAGCTATTTTGTACGCCATAGTGGTTTTGAAGTCGATCCTGATAAGAAAAAGTCAATCCTTGGTATGTCACCTCCTCGAAATGTGAAAGAATTCAGAGGACTTCAAGGACACCAATCATATGTTTGGCATTTCATCGCCAATTTTTCAGGAAAAAGTTTTACCTTCACCTAATTGATGAAGAAGGGAGTCACTTAATAGTGGACTGAAGAATGTCAAGAAGCATTCAATATTCTCAAGAAATATCTCATGAGTCCACCGGTATTAATGCCACCTATTGAAGGAAGGCCACTTATCCTCTATGTGACATCTTTAAGGAGATCATTGGGTGCCTTTCTTGCTCAGAAGAATGATGCTGGGAATGAAAACATCATCTACTATCTCATTCGGACAATGCTTGAAGCAGAAACCAGATATTCAAGTATTGAGAAGTGCAGCCTAGCATTAATCTTTGCTGTTCAAATTTGAGACATTTCCTGCAACATCATGAGGTCCAATTGGTATCTTGAAATAACCCACTTAAATTCATTCTTAGTCGTCCAATGTTTACAGGACATCTGGCAAGGTGGATAGTTATTTTGCAGCAATTTTACATTCATTATGTGTCTCAAAAGGAAATAAAGGTCTGTGTTCTGGCTGACTTCCTTGTAGAAAATCCTACAGTAGAATATACATATTTATATATTTAACTTCATGAAGAAGAAGTCTTCTCTATTCAAGATAATCTTCCAACATGGGAAATGTACATTTATGGTGCTTCCAGACGTCCAACAGGGATGAAAATGGAAGATCCTGAATTCAACAAGGCTGGGTTCAGAATTGTACTTATTTCCTTGGAAAAGGTAGTGCTACCCTATTCCTTCTCATTGTTGGGAGGCGGGACAAACAATGAATCATAATACCAAGCTCTTATCACAGGATTAGAGTTGGCGCTTCAGGCACAAGTTAATAACTTAAAGGTAAAAGGTGATTTAGACTTGGTAATCGAACAAGTCAATTGGGATTATGCCATCAGAAAAGAGGAATTTATCCCTTTGTATGATTACGTCAGAGAGTTAATGGAATAATTTCCTACAGAACTGACATTTTCTTATGTCTCGAGTTCACAAAATTCCCAAGCTGATGGACTGGCTAATATAGCCACAGCTCTGGCATATCCAAATCAGGATGAGACAACCTTCAATGTTGCCCACCATTGTACAATACCACCTTATGTTCAAACCAGAAAAGAGGAAATAAATAAAATATGTCCCATCTCTGAACCATATGGTTATACTACATGATGGATGATACCTATCATGGAATACCTTCCAAATGGAACACTTCCACTTGATAGATCCAGGAAGGAACAAGTCTAGAGACGTGTGGTCAGTTTTACTCTTTATGATAGCCTAGATCACCCATAGAAAATTCTCTACAAAAGTGGTTTTGATGGAGTTCTCTTCAGATGCATTGAAGTTGAAGAGACAATGTTTGTCATGAAATAAGTACATGAAAGAGTTTGTGGTGCCCATCTGTCTAGACATAGACTATCTGATAACATTAAAAGGCTTGGATACTTTTGGCCTTCAATGATACTAGATTGTGTTGATTTAAAGAAGAAGTGTCATTCATGCCATGTACATTCCAACTTCATTCATCATCCCCCAGAGTTTCTTCATACAGCTAAATACTCATGGCCATTTTCCACGTGGGTAATGGATGTGGTGGGACCTTACCCTTCAGCTACAACCTAGCTGTTTAAGTATATTTTTACTACTACTGACTTCTTTTAAAAATGGGTAGAGTCAATTCCTCTCAATTAAGTTAGTTCTAAAATATTTTTTAGCTTCATCAAGTCTAACATCATTACCAAATTTGGTGTCCCTCATACCATATTGATGGACAATGGCACCAACTTCTGTTCATCCGAGGTAAGGAAGTTGTATCAAGAATACAACATCAAATCCAACCATTCACCTCAGTATCATGTAGCAGCCAATGGCTAGATAAAATCCTTCAACAAGAATCATTAAAATATACTGAAAAAGATGGTGGATAAAGATAATAAATCATGGCATGATAAACTCTTTCATGCTTTTTGGGCTTATCAGACCACTACCTGCACAACAATGCAATCAACTCCATATTCATTGGTATATGGGATAGAACCACTCATGCCCATTGAAGTTCTATTACGTTATCTCAAGGTATCCATTTGTGATCATTCATATATAGATGAACAATATTAAAATCGATTGGTTGAATTAGAACGATTAGATGAAAAATGATTTTTCACCCTGTATCACTTGGAATTCTATCAGAATCGAATAGCACGATCATTAAACAAAAAAGATCTTCTTTATTAATTCATTCAATGAAAATTGGTATTGGATCCTAGAACTCCAATGATACGATGAAAGAAACCTCCCAAGCTGGAGCCAAAATGGGAAGGTCATTATTCAATACATAAGGTTTACTGTAAATGCGCTTATTCATTAATCTCAATGGATGAAGAACTCATCATGACTCCATCCTATGCTAGATTTTTTAAAAATTATTATGTGTAACACAAATATATTTTTCCAACATGATGTTAAAATGTGTTTTCCTAATTTTCCAACAAGACATTAAACTATAGAGCACCAACAGTCCTCACTGCAAGACTTTAAACTGCATAGTCCCTTACATGTAGCAAGACGTTAAACTGTATCATCCTCCGTCCATGCATATGACCTTAAATTATTTGCATTTATTTTGTCCAAAATGACATTAAAATTTATCAATCCTTTTAATCCAACATGACGTCAAACAATGAAAAATTACCTAATATGTCCAACATTACATTAAATTGTGTCTTCTTTTGTCCTTACCGCATGACATTATACTGCACAGTCCCCATTTCATCCAACATGACATCAAACTGTATTGTCCCCATCGTCTTAGATATAGGATTCTAAAATGTACAGAAGTCCCTCAATACGTCCTACATGACGTTAAACTATAATTTGTCCCTACTACATGACATTAAACTGTGCAACACCAATAGTCCTCAATACATGACTTTCCACTGCATAGTCCCATCATATGTCCTACATGACATTAAATTGTGCATCGTTAGGGTTGTTGCTACATCTTGTTTCTCACACTGAGTATGACTCATGTGAGCTGAGAGTAATCTTCAACCATAACACCCTCTCTGGGCCTCTAACCATGCATAAGTCCCAACACCATATTTAGGTCGTTGTTCTCAAAAACAACTTGATCACCAATTCATTCTTCAATTGAACTACGCCGATTTTGATCCTTTCCTTCTAGGCTGGTTACGTAGGAAACATACCAAGGTTCAAGACCAAAACCAATATCTTTACATCAGTTCACCTCCATCTCGTATGATGTTGATTCATGAAGCCACTCCTAGAAACAATATCTTCATATTGTTTCACTTTTTTCCTTTCTATATGACGTTAAAATGTACAACACGTTTGTCCTATATGACAATATACTACAACATTCTTTGACACCCTCACAAAATATGGAATCATTATTTACATTGATCTCAAATCATGTTATATTCAAAAAAATAAATGCATACATGGAAATTCCTGACCCTTTTTATCTTGGGTGAAACCATCATTGCACTAAAATTTTCTTTTAATCCTCCACTTGTACAAACCAAATATTTACCAAGGTTATTTCAAGAACTACATGCGGATTGAATCGCATCCGTATGGGATACATAGGAACGTTCGAGTGTCCCTCAAACCCAGCCCCAAAACTTTGGGCATAACCCCAAATTCCACTTTCAATCCCTTGGCTGAAAAGTCCTCCTATGAAAACACACACTGTGTATTCATTATTTTGGTCTGATCTCTATGAACCTAAATTAAGATCTCCAATAATCTCATTCCACATGAAGTTAAACTGTATTTCCAGAACTACGTATGGATTGATTCCCATCCTTATGGGATACATAGTGATGTACAGAATCTCAATTCAGGACCCAGTCACAACATGATTATGGTTAGCAATGGTATGTGTATCTTTACTTACATTGAACAAATTCCAATATTTATGTGTCAGAATCCTAACCTTAAATATTTTCAAATCTCAATAACCCTTTTCTTGACTTCTGGTCTCAAAATGTCTTATTTTTTAGACTTCTTTTTGCTGACTATGTTGCACGTGCCCTTTGGTGGCCTTGCATAAACAGTCTACGTAACAGTCTTGTCAGCAAAAAGATACTATTATCTGACTATGCAGCAAATTCCCTTAGGTGGCCTTGCATAATTCAACCCCATAATGGGTTTGTTAAATAATGGTAACTTCATTCTTTGGAATAAAACCTCTTTTTTCATTAGTTGTCTTAACGACAATATGTAGGGATCCACAAAAATAGTCATCCTTAACATATTTGCCCCACATTCTTTTTCATGATCAGAATGTATTCAATTATATGGTTTATATTTCTCATCCCTACGCTTGGGTCATACCTTCATAGGAGTGACATTTATCCAGTTCTTAGACAATCTTGTTTAGAAATATCTTCTCCATATTCAAGTACCTCTCACCATTCCACAAACTCTATGATTTGGAAAATTCGAATCTCAATAAACATCCACTGGATTTTTTTGCAGTAGAAAAGTAAATTTTGAGAGTTCTTTTTCCTAACTATGCAGCACGTTCCATTAGGTGGCCTTTCATAAGTAGTCTACATAACAGACCTATCATCCAAAAGATGCTATTATTTGACTATGCATCCAATGTCCTTAGGTGGCCCTGTATAATTCAACCCCCTAATGGGTTTGTTAAATAATGGTAACATCATCCTTGGGAACTACTTATTATAATGGATTTTATCCCTTTTTTATGTCATCCCGATGATTCAAAATTTCTTAAGTCATAGTTTACATATTTCCCCTCTTACATGACTGTGGAAATATGTTTTCAGAAAAATTGTCAAGTAATTGAGTCAATTTTAATTCATTCATTCAAAGCTATTTCGACCATAAACATTAGCCTTTTAATGTCCGATGTGCATGACTTTAAACTACCCACAAATGGAAAGGGAACACTGAACAAAAGTAAAGTCCCATCTCACTAAACAAACATTTCGTATGATTTAGGTAATATTGATCAATTAAAAGATTCAATGTTTTTAGAATTATTAATACTAATCCTAGAAAAAAATAAACAATTATTACTAGGCCCATTGGATTAGGTAAAATTTAAAGCAGGTAGCAATAGAATGAAGGAAAAAATGATTGAAGATGAAAGTGTATTTAATTTGATATACAAAAGTTAGAGGGACATCCACAGACTGGAGTCTCTTCCCTTTTCCATGAATTATGAAAGGTTGTCAACATAACTATTCATTTGATTTAAGACATCCAGATATTCATCAGCAGCCTCCTGGAATTCATTCATTCGACTGGATACAATAAGAGATGCAGTGATACCAGCTCTTCTTGGAACAATTGTAAAAGGATGTTCTTGAGTGTGGTTTGAGAAAATTTTATACTGATCAAACAACGACTCTGTTTCTGTCTAAGAAACATGGAATATGGATACATGGATTTTAGAATAGAGCATTGGATATAGAGAACCATTTGGAGAGGGTACTCTTTTCAGATATGGTTCTAATAGCATAATAGTCTTCTCTCCACCAACCAGCAGTGGAAAACATTTCAACACATGGGTATTCTATTCTCATATCTGTAAGGAAATGGCATGGATGAAAAAATTTGAAAGTTCAGACCATTGTTGTTGCTCTTAATGTACAGAATAACCAAAATAGAGGAGAAACAGTGCAGCTGCATCTCATGAAGATAGTTCATTTCATTTGGAACATTGACTGCTTGCAGATGACCATGCCCATACAGAGCCAGGTATATGCTCTATAGGAAATTAACATAATATTTCTTCAAGTAATTAGCCAAATATGGGAGAGTGATATCACATATCTCATTGTAATCATGGCCAAAAATGTTCATCATGTCATAAATCCGCTTGTTATCCATTTCATCAGCTATTCCGATTATTTTAGGAGGCATTGAATCTACCTAAAGGTCGAATAATTAACTCTTAAAGTGAGTTGATTTTTCATAAAATTTTGTGAAGAAAAGTGAAAAATGGATAAGGCATTTAGGTGAACAAGTCCTAAGTTGGCGTGCAAGTTTAGATTGGTCGCGCAAGTGTTGGGAATGTAGGTATCACCGTGCAGGTAAAAATACTTATATAGAAGCACGACACAATGAAACTAGAGGAAGGTAAGCAAACATGCACGGTGAAAGAAACATGCATGACAAGAGTAGGAATCTTTGAAAACTGGTTGCTTTGTGTGATGAATGGCCGAATATATATAGGCTAGGCCACACCCCTGCGTGTTGAAGTCTGCAAAACTCACCCTTGTGCGCCGCCATTTGTGTGGACAACACTTGCGCGCCTCATGTTCCTTAGTTTTCTTCTTTACCTTAGAGTCATATCCTCATTTTAATTCAGACCGAACTCTGAGGGGGGGATTTTGTTGATGCTTGTTTATGTCACAAAATCTAAATGACTGAAAAAAGGGCGTACCTTAGTCCAAACTGATTCATCCTTTAAAGAAACATAAAAAATTGACAAAGGCATGAATGATTATTTGTTTCAGTAGGGGCCATGAAAGTTTCATCATGGTTGGGCAAGTAAACGTGCGCCCCGCATAGTGGTCGTGCAGGTTACTTGATCTCCCTCATTGATTCTCGCTCGGGGTCTTCAACAGCCTATAAATACCCCTGGTGGGCCCCCCATTGAAGAAAATAAAAATTTAAAAAACTCATATTTGAGCTCCCGATGCCCTAGTCTCTTCTTGAATCTTCCAAACACTTATAAGGTAATTTCTAACATAGAACGGAAGATCTAAAGAGGGGGAAAAGGCCTAAGTGTTGAAATTCATCAACACCTATGCGCCTAGGTGTTTATCCCTTAAATGAAATTAACACACTTGCGTGCCACCTTACCCCTTAAACAGAACATGTGTGCCACCCCTTTGGAAACTTTTAGGGATAATACTAAGGGTGTGAGACAAGTATATCCCACGTATTACCCCATGGGTTGACCATCGCATAAGTACCCATGTGTCGTGCAGGTACCCGTGTGCGACCAGGACATGCGCTCCCATGCATGACTTGTGCGCCTCTCTTTTTTTGGGTGCCCCCTCTAGCCTATTCACCTATCCTATTCAAATCCACTTCTCCACTTCAATATTAAGCCTTCAGAACTCTCTTCAAAGCCATTCATGGCCTGATTTCTTGGTTGGATTCCTTATCTGAAAGGAATTCTATGGAACATTTATAAAAACCTACTGATTTACATGTCATTATGTCACTCTGGATAAAGATTTCATCCATTCAACCTCATTATTTAAGATTAGAGGATCTTTAATTTGGGCCTCCTTTATAGGAGTAATCCCCATCCAAAGTTCTCTTAATTTGGGCATCATCCTTAGGAGTAAGCCCCAAGTCCCCTAACCTGGGCCTCCTTTTCAAGAGAAAGCCCCAGTCTAAGATCTCTTAATTTGGGAATCCTCTTTAGGAGTAAGCCCCATGTCCCCTAACCTGGGCCTCCTTTTCTGGAGTAAGCCCCAGTATATGATCTCTTAATATGGGCATCCTCCTTTAGAGTAATCCCCAAGTCCCCTAACTTAGGATTCCTTTTCAAGAGTAAGCCCCAGTCTTTATATTCCTAAATAGGGGCATCCTCCTTAAGAGTAAGACCCAATAATAATTTCCCAAATCTGGGCATCCTCCTTAGGAGTAAGCCCCAAGTTCCCTATTCATTGGGCCTCCTCTTTAAGAGTTATCGACAGTCATAATTCCTTTTAACATAGGCCTCCTCCTTAGGAGTAAGTCCCAGTCACAAGTCCCTTAACCTGTGCCTCCTCCTTAGGAGTAAGTCCCAGTCACAAGTCCCTTAAACTGGGCATCCTCCTTAAGATTAATCACTAGTTCTCAAGTCCCTTAACCTGGGCCTCCTTCTCAAGAATAATCCCCAGTCCTAATTTCTATTAATCGGTCTTAATTTATTTTGATTTGGACTTCCTTCTCTGGAATAAAACCCAAATCATAAGATCCCTAAAATTTGGGCATCCTTCTCAGGATTAAGTCCTATGTTAAGTATCCAAATCTTCATAAGTTATATATACATTTATGGAACCTATTCCTGGTCTTCTTCTCTGAAATAAGTCCCGATCTCTATCTACTTGGGCAGTCATACATACATAAGCCTCACATCAATTCTTATGATTTCATCTTTAGTGGTACAATTGTCTGGTTTTACCAATACCTCTTTTTTCTCACACCAAGCTTGACTCACATGAGCATAGAGTGTAAAAGTAATTATGAAATCTTTGTTTGAGCCATCAATAATGCATAAACCTCATACTTCTTTACTCAAACTATGTTGCTTCTGATTCATTTTCTAAAACAAAATATATATAGGTAGCCCATCTGCAGGTAAGATCCCAACTCTGAAATAATATATGTCCTTCTGAATGACAATAAACATCAAGTTCCCCACTGTGTGTCTTTAAAACCATTATTTTTATCATAATGACCAAGATATTTCTATATAATGTTTCGAAAGATGCCATTGAATAAGAATCTATAAACAAATACAGATGATTCTCTATCGATGAAAAACCTCGAATACATATAAAAGATTCTCTGAATCTCTTACATACTAATCATTGATTTTCATATCGAAAGAAAAGCTAATTTTCATACTTGATAATTTGATAAGGATTCATGAACATAACATAAATCTATAAAGAGAGCCCCAGAGTAGACAATAATTCCCCTTAAAAAGGTGGGATGAGTCTGACCTCCCATCCTATCGACCAATGATAATTATTAAGCATTATCAGTTCACAACTAATGAGAACCTACCTTTGGAAAGTAGGTCCAAATGGATATTAAATCATTGGATGTTTCTGGATCTACGGACAAACTCGTTAGAAACTGCATGGAATGTATGAACCTTAAATCGACGAGGACATCCCCATTTCTAGAGGAAACACCCATCAACCTTATTTTATTACTCTTTTTTTCACAAGGATTTTTATATCCAAAATAATTATTAGAGAAATACACATGTTCATAAATTGATGTATTTACATCATCATTTCTAAAATTCACAAATATATTTCTATATTTCATGGATGATTCAGCCATGTCAAATGATGAACAAGATTGGAAAGGTGAAGATGTCTCCTTAAAATTCTTTACATATATACTAGAGTAAAAATTTTCTTCTTGCTTCCTGATTATTCACAAAAATATGAATAATAAATACTATTCCAAGTATCCAAATATCTATTGTTTTTCACCATAAAATTCATTTCTATTATATGATTATTTATCCCTGAAAAGTGTTTTTAATATGGGTTTTCATCCTTCCATCATTATAATTAACATCTAAATTCCAACTAACTTTCATGATATCCATTATGTAATTATTTATAGGGTAAATTCTATGAATTAAATTAAATTTATTCTTAATCACTTTGTAAAATGCTTTGATAACCCTAGTTTTCCTCTATTTTCGATCATTCATGGAACTAGAATCACCATTAGAGGAATTAAATGGTCTAAAAATAGTTTTCAAATAAATACCATTATGATTATTATCATTTTCATGACCATTTATATTATACTAAAGCTCATATTATATTATTGAACTATTAATATAATCCAATTTTGATTCCTTTAGGTTCTTACACACACTTAATACATCATTATGAGCATTTTAGTTGTTAGGAAATGATCTATGAACTATTTCAACCAAATATTAATTATCATATGTATCTCCATGTGTTCTCATACAGTTAAAAATTATTATACCCCTTTGGAATATTTTGTTGAAAATTTAATTTTCTCCCATTTTTATGTCCCCACACATATATCAAAACATGAAAATATTTTTTCATTTAACTCATCTATGCCATAATGTGCCACCTGGAAAATTCTACAAATATCACAAGAATTCAAACAAGTGAGAAAACATTAAAAAATGATTTTTCTAATATTACATTATAATGTATTAATAATCATAAAAATGTTGATGATACATAAGTGCATCGGTTATATTTGGAGAATCATGCTCTGAATCTTGTAGTTTATATGGTTTCACAATTATGGTTTGATATTCATTTAATAAATGCATAAGGTAGTCTTATATCCTATTAAATTTCACAACCATACAAAGTCCCATCAAAGAATTGTTGAATTTTTGAAATACATATATCATTTGGTAAATGAATGATAGTCTAAAATGATCATTCCATGAAGATGTTAATTATTGGATAATATAAAAAATAGAATATAATTTTAATTTTATTATGTTATGGTAAAAATTACTTAACTCTATAGAGATGAAAAGAGACGATAGGGGTAAAATATAAATTATTTATATATTTGGACATATTTTATAAATAAAATATATTTATGTGGAATAAAATATAAAAAATATACCCTATAAAATTAATGACCAAAAAATTATTATAGTTGATGTGTGAAGTGTTTAATGAGAATAACATAAATTAAATAGAAGAAGATATTTTAATGTATTTTAGATCTCAATGACCTTATGTATACTCATCACACTCTCTAGAGATGTTTTTGGATATCCAATAAATAGACCAGAATTTTCCAGAATAGTGACTACTCTTTGAAACATTCATCTCAATAGACCCACACATAACCAATCCTCAGGCCTTTTCAAACTTATATGAGAAACCCAAACTCCTTCCATTTTAAAAACTTAAGGGACTAACTATTTTATAATTTTTGATCATTTTATCATATCCAAACACAAAACATTTTGTATAGGATTACATATTATGTAAGTAACCAAATTAACCGTTATAAACACTATAATGCAGCACAATAAAAAATAAATTAATGAATCCCAATAAATATTATAGATGGTGTTTATGGCGTATAATAATTGATCATCATTCCTTCAAAGATAAAATGTAATGATGTATATTTAAAATATGAAGTAGAATCATGGGTATAAAATATATCTTTTTAACATTTCATCACATCATTATTTTATAATAAATAGTGTGTATGACTTCTTGGTGATTTCTCTCTAATTTTTCTATGAAAAAGTAATAGTTATTTTCTTTAGATAAAACATTACATTCTCTTATCATAATAATCAATGAGTACTTCACATGGGTGTTTCATTAAACAAATTAATTTCCCATAATGTAAGTTTTATAATAATTAAAATAACTAAATAAAAAAATTATTATAATTCATGGAATGGTCATATCATTTATCCATCATAGACATCGATAATAATACTACAATTCTCAATTATAACCATGATTTGAATAACTATTAACTTATCCCATGAAAATCATCCTTGAATACTCATTCAAAATAAAAAATGAAAATTATCCTCCAAACACTGAATAATTCCTATAAAATTTCTCATAAAAATACACTATGTATCAAATAGTTGTTTTTCATAATGTACGGTTAATTATCAACCATATAAAATGATAGATAAATTTTTCATTAGTGACATAATAATTAATGTTTATACTTTAATATATATTATTCCAATCTTTATAAATAATGGTCCACAACAATAATTACATCATAATATCAAAGATTCAAAAATTACTTTTTAACGTATTTGTAATGGTTTAACACCTTAAAATATTTTTGAAACAATCAATAAGTTAGATTTAATAATTAATTCCTTATAATGCATTATTTTTATAATTATGTATCTATTTAATCTTATGTATATTTACTTTTTTAAGTATTATTATTGATATATAAAATATTTAATATTAAAATTCTACATCTCTTCCATCATATATAAGGGGTTCTTCCATTAGTATTATCCTTTCCCGATTTAGAAACTTGATATCTTATATATTTTACATATGTATGATATTTTCCTATATTTATATATCAATTAATAATAAATTTACTCGTCTTAATGTGTATGTATTTTAAATACCTCGAACCCAGTAGCCCAGATTCGGTGGTTATTTTATTAAATTGGTTCTACATACAAGTGATCACATACCAAAGAACCAAATAGATTAGTATCATTCATTAAATATATACATAACTTAGTATCACATTAAAATTTGAAAAAATAAATTTATACCTAGTGCATTTTAGAAAAACCAGTGTCCTTGAATTTATTAAAATATTTTGTCTTCATGACATTTGGAATGTAAATTTGATATGGGTGCACTAAGGTTCTCAGTAAAGGTTACATATAGTGAAGATCAATTTGGAAAGCTAAATATCTGTACACACATTCCATTTATTCAATAACTGAAATTACATGGTTATATAAGGAATAATAAATATAGAAAGGTAAATAACTAAACACATATTCCATTTAATCAATAACATGACTATCATTAATTGATAAGGAATAATCAACATGGTAAGGTAAATATCTAAAAACACATACCATCTAATCTATAACATGATAAAAAAATGAATCCCTGAATAAAATTAATGTAATAATTTCATGGATTATATTAACAGTAGTGACTAGGAATTCAATGGGTTTTATTATAAATTAATTGGGAAAATTATGAGACCAGGTGCTATGATGGTGTGTGGTTCTATTTCCCGGTGTTCCAAGAACAGTTAATCTGAAATTGGTCAATGTTTTAATAAAATCCATGATTAGGTTTCCATAAAAACTTGAATAACTCTTAAATGGGTTCTCGTATTAGAAATCCTAGGACATTGTTGTGTTAAGATAATCCACATTATCATATGTGGGGCCTAACATCGACCAATGTAAGTCGACTTTGAAAAGCAGTTTTTGGACATTAAAATCAATAAAATAAATCAAGTTTATATTATTTAACATTATTTGATGATGCAGTGGTGGTTTCCCTTTCTAATAAGACTTGATAAGTAAATTCTGGTTTGTTGTGATAACCTAGGAATTCCTCTGATGAAAATATTGGGAAACCTCTTCAACGAACAGTGACGAATGTCTATAGATAGAGGATCGACGAAGAAATGGACCACTATTCTATTTCAATGACAAATACATCCATGTGGTAGCATGTTGATCATTTTATGAATTCTTCTTCCCCTCTTAGATTCAAGGATTAACACGGACTAACCAATGTATGTTCTCAACCGTGATTCAATCGTTCTTATGTGAAGGATACTTTTTTTGAGGGGTTTAAAAAAGGGAGAAAGATCATTGTGATTATATATTTTTGGTCTTTATTGAACCTTCAAAGTTGAATGGATCAAGTCCAACAAGAACAAGGCCTAGATCCATTTCTTGGAAGATCGTGTTCTATATCTCTCCCCCCGAAATCTATCTTGTTATTAATGGATTATTCTCCCTTGAAACCCGATATTTGAATGATCGGCCGTTGAGCCACTATTCCCTGGTGAAATGATCTGGTATTAATGGATTTTACATTGAGACGACATAAAGAATGTGCGACCGAAACGTGGTATGGTTCAAGAGATACGATGACATACAGTGACATAAGGTCGTGGCCTAAGGCAGGTTACCGGTGGGGTGGCTGGTGGCGAGAGTAGGATGCGACCAGTGGGGCTTGTCCAAGAGAACTGTGAGGTGGTGGTGGGCTACCGACAGGGCGGCTGGTGGTGTAATCAGGTCGTGGTTTAGGAAAGAACATGTAGGATACTATAGAGGAGGAGGTCGCACTGGCGTGGTACGACATGGCTCAAAACCTCATTGGAGGAACCCAAGGTGGCATGGTTTGGGGCATGTGGAATTGGTTGTCTGGAAATTTGGAATGAGCCATGGATCCCCATCAACAAGGTGACATAGGCATGTCACGTGGTCTAGGTGAACTGTGTGGACCAAGGGGTGCAGCCAGGGTGGGCCAGGTCTAGCAGAGAAAGTCGACTCACATGCAACGGGCTGAAATATGGTGATTGGGACACTATGGGGGCCTATTGGCCTAGACCCATTGGCCTAGTGAGCTGGATTTAGTAGTCTTCATAGGTTGGTTCATGCTGGACAGGATCAGGCAATCAAGAAGTGGTAGGGCCGGACCCAGACCTGCCCCGGGTCAGATTGTTTTAAAAATGGTCATATATTTCAAACGTAGTGTATGTTTGATGTGTCGTTTATGGAATTTTGACCAATGTGATGAGAAGGATATTTTGGCATACAGTAAGTCAGTATTTATGGAATTTTAAATGTGACCTAATGGATTGATGATTATATTCTCCAGAAACGAGTGTGCTAAGTGTGAAATCTTGTGGTTGGATGTGACTAGTTGAACATGTTACTTGGTGACTATGTGACTTAGTGGATGCCTAACTTCTTCACAATCCATCTGTTATCGAAACACACTACATTATTACCACTTAGTGATTTTTCAAAACATCATGTGTTATCGACACATTGTGTATTATCGACACTCCATGTGTTATCCACTATGGGTGTTCTATAGACAATGACAAATAACCAAACTTTTTTTGATTTAGACATATACCTGTGTGAGTAGACTATACTTCTTGTTATTCTATTCTGGTGTAATTTTTGTTTTTTTCTTGTGGTATACTTTTTGTGTTTCATTTTTTGTATGCTTCATGTGTTTTATTTCTTGTATACTTATTGTATTTATTAGGATTATTCCATTATGGTTTTGTGGTGTTCTACTGAGTATATTTATTCTCACCATAGCAAGGTATTTTCCCACAAGTTTTGTGTCTTGTGAAGACAAAGGATGATTTAATGGGGTTCTAGGTTGATCAGGTACATGTGGTGTTTAGAGTGATCAAACAGATGAGGTGTTATCTTAAGGCTTCAGATTGTGACTTACACCTATTGTTCATGTTTGGTTTTTTGTGGATGATTATCATGAACTTGTGTAATCACTTTGGAAGACTCTTTCTTTTGGTGGGATTGTATAATGGACATGTTTACATTCAAACTTCTTAATGTCATACAATGTGGTTGGTATCATAGTTTATGAATGTAGTGTATATTTAGTGATTTTACATTTAATTATTTTTTGTTTAGAGATGTGTGCATGTGTTATGTTCTTAGGGAAATGACTTTGATTTGTGGGATATGCCTACTTAGTGATACTCACCAGCCCCTATCCAATCAGATGTGGGTTGGGGGTAATCACAGAATGGGACCCTCAAGGACGGGTCATGACAGTTACTAAATTCTAAATTAATCGAATTTGTTAATATTGGTTTTCAAGATCATAGATATCATGATATTTATGTTGTTATTTCTCTTCCAAAGATAATTTAAATCTTAGGGTAAATTCTTATTCCATTTGGCAAACTGATTTTTCATATAAGGCCCATTGATGCATCGAGGTACCCTATAATTGTTGGACTTTCCCATAACTATATGTCAAAACCATTCCTCATATCAAATGATCAATTTAATTCATCAATATTATGCCTTATCAAAAAATTTCCATATTGAGTAAAGGATACATATTCATCAATACATCCCCGGTTAGTAAAATAAATTTCAAAGTGAACACCATATGTAAAATTGGAAAATCGTTTAGGAAAAAATAATATCCATGAAAATTTTTAATGTGAATAAATATTTTTCAAAACTCATGGAGGATAAAGGTTCTGATACATTTAATGAATGTAAAAGAAATCTAAAAATAATGTGATCTTGTGAAAAATGATTATTACCACTTTGATAACCTTCAAATTATAACCCCATATAAGAGATAACAAAAATTGAAACATTAAAAATAATGAATAAATAGTAAGTCATATTAAATAAATCAATGGGTTAGTATTTACACCACATTTAATTGTACAGGTGTATAATAATAAATATTTCTTATTGGAATGGTAATTGAGATGAAATCCCTTGAATTGATAATATCATTAATATATGATTTAATCAATGAATTTATACTTTTTATAAAATCTAAATCCACTGAGTTTTTTATATAAAACATGAAATAATCAAGACACTATACACACATAATCTTATAAAATTAATGATAATGAAGATGTATTATATCCCAATGGATAGAAATTTAGTTATGAAATTCATTACAAATTGGAAACATTCATATCCAATACCCTTGGGTGAAATAATTAAAATTAAAAATTAATATTCAAAGAATTATGAAGGATTCGTTATATTTCATTTAAAAGTCGAAGTATATATACCATGAAATTCAATTTGGTTCATTACATCAAAACATGCCTCAATGTGATGAAATCGAGACAAAACCCTGTATTTCACATTTAACTTTATATTATCATTCATTAAACTATTTTATAATGATTATAAAATGTTATTAATTTATAATATTACCATATTAATATTTAAATTATCATACTTTATCTAATTATAACATTTTATCACCCAATTTTTTGTAATAAATCATTATTACCATTGTTCTAGGTGATAAATTCTTCATATTCTCATGCTAGTTTTATTGTGGATGATTCAATCCTTATCTATATGATATAGATAAATCATATCAAAATTATATTAAAGTTATAAATATCTTATATAATAATTTTATACACTTTTAGAGGCATTATTTATTTTTACACGAGGAAATTTATTCCCATCACTTTGTAGAGACGTTAAGTAGAACGTACACACATCATTCCCTTAATATGTGAATGTATAAGGAATTGGATGGTATAATAATTTTTAATAATTAATATATTTTCATATTCATCATATATATTCAATATATTAATCATTATTACTCTCCCAATTGGTTGATGGTTGAGGTAATTACATCGATTCCCAAGGTAGTAGTTTATTGTATACACAAGCAATGATATTGTTTCCAATTTGATAGAGAAGACACTGGATAAAAATTATTCCATAAACATAATGATATGTAATTATAAGGTAAATATGGGTTTTATTTTATTATAAATTCTAATATATAATATAATGTGTTACAAAATAATAAAATAGAATGATCTTACATAATACAATTACCTTCACATTGAAGATCCTTCTTTAGATCTCTTATTAAGGACCTTTGGTAAAGACTTTTGGGAATACCATCTCCTATAGAATTTTTATAATACTATTTTTGAGAGATTGATTTAGGTTTTTTTGATATAAATGTTTTCATTGGTGTGAATATGTGATGGGAGGAGGTTCTCTTTTATAAGTTGCTAAAGTTGACTTTCTTTGGACCCACTTGGAAATTTCCAGAATTAATACAAAATGATTATGTAATTAAGAATAAAAATTATTTTAAATGACCTTTTAAGTTTTTTTCGATATAAATATATTTAAAAATTTCCATATAATATAATTTTTAATATTTTAATTGGAAAATATACCCTTAAATGTTTTTAACCCCAGAGAAACTCTTTTTAACCATAACTGTAATGACCCGACTCTTTGTAAAAGGTAAGGATCATTAGTATTGCTTTCAAATCGTTCCTTTAAGCTTGCCTAAGGTGTGTAATATTCTAATGATGGTTCGGGGAGTGTCAGGGGTTGTTTTCGAGCCTGGCATTTTTAGATTTTGTGTTGCAGACTGAGGCGCACGGTTTACGCATCACATTAATTGTAAAGTCACACGGTTTGGGTAAACCATGCAGTCCTACATTCCAAAGGCAGTGGGATGTGTACGGCTTACGTACGGTTTTGTAAACCATTCGGCTAAACTGTGTGACCCTGATCTGGGAAAAAATTTACAATTTTTCCATTAATTCTATTTAAGCCTAAAACCCATTCTTTCTTCTTCCCGCAAACACAGCCAGAGGGGAGCCCTCTTTTGAGCACCAAACCCTCTCCTCACTCTTTCTCTTGACGTTTCTTCCCCCAGTACCCGTTCTTCGATCTGTCGAAGGAGTTGGATCACCCGTGGTAAGGATAACCTCACACACCCCTTTCTCCATTGACAATATTTCATAACATTGTGTTATTTTGATGCAAGCTCATATGCCCTATTTTCAGTTCATTGGACAAAAACTCAGATATATCCCATTCTACCGTGAATTTGAGGTTGATATTAAAAGAACCTACACCTACAGCTCTAAGGTAGTTGGTCATGTGTTCTCCTTTTGGGTTTTTCGTCGCTTTGGGTTTATAACTCTGTGCCGGAGGATGTATTTCCCCAAACCCATTTTTATAATGACCGCTTACTATCTAAATGACCCGTGCAGGATGGGATTGATGAATATAACCTTGTTAGGGAATTTAGAAGAGGTATGGACCATGAGTGGCCAACCATAGTTGTTATGCCTTGAGATTTTCCATTTTCTCAACCTTGAACCTAAACGATATGTCTTGAAAGGGCATTTTCCATGTTGTGCAAATGAGATGACCTAGTTAGTGGGTGGCTAGGATGAGACAATCTGAACCCCTTGAATGAATTGAAGTGTATGTATGTCATTCATTGCTTATGTTATATTATAAGATGGAAATGCCATGCTTTATTAATGTGATATGATATAATATGTAATGCCTTATATAATGTGATGTGAATTGATATGCCTTGTTGTGTATACATCCTTGTGATAATCCATGGTTGGGCGGGAGGCATTCCTACCTCGTGCCAAGATGAATCTCGATGTGTTGGGTAGGAAGCATTCTTACCCCGTTCCAGATGAAACTCTGTGAAATAGGATGAGAGGCATTTATACCTCATGACTATATAACCTTTATGGGTGGGAGTCATTTTTTACCCCATTCCAGCTACATCGATTATGGACGATAGGCATGCTAAACTCGTACCTATATAACCTCTATGGGTGGGAGGCATTTTTACCCCACACCAGCTATAATGATTGAGGACGAGAGACATTTATACCTCATTCCTATATAACCTTTATGGGTGGGAGGAATTTCTACCCCACACCAGCTACAATGATTATTGATGAAATGCATGCTTACCTCATGCAAGTGGTAACCTATATGTACGTACATATACTCTGGTGACTAGTTTTGATTTCCAGCCTTGAGCTAAAGTAAGTAGACCCGCCAGGTGTCCTTCCAGAACCTGTGAGGGAGGGTTGTTTATTTACTTTTTTTACTTACATTTAGTATATTACTCATTTTTGCATGTGAACACCTATTAGGATTACACATAGACACCGTTGGTGGTGGCCTATTGAGACTTTTCTCCCACTATACCCAGGTGGCATCATGGGCACCCGTGTAGAATTGACTACTACATGTACTAGAAGGGGAAGAGGCCCAACTTCTGGTTGTTGATACATGTATGTTCTTGTTGGTGATCCAGAGCAGAGGATTGAGATTGGCTATAGATGCTCGTGGACTACATTTGTTCTCTTTTTGTATTACTGTCTACCATGAATGTCTTCTATTTCTATTGAATCAGCATTCCATGAATCCATTTTGTATCATACACTGCCTATGTGGTTTTTTTATACATATCAAGCTTTTCCTTACTTTTTCTGTTTGGATTGTATGTTTCACTTTTTCTCCTATTTATCCATTAGATGTGATTCCGCTATTTGTCACTTTGCTACTATTCCGTTGTGTACTCTAACATGGGGGTATAGTATCCCCACTAACTTACCATTACACCCCCGCTACTAGTTGGCATCCCCTGACCTATGGGGAGACGGGCCTAGGGTCATGTGGCCAACCGGGCTCAGGGCTCGAGTTTAGGGGAGCCGGGTGCGGGATGTGACAAAGTGGTATCAGTGTTTTCTTTCTTTCCTTCCTTACTATTTGGCGACGATGGACATGGATACCTGGAACGCTTAGGGGCTTAGTTATAAGCTGTTATTGGGCATCGCGAACCCATGTATGGGGAAAATACCAAGTTGCCTAAATTATGTTGTTATTGATTTTGCTATTTACTGTTGATATCATTTCACCGTTGGGTGCTTCACATGTATTGTGATGTTATTGAGATTTTTAAAGTTTGGATTTGGATTTCATGGTTCGACCCAATGAAATGAGGTTTATGCATTAGAACATGAATCACGATAGTCAAAATATGAACAGGTCATGCATCTTGCCATGTCACGTTTAAGTTTTCAGTGAGCATTGTCTATTTTTTATTTCCATGCATGGTTAATATGTGTGCAACTATGCTAACCCTTCTTGCAGTTTGTGAATTGAGGGATGATGTGGCTTTAGTGGGTGTAAAAATTTGGTTCATAAGGTGTATAGGCCCTTACGGATCGAAAAATGACATTCCAACTAAACTGATCGTTTACATCAAATGAAATTCAAATACTTAATTAGCACAAGTAAATGAGAAATGATGAGTGATGTCATATTTCATAAGGAGTATGGGCCCTTATTGATTGGGAAATGACACACCAATGGAATGTAAGTGGTAAATGAATTTTAATTGTATGCGTATATATATGGGAATCAAACATTGATTCATGAGGTGTTGTGGACCAGCAGGGATCAGAAATTGGTGAACCATTTGTTAAATAATTTGAACAAATGTCAGTTAAATGAAATGAAATGTTAATAGAACCTAACCTAGACCCATCTTCTAAGTGGGAAAGAGGTATTGACTATAGTGGTTTTGGTGACTGATCCATGTGCAGTTATGGTTTTAGGAGGGTTTTGACATGTCCTGCGTTTTCGAGCATGCCAAACTCTGAAATGAAATGTTTTGATTTGTGGGAGCCAAATGCCATCGGTAATGTGTATGGGTGCCTTGATGGTTGGTAGGTGGAAACCCATGTGATTAGGCCTTTGTATGACCATGTTATGTTTGGAATAATTTTAAAAGTAAAACTGTTGAGTTTTGACATTAAATGGTTTGGTTAATTTTTCAAAAATCTCAACTGAACCCAATTAGGTCATTTGGAGCATGTTTAAATGAAATTATTGGTTTTGGGTAAGATTTTTGAAGAACCCAGGTTGAATAAATGAGACCATCGAAGGTCGCTTAATTGGTTAAAAGGAATTTAGATTCTAAATTGCTTGTTTAGGATGAAATGTCTGTGAATGTAAAATGATAAAAGAGGAAGTTTATTACAACTTGGCTGTTACTTTTTTCCATTGTGCATTGTTTGGAAAACCAAGTGCCTTATTGTTAAATGGTACTTATGAATGGTATTAATTGGATCCTGACATGGTATCCTTTGTGTGATCCCTAGTTGAGGGGTAGTTTTAAAATGATTTATGTGATATGACTTGGAATGGAGACGTGTGTGTTGTTTCGTAGGTTGGTCCTGTTTGTTATGGATTTAATAAAAAGGGGGCTCTTGAGCCTAGTGAAATCTTCAGATGGGTGGTCATGTTTTTCCTCGACCTTGTTGTGGGCTTGATCTTCGGTTATTGCTCCGTATTAGCTGTCTAGAAATGTTGCAGGCATGGTCAGTTGCTTTGTTGGTTGCTTGACTCTTTCATCATTCTTAGTGATGATGACTTGGTATATTTTCATCCATGTTAGTGGATGTATGGGGAAATATGACGTTTTCCTTAAATCTTTTGTGCTACTGTGTATGGTCCTGGAATATCTCCATGGTAGATTGAATTGAGCGTTTTAGGATCAAGTTTTCCCAATTATAGGGGTGATTTTCGAGTGATTCGATTATTTTGACATGTTAGTATTGTTATTTCGACATCTTTGGACGCTTTGACATTGTGATCGTGGCTCGGAGGAGCATCACACATTTGTTTAGGTGGTTATGAACTAGTTTCTTATGAGCATCTAGTCTTTTCTTATTTTGGTGACACTGAAACTTCTTTGGTGGGAATCATCGTGCCGATTAGTAAAGTGTGTCCTTTAGGGTAGAAAGAAAAGGACAAGAGGGGGAATTTGGGAATGGTCGGGCCTGCTTGAATGCCATTGAGGATTGCAGATGTTGTTGCATTTCATTTTATGCTTGGCAGAATGAATTTTATCTAGTTTGCTAAAAATCATTGTTAGTTAGGGATGAATTCGGTGATAAATCGTGAATGATCGTGGGATGCTTTAGGTGGAAAAGGCATTGTGGTCGGTTTGAGATGTCGATGTGTCGATAGGTGAAGCCGAGTTCCTTCTGTTGAGTCGACCAGTGGTGGTTTGACTGTTTCATCCCAGTTTTGGGATGTGAATAACTGGAATCCATTTTAATAATCTTAGTGTATTCTGCTATGTGAAAAACATGTCCCCTATCTTGTTCTCATCCTAGATGCACTAAGAGGGCGTCGGTCTTACACCACGCTAAAGATTTTAAGCTGTTGAGCTTGTTTGGTTGGTTCTCTTTCAGTGTTACACGTAGGAGGCGTGGTCTGTTCGTGGATTGGTTTTGGAAAATTCACCGAACGGTGGGTATGAACATTGTTGAACGTTCTCCTATTGAATGTGAGATGCCTTGGGAGATAGCATCGTAGTTAAGCTTATAAAGTGTCGAATGTCTAAGCCAAGTTTTTATTTAAAAGTTGGTCGAAGTGGCTTGACTCCTTTCTTCTCTAATTTTCGGTCGAGGCTATTCATGAACAACTAGCTCAACACGAGCATTGAGGTCATTTGAGAATCGACCGGTTGTTTGTTTCGAAATCATGCTATATGTGTTATTTGAATGCTTGAAGCATGCATTTGAAAGACAGTTAAAAATATGTTACTGTGGGTTGGGATGACCGTTTAATGTTAAATCCTAAGGCGGGAAGTATCTTTCGATAGTTTCTTGATTAGAGGACGATGAGATTATCTCTTTGGTATGACGGGCTTGGGTAAGAGTCTTCTTAGGGTTGTGGTTGGAAAACGAGCATTGGCTCGTGTGTTGATGGATTAAACGTCGTATGCTTAAATGGATGTTTATTGGTGCATTTGGACGTTTTGAAATGTACCGCGACATGAGACGACAATATCAGGGGCCTAGCATGAAGTGGGATATATCCGGTTTCATCACTCGTTGTTCCACCTGTTAGTAGGTGAAGGTGGAACATCAGCGTCCGGAAGGTTTTTTGTAGTCATATTCTATTCCGGAGTGGAAACACGATGATTTTTCTATAGGCTTTGTAACTGTTTTACCCAGGTCACCTCGTGGAAATGATGTAGAGTGTGTTATCGTCGACCGTCAGACGAAGGTTGCGCATTTCTTACCAGTGTAGGAGACCTTCATGGTTGATGACTTGGGAAGGCTGTATGTCAAGGAAATATTGCGCCTTCATGGAGCACCTCGATCAGTTGTCTTGGACAGAGATCCTCGTTTTACATATCAGTTCTGGTAGGGTTTACTGAAGGACTTGGGTACGCAGGTACTCTTGAGTATGGCCAATCACCCGTAGACTGATCGATAGACCGAGCTCACTATACAGGTACTAGAGGATATGTTACGTACATGTATTCTCGATTTTGGAGGTTCATGGGAGAAACACATACCTCTTATGGAGTTCAGTTATAACAATAGCTTTTATCCTACCATTGAGATGGATCCCTATAAAGCCTTATACGGTAGGCCTTGTCGCTCGCCTTTGTGTTGTCTTGAAGTAGGGGAGGCAGCTGTTCTAGGAACACGTCTTGTGCAGGAGACTACCTAGCAAATACAGTTTATCAGGAAGCGTATGCAGACTGCTCTGTCTAGAAATTAGTATTATGCTAACAAGCACCGACGACCTCTTGAGTTTGAGTTTGGGAACCGAGGTTTCTTGATGATCTCACCCAGGTTGAGGCAGAGACGTATACGGAAACAGGGTATGCTTTTGCTGAGGTTCGTAGGACCCTTAGAGGTGGTGAAGCGGATCGGACCAGTAGCTTACCAAATTGCACTTCCACAGAGATATCAGGCCATGCACATTGTTTTTCCTGTATCTCAGCTTTGCCGGTACATTTCAAATCCGACCCATGTTTTTCAACCTGATGAGGTTGAACTGGATATGGAAGCTTCCATCGAGGAGTATCCGATGCGAATTGTCGACCGGAGTGTGAAGACACTCCGAGGCAGGTTCGTTCCTCTTGTACGGGTGCTATTGCAGCACGGCTGGGTACATGGCGAGACATGGGAGAGGGAAGCTGATATACGATCTCATAGGCCAGAGCATTTCACTAGTGACACCACTTTACCCTCAGAAGGCCAACTCTGAGATGAGTTTCTTTAACGAGGGGATGTTGTAATGAACCGACTATTTGGAAAAGGTAAGGATCTTTAGTTTTGCTTTAAAATCTTTCCTTTAAGCTTTCCTAATTTGTGTAACATTATAAGGAAGGTTCACGGAGTTTCAGGGGTTAGTTCAGAGCCAGGGAGTTTGAGATTTGGAGTTGTAGACTGGGGCGCACGGTATACACACGACATGAATAGTATAGTCACACAGTTTGGGTAAACCATGCGGCCGTGCATTCCAGAGGCAGTGGGATGCGCACAGTTTTCACATGGTTTGGAAACGGTGCGCCTAAACTGTGTGACCCTGATCTGGGAAAAATTTTTCAATTTTTACATTAATTATATTTATGCCGAAAACCCATTCTTTCTTCTTCCTACAGACAGAACTAGATGGGAGCCCACTTTGGAGCTCCAAACCCTCTCCTCACTCTTTATCTTTCCATTTCTTCCCCCAGTGTCCATTCTTCGATTCATCAAATTCATTGCATCACCCTTGGTATGGCTAACCTCACTGACCCCTTTCCCCTTGAAAATCGTTCCTACCGTTGTGTTATTTTGATGCCAGCTCATATGCCCTATTTTCAGGGCTTTTCACAAAAACTAAGATCCCTCCTAATCTACCATGAATCTGAGGTTGATATTAAGCGAGCCTATGCCTACAGCCCTAAGGTAGGTGGTATGTGTTCTCCTTTTGGGTTTTCCATTGCTTTGGGTTTATAACGTCGTGATGGGGGTTATCTTTCCCCAAACCTTTTTTATATTGACCGCTTACTATTGAAATGACCCGTGTGGGATGGGATTTATGAATATAACATTTTTATGAAATTTAGAGGAGGTATGGACTGGGAGTGGCCAACCATAGGTTTTATGCCTTGTGATTTTCCCTTTTCTCAATTGTGAACCTTAACGATATGTCTTGAAACGGAATTTTCCATGTTAGGAAAATGATATGACTTAGTCAGAGTTTGGCTAGGATGAGACAATCCGAACCCCATGAATGAATTGATGTGTATGTATGCCATTCTTTGCTTCGTGATATTATAAGATGGAAATTCCATTCTTTATTAATGTGATATGATATAAGATGTAATGACTTATATAATGTGATGTGAATGGTTATGCCTTGCTGTGTTGACATGCTTGTGATAATCCATGGTTGGGCGGGAGGCATTCTTACTCCGTGCCAAGATGAATCTCCATGTGTTGGGAGGGAGGCATTCTTACCCCGTGCCAGATGAAACTCTGTGAAACAGGATGAGAGGAATTTTTAACTCATTCTTATATAACCTTTATGGGTGGGAGACATTTTTTACCCGATGCCAGCTACAAGGATTATGGATGAGAGGAATCCTTACCTCATGCCTATATAACCTTTATTGGTGGGAGGCATTTTTACCCCATGCCAACTACAGTGATTGAGGATGAGAGGCATGCTTACCTCGTTCCTATATAACCTTTATAGGTGGGAGGCATTTCTACCTCACGCCAGCTACAGTACTTATGGACGAGATGCATGCTTACTTCATTCCTGTGATAACCTATATGTATGTACTTATACTCTGGTCACTTGTTCAGATTTCCAGCCTTGAGCGGAAGCAGGTAGACCCACCAGGTGTCCTTTCAGAACCTGAGTGGGAGGGTTTTCTATTTACTTTGTTTTACTTACTTGCAGTATATTACTCATTGTTGCATGCGAACACCTATTAGGATTACACGTAGACACCGTTGGTGGTGGCGTACTGAGACTTGTCTCACACGCTACCCGAGCGGCCTCCTGGGATCCCGTGTAGACTTTACTGCTGCAAGTACTAGTAGGGGAAATGTCCCAGTGTCTGGTTGTTGATACATGTATGTTCTAGCTAGAGATCCAGAGCAGACGATCGAGCTTGGCTTGAGATGCTCGTGGACTACTTTTGTTCTATTTTTGTACTACTACCTAGCATTCTTGTCTTCTATTTCAATTGTATCAGCATGCCATGCTTCCATTTTGTATCAGAAACTGCCTATGTGGATTTTTTATACTTATCATGGTTTTCCTTACTTTTGTTGTTTGGTTTGTATGTTTCCCTTTTTCTCCTATTTATCCATTGGTTGTGATTCTACTGTTTGTCACTTTGTAGCTATTCTGCTGTGTACTCTAACATGGGGGTACAGTCTCCCCACTGACTTCTCATTACACTCCTGCTGCTAGTCGGCATCACTAGGCCTATGGGGAGAGGAGCCAGGGGTCATTTGGCCAACCGGGCTTGGGGCTCGGGTTTAGGGCTGCCGGGTCCGGGACGTCACAATAACAATTGTAATTAATTTTTTACTGTTTTCACGATTAATTATGGAAAAAAATTATGTTATAAATATTATATAATATTAATTAATATGATTTAAAATATGAAAAATATTTTAGTAAATTCAATTCATATAAATGAGAATTTTAATTTCAAGATGAACACCCAAATGCTATTGCGAACCGGTTATTCAAGAAAATCATTTCTGAAGCATAAGTATATCTTATATTAATTAAGTGAATATAAATGATCACGAGATCGATTTAAATTCATATATATAGATATATAATATATATGTTTAATTTAAATTATTCATCCTTAACAAATATATTAATAAATAAAAATATAGAAACATTATGCACTTAAGAAAAGTTTTTAGAGAAAAAACTGCATTTTTACTCTTAATGTAAACTTAAGCCCAAATCCAATATTAATAGGATAAAAATTTATTTAATTTTATTAAATATATTTATTTATAAATACTATTTTACATAAAAATAAAATTAAAATAATAACTGAATTTTTAAAATACCCAATTTTCTAAAAAGAAAACATTTTTCTACCAAAGAACAGTAATTTTCACAATTCCTTTAAAAATTAATATTTTAGAAATATCCAAAAAATTGAAATAAATATAATATTTATATAATTATTGAAAAATGTATATAATTTTACAAAATTCAGTTTATTAAAGGGTCTAGAATAAATTATATTATTTTCTCCAAACGAGAATTTGAAATCAATTTTGATGAAAACATATTTTTTGAAGAGTAAATTTACATTATTAATAATTAAATGATTATTTTAAATAAAATTTATCGATTTGGACCCTAATATATATTTTATAATTTCATTAATAATATTCACATCCATTAATTAACTATCTATTTTATAATGGTGATATATAAATAATAAATTTTGTGTTTCGTTAAGGCCCAATGTTCTGTGTCATATACGCTATTAAAAATAATTTAATTCTTTTAAAATATTAGGGAGTCACATTATCCCTACATTAAAAATATTTAATCCTAAAAATATTAAATTTATCCTATAATAACTAGTGTTTTATTTTTTACAATACCTTTTTTCAAACCCATGTATTAAAGATGGTAAAAAACATTCTTCTTCAATGAGGGAAAGGGAAATACGATTGTAATAATTAATAGCTCATGGCTAGAATTCTATGTAAGATAAAATTGGTGGGTTATGAGAATAAATACATGTATGCAAGTTATAAATAATTATATAGATTTATAGACATCATTGATCATTAAAAGTGGAGGATTAAGATAAATTGAACAAATACAAAACCATTGATCTATAATGAGTTAAAATACCGTTGATTAATCATATTTTAAGATAATATGATAAGATTTTTGTTTGAGGACCCTTTTCTTAATTTTTAAGAATTCATTTACCATATAGATTAATAAGATAAGAAAACATGCTTCCATCATAAAATTATATTTCATAAGCACATTTTTATCTGTTGTTTGTTATTTAATCGATTTAAAATTCATTTATTACTCCATGAAATGAATATCCAATATGAATTTTTTATTTCTGAATCAATTCAATTATATTATAAGAAATCATTTTATCCATAATGAGTGATAATTCATTTCATTTGTATCTATATCATATAAAAAACAATTAATTTGGAACATGTTATCTAATATAATAAATTATTATCTAAAACTCAATAGTAGCACCCAATGTTCATCTTCATCTTTTAAAATTAAACAATGTTCTATTAACCAGAATATTACATCGGCTAGTGGTAGGAACATCAACTTTTTCACCATTAGATTGTGTGTTCGAGCCCTCTAGCCTCACGAGAAGATATGATTTGTCACTCAACATGTGGGTTGTCCTTTTTTAAATTATATATTAATACAAATCATGTAATATTCCCATAAATATGTTTAATATACTCAAAATATTATTAATCATCAAAAAACATTATAACTATTATGGTTTTCTATATGAGTTATTTTTTTATAGAAAATATAATATTAATTGACTATTATTACCTTAACATAAATAATCATATTAACAATAAAATTTATTAATAATTTTAAACACATCAAAAAACATATACAGATATTATTTATCAAAAAACCATCTGATTATAACTCAATTTAAACATAATAGTTAAATATTCTTAAAATATATAATAAAACTCAAATAATGTCTCCATGTTAAATCTGTCACATAAACACATAGAAGGGTTATATATGGATTTAAAATTTTAAACAAACTTAAAAAATTGGCATATGATAGTTCTTAAACTATCATCATCTGAATGATGAATTTAGTTTCTTCTATGACAGCTTATATAAAAATCCAAAATAAATGTTATTAAATAACACTTTACATATCAAAATCTTATACTCTATGAGTTTCAAACAAGGAACAAAGTAAAGTTTCTTTTCAATCACCATGTTGGGATCAATTCAATGCAAAATGATCCCTTTTACTTATTATTATCCCTAGGTACAACTGTTCCAGAACAATATCCAATTATATAATCCTTCAAATGATTTATTTATAGTAAAAAAACATTATCTCTTCTTCAAAAACATTATGATTTTTTTATAAATATACCAAAATTATATCATTGGTTTTCATTCCCCAATATATGTTTTATGAAATATAATTCCCATGGTTTCCTCTGAACATTCTGTGATACCAAATATCTTGTCCCTAATGCTAGTATTTCAGAGTCAATGATTACATTATTAAATTATTTTTATATTCATGTGATCTCATCCCAATGGACCTAATAGTTTTTAATCTAGGTAAATTAGATATATACTTTAGTCATGCATTACATTTGAAAATATAAATTAAATCATAGGTAAAGTAAATATTTATCACCATTGAACTCATTAAATGATTCCTTTTTCAAGTACTATTGTAAATAAATAAATTAACAGTTATATTATATTCTCATTAAGGGTTACATATTGTGGAAGCTATCACGAATTTAGATAAATTAACCAATATAGAAAGTTAAATAGAAGAACACATATGAAATTTAATAAATAAATTGATTTTCTGATTATATGAGTTATAATAAATATTTAAAGGTAAATAATTGAACCCACATTATATTTAATATATAACATGAAATTTAGGATTTGAAAATGCATAATCAATATGTAAACGTAATTATGTGAAAACATATGCATTTTAAATAATAACATGAGAAGAAAACCAATCCATGTATAATATCAATCAAATTATCTCATGGATAATAATAACGAAATTATAAATTAATTAAATGATAAATATTATATTTCATGATCTCAAATATCATGATATATATATATATATACTATCAAGTGATTTCACAGGATAGTTTAAAACTATCGATAACCCCCCATTAAATTTAGAAAACTTATTTATCAAATTATGCATAAATATGAATTGATGTTATTTATAATTTCAAGCCCCACAGATCACTTGAATTCCAAATTATTATTAATATATCAAATGATCGATTTATTCAAGAACATTATGGGTTATCAATAAATATTTTTCTTGAAGAAACATATTTTAATTTATCAGTATTTCCCAAGTTAATCAAAAAAATTTCAAACAAAAAACCACATATGTAACTCGTATATATAATATATATATAATAATATTATCCATGATATAAATATTATCGATAAAAATATTATTAAATCATATGAAGGATAAATTAATATTTTCTTTAAATTAATATAAAATCAATCCCAAAAGAAAGTGATATATTAAAATAGATTCATACCACATCAATAATAGTGAAACTATTACACCTTAAAATAGTGAACAATAATAAAAACATCAACCATAATGAATAAATAGTTATTCAGTTTAATTAAATCAATAGTCAATTATATAAACCATATAAAATTATATCGGTGTATAATAAAAAAATATGTCCCAATGGTATATAAATTGAGAAGAACCCCCATAAAATATCATACTGCTGAAGTAAGAGTTAATATATTAATTTATTGTGTATATAATATGTAAATACATATAAAAAAAGTTTAAAATATAAATAAAATAATACATAGACAGTAAAAACAAAATCATAGAATGTCAATGATAATAAAGAAGTAATATAACCAAATGAAAAAATAGTTATGAAATTCCTTACCACTTGGTAACATTCAATTAAAATTTGCATGGATGAAATAATTCATATTGAAACATTTAATAAACTTCATTATAATGGATCCATTATGTTACATATAAATTTATTAGTATATACACCCAAAAAATTTAGGTCAATAACATTTCAACATGCCTCAATTGAAATGAAATTGAAAAATATCTCATACATCACATTTACCATTAGTTGATTATTCTTTAACCACCTGTATAATGGTTTTAATAATATTATTAATTAATAGAATAGAAATATAAGTACTTAAAATATCATTAATTATCATATTATAACATATTATCACCCTTTGGATAAAAATATTTTCATTATTACCATTTTTTCGGGTGTTAACTACATAATTTTTTCATGCATGTTTTATTATAAAAGTTATTGCTACTAGGAATATGTTATAGTCTCATCATATCTAGAATGATATTAAAGTTATAAATATAATATTTAATTATTATATACACTTTTAGAATCGTTATTTTAAATTTTACTTGGAAATTATATGTATTTCTTCATGGAGACAGTGGGTCGTACAAAATCATGAGTGATGATATAATTCCTCTAATAGGTGAAACGATAAGGAAGTGAATGGCATATTAATTTTAAATTTTTATAAAATTTCATATATATCATATATATATTCATTATTTCCATCATTATTGCAATTTTTAAAATTCAATGATCAAAAACAATTTTCATTTTTTCATGAGGCTGTAGTCCTCATACACGAGGGATGAATTGGTTTCACATTTGATAAAAATGCGGATAATATTATGAAATAAATATGATTAAATCGTAGTATGTGATATATACTAGTGATATTAAATTTTAAATTCAATTAAAAACTTTAAGGTGGTAAAATTGTAATAAAAAATAAAATATCTTAGTGAATTGAATTAACATCTCTTAAAAGAACCTCTTTCGTATATCCTATTACAGACCCTAGTGTTGGCCTTTTAAGAAGACAGGTACCTCCAGAATGTGTCTAAGAATACTGAGTAAATATGTTCAGTAAGTTTTTTTCAAATTAAATTTAATCAGAGCTATTAATATGTGAGGGTTGGAGGTACCATTTTATATGTTCTAAATGGAGACCATCTTGGAAAACACATTGAAATTTCCCCCAAAAATTCTAAATGATAAAATTATTCACAATAAAAATTCATAAAAATACCGTATATTTGATATTTAGATAATATTAGTCTAACATATGTTGATAAAATTGGATTTTCACATGTTTAATAGGAAAAAATACCCGTATCATTTTTAACCCCTAGTAGACTCATTTTAACGTTAATTATGATAATAAATATTTTATTAATTTCATTATTCATTATGGATAAAAAAATTAGTTTCCCTTATTTAATGATATTAATTAATATTATTAAAATTATGATATCAATTTTATGAAATTCAATTCACATAATTGAAAATTTTTAATTTCAAGATGAACCCACAAATCCTGTTGAAATACTGTTTTTCAAAAAATACAATTTTTATGAATAATACGATCTTATATTGAGTATATAAATATTAATAAGAATGATATGTATTTAAATTCATGTAGTTAGATATATAATAAATGAATATAATTTAAATAATTTTTCATTAATGATTATATTATTTTGTTAAAATAGAGAAACATTTGTCACATAATAAATTCTTTCAGATAAATGTGTTTTAAGAATAAAAATAAAAAAATAAGAAAATCCAAATTAAAGGGGATTAAAATGAAACTAATTAGGTTAAATATACCTAATTAATACTTATTTTTTAATTTTAAATCAATATTTTTAAATAATATTTCTCTTATATGACTTAATTTATTAGAATGAAATGTGAGTTTTACAAAGAGAAATAATTTTCACTAATCAATGAAAATTATCATTTTTTGAAAAATACATATTTTCACCCCAAAGATAATGTATATATTTTTATAAAAAATTAATTTCATTTTTGAAAAAATTATACTAAAAAATTTCAGAAAATAATTATTTTATTTTCTCAAAAAGAAGAATGAAAATCATTTTTGATGAAAATTTATTTCTTTACAAATAAATTGACTTAACATAAAATTTGTGATTGTTATAAATATATTTTTAGTGATTAGAAGCTTTATAAAATTTATAAAATTATTTTTATCCTATTTATAAACATCAATTCAACATCTAGTTAAGTATGGTCATATTTGAATAAAATTTTTCACGGGTCGTTTCGGCCCGATGTTTTGTGTCGCATACGCTATCGGTCATAATTTTCTTATTTTAAAATATCAGGTTGTTTCAAGGATTATGGATCATCCAAATTTTAAACATCTAATACATAAATATTTCTTATAATTTGAGATTATTTCATTAGTTTCATGTGAGATATAGAGTTTTCTAATTTTCAAAATATTAGCACATTAGGTTTTCATCCAACGATTTTGAATACGTAATATAAACTTCTTAAAGTGAAAAATAATTTAATTAATTAAATTTCATAAATATATAATATCATAAAATAATAATTATTAAAAATAATAATTAATTAACAATTTAAAATATATTAATCACAGTAAACAAAAAATGAATAAAGTAAGAGATATATATGATAATATCAAAACATAAAAAAGTAACATGGATCTTCTAAACATTTACCACCTTTTTGATAAATTTGAACTTATATATTTATTTTATAATATAAAATGTATTTGAAAAAATATAAAAAAAATCAACAAAAAATTATGCATATATAATGTATTAAAAAACAACTGGGTCATTAATTACATAATATAATAAACTCGTCTAATATTAAAACAACAAAACTATAAAAAATAAAACAAATTAGGGAGTAAAAAATAATTCAAAATACAGATTATCATTAGCAAGTTACATAGAATTTTCAATAGAAATAACATTTTATTTAAATATTAACCAGACATTAACTCATCCATAATAATATGATATCCCAACATTTTATCAAAAAAATTAAAAAATATCTTTCTCAATCAAGTCATTGCTCTATTGTATTGACTAGGTAATTAATTCTCACCACGAGACCCAATACTATATAAAAATAATACTACAAGGATCAAAAAAGTTGTTAATGATATTTAATGAATTATAAAATCCTTTTAAGAAATTAGAAAATAAAAAACACTAGGAACATTCTAGTAAACCATATATAAGAAAATTAAATACATGGTCATATTACAAAATAATAACATAAAAAATAAAAATCATACTGATATACTAAAAATAAAAAAATAAACAGAATTCAGGTTCAACATATGAAATTCATATACAATGAATGTAAATATTATTGACTCCAAATACATTTGAATTAGATCTTTTAAGAAACTGTGATATTGATGGGTTGGATAGTTATTTATTGAAAGTAGATTTAGTTTGAAAAATCTTATTTTGACAATGAGATTGAACAAAATATAATGAATAGTCTCAAGAATAATATGATTAATAACTATAGATAAAATTATCAGTAGAATAAATACCATCACATTAACATTAATAAAATTGGTTTTTAAACATAATTGGATTCAATATATTACAAAAGGTTATCTTTTTCCTTTTTTACTAAAATCAACATTTTTTATTATCATAAACTCATTCAAATATTATCTTCAAATAATTAATTTATAAAAACATTACTTTTTACTACATACTTTATCCCTCATATTTCCAATGTATTTTTAAAAAACATAAAAATAATCGCATACCTTTTCATTTATGCTAAAGGAAATGTTCTTTATCATCCTATTGTCTTAATTTAACTTCACATTTTACTCTATAAGATTAAAAATATAAAAACAAATATCTTTTTTATCAACTAAATCTTCATGGACCTTATTCAATTTAATATATGAATCACCACTATAAACATCACATTCTTATACTCATGACCCTAATTTTATAATTATTTTACTGAAGTCATATCACATTTAAAATCAAGGTTATATTCATAATATAAATCATGATTGTAATTAATGACCTCGTCTATACTAGGTATCAAATTGATATTTCAAGAATTCATTATTTATGAACCAAAGTCAACATTGGAAAACAAGTGGGATGGTGAAAATGTAATCTTATACTATTTATCCACAAAACAAATATTTTTTCTTTCCTCCTCTCTTCTATATATATCACATAAATCTAAATATTCACTACCACACATTGAATTTCAATATATATTCTCTTAATTTTTTTTGAATTATTCTCTTTTCCTTCATTATTTTAACTCAAAGAATAATTTTTTATGTGGAATTTATTATTACACTTATTAGAAGTAATATTTGAATTATTCAGCATCATATTTAAACAAAATTTTATATTATCCAAAAAATAATTCATCAGGGACTAAATTTGGAATGTTCTTGAATATTTCATCAAAATATATTTTTATAATCCATTTATAGCCTTATTTATCATCTCCTTTCTGTATTTTTAATAACCAAAATCATCATTAGTGGAACAATAAGAAGTGACAAATTATTTTATACAAATACATTACTTCTTCTAAATAGTTCTATCATCAATGGTCATAAAAACAAATTCATATTCATAGAGTAAACAAATAACCTCATCCATAATTTATTCCATTAGGTTCTTACTCTCATTAATTTACACTTTATTTGTGTCCCACTTTTAAGGGTGTGAACTAAGAACACTTCCCCCACAAAAATAATGTATAATGTTTCTAAAAATTCACTCATACCATTCACAATACTTTTGAATCTATATAATATCTAATTTATATTATATTTTTCTCCCATTTTCATGTACTAATACTCATCTGAAAACATTATATCCTTAGTTCATTTAAAATTAACTATACATAAATGTGTGACTTCTATGATTCTCTAAAAATACTAAGCAATATTACATATAGAAAAATAAATAAATCATTTTTTGATAATAGAATAATTTAAAACATTCAAGATATGGTAATTTATATTATACATAGTCACATCATTAGTAGTGATAGAATAATAATCTTTCTATAGTAGTTTATACAGTTGTACCATTAAGTTACAATTTGTAATATCTAATTACTTGAGGTATGATTCCATTATATTCTTCTAATTACGATAGTAAATTAGAATAAAAAATAATTTCCACTATAGAATCCATAAATCAATTGGACCTTCACATTGAATCTATAAATATCATACTCTAAGACTATTATGTCTAGGATATGAATTTTATTTAAATACAATAAAAAAGATGCAAAAATTTGATATTTTTTTACAAGATGGAGATTCAAACAGAAAATAGTAGGACAATATTATATAATAAATCAATTTGATTTATTTAAAAATTAAACAAAAATTTTTGGAATAAAAGATAAAAAAAGGATCATAAATTATTTAATAATAACAAATTAGTTTTGATGATGTTTGGATAGTAAATGAAGAATAAATTAAGAAATATGACACATGATATTTTATAGTTGTTTATATTTAAATTATCTTACATATCCTCGTTAAAATATGAACCCTAGTTTATATTTATCCACTAAATATTACTCACTCTTGAATGAATGTGAAAATTATTTAAGATCTTCCATTCACCATAGTAAGGCAAAAACAATACTCAAACCATTTATACACCTTGAGGAAAAGATTCTTATATTATATTTTTTAAATTAGTATAACTTGACATTTACATTTAAATGGTAGTACGACCAATATATTTGTAACCTGATAATAAATTACAATATCGAAAATAATACAAACCCAAATGTAAAATAGTTAAAAAATGAAATTATTCATGTAGTGTTTCTAGTTTATAAATGGTTGTCCTTCGATCTTTAAATATGTAATCGAATTTATTAGATTCCCTAAATCCCTAAAATTTATGTGAAAAATTGTGAATTTTATACTTTTAAGAATCTTAGTTTTTTTGTAATGAATTATTTATATCAATATTGGTTGCTTAGAATTGTATTTCAAGATAAATTCGTAACACATAATTGGTTTAGTTCAAACTCTTTGATCTTCCTTCTAATGATCCAAAATAACATCACATTTGTTATTCCATATTTCCTGAAAAATAATATAATTAAATGGTTAGAATAATCAAATTAAAAATATCAACATTTCTATAACAATCACAGTGGTCATGGTATTTAACATTTGTATGAATTGATATTATTTCAACAATTTATAAAAAATAAATCATCAATATTACCCCCCATAAAAATAACAAATGAATTATAATAAAAAATATATTATGAAAAATAATCTATTAAACATTGAAAAAACCTAATAAAATATTCATAACAATGATCAAAATACCCAAAATTATATTTCACATTATATTATTTATAATCAATCATAAATAATGATGGATAATTTATAATCATATATTTTATACATAAATTTAACACATGAATACATAAAAGTATATGATTGAATTAGGAATTTTAAAAACATTTCTAAATACTAAATATATAATATTCAATCATTATATCATGTATTATATGAAAAGGTTCCAAAAAATTAATTTTTTTGAACTCTCAAAACATAAGAGATAGTATTCAACATGTAGGAATGCATTATATTTCCAATTATCCCAATTATTCATTCTACATAAATATATTTATGTATGTAATATTCATCATATGAAATTTTTTTCCTATTAAAATATATAATCTCTGTCATAATAAGGGTCATCCTCAATATAAGGATCTTTTCATATCCAGAAAATTAATACATAATATAATATTCATATGAAATATATTTACTATTATGATTGTATCAATGTGAATTATATTTCTCCATCTTCGAATATTCTTATTGTGACATAGTTAAATTTCAATATTTCATTGAGTAAATTTCTCTTTCGATACATAAGGGTTTTCCTTCTTCCAAATAATATGTAGGGTTTTTTAATTTTCAAATTATGAAAACATTAGGTTGTTATTATAGAAATAATGAATCCTATAAACAATACATAAACTAATAAAAAATAAATTAATAAACACAAAGTGGCCTAATAAATTATAAAAACACATAAAAAGTAGAAAAAATCCACTAAAAAATATATGGTATAAAAACAAGACTATATTAATGAATTACAATTTTTTAGGTGTATGTTCTTTATTCGAAAAAAATAAAATATAATTTAATTATCATACTGATAATGTAATTTTTCAATGATACTCATAAAAAAATAATTAAATAAATAAATCTAACAAATATATCATAAAAATTATAGAAATCTAAAATGCCATTTTTTGGGAAATGAGATTGTTTCTCAAAAAACATTGAATAATTTATATAAGAAACTGATTTCAAATTGATGGGATCAAGGGACACACATTTGGAAAGGGGTCATTCAAAATAATAAACTCATGAAAATGTTGATGAAATGAGATAAAAAGGTTTAATGATGTATTGGATTTGGGGTGAATATACTAAATATAATTTCATCAGTAACGATATATATCTAGTAAATATATAGATGAAGATGAATCTATAACCAAACTCTCTCAAGTAGAGCCAATTATTTTCTATGAGAATTTTATTGTTCCAATTTGGTTGAAATATTTGAATTATTATCTTATCCAAAATTACATTAATCAAACATGAGAAATTTTTTAGAAGATAGAAAATAAAAGAAATTATTACATACTAATGGGTTTTTTGTAAAACATCAATTAAGATGAAAATATTCTTTAGATAAAATAATTGTTGTTGTAAAATGGTTATTATGATATAAAATGGAATTGTTTATATGATAAATTTTCTCCCAATTACATGGCTAGAAATAATGCTACTATACTTGGACATTGATTTGAAAATAAAATTAGGGGTTCTAATTGGATGTTATGTAAGCATTCTTTTTTGGATTCATTAAGGAAGAGGTAACAATAAAAAACATATTGGTTTTATTATTTATAAAAATAAGAGTGGTATTATAATTGATGAATGTGTTTTAAATACCAATTAAAGAACCAATAAATATGTATTATAGGCTTGACCGTCACCTAAGAAAACTCGGATTATAATATAGAGAAGTATAACATCATCCATATGTCAAGAATAATGATTATTGAATTATGTTGGTGAGTATGTATTTAAAAAATATAATATTTATAGTATCAAATATATCACAATGAATTTTTTTAAAATTATTAATGATATAGAAGTTAAAATGAGAATAATCATTGATCTTTCCACTATACTTGGTTTACAGGTAACACATGAAAATCATTTCATATTTTTTTCAATAATATTATTTTATGGAATTTCTAAGTGGATTTTGAATTTATGAATATGAGGTGATCGATAAATGGGTTATAAATATGTTGATGTTTTTAAAGGATGGTAATGGAAATTATTTTTCTGTTATATAGACTAGGTAAATAATTGAAAGCATATTTTATTTGATAGGAAATGGACCTGATATAATTATTTATAGTTTTCTAGTTTTATGGTACCAAATATATCTCAAGGAAATCTATTTTAAATCCTTGAAAATACTTCGCAATTTATTATGTTCATAGAAGATTTATTTTTTTATACCATTCTAGTTCAAAATAAAATCATTGGTCTTCAGAAATGGAGAATGGGGTAGTTTATTGAATGATAGAAAGTTGATATTTGAGTGCTTCATTTTAACTTGATGGTTAATGTGTTTCTTGGTTAGGAAGACAACATGATTTCATTTCATTGAGAATGGTATAGGCTATTAAATAGTCACGACTAAATTGTTTACTCTGTTATTATTGATAAATAATCATCTTGATGATATTAGATTTGAGAAAAAATATCATATATCAATCAAGTGAGAGATAAATAGTGTTACAAATGTCTAAAAAAGCCATTTCCATCACTCAGTGAAAAATAATATCATATATTATATATATCATATTATTAAGGATAAACAAGAACAAATATTGGTGAAGAGATAGTATGTGTCTATACAAAACCAGGAACCTAATATCATGATGATTGAACTACCATAAGAGTGTTATGAGAAGCATTAGTTTTCTCTTGGACTTATAGAATTTCCAATAACTTAGTTGTATAGAGAAATTAAAACAACAATGCTAATGTTTTGATTATTTAATATGAGATATTTCTTTTTCCTGATCAACATGTGGATCAAGGAATTTTTTTTAATGTGTTTGGTGTTCTGTACAGTCACAGTAAGAGAGGTTGAATCAAATAGGACCAATAACACTGAATTCATTTATTTTTAAATTTTCATTATTAATATTCAAACTTTTAAACATGTTATGAAGAATAGATATAAATTAATATTATAAGAAAAATCTAAAAGAAATGTTGTAAATAAAAATATTCAGTAACAAATTTAATTTTTACAAGTTCCACTCCCAATGTGGGTCACTACATCACAGCAGGGTTTGTTTTCAATATGAGACAAGATTATCTAATAATATAATAAATTGAATACAGTTTGTGTAAGGATCATCCTTAATACCTGAAAAAATGTTCCAAAAAGATGATACTATATATTAAGTGGTTCCTTATACTAGCTTCCATAAAATTATGATGAAACATCTAATATCACTAATGAAAATAATCTTCATATTTTGTCTTGGATGTCACTACACCAACTGTAAATATCTAGTTCTTCCAAAATTTCATCAAATGATTTTATATAATCATCAATAGTATCTTTATATCCTTTGATTTTCTATCAACACAAACATTGTATAGATCGAAACATCTAAGTATCATCTTCCTTCTTGTTGGAATTTTCATTTTTATAAAATATATTTAAATTATTTTATATAATGAAAATATTGGAAGAATTATGATATTATCTCAATCTTCTTCTTATTGGTGAAGATTCTTTAAACATTAATATATATATATATAAGTGGAAGTAGAGTTATTTTTCTTCCATTATATTCTCCCATATTATTCATCATCATTATCTTTTGGATTTATGATATAAGAGCTTCATTAGAAGGTCTTCAGTTCTCCTTCAATGATAATAGTGTATAAATTAACATCACCTCATTGTCTTTCATTATCTTATTCTTCACCTTCAATAATTTATAAGTTAAATATGTTTATTATTTCATTAGTCTATCTCAAAGTGTATCTACAATATCCTTATATTATAATCTATTTATAATCTTATGACATAATATTATTCATAATTTCTTCAATAAAATTATAGAAATTCCAATTATATCTTAACTTTTTTGAATTTTCCACCTCTCTAAAAAAACTAATCATGTGGGTATCCTCCCAAAGTCATGGAATATTTTTTTTAATTTTAAAAACATGTCCAATCTACCTATCTAAAAATACCCAATACTTCCAATTTAATTTGATTAAAAGGTAATTCCCTGAAATTCCCCTAGCTTGGTATTTATTGTTAATTTCAAGTCTTCATATTTGAAAATTTAGAATCATTCTAATAGGATATTATCATATTATAATAATTTAATTCCCCAAGAGGTTGAGCCTATATTTCTAATCTTACATTAAAAAATCATGTTATCATTAATCATTGTTTACATAAACACATATAGAAACCCTTTTAGTGTGAACTTATTCTCCATGTTGCATTTCCTATTTTCTTAATAAGTACATGATTTATAATTTTATCATCATATAAGCATGACATTTATATCATTGATTATTATTATAATAAACAAATGATTTAAATCTACAAAATCATCCCATTTTCAAAATAGATTGGTCTTACACAAGAAATAGGGAATCTAATATCTCACAATATCAGTAAAAATTATCAAACAAATACTTAAAAATATATTTTTAATTCTCAACAATATATTAGTATTCTGAATAATTCTAGAATTAATATAACATTCCATCTATAATATATTATGAAATATCTTTTTAATATTCAATATGATTTGAATTATCTTATATATCACATGATGCTTGACCATTACCACATCTCAGTATAAACATTAGGATTTATATTCCTTATAAAATATTAGGGATACTATATTACCAGGAAAACCTAAAATAAAATCTAAAATATGTTACACTTCTTATTTCAACTCTTGGTTCTTCTAACAAATCACCTGGAGAATGTTACATAACTCGATGAGCACCAGTACATTTCTAATAATTTTTCTATTGGACCTTATGAATTAATTTTTCATATATTCACATCCAATAAATAATTCTAGAAATTATTCAACATAAATCAAAATTACATCCAACGGTATTTGGACATCTTCATACACTATAGAACTTCCCATAAAAAATTCAACTACTTTATTAATTTTAAATAAAATTAAAATTTTCATCATATTAATTTTTAAAACAGTTTATTCATTTAAATACTTTTCTAACATATCTCAATAAAACTGAAATTATCAAAACATTTCTTCATCCCTTCATTAATAATAGTAAATTGATTAAATAATCATAAAAACAACATTTCCTTTCCTTTAGTACTCATATGGCTCAATTTTAATAAATTGTGTTTCCCATATAAAAGAGAATCTTCTATATTAATATAAAAATGATTGAAATCCACATTAACTCAATGAAAAAAATTATAATTTCACTCAACACATATTCTTTTATGATTTATAATTTTAATATTTTCATACTCATCAATCTATTTTAATAGAATGTCATTAGAGGACTTTTATCTCTTCTTCATTCCCCACATACAGTGCTTATCATATATTATTATTAATATTAAATAAAAAATATTAAATATGATGATGAAACCATCAAAAAAATTTATCTTCATCAAATATCAATTAGTAACATCCGTAAATTATAAATGTTTCTTCCAAACATTACTAAATTTATATAAACTTAGTATAGTAGCAACACATTTCTCATAATAAAAATTATTAATGGGTAAAAACTAGAATATATAAATTAAAGATCATTTTCATCAATATCCAAACATTTTTTTCATTAATTATCAGTCATATTATATATTAATATAATGTATTCTCAGTCACATTATCTCTTATTGATTATAAATATAATAAAAATATATATTAGGTACCTTAATATCCTTCATTTGATTTTTTATTTATGATTTCAATTAACAATAAAGCTAAAGTGAATAAGCTCATTTTAAATTTTCCAATAATTTGTGACATTAAATAAAATTTATAATAGTTAAGGAATATTAAAAATTATTTCATTATCCAATCTTAGATGAAACTTCATCTTCTCCCCAATATTAAATGTGTATCCCTATTCACTTGAGAGAATTACGACCTCCCATTATTCTATGAAAGGATACATAAGTTAATCAATTATAAGTCTACATGTCATAACTAATTATTGTAAACATGATAGATTAACCAATATATAATTTTCTCTATAAAATAATATAACATGAGATTAAAATATATATTTATAATTCTATAAGTTGTTTAGGTAGATTTTAAAAATTATCACTTATAATCAACTCAATAAAAAAATCAAAAACATTCAAGTATAATAGGGGTTTCCCCCTTCAATATAATTTTATCATATATTATATAATAAATATATCCCTTTTAATAATAACATTAAATATTTTCATAAAACTATAGGACAATTTTATTACAACACTTCACAAACAAAAAAATTATAACACACTGAAAAAATTTAGATTTAAATGATTTATTATAGATTCTTTCTCGAATTATGATCTCCCACTCAGGGGTAACACTTCTTCAAATCAACAGAAATGAATGTATTTTTTAAAAAGAAATATTTAAATACATTTTTAATAAAAATTGTAGTGTTTCAAGGAGTAAACATGGTACTAATTAAACCACTCCATGATGGATGTATCAACATGATTTATTATTGTCACAACATTCGTCATGTTCTTCTCTCCTATTGTATCACCATTTAATTCACTACATAATGGAAAACAAAAAACCAAATATATGGGAATAATTTATATTTTTAGTTTTTATATAATGAGAGAATCAAAGTTAATATTTTCTCCAAAACCCAAAAACACAATTTGATTCATCTCCAACATTGTAATAATTCATCATGAATTCTTGTTATTTTATTTTATATTATTAATCTCTCTTGGGAAGAATGGTATTCTATTAAATTTTATAATTATTCTTATATGGAAGTGTATTTTACTCATTAATTAGAAATACATACTCATTCCTTTTTATGTTTTATATCATTATTTTCAGCTCCATTTTGTTTGTCTAAATAATCTTTCATAATATAGTAACATACCAAGATTTCACATATCTTCAATGTGGATAATTTTAGGTATTTGAGTTTCCCTTTTCGTAAAACCTCTATACTTATTAATCATGGTTGTCTTCTACCAATAAGAACCTTTTTCCTTTCATTGATTGATTATATTCATTTTATCAGCTTGGTTCATATAAATTTTATGTGGTATATTCCTTAATGTTTTATATTTATTATCATTATTAATGGGTGTGATTTTCTCAAAAAGTATTATCCTTTAAAACCTGAAAGATTGGTCATATTATATTATTTGATTATCATTCAGATTTTTTTAAACTTTTCCTAATATATAAAATGAAACATGCATGATATTTTTGAGATAATGTTTTCATTCTTCTTCATTTTAAATAAAAATTATTCAATATTTCTAATATATTTTATGTCGATAGATTCATTCGTGATTTTTTTAATGTAACTTGTCTCATCACTTTTTCGATCTACCTTAATATAGGTCCTCTTTGTCTTCAAAATTTTAATATATTATTCCCAAAATTAATTTTCATGTAAATAAATATTCTATACCACCAAAAATAGATATTAAATCTTAATTTAAGTCCCATAGTAGAAATCTATCCAATATGAACTCCATGATATTTTTTCACTATTTCAGGAATAAAAATTACTCCAAAAAATTTTACCCAGCATTTTTAGTTTAATTGTTCTTTGATCATTTTTCTCATCCAAAAGTTCTCTATAATTCTAAATATAATATATACATTTTATGAAAACATCAATAAGGAAAACATAATTATCACATAAAATTGGTACATGTTTTTTTAGACTTAAATTGATATATCTATATATGAGTTCAAGATTATATTTCTATTATGATTAGTATTTTAAAATATTTGACTTTATAAAAATTTTCTATAACAGCTCTTCAATTCTTGATTTCATGGGAATAGTCATCTTATGTCACTTCAATATTTCTCGATATTACTTCTATCCAAATTTAGTTTGTTTTACGGGGTATTTTTCTCATTCTAAACTAATATATATCATTAATTACATTATATTTTATCTTCATAACATATTCCTCTTGAATACTACAGTTAATGTAAATGAATGATAAATATATTTTAATATATTAGACATTACCTATAATTGGGCATCATTCACAGCAATAATTTCTTTATCAGTTTATTATAATTCATTAATATTTTCTTCACAATATTTAATGATATAAAAAATTATAGTAAAATGATATTTTTCAATTATTCTTCATCCAATTGTTGTTTTTAAGATTCATAAGTGTTTATCTAATGCTTTTATATAATTGATGATAGATTTTCTGTAACTCTACACCCATGCCACATTGTATTGAGAAGTCAGTGAGGTGTCACTTGGCCATAAGCGACATTCCCAAGTTTCCAAAGGCTAGCAATAAATGTCGAGGGATTCAGAAAAATTTGGAAATGATTTACCCATGATATAATCCAATCAAATAAAATATCCACTACCAAAAAACACATGATCCATGTAACATAGTATCCTAAGTCTTATATTACCAAAACACCACCAAGGTATTCCATATCAACTCAAAAAACCCAATAAATTCAAACCATACCAAACCAAAATCAGAGTACAAAGAATATGAATAAATTGTGAGACCCTAATGAACTATGACACCATCCATAGCTCCACACAAATCTCTATTCTCCAAGAGCCACAACACTTCCAAATAATCACGATGAACCGCTATAAAAATGACACGATTTACTCTTAAATTTGTGTTGAAATACGAAATCTTCAAAATCAGAAGAGTACTAAAGTAGGGGATAGAAATATTAATATGTAGGATTTCACCAAATGATTTTTCAACACAAGACATAGGGAATGTACTGTTGTCACATTTATATAAAATAGTTTAAATAAAAATCCAACTTATTCAACAATTACCACAATCCAAACATACCCTTACCAAGGAATATTATCAAAGGGAAATAAACTAATATTCAATAATCCATATCACCATATCACATTAGCACAGAAAATTTTCATCATGCATAGAACAAATAACAAGGAAAACAACCACGATGGAACTTCCCGTCCAAACTCGTTTACTACTTTTCCATTCAAGTGATATTTCCCGCCCACTTATCATTGATGGTCGCCCTTATGTCCACTATCCATCCTCTTTTTATAGTGTTAATCCCACCCAATTCAGAACATTTCAAAATAAACATACATGCTCAAGCCAAAAAACAATCATATAACACAACAAGATCACATCCATATGCAATAACTATTTCATGATCAAATAATCTCTTAATGAATCACCCATTTCATATCACATTTCATGAAAGGAAACCATTTTATTGAAATCCATTTTCTCAAACCATTTATTCTTTTAAAATTAACATTTTAAAATCACACAACAAGCCCCTCTTGGTAACAATATCGTATTTTACCCAAAATTACAAAATCATCACCAAATGGGTTTTTTCCTGGACTCACACATCATATTCACAATTAATTTCAAGAAAGAAAAATAATTACAAAAAGGTCCTCAAGTATTAACAATGTGGAGTCTAGAGAGACTCCACCTACCATTAGGGTTTCCGTTGAAATCAACCAACAAGGAACTAGTCCAAAAATATGGGAAGACACTCAACCAATACCACTCTATATCATCATACCATTAATAAAAAAGCCTCAATATCATCACATAAGGCAACAAAAACCCTCGATCTAAATGCAATAGATGTAGTTCAAGAAAACTGGGAGAGAGGGAATAGTAGATCTATATAAAAGCATGAAACAACCATGATAGAAGACTTACCTGAGAAGAAATTCCTTCGAAACACCTTGAAACACCATTAAGGACATTCCAAACCAAAAGGAGGGAAATCCAAGACCATGAGAAGAAGAAATCCCCTACAGGGTTCGTATGCGACATGAAATGGGTGAGATAGGGGAAATCATTTCTTACCCTATTTTTAGAAAATTTAATTTTAATGGTATGCATGATTGACTCACAGAGTTTGAAAAACTATGCACTATTCATGTGGGTCCTACTGTCCAAACGATGGTATATTGCACGGTTAACAGGTATTCTTGCACAGTTTTCCAAACCAGGCTCGGATTGGGTAGTCTCCAAAAGGCCTCAAAAACAATCAATAACCTTTCCAAACACTCCCAAAAATTAACCAACCACTTCAAATAAATAAAGAGTTATAAAAAATGTCACATAACTCAAACCGGGGTTCTAAATTCTCCCCAACATTTGTAATTCCATACTCGGAAAGTAGAGAACCATTGATTTGTTGAAATAGCATGGGCCATTCCCCGACCATCTCTTTCTTTCACTCCTATGTATCATCCTGAATCTGACCATGCTACCATAAAACCTGAACTAGTATGTTACACTTTCCATGCAATACTTTCATTGAAAATTCATAATATCCACTGGTAGGTGATCCAAATAAGAATCCTCCTCCAAATCCACATGATCCTAATGAATCATGTGGTCACAATCCGGCAGATACTTTTTCAATTGTGACACATGAAACAAATTGCAAACTGAACTACACCATAGTAGAAAATAAAACTTCTGAACTACCTATAAAATATGCTCATGTATCTCAAAAGGCCCAATATAACTCGTATATTATATACAAAACATTCCATAGTAATAACGTCCCAACCTAGAATATAATCTAAAAAACATATCATCACCCAAATAGAATAAAACGGTTGTCAACGATGGTCTATAAATGATTTCTAAAAAAATTGGGCCACCTCCCTCATTTTCTTGATCATTTGGATAATTTCCATAGTCTCTTAGACAAGGCTCTATGAAACCATCGATGTCTCAGACATTTACACCAAACAGTGTGGAGAACGACACTCTCAATCCTATAATGCTCCAAACGGATCCATATGTATGGTATCCTGATAACTATTATTACTGGAAAACATCACCAATGTAAAGTGCTCCTCCCATGAACGCCCAATATACATCACACAATACCTTAGCATATCATCCCGATTTTTTATCGTCCTCTTGGAATAAACATATGTTTGAGGATGATACGTCATGCTCATCATCAGCCATGACCCAAGAGAATGCTATAATATTTTCTAAAAACAAAATTTGATCCACATATCTTTATTTGATACAATCGAAACTAGAACACCATGCATCATTAACACTTATCCAATATAGATTTTGGATAGATCCTCCACCATATTAGATATATGAATTGATATGATATGGTCCAACTTTATGATATGATCTACAATCACCCAAATGGCATCAGGCATTCAGACCATTCTGAGGAGACGTGTCAAAATATCAAGCATTATTTTTTCACACATACACTCTAGAATTGGGAAGGATTCCAACATTCCTGATGGTGGTTGATGTTTTTCCCTAACTTGATAACATTTCAAGAATCTTAAAACAAACTCATCTACATTCCTTTTCATACAATCCCACCAAAACTATTTATTTAACTGTTTATGCATTTTTTGAATTCCAAGATATATATCCCACCTGGAACGTTGATTATCCCAAATAAGTTCCACCTAATAAGGCATTCGTACAAAAATCTGATTCTAAATACAAAAAACTAAATTCCCATTCAATTTTTAACCCCGAATGGTCTCTTAAACACTATGCATCGGCCTCAGTACCATGCACTCATAACCAGATGCATTTTCCTCTTTTACCATCCAACCAAGTCCAAAACCAAAAAAATTGGAATAAAGACCACTATATCAACCCAAACCTCACATTCCAATTCCATGTTGTCTGTTACTAACAACAAATGCCACTAATCTGATACATGTTTGACCTACTGAGCATATGATTTAATAATTAATTCATCTACAACTGAATTTCCATTATCTAGTTTGTACATTAACTCAAAAATAAATCCTCTATAGATACTCCATCCATCTTCTTTTCCTCAAATTAAAATCACTTTATGAGAAAATATTCTTTAAACTCTAATGATCAGTAATTACAATGAATTTCTCCCTGAAGAGAAAATGACACCACATTTTCAAATCATGAACCACTTCCGCCGACCCCAAATAATGTATTGGTTATTTCTTCTAATTTAACCTCATCTACTTTGAGAAAAATTCAATGACATTATTACCCTTCATGATCAAACACCCAAACCCTGATCCATATGTCTCACAATACACCATGTACCCTTTTCCTAGTTCTGGGAAACAAAGATTGGTTCTCATGTAAAGCGGCACTTAATCACTTCAAAAACATTACGGACACTCATAATACCATTGAAATTGAACATTATTCCTTGTAAATCCTGTCATTGGTTATTCCAATAATCAAAAATCATGAAACAAAATGTCAATAATAGCCAGCTAGACCATTGAAGCACTATATCTCAAAATTGTTCTTTATCAGTTTCTTGGAGATTACAGCCTCAACCTTTTCTGGATATACTAAAACACCTTTCACATAAATTTCATTTCAATGTAAACAAACCTACTGTATCCAAAAGTCACACTTAGATAAATTGGAATTCAAGTGATAATCCCTCAAGGCCTCAAACCCTATTGCAAACTTCTACTCATTCACCACCATTTTCCGGGAATACACATGTATATCATCAAAAAAATACCACCAAAAAAGAATCCAAATATATCTAAAATACTTTATACATAAATTCCATGAACACCAGTGGTTCATTAGTTAGAACAAATGTCATAACCACATACTAATAATAGCTATATCAACTTCCAAAAGCTATTTTGGTAATATCCTCCTTCCTCACTTCCAATTGATGACATCATGACCTCAAGTTAATCTTGGAGAACAAGTGATCCCCCCTCAACTAGTCAAATAAATCCTCAATGTGTGGAATTGGATATCAGTTATTTATCATAGCTTGATCAAGTCGACAATAATCCACACAGGGCCACAAAGTTCTAAATACCTTTTCAATAAAAACAATTGGTTCTTCCCATAGAGACGTGTTATGCCTAATGAACACTTTTATCTCAAACTCCTCGAACTGCTGCTTCAATTATCACAATTCTATCAGTGCCATCCCATAAGATGGAACTGAGATAGGAGTGGTCCCTAGAAGAAGATCAATCGTAGAATCCACCTCTCTCATAGGTAGAAACCTATGGAATTATTTTGGAAAAACATCCATTAACAGATACACAACTGTAGGAATAACACTATACTCAAAACCTTCCACTGATTCGAATGAAAATTCATCCAATTGACATGATATCATTTAAATAGTTGGTTCCAAAAAATATATTTCACCAAGCTTTCCTTCTAACCCCTCTAACGATTTTTTCAATGTCATCCCTCAATGTTAAACTAATCATTCACGCATAGAAATTGATGTGGGCCTTAAAAATCACCAAATAATCCATTCCTAGGATAATATAATAATCATCAATCCTAGGAACTAAGAAGTCCCACATCAATTCAATGTCATCCACAACTAAGAAACATCATCTACACAGAAAGGCTCGACACACTCTTTGACCCAAAAACGTTTCATGTTTTAAAATTTAAGACAACATTTCCACAATTAATCTTAGAAAACTAATATTACATGAGGAAATAAAAGAATGAAGGGAAACCATATAAACCAAATATTCCATCAATTTATAATTTAAAAAACCATACCACTTACCATGGATGGTCTTGACTAGCCATTGATCACCACATAATCGGCCCCAATCAATTTCTTTATTTTTTCATACTCTTCTTTTTGTCATTCTGTTGAGTTGTCATGGAAATCCTAGACTCAACACGACTAACTTTGGTCTACAAATGAAGATTATATAACTCCCTCATCCCACCGTGGCATAGGATTCCTACAACCCATATGTAGTGTCCAAAACACCCGACCATAGAGAATTACGACAATACCGCTGAAGATTCTCCATGTTCTTAATGTTATGATATGCTCGGGGTTGTCATGTACAATCCTGCTTTATGTTTCTTGTAAATTCACAATGAAAACATCCTGGATTACTATAATTATTTGGAAGAATATTCTCTGATCTTACCATTAGACTCTAAGTCATACATGCAACAGAGGAATAAGGGTCCCTATTTTTCATGAACCAAGTGTTTGAGTTCCCACTATTCCCCATGAGTACCAACATACTTCCCCCACCTATAGATCAAAAAAGACATGTCTTACTCACCGTTGATCTATTCACCATTTTTGTGTATTAATTTATAAATAGAACCACTATCTTAGAATGAATTTTAAGCCTCAACAATGCTTAAAAATTACATGATTTCTAGGATGCACTACCGACCACATTGGTTAAAAACTGCTCAATGTTCATAACTATATTTTCATATTCCATTACCAAATTGTTATACTGCTTCAAATGGATGAAATATATTTTTCATTGAATTCAAAATATATAAGGGTATATTTTTTATTAAAGAGTTTTTCAAAACCATCCCATGTCACACTGTTGTCAGTCCCAGCATGGACCTATAGTTCCCACCACTAAAGTGAATGATATTCCAACATGTATATGGATAACATCACTTTTAGATCCAATGATTTTTCCAAAAAATCAAATATACTATTCATTATATTCAGTAACACTTTTGACCTTTCTATCTCTAAATCACCCCAAATAATCAGTGTATTCTTCGTTTGAAACTTAACCCCATGGTCCACATTCTTTGAATCATCCAGTTTATTCCCACTTTCAATAACATTGAAATATTTCACTATACTCTACACTGTCTGTTGGTTCCCCTGAGGATCAGGTGAAGCCACATTTTCAGTAGCCACCTCCGGTTGGTCTCTATGACACCTACCATGTGCCATTTTTATCAACCCAAAAACAACCATAAGTCCTGATCCTATTGAAATAAAAGTCTTATGATTCAAATTCTATTACATAACAACTATCAAAACCAGGGTTTCCAGAAGTTCACATTTCCCATGTTGCACTCTTCTGAAAAATCCACAATATTTTTTTTTCAAATGGACCCATTTTTGAAATACCACAACCATTCACATTTCAAATTATCACATTTGAAGTAATTATAATATTTTCAACACATCATTATATTCATACAATAACATAATTCATTATAAAAAATAAAATATGCATCCTAGAGGGAATTGATTTCTACCATGCATGACATGCTCATATCATTGTCTACACCCACGATATTGAGATATTAAATTCCTATAATTATCTCCATAACACTTATGAACCAAAATCCCTAGAAACATGAAGTTCATTATAAGAAGATTAGAAACGTCCTTTTACACTATACAATCCATGTTCCGACAATCCAACTCCTCGCTATAATCCTGGCTCAATGAATGGACAAGGATTGAATTTCAAAACCAAGACAAACTATCAATTCCAAATTACTGAAAAACTTATTCCACTTGAAATCCATAGACCGAACAATCTAGTAAAACATGTATCACCCCCCCAACCTCATTGGATTAAGAAGGCTATGAAGTGTTACATTGCGTTATGAAATGTTACCATGGAAGCAAAGAATGAAAATAAATTTCAACAGCTTCAAGAAAATTAGTGAACAATTTTCCCTTCAGATAAACCAACCAAACAAACAATTCGTTACCAAAAAAACTACATAACGCATGTAACATAGTAACCTTTTTCATATATTATTAAGTTAAAACCATGATACTCCATCACAACTTCTAAATATCAATACAACCAAACCATACCAAACCAAAATTAGAGTAGCAAGAAGAAAAATAAACTATAAGACCCTAAAGAACTATGAAACTATCGATATATCAACACCAACCTATAATCTCTAAGCGCCAAAACACCAAAAAAGCATCACTACTAACCTCTAGAACAATGATATGTTTTACTCTTACCTGTGTCCTGGAATAAAATTTCTTAAAAATCATAGAATTTCCAAATTATGGGTTAGTAGTATTACACAAGACTATTTCCCCAAATGAATTCCCTAAGCACGCCACTAGTAAAAAACCATTAGCACATTTATATAAAACATAAAATAATTAAAAAAATTCAATAATCCAAAAATACCCTTTCCAAGCAATGTCAAATAAGGAAAATACATAACTATTCCATAGTACTTACCATTATCACACATTAAAACAAACAATTTACATCTTGTATAGAACACATAACAAGGTAAACAACCACGGTGGAACTTCCCATAAATACTCATTTACTAATTTTCCAATCATGTGGTACTTCTTGCCCACTTATCCCTAATGGTGGCCCTATCATCCACTCTCCATCCTCTTTTTATCTTTTCACTCCCTACACACTTCAAAAAGTTTCATCACAAGTATACATGCTTATTCCTAACAACAAACATATACCACAACACGGTCACGACCATATACAGCAAAAATTTCATGACAAATCAATATCTAAAAGGATCACCCATGTCATATCACATTTCAATAAAGAAACCATTTTTATTGAAATCGATTTCCTCAAACCATTTCTGATTTTTAAATCAATATTTTAAAATAGCACAATAAGCCCCTTTTTCAAAAATATCCCATTTTACCCAAAATCCCCCAATCATCACTAAATTGGATTACACTACGGTTGTCAAATCATATTAAAAAATAATTAAAAGAAAATAAATTTAATTTAATATAAGTCCTCATGTTCTAACAAAGTGGATTCAAGAGAGACACCACCTACATTTAGGGTTCCAAAAAAATCGACCCACAAGAAACCTCAACACAAATCTGGGAAAACACTCCACCAAAACTAATCAAGATATCATTTTCTATCAAAAAAAAGAAAATATATCATAACATAAGGCAACAAAAACACTACATCTACATTAAACAGGTGTATATCTACCAAATCGTTCGATAGGGAAGAGTAGATCAAGAGAAAACTATGAAACAACCAAGAGATAAGACTTACCCCAGATGAATTTCAATCAAGAAACCTAGAAACCCCTTCAAATCACTTCCAAATCTAGTGGAATATAACCCATATCACTTGAGAAGAAGAAATAATGAATGGGGATCATATGGGAGAAAAAATGGATGAGATAGGGAAAATTATGAAAAACCCCATTTTAAAATATAATTTTTATGGGATGCATGATTAAATCACACGATTTTAAAAACAGTGTGATAACCCTGTGGATGTTTCTATATGAGTAGTGGCATATCACAGGGTTACTTGGGATTCTTGAATGGTTTCCCCTAACCGCGCTCAAACTATGCATCCTTTAAAATGCCTCGATAACATTCCAAAACCTTTCCAAACTATCTAAAACTCTCCCAAACATTACCCGAAAACTTAATTTAAATGAATCATATAAAAAAAGGTCACATACATCAAAATAGGAGTTCTACAGTTTCAATTAGTCAACTTCATAGTAAATACAATCAAATTATAACTTATATTCATATCCAGTTGTGTTTTTTCATCCAAAATACCACTAAAAAACATATATACATAAACGTATATACGAAAACATATCAAGGAAAATTTTTCAAATAATTTTTAATTTCATTGAATAAATCCCCATACATTTTATAATCACTAACTCACTATTACCAAAACATAATTCATTAAGAGGGTAATTATCAATTGATAAAAAATGTAAAATATTACCATTATTTCCTTCAATAAGTGTTTTACCATATTTCTCCATTAAGATCATTCTCAATATCTTAGATACCATTTTATTACTTCTCATCATATTTTTGGTTGAAATTTCCATGTATTATTCAATATGGAACTCATAAACCTCTAAAAATATAAATATTATATATAAAATACATTAAAAATCTAGGAAAATAAAATTGATACAATCAATGGTTAAAGATTTGGATCTAGTACCAATTAATCTTCCAAATGATCTATGTAGTCACACTAAAAGAGTGGGATTATTATTAATTAATTTATCCAAATATTATTCTATTTAAATTACACATTTTAATATTTGAACCTCATCACCCATTATGATTAACCTATATATCCACATATTCCTAAAATAACACATTATATACCAAGAATAAATAAACCAGAGAATAAGACCACTATATTTTTATGAGGATTACCCTTGTTGTGGATGAATATATCCATTTTTGTTATGGTCAATTCATTGAAAAAAATACTGAGTCATATAATAAACTTAATACAACTAGAAAATATACCATTCGTAGCCACTAATTCTATATCTCAAAGAGCTAATACTTTCTCAGTACATATTCTTTATATAGGCTCCCACTAGTTTATAATAAAACTCCCTATTTAACTAATGAGAAATTTATTCTTATAGACTTCAAGATATCAAAGCATAAGTGGATAAAACCTTAATTCCCAGAAAATTTCTAATTTTACAATACATAATCTTCCATAGTAGTATTCATGTATTTCTTAATCTCAATAGTCAATCATCATAATGAAAAGGACATATAAGAAAAAGGTTCATTTATATTATATTATTAAACTTCGACAAAATATATTTAATAGCCAAAAAATAATGAAAATAGTTGAACGATAGTGATCTTATATCATTATTCTTATTCTTGTTCAATATCCTTGATACATTTATTTGACCTATGAAATAGCAGTGTTGTCCTTCATCCACAAAATTTTAATTTATTCCCATTCCTTATCTTATAGGTTTATGATATAATAGTATCATATTTATGTCTTTACTTCTCTTTTTATGATAATAAATTTTTATAGTAGCAGCACCTCAAAAACCATCGTTATTTTCTTATTTCTCATCCTCAATATATAGGATAAGTATTTTCAACATTACATTAGCCAATATATATATATATATAATGTCTTCTTCTTCACCTATAATTATTTTACAATCCTATAATTTCGTTAACAATTTACATAATTAAATTATATAAATCCCTATTGAATAAGGGAATTCTAAAAGTTTCTACTTGTCAAAATCCTAACTGAACACTTCAGTCTTCTACCACAATCTAGAAATATGCTTTTAAATTAAAAAAAGATTCAAATGTTTTTCTAAAAAACCCAATAACTCTCATTTACACATTTCAAAATATATTTCAAAATGATTTCAATATCATGATAATCATAAGTGATTGTAAATCATTCAATTTAATATTTCATTATTATGACACCAATATTCTCTCAAACTATTCTGATTTAATTATCCATGAGACCTAACGTATATTTATCTATGTGATTACAAAAAACATTCTCATTATTCCATGTGTTACACAATAATATTTTTTAAAAGAAAACTTTGTTTGACATTATATACATTCAGTAAAATTGTGTTTAAATGAAGCATGGAATATTATTATTTAAATATGACCATTAAAAAATAGACATTGAATTACCAGGTGTGAATATAAGTGATCAAATTATGAAATATATATAATTATCCCATTCAATAAAAATTTAATTATTATTTAAAAAAAATTAATACCACAATTTCTAGTTAATAATTTTATTATTAAACTAATATGTTTGCTTCAAAATTGGTTTTTGATTAATATTTCAGATAAAATAATATAAATAATTTCTAAAAATTTAAAAAAATTATCTGATAAAAATGTTATATAATTAAAATAATCGTATCCAAATTATCTTTGGTTGAAATTTTAAGATTTTTATAAATAAATCGACTTTCCAGTGAATAGTGAAAATTTCCAATTTCTTCGAAACTATAATTGTTCTTCAATGTAAAATTACAATTAGTATTTAAATTATATCATAAAATAACTGAAGTTCCATTATTGATAATTAATCTATTTAATTACATAAGATTCAGAATTGTTCTTGAGTTTGGTATAAATTGGTTTTTGGGCTTCAAAATGCATTTTTCTAAAAATTATTCTTCATTTTGTTTTACACATTTATATTAATATTGATTTATAAAATTTTAGTACACTAAATCCAGAAAATTGGATTCCTTATTAGGAATCAAGAGGTTACTATTTGTCTAATAGGTTCCTTCTATTTTTGTTCATTATGAATAGTAAAAGTAGTAAATATTTGTCACTACAATATATATATTGTGTACTTACGGTAAAAAATAACATGATAAGGCCTTAAAATATACCAAATATTTTAATTTGTTTCATTGGATATGTATTTTTTACCCTTACCATAAATTTTCTGAAAATGTGCTAATTTATTTCGACATTCTTTAGATAATGACCTTAATATCTTTTTAAATAATGAACATAAACAAATTGTCATTCTGTTTATTTTAATATCTCTAATATTATTTCATGAGGATAAAAAAGGATACATTTTATTATAATAATATATTTTAAGTGTTAATAAATAATTTTATCATGTTAATTAATTTTTATTTTGTAGTGATTAAATAATTACCCTAATTTATTAAACAATTCTTACTCAGTGCTTTTAAAATCTAATCAAAAACAATAAAATGATTTATAAATTCGTTAAAAATAAAACAAATTGATAAATTATTTTTTTTAATAAATAATTAGAAAAATATATCATATAATTTATTTTTTAAATTTATATATTATAATTCAATTACTATATTGATGTCATTAATGTCAAACTTTGTGAATTGTCCTAAAAATGACAGTACTGGATTATTCTATTAAATAATATTTTATTTTGTGATTTAAAATTCAAAAAATATATATAATATTTTGGAAATTGAATGGTATATCATTCATAAAATTAACAATCATCAATTAATATTTCATTTATCCATTTATATTATCATTTTATACTCCCATAGGGAGAAAAACATTAATATCATGGTATTCATCAAAAGTTGTGTTGAAAGAAGGAGATAAGGGAGAAAACATAACCTACACTTTTTAAAATTTTATTTTATAATATTATTTTAACACATCCTAATCATATATTAAAAATATATCACTTTTATTACTTTTACATTTTAATAAATATTTTTAAATTAATACGTTATGAAATTCTAACAGTTCCCCTCCCCTCCTATATAAAATAAAACATCCTCTTCACTCTCTCTCCCACATTCAACCACTATAGTTCAAGAAATACCTCCCAAAAATACTTCTTACCATAAATCCAATCATACTATAGGTATTAGATTGTGAAAATTACTCACCTTATATGTCTTATGGTATAAGGAAATATATGATGTTCATATAAGAGTTATAGTTTTGACCAAATGTATAAATTTTATTCCTTATTACAACTCCTTAAAACACATATAAAAATTATGCTATATTAAAATCATTAAATCATATATTAAAATATTTTATTTTATTTATTTAATAAGTTATATCTAACTCATATTTCATAAAATGTGGAATTAACAATATTTATGTGTATAATAGAGTACCAACTCCTGAAATGATGTAAGTATTTTACCTCTTCCATCAATCATTGATGTTTATACTGATGTAGTTAATAAATAAATATGATATTAATGATATAATTATAATTATATACAAATAATATATCATTTTTCTTACCTTTTTAACCATTAAAAATTATAATTTCATTCATCCATACATGTGTATTTCCACCTCCACAATACAATGTGATTCATTATTCATCATTGTACTACATGGATGGTATATATTAGTTTATTTTAAGAGATAATATTATATTTCTTATATAAAAATAATTATTGAATATCAGATGATACTTAGTTTTCTTCCACAATTTTTATTAAAAATAGGAATGTTACTCATATATATGTACTGCCTACCATCTCCGTAATTGTAACATAATTGATTTTTCATAATCAACATTCATGGATTTTCATAAAAGTTAAATTAATATATAAAACTGATTATTACATCAGGGTTACTATTTTGGGGATGAATTTATAATGACCACTTTGATTATTGTAATCTTACTGAAGTAATTTTGAAATTATGAATAGAACTTCCTCATAACACATGACGTGGACATAATCAATTATGTAATTAAACATGTCATTGAAATAAATAAATTATATTGATTAATTGTAAGGTTTTAATCCTGAAATAATTATATTATTGAAGTAATTAATTGATAAAGTTTAATTATATTAGATAAAAACAATGTACATGACATGTTGGACTCAATGTAAGGGACACATTCCATTATAAACCACATTTAAAATTTGTAATGTATTATTTTAGAAATATATTTTTCCATGTCCCCATTGTAAAATTATATTTCTAGGTGTATATATGTGGAAAAAATGAATTATTATATAGAATTGATTATACTTTTTATTTTCATGCTAATTTTTTAGAATGAATAATTTTACACATTTTAATAGAATGTTTTTTATTTCATTAAAAATGGAAAATGGAGTGATTATTTTATTTTATATGAAATGAAACACTAAGTGTAAATGGACCATTAAATATTATTATCACGTTTTTACAATTATAACATAGTTAATTATTGATTAGGAATGAATAAAAGTAGTCATATTAAAAAATATATGAAAATTTACTCGTTGAGAAAAATTATTGATTAACTCTTAAAAAAACATGTGGTCTTTTTTTTTGTAATGTCATTTCATTCATTAAAAAATGTTTTCATAAAAAATAGTTTTCATATTTTTCTGAGAGAATATTATAATTGAATTCCTCAACTTTTAGATAGCCAAAAGGTCCTAGAGACAGGAAGAAACATGCTCCCATAAAATTACTCAATAAGAGGAGAAACAGTACAGTACAACTCAGAATAGGGGAGACATACAAATCCGTGAATAAAGAACACCATCTCGATCATTCCTAACCAGACTGTCACATTAGTAGGGCAAAAAAAGACCAAATGGAACTGACCTCCAAGATATCCCTTTTGGAGAGGGCATCAGCAACATGGTTTTCAACACGATAAACATGAGAAACATCAAGGGATAAACAGTCCGCAAGACTGAGATAAGAAATCCATAAAGGAAGCATCTTCAATGGAACATTCTGGTATCAGTCTTTCAGAATATGTACAACAAAAGAGGAGTCTGATTCAATACATACTCTACACCAACCATAGCGAGTTGTGTACCTGATGGCCTTAATCATCGCCCATAGTTCAGATTCAATGGCATGATTGTGCCCAATATAATATAAAAATAGCCTTTAATGAAGCCCTAATGGGTTCTGAAGACTCCACCACAACTAGCAGGACCTGCTGCACCCGAGGCCGGTGCATAAATGTTCACTTTTAACCAGTCAGAATTTGGTGGAATCCACAAGATGTATTTTATCACACTTGTTTTTCATTCCCTGTCACTAACACCAAGAGCTCTCAAAATAAGAAAGTCAGATAAATCATTGTTCATTCAGCCGGTTTGATTCATCGAAGCAAGTTTGATGCTTCGATGGATCATCATAACCCCTTCTCGAAAACAGGGCTGGCCATTGTTAAACAAAATATTATTCCGAGATTTCTAGATATTTGAGATCACTGAAACAGATGCAGCAATAACCATGGATTTAATCTGTTCAGTCTGAGCCGAATGAAGAACCGAGGATAACCGAAACTCAATGGAGCCTAAATTAAAACAATTGTGAAAAATTGATATCAAATAGACCCAGAATCGGCTACCTAAGGCACACTATATAAATAGGTTCAAGATAGATTCATCACCCTTTAAACAGAAAAGGCATACCGGAGCAATAGTATGTCATGTACGCTATAGAGAAGATTGGATGGGAAGGCATTGTTTCCAGATTTTCCATATTATCATGGAATCATTGGGAAAGATATAGGGCTTCCGAACAGCCTCCACCCACGAACAAATTCTAGATGAATCCCCACACATCAACCTGTTGTAGTCCCAGCTGGAAAAGGATCCATTCATAGCAGGTTTCCAGATCAGAACATCAATATCAACATAGACATAATTTGTAATCACAATACAATGATTACTAGGAATGATGTCTTAGACAGCAGCATTCCCCTGAATATCAGATATAGTCTGATTTTTCAATGAAGGTGGAATGATGATAGAATCCTAAATGTGAGAGGAAAACCATGGAGTTTTCCAGCAATTCAAATGGGACTCAGGACAGACTAACCATAAATATTGAGACATGATGCTAGAATATGAACTTTTGACTAACGTCCAAACCGAATATTTCAAGTACATACACTTTATTTTTTAAAACCATTAAACAAACCTTCCAAAAGGAAATTCAAGGGATTAATCATGCTTGGAAAAAAGTCTCCATGTGAAATTTTGAAAAAGAGCATCATTGAATATTATGATCTCCTTAACTCCCATTCCTCCCATATTCACTAGCTTTATGAAATCTTTTCAGGAAATAGTGACAAGTTTCTTTTGATGTATTGATCCAATCCAAATAAAATTATGTATCAAAACACTTAATTCGTTGATAAGAGCTCTTGTCCATTTCTAAATAGAAAAGGAATAAGCAAACATAGAAGTGATAACAGAGTAGAAAAGACAAACTCGGCTAGCCTGAGACATGGGCTTCCCATTCCAACTTGCCAACTGATTAGTAATTTTCAGCACTATGTCTTCCAAGTGGACATGTTTCACCCTTCCCCAAATCAAAGGGATCCCCATATAATTAAAGGGAAAAGAACCTATTTTGACACCAAGCTTAAAATCAACCCTATTTTGCTTCGAAATTCGAACTCCTTCTCTAAATACAATAATGGATTTATTCCAACTGACCACCTGGCCTGTAACCTCTTCATAATGCGAAAAAATACTTTTGATGCAAGAAAGAGTTCCCATGTTAGCCTTACAGAACAAAACTATTTCATCAGCATAAATTAAGTGTGGGGGAGAAAAGGAATTCCTACCTTCTCTCATTCTTTGATAAAAGCTAGTATTGACAAGATCTTTTAGGCACATACTAAGGTAATCTTCATCCATGGAGATCCGAATCCCAGATAAAGGATCACCTTTTCTGACTACTCTAGTGAATTGAAAGAAACCCCTAGGGGATCCATTGACAAGAATGCATATATGCACACTTTTTATAATGGAGGATACCATACCAAAAAAAATTTCATGACAATCCATGCATCTTTAGGATTGTGAAAATAAAATCCCATTTTATAGTGTCAAAGGCCTTTGATATGTCACCTTTAAAGGCCATGTTTTTATTTTGAACTTTTCCTCTCATAATATTTATGCATTCTGAAGCAGTAGAGAGACAGTTCTGAAAATTCCTACCTTGTACAATTCCAAATTGACTGGAAGAGATAAGATTCATTGAAACATCACCTAATAGGCTTGCCATGATCTTACTAATAACGTTAGGAATGGATTTCCCAATTAAAACAGGCATGGAGTCTTTAATATATAGTGCGATATCCTTCATTGATATCTGATCAATGAAATTAGAGTTCATCCATAATGGAATAAAATAATGTTGGAATAATTCCTTGACAGAATTGATTAATTCAATTTGAATAATGTCCCAGTAAAACATAAATAATTTATTAGTGAACCCATCTGGACCAGCAACATTATCCATGTATAAGGAGAAGAGTGCATAATAAATCTCCTTGTATGAAAGAACCTCAGTGAGTTTTTTATTCTGATTTTCTTCCAGACTCTGTTCAACACATCTGATTATCTTGTATGTGTTGCTCTCCCCAGAATCGGAGAATAAATTCTCAAAGTAACAAGTCACAACATTAGAAATCTCAGTTTTAGATGTGGACAAAGTGCTATCAATCTTAAGAGCCTTAAGTGTTCTCCTGATATATTTTAGTGAATAGACAAAATTAATGATTTTTCTAAAACTACCATTTATTTTAAATTATAATTACCATTATTCATAGATTTTGTTCATAAAATAACATTAGAAAAATTTGGTTTAAATAATATAATTACGTAAATATTAATTATTAATTTAACATATTTTTATATAAGTTAATTTTTTTTCTGTAAATGTATTTTTCTATAAAGTATTTTTCATTGCAATTTACACATTTATATTGAAATGGAATTATGAAATTTCAAAAAATTCATAAATGAAAATTTAAATTATTATTTTATTTCAGAAGCTTCAAATTTTCAATACAACTGTCTTTAATTTTTGGACATTATGAATAGTAATCATAGTAAATATGTGTCACCTCAGTAAGGGTAAATTGGTCAACTAATGTCAAAAGTGGATATTTACGGCATTAAATCTCTTAAACACTTGTAATTATTTTATTATATAATTATTATTCTACCATTAATATAAATGTTCAAAATTTTTGAAATTTCATACAACATGCCTTTGATAATTACCTTAATATCACTGTAAATATAGAATAAACAAAATTCCACTTTCATTACTTAAATATCCTTATTTTTTCATATGGATAGAATGATTGTATGTTTAATTATAAATGTATATTTGGAATATTAATGATTTTTATATGAGTTATTTTTTTAAATTTTTTTAGTAAACAAGTTTCTTTAAATTATTACGCTATATCAACACAATTTCTGTGAATGTGGAAGAAAATAGAGTAAATTCTTTAAAAAACATTAAAAGTAATAAAATATTGATTAATTATTGTTCTTTATTAATAGTATAGATAAATATGAAAAATTATATAGGATTTAAATGTTTATATTTGAATTATATTATTCTATTTAAATATTTAATTTCAATTAATTTGAACAGTCCCAAAAATGAATTTAATTGTATATAATGTTAAATAATATTTTATTTAATTATTTAAAATTTATTTTAAATATTATCTTTTTTCCAATAAATGGGATATGGTCTATAATATAAATAATGGTCCATGTTTTTTTATATTTCCATTTGTTGAATCTTTCTTGATTCTCATAAAATAATGAAACATTGATATGAAAGTAATCATCAAAAGGGTTAACATTGAATTAAAACAAGAAGATAAGTGTGAAAACATTACAACAGTGCACCTCCCCGAACATATAAAAGGACACGACCTCTCTTCTCTTCATGAAAAAATATTTCATAATATATTTCATCCAATTCCTAAAAAATAATTTTATAATATCCTTAAACACATCCTAGAGTACATAATATTTTTATAATACCGACCATAGTATTATTATGGTTTAAATAAAATAATGTTTCCTGAACAACAAGTATGTTAGTTAATTAAATGATTTATTTTAATTTACACTTATACCTCCATAAATACTATTATAACCATTTGATAAAATAACATAGTTATAAACCATATAATAATATGTTATCATGTTTATGAAATAACCTATACTCATATCCTCTTCAATAAAAATGTGAAATGAGACCTTCAATATCTGTGTACAGTGTACTAACACACCACAAACAAAAGTAATTAATTTTCCACCACCACCTCTAAAAGATATTTAAAATCAAGTATTTAATGAATATATATGATATTATTTACTGAATTATAATTATATAAAGATAATGTATCATATTTGTTCTTAACATTCTATCCATTAGAAAAATATAACATCGTTCATGGGTGCTTGTAGATTACCACCTAGATGAAGTGATATGAATCGGTTTTCGTTAATACATCTAATGGTTGGTATATATAAAATCATTTAAATATATAATATTTAATTTATGATATGAACTCCTCTTTTTAAGGATAATATTATACTTATCTTATTTACATCATGTTCAATGAAATTTGGAATTTTTACTCATGTGTAAAAACTATCAACCCTCCCCATTATTTTAACATAACTCATTTGTCATAACTATATTTCATGGTTGGTCATAGATGTATAATAAATATATGAAAATAAAAACTATTTCATGATTACTATTTCATATGTGATGGAATATATATATCTTGGCCACATTGGACATAACAAATTCATTTGGAAATTATGAATCAAACATCCTCAAACTGCTCAACTGGATATAATCAATTAAATAATTTAAATTGTGATTGTAATAAATCAAATAAATGGATTAATGATAGGGTACTAAACATGTAAAAGGATATTAAGAATGTAAATAGTATATAATATTTTATTACATTGAACATAAATAATGTATGTGACAAGTCAAACTCATGTTAAGGGACACTTAAACTTAATTACTCGGTGTAAAGGATTTAAAAGTATTATTTTTGTAATCTGTTTCATTCATATCAATATTTAAAAAACTATTTAATGGATGAATTTATATTTAAATAAATAAATTATAAATAAAATTTTATTTCCATTTTTATTTTCAATATATTATTTTCAAGAGTAACCTTTTAAAATATTTTATACACGATGTTTTCACTTTCTGTATATATGGTAAAATGAATGTTCTACTTAAACATATACGTTATCGATGTATTTTCTCACCATCACAATGATTATTTTATTTTTGGATGACATTATAAAATTTCATTTTTTTTATTCAAGAAAAACTATCCAATAATATATTATAGGTGATTTATTTTTAAAAATAGGTTTTCAATAAAGTGGATATATCAATATTTGGAAATTTTTTACTTATGGGTTAATATATATATATATATTTGTATTTGTTGTCAGAAATGAAATATTTTATTTTTTTCATGCGTGTTATGGTCCTTAAATATTTATGAGAATCATGTGATCACTGTATAACTCTCCAAATAATTTGGTAATATTTATCTTCTTCAGATAATTATACTGAACGTTCATTGTATATGATATTACAAATTTTAGGGTTCTTATCAGGATTGTATGAAGACGATTTCACAAAGAACCTAAATATATTTTATATTATTTCTAATGAACATTTATGGAAATATTTTTATTTCATAAGTCAATCATATGATATTTTATTTTGAATAAAAGATTATTCACTTTTATGTTAGAAAGGTATATTTTTAAGAAAACTCTTTTCATGGGTTCTCATGTTTTCAAAGAAACCCTCATTATTATGATTCTACCATATATTTTTCTTATAAATTGTTTTATTCACATATGTTGCTAGTATTGTTAATTTCATTTGTAAGTAAATGTTACTTTTTCTATTTCATTTATAAATGAAAACTCTTTTTTTTATCCCAATATTTTCAAATGGACTAACAAGTTTTATTTATTCCTTATTTATAAACCATTCTAAGATTTTTTTTTCTCATAAAACATTTTAAAATAAATTTTCATTGGGTTTAAGGATGTGTATAAAATATAATAATGTCAATGTTACAGATATAGATTTTTCCTTAAATAACGAATGTGTTTCTCTATAAATTACATATTTCATTGAAAAATTGTAAACTGTGTGGAAATTTAAAAATTAATAAAAATTACAAATCCTATAAAATTATAAACATAAAAATACCTTGTGAATATAAGTGGTAGGATATATTTTTTAGATAATTTATGTTCTGGATCGCTAAAATTTGGTCAAATTAATCCAAATGAAATACTCATATTTTAATACTATCGATTTAGAACCATATCGAGGAGTGTGGGTTCAGGGTTATTATACAACATCTACACAAACATATTAAAAACATTTGTTGTGAACAATTATTTTTCATGTAATATGTTTCATATTATTTCATATCAACTTAAATTATGATTTAATCTTTATATCGTAATGATATTTAAATCATTCAATATCAATATAAGAATAATCTAATTTAAATCTATAGAATAATAATTTTTTTTAAAAAATCTAATCTTACATTACAAATAAAAAGTTATAAAGCTCACTATAGAAATCTCAATTATCATACACATCCTCATAAATATATATTTTTCTATAAAAATAATCTTACATAATCTGATTAACATTAGAGAAAATGTTACATACCATCTACAAGGTCTTACGTATTAGATTCTAAATAATTTATATTTTCCATATTATATTATGTATATTATAGTAGTTTTTCCATTTTTATATCTTACTATAAACCTAAAAAAGCTATCATCATTATTCAATGGTAGATATTACTTATAATTCATAAGATATTTCATAAAATCCAAAATATTTAATGAATCGTAGATTAACTCCAAGTGTTTCTTACATATCATACATAGAATGTTATGTATCTTAGTGACCTTCATAATTTTTTTAATATTATTTTTTGGGGGGCTTATTTATGACTTTTTCGAATATTCACCTCCAACTCAGAATTCCAAAATATCTCCAACTTATCACCAATATTCTTGAAACATTCCCTTAGAATTTCCATCCACTCCACTACATCTCAAAACAATTTAAATAAATTTTTAAATTTTTAAAACCAAAAAAAAATTATTCATCAAAATTCCCAAATAATGTTATGTATATTTAGTCCCTAATTTATTATTTCAATAATACATCACAATCTTATCACTTTCTTCTGACCTTATTCAATAATTGAAAATTAATTACTTGTAAATAAATTTTACACCTTCCTCAATTCAGTACAAAGTTACATTAGTATTTATAAATGTAGTTTCTATATATTAGATTATCTTGATTCTTGGAAACTCCATCATGGAAACACTCATTAACTCATAGAAAAATTTAATATATCAAATGATGGTTCTACTTTTAAGCTATCTCACACATATCTTCTCAAAATTATTAAGATCATGTACTAAATTATTCTTATATGGAATTGGTGTCTCTTTAATCTCCCATTTTCACCACCTATCATATGATGCTTTTAGGTCCCAAATAAAAATCATCAGAAATGATTCTATAAACATTAAAAAATCCAATAATTAGATATCAAGTAGTAATATACATGAATTCTAAAATATCGTTATTAAACATTAGTAAATTAACATAATCATTTTATAGATGCAATTTATTCTTATTTAAAAAATTATAATTGGATCGATATATATATATATATATTCATACTCATTTTATTCATTCTCCCCACATGTTGGGTCTTTCATTATCACACATCCTATATGGAATCTATTGGATTCTCAAGATTTTAATCTAATATTAAAAATAATTAGAATACTCACAATTTACTAGGTAATTTATTTAAGTATCCTTATTAGTTCACTTGAAGTTTTTTATTTCACTTTTTTTAATATTTAGAAGAGTTAGATTTGTGGTCATTAAAAACGAGGGACATATTAGTTTGATATGTTATCAACGTTGGAGGTTGTAATGAGGTGAAATTTTTGGTTTTTATATTTTTTGAAAAAAAGGTGGAGTTATTCATTATAGTCATTATGTATGTGAAAAAAATTGGGGGAAAATTTAAGATAAAAAAACTTGTATCATTTGGATATAATTTAATGAAACGTTTCATTAAGAAAATTTCATTATACTCTTATTACTCTCAAAAATCATCCATATTGTTATATTAATGTATATGATTATAGAGTAATTTGAAAAAAATATAAAAATATTATCGAGGAATCTTTTTCAAGAGGATTTAAAAATATTTTTATTTTTATATTATTAGAAAACATCATCTTGAAGCACTTTTAGTTTGTGTTTATTGAAAAATTTTGATTGTATGTCTCTAACTGAGTCATTAATTTCATAAATATTCATCATACAGAGTATCTTTGGGATTTGGAAGAAGTATATATTTAGTAGAAAATCTATAATTATATTATTATAAAAATGAAACAATATTGAAATATCACCATTAATGTAAAATTGATTATGTGGTAGTTATGGTGAAATATGAGAAGAAAATGGGAAGGAATTTAATATAATTTTATGGATTGTTAATTCCTTAAAAAAATGGAGATCATGGGGAGTATATGTTATTGATCATGATGGACTCACATGTGACTTATCAAAAATATTACTTACTATGTTACTCATCATTGGACATAATATTTCACATTTCTTGTTTCATGGAGATATGATAAGATTCTTGTGAATTTTCAACATTGGGTGTTTTATAAGATGTTTAGGTCATTTATAATTCAATATAGAATTAGGATAGGTTTTTTTTAATCCCTCTTGGAATTTGATTACTTGAAAATTCACTATGGTGTGTTCAAGGATGCTTTACATTGTCATTGAAGATTATGGGATTAAAAAATTGGAATTATTGGGAGTAAATTGTGGTAATTATAAATATAATTCCACATAAATAATGAAAATTCATATATGTTTTAGGTAATATTATTTCAAGTTGTGTATTACAAATATTATTGTTAGCCAAGATCCCATAATAGGTGTTGTGGGATTCTATAAGATGTGGTAGGTTAAACTAATGATTATATCCAAAATTTAATATTTCAATCATTTTGGTGATTTTCATGACTTAATGTTAACCAATTTGACCTGAATTAGATGAAATTATTGTGGTTGTATTTTATAATAATCCAAAAGAAATTTTAAGGACTAACTAGTTGGAAACATATATATAATATCATGTCTTGGGGAGATATCATTGACTAAAAATAGTACAAAATGTTTATGGATGACAGAGAGAGTAAAAATAAAATTCCCATTTTTTTGTTGGAAATTATTAGTGATATATCAAGATTTAAAAGTTAATTTTTTTAAGATCATTTAATTTAATTTCATGGATGAAGGAGTGGCTACACCTTACACAATCATTTGTGTGATCTCAATTTTCTTTTGTACATGATTTTAATTATAACACAAAGTACAATTATATTCTATTTTTTATTGTTATAAATGAGTTCACAATGTTTAATGATCATTTTAAACCATGTGTTCCAATAAAATCACACTAAATTTTACATATCAAGTAGTACACTAAGTGAATTTAGGACATCATCACACCACTATTGTGTATTCCTTGGACATAGAACAATGCTGAAGAACCATGTAAAATAGAAGATCTATCTCATAATTTGATTTATTGATACCACATTATTATTAGATATAATGAAGCATGTTTCATTTAATGTTCTAGACAAATTGTTGGAATGATCAATTTTAAATGAAATGTATTTATTTACCCTCCCCCTCCTTTGGATATCTTCCTTGTTTCATTAAACTGTAATCTATTTATTTATGGTTAAAAACATTGATGTCCCTTTATCAAGTGAGGTGTGGGGAGGAGTTATTAGAAGTTTTTAATTGCGGAAGATTTGGTATAAATCCTTCATTATAGATAATATGGTTTTTGGTTATATAATATAAATTATATATGGGATGATTTGGATTAGGAAAGATTGATTAGTTGTTGTTTTATTTACATGAATTAGCTATGACTAGTGCATAAGTTGTTTGAAAATTATAGATTTGAAGAATGGATATGAGTTTTAATGTGGTCTTAGGATACATAATGATAAATGGATCTTATTTTTAAGATTTTCGATGATAAATCAATGATAGGTATAGTGGATAAAATTATATAGTAGGTAAAATTCATGGGATTCATGGACGACATAAGGAATGATTGTTTTGAGTTGTATATATAAAGAATGTAAGAATAGTTTAGCTAGAATTGATATAGGAGTATATATATAATATAGATTAGTGGGAGATGAATAGTAATAAATTTCCATTGAATTTATGAGTGATTATCGGGGTGGAATTATTTGGAAATATTTAGTGGAAACTGGGTTTTGCGATACTGACCCCATTTACCCATTGCTAGCTCCTAATTCATTAAATTAGCATAAGATACAAGGAATCCTATCACAATGAACAGAGTAGTTTAGTAGTCTTTTTAAACAAGACACAATCTTGAGTCATTCATTATATTTAAATATAAAAATACAACATAATTATTTTCCCATAATTATGTTATTCCCTCTAGATTATGCTTTCATATCACACATAATAAACTTCACAGATTCTGTGGAAATGAATAAAATTAAGGGTGAGCTCAAATTATCAATAAGGATTAAACACAATATAATATTTCAATAATAAATAAGTATAATCAACACGGAAATGTAAATAAATTTAAACATATTCAACTTAAATAAAAATATATTGCATATCCAATATATCAAGGTAAATAATTAATAAATCATTCCATTTAATAATTAAAATGATAATGATATGCATCTAGATATAATATCATAGTGGAAATATCATGGATAATAATACCAGACTTCATAATTATGGTAATACATATATATTGGATGTCATGCCTCAGGCACATGATCCCTCTACTATCCTGACCTTTTATAGTAGAATGTATAATATTGGAAAACAACATTTAATGCTAGTGTATTGGTTAGTCTCATGAAAAATGTAGATTCATGTAGGGGTTATATGATGTCGTGGTCCATTCAACATTCTATGTCCAAAGAAATCCTCATATATCGAATAATTTATTGAATTTTGGAACAATGTTCATTATCATCAAATATATGCATTTAGTAAAGGATACAGATTTATCAATATTTGCCTAGTTAATAAAAAAAATTATATATAAAGGATATATGTTTTCACTAATAATAATAATAGTAACTCCCCGACCCTAATTATCCAGATTCGGTGCATTATTACATAACATTGGCATGATCACAAAAGATCAAGTTTGAAAAACCGATTAGTTTAGTAGCCTTGGGTGTACTAGATACATTCATAAGTTTTACATTACATTATAAAATGAAAAAAAACACCAACATTGTCTCCATTTACCATAGTCATATCCATTAGACTATCCCTACAGTTTAGAAATAATATACTTATTCACATCCCAAGAAAAATAAAACATATAAATGGGTGAGCTCAGATGCTCAGTAAGCTTAAAAATATAGCATAAACTCTAATAAATAAAAATAAACATTTCAGGAAATGTATAGACTAAAACAAAAGCCTTTTAAACTTAAACATCATCATAATATAGAAAATATGAATTGAAATAATTCTATTTACTTATTCACAAAGATATTTTACTTGTCAAATAATCACATGAAATATCAGTATCAAATTTCCTAAAGATGGAATGCATAATTCCATACTTCATAAACACATAGTCAAGGCATTGTGCCAAGACAACACATAATATTTTTTCATGGCCTTTTTCCAAGAAACTGGTTTATCTCATGAGACCGACCAATGCCTCACGAAGCTATAGCGGGATCCACTCATCACTTACTAAGTCCAATGCATTCCTCACATGAAAAGGATTAAACATAACATAAACATTCATTTTAAAACTAGCATAAGAAATGTTAATATTTTAACCATAATCCATGAATGGTATAAAAATAAAACATCAGTAGTCAATCATATCACAACTCATTCAATACAATATGGAAGATTTTATTATAATAAATCAACTTCAAACAAGTATAAAATCCCCTAAGAGAAGTGGACATAGATGAAGTCAACACTATTTGGGAGAAATATCACTTTCTATTTTGAAATCATTTTAAATTCATGTTATTATAATAGAAAAAATTTATTTTGAAAATATACTTTTCTGCTTATAAGGGAAGCATTGAAAATGATATAACTGCGGAAAAATATCCGCAGTCACCATATATATTAAAAAAAATTCTTACCTTAATTTGTCGAAAAGGTCATAAAGTACCTTGTTTGGAAAACAAGGAAAAGATTCCTTTAAAACCATTTTATAAAAATTCAAACAAGGGTTTAAATCACTTTAACCCATATTCAAGTAAATAGTAAATTTTTTTTGAAATAAATATTTAAGAAACACAGATGTGGATGATAAAGAGGACCCAATAGATATTTACATATAAATAACCTCTGATAATAATAACATTGTGAAATTAACCCTTATCTTGTCCTTTTCCTTTGTCCAGGGTATGTTAAACTTCTTAATAGTCGTTAAATAATTGAATTTAAATTATAAAATAACCATATACATAAATATGATATCATATATGATCTTCTAATATTTTGTTGTTAATAATATTTTAGTATTATCGTTGTTTCGGGTGTTAACTGATTCATCTTCCATTATATTTTTTGTTACGTCATTCATGTTTGTTATGGATAGGATGTATTTTATTCTTATCCAGAATGATATTATTTTATTTCAACATTATTTTCAATCATAAAATGAATACTATTCTTCAATGGGTATAATGGAGAAATGAATCTCATCACGTTCGTGGAGACAGTAATCCGTACGTACACACGAGCGATAATATCATTTGATGGTGAAATAGTATATAATTGAATGTTAAATAATATATATATAATCATGAACATGTTATATTTTTTATTTACATCATTTAGACATCATTATTATACCCATCCAAATAATAATCTATTAAATAACAACCACACCATGACGTGGAGACGGTAAGCCATACGTACACACGTATGGTGACTTTTTCATTCATATGATGGATAAGATAATGAATATGATTGTACCATTTTTATAATAACATCACAATATGTTGAATATAATGGATTTATTATTTTATATTGGAGACAAAAATGAAAGAAGAAGTGGAAGAAGAAAAGAACTTGTAAGAGGTGATAAAATATTTACCTCTTCTTGAGGTTCTTCCTTTTGATTTGATCAAATAGGAACATTGGGGTACCTTTCTGATCAAAATAATGACTCTACGTTTAATATATAATATTTTAGAGAATATTTGGGTTGGTTTTGGCTGATCCAAAAGGATTTGGAGGTGTGAATTTGAGAGAAGGGGAAGTGCCCTTTTATAAGAGAGGTGAGGGGCACTTTAGAAAAGCATGTATTATTATATTATAATAAAATACTTTTCAGTTTATAATGGCTCCAAAATGATTTATTTCAGGGATAAGGTGTTTATGGGTCGAAAACCTCTCATCCAATAGGTTTTAGATTGGTTTTGGTCACCACATTATCCTTATAATTTAGATTTAACTATTAGATAAATAGTTTAACTTTTACCGTGTATTCTTGTATTATTATAATAATTGGATAATTAACATACTATTAAATTCCAAGATAACCACATGTGGTTAATTAATGATATAACTATCATTATATAAGTCATTTGGTCAATCATTATATTTTTATGAATATTATATCAATTAATAAATTAATATTTTTTTTAAAAACTCTTCAATGTCAATTCTGACACAATTTGGTATTTTGTTTTTGTTAAAAATATAACAGCATGATTACGTATAAATAAATTCATTTAATCAAGCCAAACATTTCATAATAACCTATAAATTTTTTTAATTCATAAAAAGTCTCAAATTATATTTATTTGGATATTTATAATGTCAATTATTTTGGTTTTTCATTAATAAGGTAATTAATGTATCATCATTGTGTCATAAATAAATTTATTTATTTAAAGTATAAAAATTATAAATAAATTACCATTATATAGGAAAATTTTTTATCTTACTAATGAATATTTATAGTCGATTTTATCTTATGTATAACCATATATTAAAAATGGAATAGTTATTAAACATTGAATTTAACACTTTAAACTCTTCTTTAAATAAAATAATAATAAATGTCCTATTCAAATCCAAGTGGACATAAAGGATCATATTTTATTCCTAAGGTTAATTTTAGTCGATATACACTTATCCAATAGAATTAGTACATGTGTTATGGTAATAATAATATCATTTTAACATTTAATTACCCTGTTTACTTTTAACCGTGGTAAGTATTAGTTAAAAGATACTATTCACCAAAAAAATCATCTTACTAAACCTAATTTTACTTAATGATATCAACTTTGCCTTTTGCAATTTTGAAATTCAACTCACATAAGCGGTAAAGTTAATTTTTGGAAAATTTGGAAATCCTCCTAGAAGGTTGGTAAAAGACGGTAAAAACATTAATAAAATTATATATATATATATAGCATTATTATAAAATGACTCCAATGAATTAAATTGAACATATATATAGGTATTATGTATCTATTATTACGTAATGTAAATTTAAACAAAAAGATTATTTTAATCAATAATGAAATGTTTTTTACTATTCATCAAAAATTGAATGTTTTCAGGAAAATACCAAAAATTCATCCTAATCTAATTTTGATATTCCGAATTCAAAAATGTAGTCCATTTCAAAAATTGAAATTTATAAAATTTAAAAAAGTGGGTATTACTATTCATAATGGCTAGTTTTATTAGTCGTGGTGTGTTAGAATCTCGAAGTTACATATATCGCAAGCTATTGCATTATTCACAGGGAAATGTACAGTGGAAACATGGGGTGTTACATTATCCCTTCCTTCAAATAATTTTTCCTCGACATTTCATGAATAATACTGTATAAAATGATTCGGGCGGTTCATCATCATACATTACTTGTGTTCCCTCGTTGCCTCTTGCATCTTATGATTTCTCCATAGAACTTTCACCAGACGAGTCGTCCTGTTTCTCAATACTTGTTCTCTTGTATCAAGAATCTTAACAGACTCCACACAATAAGATAGATAAAGTTCAAGTTCAATTTCTTCATAGTTGAGTACAAGCTTTGGGCCAGGAATGTATTTTCTCAACAGTTATATGTGGAACACATCATGAACTTCGGAGATACTTGGCTGTATTTCAAAATGGTAAGCTACAGCCCCAATTATTTCTAGAATTTCGAGAGGTGCTATGTACCTGGGACTTAATTTACCCTTATTATGGAATCATATTAATCCCATCAATGTAGATACCATCATGAAAACATGATCTCCTACCTAAAATTCCAAATCCTTCCTTTGGTTATCATCAAATCTCATTTTCCTACTTTGAGCTGCTTTGATGTGGGTTTGGATAACCTTCACCTTTTCTATTGTTTCCTCTACAAGTTCTGGGCCTACGAGTTTTCTTTCGCCAAAATCATCCCAACATGATTGTGTGCAACATCCCTTTTTATATAGCACTTCATATGGTGCAATCTGAATACATGAATGGAAGATTTTCTTCTAGAATAATTCTACTATAGTTAAATATTGATCCCAGATACCTAGAAAGTCAAGTGAGAAATATATCAACATGTCTTCTAAGGTTTGAATAGTCTCTTCTGATTGTCTATCAGTTTGAGGGTGGTACGTAGTGCTCAAACTAAGTTTAGTATCTGGGGATTTTGAAAGACTTTTCTAGATTCATGATGTGAAACAAGGATCATGATCAGAAACAGTTGATAGGGGTACTCCATGATGTTTTAAAACATTATTAATATATCATATTTCTAAACATTCAAGTGATAAATCTTTTCTTATAGCAGGAAAATGTGCTTACATGGAAAGATGATCAACAATGACCCATATTGCATCATTTCATCTCATATTATTTAGTAGCACCATGAAAAATTCCATTGTAATATCATCCCATTTCTACTCAGGTATGGGAAGAGGTTTCATGACTCCTCTAGGATTTTGTATTCCAGCTTTCACTTTTTGACAAACCATACATCTCAACAGAAAATCTGCAATATCTCTCTTCATGTTTTCCATCAAAAAATGTTCTTTAAAATCTCTATACATCATACTTATACTAGGGTGTATAGAGAAATTGGAACTATGAGAATCATCTAACAATTACCTTTCTAGATCTGGTATGTCAGGAACACTAATTCTCTTCCAAAATTTCAAAATCCCATCTTCATATATGAATTCGATCAATCTACCATCATTCACAACATTAATTTTCTTTAGAAACTCTTCATCATCAGTATGAGAACTTTTTAAACATTCTAGTAATAATGGTTTGGAAACCATTTGAAAAATCATGGATGTATCACCTTCTATGGTTATTCCCATATCCATCTTTACTAGATCCATGTATATAGGATCCATTTCAACTCTCATCTTGTTCAAAGCTCTATGATTCTTTCTTCACAAAGAATCTACCACCTTATTCTCCTTCCTCAGGTGGTAGTGTATAGTGAAATCATAATCCTTGAGTAGTTCAAGCCATACACTTTTCATCATGTTGAGTTCTTTTTTTGAGAAAATATACATCAAACATTTGTGATCATTATATATCTCACATTTTTCACCATATAGATAGTGTCTCTAAATCATCAAAAAAACTGATTATAGTTGCTAATTCAAGATCATGAGTGGGATAGTTTTGTTCATGAATTTTTAGCTGATGTAATGCATAGTAAATAACTATATCATTATGCATAAGGACACAATCAAGAACTTTCTTTGAATCATCACTATAAATAACAAACCCATCATTCCACGATGGTGGATTCAAGATAGAATCATTGAATAATCTTCTCTTTTTTTTCTTCAAAACAGTCTTCACAATCTTTTGTTTAAACAGATTTATCCCCTTTACGTGTGATCTTGGTTAATGGGTTAGCCGATCGGGAAAAAATCTAGACAAAACGCCGATAAAAACATTAGAAACAAATAAAATTTTGTACATCAGTTATCCTTGTTGGTTCTTACCGTTAATGGAGTTTCTTGGTCTTTGATGGATAAACAGAGATTCCATCCATAGAGACAGTATGGCTAAGAAAAAAATCTTCTGAAGCCAGAATTTACACTTGCTAAACATACCATATATATCATTTCTTCTAAGAGTCTTTGGGATAATGTGCAAGTGATTATCATGATGTTCGTAGCTTTTGGAGTGTACAAATATATCATCAATAAATACCACTAAAATGTCATTAAGATATTCCCTGAAAAATCTATTCATTAGATCCATGAAAACAAAGGGTGCATTAGTCAGTCCAAAAAGCATTATTGTAAACATGTAATGCCCGTACCATGTTCGAAATGCTATTTCCTGAATGTCTTCCTTCTTCAAACACAACTGATGATATCCAGATCATAGGTCAATATTCGCAAAATATTCAGCACCACGAATTTGGTAGAATAAATCATCAATCCAAGGTATTGGATACTTTTTATTTACTGTTATTGCATTGATCTCCATGTAGTCAATGCACAACCTCATAGATCCATCTCTCATCTTATAAAAAAGAATAATCTCTCCGCATGGAGAAACTCTAGGGAAACTAAAAACCTTATATCTCAATTCATGTAGTAGTTTCTTTAGTTCGACTAATTCCATAGTGAACATTCCATATGGGTTCTTCGATATGGGCCTTGAACTCGGAATTAAATCAATATAAAACATAACTTCTAATTCTAGAGGATATCCAGGAAAATTCTCTAGAAACAAATCAACATATTCACTCACAATACGTATATCCTTTATTTGATAATTAAATTCCTCAACCATAGTTATTTCATTCTCTTCCTTCCCAATAATTGAATTTAGGTGAGCTACTGGGGTTGGATCTAGATAAGAATCAGATGGTGGCATTTCTGTTTTAATGATAAGGTCTTCTTTATCATCATCAACAACAATTGTAACCTTCTTATTCTTATAATAAACATTCACATCATTGTCCAAAATTTAATCCATACTGAGAGTTATATCAAATTCAGTCATGGGTATGGCGATGATATCAGTAGATAAACATTGTTTATATACCTAAATGGGAACTTATTCACAAAACTTTATTCCAATGATAGTTCCCTTAAGAGTTTTGATTGACAGCTCTCTTGTTAAATCAAAATGGAAATATCTAATTTTATTAGAAAACTGGGAAGATATGAAGAAATGAAATGATCCAGAATCAAATAATTCATTGGATACACTTGATAAAACAATTAAATTACCTTCCACCATGACTTTCAGATATTCAACCTCAGTAGTACTGATTGTATAAGCTTGACCTTAATCCCGTGGCCTTTTCTAAGGTAAGTTTCCCTAATTATTAGGACATTAATTTATATAATTCCCCATTTCATTACAAATATAACATCAAATAATGACAATATCTTTATTTACCATGCAATCACGGGCTTGGTGGCCTTTTTCACCACTCTATTAACAGACTCCCATTTCCTTCAGGAAAGTACGAGGGTATTTCTACCCACATTTACTATAGTATGGATATTCAACATTTACCTTCTTCCACTTATTTCCATTTCCATAGTGTTCGATAGATCTATTCTTCTCCTATATTTCATTAAAGTTGTTAGACTAGGAGAATTATTCTTCTCTCTTGATACCACATAAGACAATATCTTTGTATGATGAGAATGATTGTGAGATTAATTCTTGATGGATTAATTGTTTTAACACATAACCGAATTGATAAATCCTACTCCTTGGGGTACATATATAATCTACAACATTCATTTCTATCATTGTATATTTAGCCCCATATTTTGTGAAATTCTCATCATCCTTTTTCCTCAGAATCCAAAATTTCCTTTCCATATCAGCTCAATGGTCAAGAGAAAAGTATTTATCTAAGAAAATCTCTCTAAACACCCTCCATTCCATTTTTGAAACTTCATCGTCCTCCTTTTTGTTTTGAATAAATGGCCACCATTGATCTTCATCTCCTGTTAGCTGATAAACTTCCATTACAACTTTTTACCTTTCGCTACTCCCCAAATCCTGAAATATTTTATCTAAAGAACTTATCATTTTCTCAATTACAAATGTATTTTTAGTCTTATTTATTGTTGGTGGGGTTTTCCTCATGAAGCGGTCTAACATTAATCCTCTGTGTTGTGGATCTGGTTGCTCTATATAGTGTAATGTTATTATTCATAACCTGAGTGAGTTGTCCTAGTATGGTGAGAAGCTGATCAGCACCAGTTGCATCACAAACTACACAATAATTATCCTCAATAGGAGGGAAATCCTTAAATGGATAATGTGCATCGATATAGGATCCACTCTTTCTAATAGGCACCATTTCAAAATAATGGCATACAGTAGATTGGTTTATGAATCGAAATATATAATTCCAAACATGTAAAACAATTAACATAAATTGAATATTTCCTATATATAATCCATAGTAATAAAAATGTTTTCTTTGAGAAGGTATAAACTTATAAATCTTTCATAATGGTTTTTAAAGAAAATGTGAATTATCCTAATCATATCCCATGGGAGTGTGGTAACCAAGAGTGCAACAAGGCCCGTTGTCATGTACCAAGATACCCAGGTCAGGACCCAAACTCGTTGTCGATGTTTTCACTACTAGGTACATCTATTCCAGAGCCACCTCTACCTTCTCGTATACATAATTGGATGTATTTCATGAAAAATACACAAAATTTATACATTAAAAAAATTCAAGGATATTATTCTATACTAATTCTCAAGGTCTATCTTAGGGTAATGTGCTCTAATAAGAGTTTATGTAAATCTAGATTCCAAGGATTGTACTAAACTTTATCTAATACCAACTGCAATGCCCCGACCATAGTAATCTAGAGTTGGTGCATTATTAAATAACATTTTCATGATAACAAAAGATCATGTCTCGGAAGACTGATTAGTTTAGTAACCTTTGAAATACTGGATACAATCATAAGTTTTACATTACTAAATAAAATGAAAACAACAACAACATTGTCTCCATTTACCAGGGTCATATCCCTTTTCCATTCCCTACAGGTCAGTCATAATATACCTCCTTACATCCTGGAAAAAAAATAAAACATAGAAAGGGGTGAGCTTGGATGCTCATTGAGGAGAAGAATATAGCATAAACATTCATAAATAAGCTTAAACAATTAAGGAAATGTATTAGACTAAAAAAATCTTTTTGAACATAAAATTCTTCATAATATGGAAAATATAAATCGAAATAATACAATTTATTTATTCACATGGATATTCTAATAGTCAAATAATCACCAACAATATCAAGAGAAAATTTGATAATGATTGAATGCATAACTCCAGACTTCATAACCACGTAGTCAAGAGCTTGTGCCAATAGTACCAATAATATTTATCCAATGCCTTGTTCCAAGACACTAGTTTGTCTCATGAGACCTACCGATGCATCTAGGAGGTATAGTGGGCTACACCCGTCACTTACTATGTCCAATACATTCCTCATATGAAAAGTTTTAAACATAACATAAACATTCATATTAAAACTAGCATACGAAATGTAAATACATTAACCATAAAACATGAATGGTATAAAATTAACACATCCACAATCAAGAATATAACAACTCATTCAATAAAATATGGAAGATTTTATTATAATAAATCAAATTCAAACATTTATAAAATCCATTAAAGGATATTGACATTGATGAAATCAATAATATTTTATAGAAATACCTATTTCTATTTTGAAATAATTTAAAAGTCATGTAATTATAAAAGAAAACATTAATTTTTAAAATATTTATATAATATTCTAAGGGAATCTTTGAAAATTTTACAACTGTGGAAAATATCCACACTCGCTATATAAGTTAAAAAACATTCTTAACATAATTTGCTGAAAAGGTGATAAAGTGCCTTGTTTTGAAAATGGCAGAAAGAATCCTTTCAAACCAGTTTATAAAAAGTCAAACAAGGGTATAAATGACTTTAAACCATAGTCTAGTAAATAGTAAAAAAACTGAAATGCATTTTTAGGAATCACAGATGTGGATGTTAAAGAGTTCTGAGTAGATATTTACATAAAAACAACATCGGATAATAAAGAAATTGGGAAATTAAACCTTAACTTATACTTTTCCTTCATCAAGGGTATGTTATCCTCCTTTATAATAGTTAAATATTTTTTATTAAATTATACAATAAACATATCCATAAATACAATATCATACATGATCTTCTAATATTGCTTTGTTAATAATATTTATGTATTATCGTTATTTTGGGTGTTAACGGATTCGTTTTACTTTATATGTTTTGTTATGTAAGTCATTATTGTTATGAATAGTATGTATTTGACTCATATCCAGAATGATATTAAGTTCATTAAAATTATTTATAATCATCAAATGAAAATTATTCTTTAATGGTTACGATGGGGAAATGAATTTCCTCGTGTTCGTGGAGACGGTAATCTGTACGTAAACACCAGCGACAATATCATCTAATTGAAGTTGATATCATTTATAATTGAATTTTATATCATATATAAAGAATAATTAACATGTTATATTTATTATTTACATCAATTATACATCATTATTATATACATCCATATAGTAATGTATAAAATAACAATTACACCATGACGTGTAGACGATAAGTCATACGTACGCACATATGGTGACTTTTTCATTTATATGATGGGTAGAATAATGAATATGGTTGTAAAATTTTTATAATAAATTATTATTATGTATAATATACTAGATTTATTAATTTATAATGGAAAAACAAAGAAACAAGGAGATTAAGAAAAAATTAACATGAATGAGGGGATGAAATATTTACCTCTTCTTCGGGTTCATTATTTTGATTTGACCAAAAGATAACCATAGGTTGGTTTTATGATCAAAATAATGCCTTTAGGTTGAATGGGGGATAGTTTAGAGGATATTTGGGCTGGGTATTGCTGAGCCAATGTGCTTTGGAGGTGTGAATTTGATAGAATGGGATGTTCTCTTTTATAAGAGAGGTGCCAGTCACTTTAGAAAACCCTGGAAATGTTATTTCATAATAAAACCATTTTCGGTTTCTAATGGATAAAAAATTATTTATTTCAAGGATAATATGGGGATCAGTGTAAATAAACTAAATAATAGGTTTTAGACAAGTTTGGGTCACCATATTAACCTTATCCTTTATATTTAACTCTTAGGTAAATAGTTTATGTTTTACCATGCATTTTTATATTTTTATAATAGTTTGTTAATGAACATAAAATAAATTCCAATAGAACCTAATGTGGTTCATTAATGATATTAATGTCATTATATAAGTGCTTTGGATGATATTTAGTTTTTTAGGAATTTGATATCAATTAATAATATAATATTTGTTTTAAAAACACATCTATGTCAATTTTGACACTATTTGGTATTTTGTTTTTCAGAAAATCAGAACAGAAGGTTTAATTTGAAAAAAAAACCATTTATTCAACCCTAACATTTCATAGTAACCAAAAAATCAGGGGAATTCATCAAAAGTATCATATTAGATTTATTTGTATATTTATAATATCAATTATTTAAATCTTTCATTAATAGGGTAATTACTGCATTATCATTGTGTTGTAAATAAATTTAAATATTTAATGTCTAAAATTTATAAATAAAATACTATTATATATAAAATACTTTTATATTTATAATTAATATTTATAGTTTAGTTTATCTTATGTATAACCCTATATTTAAGATGGTTTAGTTATTAAACGTTGAATTTTATACTTTTAACTCTTCTTTAAATAAAATAATAATAAATTTCCTTATCTAGTGCAAGTGGACCTAAAGGTTACTATTTCATTCCTAATGGTTTTTTGGTTCAAATAAACTTATAGAATTTAATTATGGCATATGTTATGTTAAAAATATTATCAGTTTTACTTTTAATTACCCCATTTACTTTTATCCATGATAAATAAAAGATAACAGTTACAATTCACGAATAATTATTTTCATCTTATTGAACCACATTTTACTTAATGATATCAACTTTTTCTCTCTAATTTTGGAAATCCAACTCACATAAGTGGTAAAATTAATTTTTATGCAAATTTACAAATGCTCATAGAAGGTGGGTAAAAGATAGTAAAAAGTTCAATAAAATTTAATATATGTAATATTATTATAAAATGACTCCAAAGAATTAAATTGAACATATATAAGTATTACTTATCTATTTTTAACTAAAATAAATTTAAATAAACTAATTATTTATTTAAATAAAAAGTCAGTTTTAAACAATAACGCTATGTTTTTCACTATTCATCAAAAATTGAAAGTTTTCAGAAAAATACAAAGAATTCATTCTAAGCTAATTTATATATTCCGAATTACAAAATGAAGTCCACTTTGAAAAATATAATTTATAAAAATTCAAAAAGTGGGTATTACTATTAATAAGGGCTTGTTTGATTGGTCATAGTGTGTAAGAATCTCGAAGTTGCATACATCGCAAGCTATTGCATTATTTAAAGGGAAATATACTATAGAAGCTTGGGATGTGACAATAAACCTGAAATATTATATACATTATTAGGGTAAAATTAGTGTTCACTGATCATGGGAAACTCAATATTTGTTGGGGATGTTAATGACTACAGAAATGGATCATGGATGTGAATTTCAAAATTATACTCTGTCAAAATAATCACAGACTATCCAGAGGAAGAATTTGGATGATATCAATAAAACATAACCCAAGTAAAGTATATATAAAATAAATTTATTTGTGATTATATATATAATAAAAATATCATAAATAAAATTATTGATGAAAATATTCATTTCATTTTGAAAATCACTTTTTTCATCTTTTCAAAAATACCTTTATTTGAAAATAAATTTTAAAATCTAGAAATTTATGTAATGCTAAGAAAATAATTTTCTATGATAATATCCTTGTAAAAATTCAATGTAATATTTAAATAAATATAGGTTATGTCAGTGAGTATTTCATTACATTTTATACAAGTAAATAATAACTTTCCTTTTTATTCAAAAATGGATAGAAAAGTTCCCTGTTTGGAAACAAAAAGAATATTCCCTTGAAATTTTTTGATAAAAATAAAAATTGGGTCAAAATTTCTCAAATAAATAATTTTTTGAAAGATAGAATAATATTTAAATACATTTATTAAATACTTGTTTTTGGAAGAAAATATATTTCTTACCAAAGAGAGAAGTGAAGTTAATTTTTCCTGAACAAATTATAAATCATTTTATGTACCAATGAGTGGGAAAATAGTACTATTACATGAAAATGTAATAAATAACTACATGAGGATAAAATTAAATTGTTTTATTCTAAATTTATCAAATAATTTCAGTCAACTATAATTCAATAATGAATAATCTCTATTTGAATAAGATTGTGAAATAAACTCTTACGATGATCATAATGTTTATGTGAGAATTAATCAAAAAAATATATTATTTATTTCATTATTAAATTCACATAAACCAATTATAAATTCAATACATAGTAATAAAAAGTCAATATAAACCTAATATTAGAGTCACTGAATCAGTAGAGTGGAAGAATAACCCAATGAATAGAAATTAAATTAATAAATCTCTTACCACATGATTCATTTTGATTGAATGTTATTTATCCTCTCGTATAGTGGTTTTAAACATGTTACAAAATTACCCCATTACAATATTTGTATTTATTATACAATATATCATACTTTTATGACATCAAGTCACTCATTCATTTATAATCATTCCTTATTTTATTTTTTTCAAGTGTTAAATTCCTTATTTTCTCATGTGAGTTTCATCAAGAACGATCCAATTTTTGACCATATTATATTGTTATATAATCTCCAAAATAATTTCCACTAAATAAATAACATATTTTGTATTATTTATAATTTTAGAACTAATTGTGAAATATGGTTTCAAAAAATGATGTATGTTATGATCATAGAGACTATAGGTCGTATATACGCATTAGTAATGTTTCCATTTTTATATGATCGTTATGGAAAGGAGGAAACTAATATTTATCATTATAGAATTATTATAATATAATATTTACCATATTAATTATTTAAATATATGTATATTTATTATCCTTGTGTTTTGGGGGTGAAAAGAAAGTCTCATCGATTCCTGATGGTCGTAGTTCACACATACATAAATGATGTGGGAATATTTAAGTGAATGAAATGGTAAGAAAGAAAAAAATTTATATTATCATTACAAAATGATAAATATTTATTTAATATAATAATTATTTCTTTCGTATCACATATAATATTTAACATTTTCACTATTTCATTCCATTTAAATCATTTGTGATATACGAATCACATCAATTCTCGAGGCAGTAGTCCACCGTACATATAAGTGATGTTGTTGTATTCCCTATAGAATTTATTGTTAAAATGTATATTCCACATAATGACTCCATAGGTTTTACTATGTAAAAATATCATATATATTTATGTATACACTTTTTATCCATCATCATTCATAACTCTAAATAGAGGTAATGCAAGAACTAATGACATGGATTTGTGAGTCGGTAGTTCATTGTACCGATGAATAAAGATTTTGTATCCTATCTGATGAAAGTGGAGAATGATTTAGGTTATGAAATTATTATAAAAACATCATATAATATAGATTATACTGCTTTTATTATATCATAAATGTTTAATAAAAACTAATGTAAGTGATGAATGAAATAAAATAAAGACACTCGTTGAATAACCTTACCACTTCTTTGGATATCCTCATAAGGTTTGAACTAATGCCTTCCTAGGATGGATTTTTTACAAAATAGGTCATCTATATTGAATATATGGAATTTTTTAAGTTATTTTAGTTGTTTTTGATGAAACTAATTTTTTAATGTTGTGAAAAATAGTATATAGGGGTGCACACTTATAAGTGAGGTGAGTAGCACAGTTGTAATTTTTTGAAGAAATTCAATCATGCCCACGTTTTTTCATGGCACAATCCTTGAAAATGGTCCATTCAAGAATCTATAAGACATAAGGTAAATATATATTCATCCAATGTGTGTTATAATATTTTTAGCTCATTTTAACCTCATATCATCTTAGTTTAACCTCATAATAAATCAATTGTTACTTTAACAGTGGTAATTAATTTACAGTTTTTTTACTATTTATTTTGGTCCAAAAATTAGTTGTCCTTATTATACATTATATATTATGCTGACTAAAAATATGGAATGATTTTTTAAAAATTTAATTTATATAGGTGGTAAAATGTAAATTCAAACTAATCTCGTAGGTATGATGAGAAAGTTGAGTATTAAAGAGAAACATTATAATGGTTTACGAAGCTCTAAATTTTAAATTCAATTTAAAGATGACTCCAATTAACTAAATTAGATTAATATATATAAAATTGAACTAATTTTACAATAAAAATAATTATAATTAATATTATATATTATTTGAACTAAAAAGAATATTTTAATAAATTTCAATATATTTCCATATTCATCAAAAAATTAATATTTTCAGAAAAATACCCCAAAATAACCATTAGATAAAATTGGTATTCTAATTTCAAAAATCGATTTTTTTTCCGATAATTTTTCTAAATTTGATAAATATTAATTTCATATTATGTGTTCAAAGTGTGACTAACCCGTATTTTAGAAAAAAATAAATATTTTTAGAAAACATTTCATTTTCTTCTAAAGGAATATTATTTTGTTACTAATAAATATATTACCATATTTTTCATTAGTTCTTTATTACTATTCATACCCACCAATTTAAAGGCCATGTTATTACAATTTTATTAAATAATTATAATAAAATAAAATCACACATTTCATTAAAACTCATTGTTGGGTGCAACATAATATAAAATCAATGTTTCATATAACATAATCTAAATAAATTTTTTCATTTAACTCAATCTAAACAAATAATTTCATATAATGAGATCTATTAAGGTGATATAATTTATTTAAAAATAAATATATTTTAATGTCTTTGTGTGTTATTTTTTCGTTTATGCTTGATGTTGTGTGTCTCATATTATATCAATTACAATGTTCTTGTTTTATAATTTCTGGGTGTCACATTCTCCATACATTAAATATATTGTTTCCCAACATTTTCAACATCATCGCATAAATCATAGGATTTACATTTTTATATACACTGTTTAAAAAACCACGTCATAAAATTTGAATAATAAATTATCCACATTGTAATGTAGATATGGAAGAAACATGGTCATATGGAATACCATTTATCTAGGTTTATACATAGGATAACAATGGTGAAAATTGAAGATGAGGGCATAGAAAAAACGTGTAAATAATTATAGAAAATAATAGATTTCATTAATTATAAGAAACTGAAGGGTAAATAGAATGTTAGGGGGCTCAAAACCATAAATATATACTGATTTGAATGACTATTTTATTCATCAGATATCAGTGTAATAAGATAATAATATTATTTCAAGATACAAATAATAAAGATGAAGAATTAGTTTACTATCATAAAATAAAATAAAATATACTAACTTGATATGTTTTTATTTCATATGTACAATTCCATCCTTCTAATAAAATTAGATCTGTTTTTAATTCACCCCTTACTCAATAAGTGAATATAAAAAATGATATTTTAAGATAGAATCACTAAAATTCATCATTAATGGATCATAAGATCCATAACAGAGATAAAGGAATTTCCATTTGTCTCTAAATATTTTCAAAAACCAATATATTTAGCAAAAGTTATCCATTATAATAAATTAATAAGTAAACCTCAAAATAAACACCATGTGTTCATCATAAATAATTACATTTCATATCGTTTAACTAATAAATTGTGATATTTACTAGGATATCTCATAGGCCAATGGTAGGTGGAAAACCATTACGATCCTTCAGTCTTTGGTTTGAGCCTGACGACCTTACCAAATGCAATGACACGTCACCCATCATATGGATTGTCCTTTTAATAACATTCCCCAATAAAATATGATGGACATCCTTAAAAGATAATTAATCATTATATAATATTTTTACAACATTTTTTTATATATCCATTTTATACAATGACTAATATTATTATTTCTCTATTATTTAAATTTTATTAATGGTCCCAATACCCTTAGAGTATATCAATACCTTGATATGTATTCTAATAAAATGTAATGTCATTATTACTAAAATAACATTTACACTAAAACATACACTTTACAAAAATTTATCCCAAAATTACCTTATCCTTGGTAGACCCTCATCACTTTATACACAAAATGATGTGTTTAAGAATTTTAACTTATGATAAATCATAAAAACATTAATCCATGATGGTATCAATAACCCATAAGTTAAATAATACACAAATTATCTAAAATTTATCAAAATCTATACATGGTTCGTGATTTTTATAAAAAAAATCCATTGGTAAAATAAATATACAATTTAATTCATAAATCAGAATACCAAATTGCTTAATCCATTTTATTTCAACATAGGTCCCCTTTTTGTCTATCATTAAAAAATTTTAAGATGTAATTTTCATAGATTATTCCCATGTTCCCCACAATTAACACACAAAAATATAAATGGATAATTATGATGAAATTTAGTTTCATCCATTATAATCTTCATTTTTCATCAGTAATTAATTTCTTTATTCCCAACCTTTCAACTCCTAGAAATTTTTTGCATTCCTTTGTGACATGCTTTTTGTATCTATGAATCATTATGTTTTAACAATGTTCATTTATCTTCCTCGTCTATTGAAATCATTAATAATGGTTTGAAAATAAAATATAAATTGTCCTAAGAATATCTCTCAGTAATGTCAAACTTGGTGAATAGTAAATCATGTTTTAATAAATATGGGGATGATTAGGTTAAGTCCAATGTTCCCAATTCAAATTTGCTACTCCTATTAGCCTCTATGTTAGAACCATGTCATCATTTAGTATCAAGATAGGAATATACTTCTAAGAAGAACCACATAATCTCTACCTTATAAAAGCATCACGATGTTATAAATCAATTCTCATTTATCCTAGTGTCCCTTTATCTATGTTTTCATAATAATTGTTCCCAAGGTTTCTATTAATCATCCTTAGTTATCAATTTTTGCAACCTTGACCGGAGTATCCCAAAGAAAGTGCATTATTTATTATATTTTCCTAAGATACATGGAATTGTATCCTCAAGGACCTAGTAGTTTTTTAGTTTTGGTAAACTATATACATAATTGATACTTTCATTACATTTAAAAACACACATTACAACATTATTTTTTACAATTAATAAGATTATTTTTTCTATCATATCCTTGTGTATTATTCACTGTACACATAATATATTCCTATTAAATTAAATAAAATGATTATTAGGTCAATTTCTTTGTAAGGGTTAAGTAATGTGGAAGCTACCATGAATCAATAAGAATAATCCATATACAAGTGTATATACTTAACACACAAGCCATTAAATATCATGATAAGGAAAAATCAATGTGGTATAGTAAATAACTAAAAACACATTAAAATTAATCAATAAACCGAGAATTGAATGCATCCAGAGATAATAACATAGTGAAAAATAACAAGGATAATTATAAATAAATTCTAAATGATGTAAATAATAAATTATTGGGTAGTTTGTGGATTTCTTGATTGGTAAAAGGCTCCCCAAAATACAACCTTTGGCACAAGCTCAAATTTGAGTGTGATTGAATTTCCCTTAGAATGAAATGATGTAGGCATGACATAGAAAGGTGATGATGCATGCATGACATTTCACATGGTCTTTTGGCCAGTTTGTTGGCCTTTAGTCCATGTAATGGGTTTCATGCCCACTTGGCCTTCTGTCCAGGTACGTACTGAATAAAAAAATCTTGATGAGTGGGTTAACTCTTGTGGTATATGGCATACCTTTCGAGAATGTGTGTAGTGTGTTTTTTAATGTAAATATCCCCACATAACATATTTTATATATAAATGTTAAATTATTGGATTTCATGTCTCAAGAACTTGATACATCTACCATCAAAAACTTTGAAAAGTCTATTTATACTAGGGGTAAAAACCCATTTTATGATTTTGTGGTGATTTGTCTCATGAGACATACTAATTCCTCAAGTTATTATATATTTTTGGGGTCCCAACATCACTATAGGCCTAAATAATTCCATATATATCGAATAATCAATTTAATTGATGAAAAGTTTTCTTATCAACAAATATCCCTATTGATTAAATGGTATGTTTTAATCAATATTTCCGAATTTAATAAAATAACACCTTATGAATAAATGATATACAGTTTAATAAATAATAATATCCATGATAAATGATATGGATAATTATGGTAAACTTAATGTCCAATTATCATAGAAAAGTTAATATTTAAAAGGGACATTAATAACTATATAAATGGATCTAGGAAGTTAATGTCAGAAATATTCTTGGTCAAAATAATCATCAAACATCAAGAGTAAAAACAAGGCCGGTATAAATAAAACCTATAACCAGTGGAGTATATGTAAATAAAGGTTTTTCTTTATTTTTTGAGTTTAAATACCATAAAAATATCGTTAATGGCATTCATTAGTATAATATCTTATTTAATTCAAAAATCACATAAAAACATTTTAAAAATAATATAAAAAATAATAATTTTTGGAATATTAGGGAAATAAATTAAAAATTGTCTTGTAAGAATAAAAATATAATTCAAAAAAATTAAAGTCATGTCAATGCGAAATTAGGTACATCCCATAAACTGTAAAAAGATAATTCTTTTTCACCAAAAAAAATTATTGAAAAGTTCCTTGTTTTGAAAATTAAAATAATATTCCTTTAAATAATTTTTAAAATATAAAAATGTGTAAAATAGAATTTAATAATTCATTTTTGATGTGTTAAAAAAATTCAAAACATTTCTTTAAAATATTTTTTTAGAATAAAATAAATTTGTATCCAAAGAGATAAATTTAGTCAGATTTTATTAAAAAAATTATCTAAACTATTTTTATTACCAAAGGGTTGAAAATAAAACTATTAATTATAAATATCATAAGTAAAAAATAGGTTTATAAAATTAAATTGTTTTCTAGAAAATTATAAAATAATTTTCTTCAACTGAAATTCAAGATTTAACTATCTCAATTAGTGTTAGATTAAGAAATAAACCCTTAAACTTATCATAATGTTGATGTGATAATTTATAAATGAATAAATTGGGTTTCAGCTATAAATAAATATCGGAATATAATATCATTAGCATAATTTAATCAAAATCCCTTATACATGTAATTTGAGAATAAAACAATCATTATAGTAGAAAAATTCCCCAATAAATAGAAATTGAGTTCAGAAATCCCTTACCCCGTGCTTTCTTTTGATTTTACATTCATTAACCTCATATAATTGTGGTTTTAAACATGGTATTAAATTAAACCAGATAAATATTAATATTTATAATATCATATATTACCCTTTTATAACCTCTTATCACCATTCATTAATAACTTTTCATTATTTTCATTATTCGGGGTGTGAATTGAATTTATTTCTCATGTGTATTTTTTCATGAAAGATCCAATTATTTAACATATTTTAGAGTAATATAACATAATGAATAATATATATGATATAAATAACATAGTTTTCATAAAATATACATTTAAAACCAATAATTTAATATTTTCTCAAAAATGGCGTATGCTACGATCATAGAGATAGTCGGTTGTACACACGTATGAAAAATGTTTCCATTTATTAATGAAAATAATGGAAAGGAAGTAAGTAATATTTTATCATAAAAATGTTACTATAATATCATATATAGTGTATTATTACATTAAATAAACATGTTTATATAATCCATGTGGTGTGGTGATGAAAAGAGAGTCACCTCGCTTCACGAAGGCGGTAGTCTACACATACATGAATGATGTTAACATATTTAAGTGAATGAAACGTTCATAAAGAAAATGATATGTATAACATTTATATAAAGATACTAATTTTCTTAGTAAGTTAATTTTTTATATCATATCACATATAATAATTATCATCAACCTTATTACATTCCATGTAAATCATTATTGAAAGATCAATTACATTGTTTCATGAGGTGGTTATTCTTCATATTCACGAGCAAAATTATTTTATCCCATATGGGGTGGGAAGTAAAAAAAATATTCATATGATATAATCAAACCATAATTATTACAATGTTATAATTTTTAATAAATAATTTATATACATTATCATATCCAACTATGAAATATAGAAATGGAAGAACGAATAACATATGTTTGCAAGGTGGTAGTCTGATGCACACACAAATGATAATTTTGTAACCAATTATATAGATGTAAAGATGGTTACAGATCATAAAATTGTAATTAAAAAATCCCATTTTATTGAAGAAAATTCTGTTAATATATCTTTCTAGATCAATAATAATTGAAGTTGGTGGATAAAGAAACAAAATAATGAACTCAATTTAAGAACATTACCACTTCTTCGGGTGTCCTGCAATGGTTTGCACTAAAGATTTCCTAGGTTGAAATTATATCCAAAATAAGGCTTATAAAATAAAGGGAGGGAATTTTTAATGTACTTTTCTCTTTTATTTTACAATAAAAATGTGTTTAAAAGTTTTATTAATAGTGGATAGGGGTTATCCTTTTATAAGTGAGATGAGTGGCAGTCTTGTAATTATTTGAAAATCTTTAACCATACCCACTTGTTTATCATTATAAAATCCTCAAAAATTGGTAATTATTGGGAATAGAAATGATAAGGTATAAATATATTCATTTAATGGGTCTTTTATAAGTCATTTTTGAGAACCCTTATCCTCTTAAATAATGCTTGGTAAATCAATTTCTATCATTATTATGGTAATTATTTTTTACTGTTCTCACAATTCATTTTGGTCAGAAATTATATGATACCTATTATAAATAATGAAATATTATGATTTAATTTATATAAGATATTTTTTCAAATTTTATTCATATAATTGGAAATATTTATGTTAATTTAATCCCATATATGCGATGAAAATGTGGGTTTTTTAAGAGAAACTCAACAAATAATTAAAAAAAGATTAATATTCAATATTGTAATGATTTTAATTAAATAATTTATTTTAATTGATATAAAATTGAACTAATTTTAATTTTTTAGTCTAATTAATGAAAAGTTAATCATTAGAAATTATTTAAATAAAAATGTTTTTTTAATTAAAATTCAATAATTTGAACTATTCAAATAAATGAAAAATAAAAAAAATCCCAAAAAACCCTAAGTTGATTTTATTATTCCAATTTAAAAAATATAGTTTATTTTTAAAATAAATTTTATAAATTTTTGACTAATTATTTTGAAATTATTTGTTAAAATAGGTACAAAGCTGTCTATTAGAAAAAAATATAGTTTTTCAAAAGACATTTATTTTTCTTCTAAATTATTTTTTTATATAATAAATCGATAACCATATAATTTATAATTTATTTATTAATATTTATACCTTATAATTTTATGTATTTAATATGAAAATTTTATTGAATAATATTATTTCAATAACATTCCATGTTTTATTTAAACTCGGTGTTTTGTGCAACATATTTCAAACTCATTGTTGTGTATAACGCAGGCTAAAATCAAGGTATCATGTAACGTAAAATAAAAATATTTTTTCATGTAATTAAATATATTTTATAGATTAAATTTTTTATAAAAATATATTTAAATATTAAGTTCTTGGGGTGTTATATTTTTTAATCATGATGTTTCCTGATTCATATGTTATTAAATACAATTTTATTATTTGAGAACTATCTGTTGATACATTGATTGAGTATCTAATGAGTATTAATATATTCCAAAGAACCCTTGGGGATATTATATTTTAGATCTTAAAATATCATTATGAATGCTATGTGATTGGAGAGTGAGGGTGTGTATTTTTTGATGTGATTCTCATACCCGACCTTCTAGGTCTTTAGAGAATTATAGGATTCCTAGAATTAAATCGAAATATTCAATATATTTTCGAGTGGATTTTTTCTAAGATGGAAATGAAAATTTTATAATCTATTAGATTATAATAAGGTATAATTCGGTGATATAGAGTAATATTATACTAAAAATAGTAATACTAAAATATCTAAACTAGGAAGAGTTTCAGTGTTAAAAAATAATTGGAAGACACTACGTTAAAGGTGCGGTTGGTGGTTTTACTATGGGAAGAAAGATGTATTGGTTTATGGTTACTGAGGGAGGTATGGATTGGTTTAAATTATATTTATTTCAATGTACTAGGGTAAAATCATGATGATGGTTGGATGAAATGTTCAACAATTATTAACTAATATAGATGGATACGAATAATACCCAAATATCAAAGATCCCAATATTAAATCTATTGGGTAATAATAAATTGTTTTCTAAAATTGGATTAGGTGTAGAGATCATTATTGAGTTCCATTAATCTTGTGAATTGATATTAATAAAATAATAATGTGGGGAATCCTAGGGTAGATAGAGCCTTATATTTTACTCTATATTGAAACTTTCATGGTGGCCAGTAGTTATCGACATCCAAATATTATGTCTTCTATCTCTTGACATTGTGAGTTAAGTCGCTATGATATCAATGGTGAAGGGGTAAATTTAATAAGAAATAAAAATAATATTTAATGGTTTTGTATTGGGGTAAATTAATCTGTTTTTATTTGATATAGTGAACCCATATAATAATCAATTGAGGTATCATGGTGGAGGCCTAAGGAAACACTAAAATTGTTAATTTTAATTTATTATTCATCAAGTTCACTACATGGAGATACTAATGGGATATGAATTTTGATGAATATTCTATTTTAGAGTTTTAATTAAAAATTTTATATCTCTTGATGAGAGTATGATATTATGATTAGTCAATGATATAATAAATCTCAATTGGTATATTTTCAGTGAGAATTAATAATCATATTGGTAAAGTATAAATGAGGTTGTAGTTATGATTGAGTAGTGGATTTACATAAAAAAATTAAATCATATAATATAATTAGATATTAATTATCACATAACATTAATTATATATTCGTATAAGGAATATTGATGGTTTATATGTGGTTAGTTGTTTGTTCCCAATTGTATATGACAGTAATAATTTTGAGGATGTAGGAAAGGGATTACCTGATTGGAATTTTTTTTCATGATCAGTTGTGTAGATATTTAATTGGAATTAGATGCATTGTTTAAAATAAGACCGACTTATATAATTTTTTAGATTATGATTATTTAAAAAAATATTTGGTTATGTTGGGTTGGATGTGGTGATGTTATAATTGTATCATGTGGGGATTACATATCTCGATTCTAATTGATTGGAATGATCAATTAGGTATTCATTAGAATGCTTCGTGGGGATGACAAATAGTTCTATGGATAGTTTTCAATTACATGTTTAACAAATTTGTGTGGGTTCATAAATTTTATGGGTATTTACTGTTAGGATCCAAGTAGAGAGGAGGTTTTGGGAATGTTTTAATGGAAAAATAGATGTTTTAAAGTTGTATGTTCAGGTTGAAAAGAACTAAAGTGGATTTTGGGATGTTTAGTAAATGATAAAGAGGGTGATGGTGGATCCATGTGAAAATTTTTAACCATCATAATGTCACTGGGTACATTGTGAGAGTTCAAGTGGGTTTGAACCATTTGTTAGGCCACCAAGTATATTAAGGGACTCTATCGAGTACTTGGTGAGGTCACGGTTATCTAATTGAGATCCATCAGGTACACTGTAGACATGAAAGACCATTTTAAATTCATTGTAACGAATTTAATTTCATTTTTGGTGACCCATTTAGTTTCAATATAGGGAACTCAAGGGAGGTGATTTGGATGGCCTATACCACCTCCCCTTCTCATTGTGTCCCTTTAAATTCTAATGTAATTTAGACTATGTTGGTACACCATATTAAGGAAATCTTAATCTTTTTCTTCCTTTTTTATCCATATTTAAAATTTTCATTAGATTTTATGTTTTTTAGGTTTTTTATTAATATAAATTTACATGGGGAATTTTCAAATAAATAATAATGATAAGGATGTATGGTGTACTGACTAGAGGACATTTAAATATGAAGAATTCCAAATTCTAACTTCTATGTTGGTTTAAGTAAATCACCCTGTGAATTTTATTAGGTATTTAATGAATTTTGTTCTAATTGAATGATTTATTATGTGTTGAATCAAGGGTAATTTATTCAATGGAGTTACATTGATAGGACATGGAATTACCACACACTATAGGTTATAGTTTTATGTTATTGAGCTACTAGTTCAATTTTATAAGGTTATGTCAGAATAGTTATTTATGAAAAATTAATTATAATTTTTTTTGATTGATTAATTTTATTCTTGTGGAATGTGATGGGGAGTCGAATACATTGAGTCGTCTAGTGCAGGCGTGGATGTTGTTGAATGAGTATGACTAGATGGGTAAATCCAAGAATTATGTACGTTAGCCCTTACATTTTAATCTATATATCATGTGTTTTTTATTCCATAATTCATTCATGCCTGGGGATTTGGGTACGGAATACGTATATGAGTTTGTTTAGGTATATGACTTAATGGACTGAATGGGCGCGTGTGTGTATATTAGTGTATGTTGATGTAATAATGTATATGTGTGTGTGTGAACAAATATAATTTAATAATTTAATATTTTTATATATTTATTAATTTATAATATATATTCATATATATATATATAGGAATTTACTACATGTTTGTGTGTGTGTTTGTACACGAGAGGGTGTGAATGTGTAGGTGTTTGTACTTGTATATGTGAATGTGTGTATAGATGTGGGAGTTCCTGAACACATGTCAGTGTGTTATAGTTTGTTTGTGTCTGTCTGCTAACACATTCAAAAAATAACCACTCCACAATCCTAGGAGTTTGACCACAGTGGTTTCCTATTAGGGGGGTGCTATAGCATAATGGAAGGAGATATGCCATGGTTTTTGTCTTCCTAGGATAAAATTGTGGGAAAATTAACTTTTGATTTCATCTCGTTTTTGTGGTTTTAAACCATTGCTTATGTCTCCATCTCACATGTCATACATATGGAGTTCCATGGATCTATTTCATTAATCAATATCTCCTCCATTATTTTCTTTGTCTTCCTTCATTGATTATATATAGTCTTTCAAGGTTATTTTCTCCCTGCTCCTTCCCTTATCTTTTCCACTCATATTTATTTATCTGGTGAACTAAATATACAGAGTGGGCCAATTTTTGGGGTTGGTGAGTTATAATACTAATTAAATTTGTTTTTAGAGAACAAGGAGTATATATTCGTGCATGGTTTTTGTATCGTATATATAGGCGATCTGTTCTGGATTCTTTCTATATGGATCGAGGTGTGTGTTTTTTCCTAACTCCATTATATTATATTCTATTATACGACTGTTTATTTAAATATTATTTTCATTCCAAATTAAAAATATATACATTACCCATGAATAGTTTGAAATGTATTTTAAATGGTTTTCGTACCCGGAATACACTTTTCACATGTAAAGTATTTGTAACAATTATCAGGTGGAACTTTCAAAAGAATAAATTTCTTTTGAAGGGTTCAGGACATAGTTATCTAAATAATGATATTTTTATGGCTAATATAGATTTATAATAAAAAATTGGTGTTTTGGATCATTATTAACAATATTTTGACTTATTAGTGTTATGGTGTTTTGATGTTATTTTAATGGGAAATGGGATATTTTAAAGACCTGTATAGCATCGATTTATTTCAAAGAATGTTTTCTTGATGTTAATTTAATGGTTTATGGAATTTATTGGAATTTCATGTATGTTTTAATGGATGATTTGTAACATTGTTTGATATATTTTATTGGAAATGGTGATTACCCTTATTATTGATTCCCTTGGTTAATATTTTGATTGATATAGATTTTAGAACCAGGGGTGCTGCATATTGTTTCTTATTAGTGATTACAAATGTATATGAAAGGGTATGTTTCATTAAAGGGTGTTCGAATTGATATGAGGATTATTTCTTCTAAATTAAACGTTGTTTTATATGAATATCATTTTCTATATTGTCTCTCACCTCCTACCCCCCCCCCAATATCCCAAAGGGATTTATTTTTTATTTTATTATGGATAATACCCCTTTTAATGGTCAATGTTGAACCCTTACATGACCCATAGGTCCATAGCTCAAGGCCAGAATGACCCAAAGTTCAATATATGACACGATGGCCTTGAGAAAATTATGCCCATTATATGACCCATAGACCAAACCCATTGAAATTCCCCTCCCCAACTTCTTCATCATTGATCTCATACCTACCCACCATTAATTGATGATTAGCTAGCATTGCCTCGTGAAACAAAACACGGTTCTTGGTCCGGATGGCAGTTTCCATACCCTCTCATTCTTTCAATCCAGTTATCTTTTATTCTAGTTACTACGATTTTTTGTTCTCTGATCCTCTTCTAGGGACTTCTCTATGTGAACTAGGCTACTCTATGGTCTTTATGGCCAGAAGGCCCTAATGCCTGATGACCTTTGATGAACTGAAGGCCCTGAGGCCCATAAGTCAAAACCAGTGGCCCGAAGGCCCAAATCGGGTGAATAGGTCTGGCTGCTGTAGTACCAACCAGTGCCTACTATAGTACTTCTATAGTATCCCTAAAATTTTTTTCCATCTTGTTTTGATCCTAAGCTTCTTGGATTCCAAGAAAGAGCCCTTACCACTCGTGTACATGCTCGTTGGCTGCTCACCTCTGATCTGATTGATATCATTGGAACCATAATGTAGGGATGTATATTAAAATATATAAGTTTGAATAATATATATATATATATATATATTATTGGGATTTCTATTCCCATATTAGGGGTTCATTTGGTACATATGACCCAAAAGTGTGGCGAATGAGATGTTCTCGATTCACATAGTGGTCCCCATGATGTCAAAAACTGTCCTAGATATCGTGGAACCTAGATACCTGAGAAATAACTGACTTGGCCTGACGGGTATTCTCAATCCCCATATGCTGGTGAATGTCTATGGGAATCATACAATATAATATAGGGAATAAATATTTCATAAAAATAGTTGTAGATAAGGAAACAAGTCAAAATGATCAAATCTCTACATAGATAATGTAATAGAAACAAAAAAGGTACATCAAAAACTCCAAATAGTATATCACCAATGTACTTAGATGGTGAAATAATAATCAACCTAAATGATTAACTCCTCTAAGACCATAGGATCAAGAATATCTGCCTCCTCCAAGAGGTTCATTCTCTTTTCTAGGACATGGTAGATGTAAATCTATAAACGCCTAAAGGAAAAGGTATGGTGTGATCTAAAACCCCATTAGGGTCTCTCAAACTGTTCTATAATAAGATTCAAATATAATAAACCAAATATTAATTTCAATTTAAATAATCTAATGAATGGAAATAGGAATTCATAATTAAAACAAAACATTCATTCTTTCCAAAATTATGGAAAATGTTTAAAACACAGCTAAAATAATAATTTCATAAAAATAATTTTTTATAAATCATTGAGAATGTATAAATTAGTTTCATAAGAAATAATATATATACCAAATAATCAAATCATGAAACATATTAATCTTCCAAATGGTGAGATAGTTTCTAGTCAAAGTATTCTCATTCTCTCATAATAGTGATCATGGAAATATGCATACACATGTCCCACATGCTCAGTCTAGAAAGTAACTTTCAACATCCCACTAGGGATAAGCTTTACCTAACTATATTTTTTTAAAATTTGTCATCATAAATCTATTTATAGGTAATTATCATCCTAAAATTAATTTCCCAAATATCCAACTAATTACCCAGGATCTTATGTTCTCAATCAATCATTAGAAAAATATAAAATCATTTCATTCCAAATCAATCATCATTCACAATTCAAATGACCAATTTTACTTTCCAAAATTCCCATTTATAATCAAAAAAACATTTGGTTTTCATAAATATGTTCCTTTTATATCGAAACCAATAATAGGTTTGAATCAATTAAATTTTATTTATTTTTTCAAAATAAATTTTCAAATCAATTCAATAATTCCATCAATTTCAAAAATACTCCACAATGTACAATTCCATTTGAGTTGATAAATTTTTTTAGTTTCATTATAATTAAAATCAAAATTAAAAATCATCTAGAAATAGGTTTTAATAAGGCAATTAAAACAAATTTAAATTTTATCAATTATGTCTGGGTTTAATAAAAGGGACCATCACAAATATAACCACCTACATTTATTCACAGAATCACATATCAACAACACCCGGAATAGTATTTACCAATAAACAATGTTAAAAATGGTATATATAAATCAATCCTAGAATAATTATTAAAATAAAAAAACTATACCCATTACACATGTGATTATTTAACAAATTATATGCAATACAAAAAGAGATATAAGGATAGAAAAAACCAGAGGTGATCAACTTACCATAGATGGATCAGATCTTCCATCGATGATTAGATTAATAAAAAATTGGTTTTATAGGATCCAAAACAATTATTTATATCCTTAAATACCTCAGAATTTGAGATATGTCATGTTAGGGTTGAGCGGGGACAAAAATGATGATTATTAAGTTTAAATATAATTTTTGGAAAAGCTGTTTCAAGAGAACTGTTAGCTCGACAGGGCCTCGCTATTAAAAAAATTTGTCACCCTAACTGTGCAGCTCTCTACTAGGGGAACTATTCATACTCGTTGGGCATAATTTTTTCAAACATTTCACCAAAAATAAAAACCCCAATTGTCTATGGTTTCATGGTTTTTACTAGCTAGAGTAACACTTTTGGAAAACCATGCACCACCGTGAACAACAACAAAAACTACCAAAAATTCAAAAAATCAACTAAATCACCCCTAAAAATTTTGAAATAAGGAATGATGGAAAGGAGAGTGATGTAAAACCTAAAATATAGTAGAAGAATTTCATAAACATTACACTATAGAAAATTTATATCATTAAAAATCATTTCAACAAAATTCCATATCAAAAAGATGTGGCCATTACTCTCTCATCAGTGCCTCCCTCCCCCAGGAATCATTTTAATCTGAAACATGGGGCCATAAAAATAGACTGAAGTTATAATCCTACCATGAAATTCATTTTTCATAGAATCTTCTACCCTAATCGGTTACATATTCAAAGATAAATCAAGCTCTATATTTTAACCCTCAAGAAAAAATACATGAGATGGGTCAGAATTATACTTCTGTAGCTAAGATACATGAAACACATTATATATCAACATAAAAAATGAAAAATGTCATAAACTCTGAGAGAAATTCCAAAAATTGTCAACAACTAGAAAAGGTCCCACAAATTGAGTTGAAAACATCCCTTTTATCACAATCCATTGTTGACATAAATGGGGTGACACCTTCAAGAACACCAGGTGACCAAATGAAAACTCTAATGGTTTATAATAATGAAGACAATAATGTATTTATCGGCTCTATTCAATCAACATTATATGGTGAATAAAATTAATCATTGATTTATTCCCTTCAACCATCCTCAATTAATCCAAGGAAATTTCTCCAATCATCAACCAATACAATTAATATTTATAAGATTGGATATAAAAATCATCAAATAGAGCCATTATGATTACGTACTGGTAACTGTTGTTAGGAAAGAACTTATCAATTCCCAAATGTTATTTCCAAGATAAAAAAAATTAGGATATAGGGACGATTCATATACTCACATATCTGTATCTCCCTCTCCACATTTCCATATATTTTTGGACGTTATGTCATATTAAAATGAACATGAGATCATAATGCTTCGTAGAGGTCTCTCCAAATCCGAGAAATAAAATAGGTATCGTTATCACAGAATATAGATAATGACACTCCTCAATAATGATAAATCTATTTCATATATATATTTCCAAGCTTACCAGCTTCGGTTTTATCAGGAATGTATATAAAGGGATTTGATTTGGTCAACCGATTGATCACAACCCAAATCAAATTCTTCTTTCTTGAGTTATGCAACAATCTAACTAGAAATTCCATAGAGATCTTGTCCAACACCCAATTCAGCACTCTAAGGGGATGAATCTTACAAGAAGGCCTCTAGTTCTCTACCTTGACCTATTGGAATGTATAAAAATGTGAAAAAATCAATAATTTCACCTCTATTTCCTAGACACCAGAATCAACATTTCCTGTCATATAACATATATTTTTACTAGACTCACTTCCCACTAAGAGTAATGTAAATCTATAATCACTACATTCCTTATAGAAAACAATAAAATGTACTATTTTTTGAAATATAGGATACCCTATATGGAGAAGAAAAACTAAACAATGGACTCCCAACCATAAATAGAGTTCTTAATTTTATGGTGTGCATCATCAAGTCGCTGCTCTAGAAGAATCGTCCCAAGAAGATCAATGGTCAGCTGAACACTAGACAAAACAACCTCATCCTATATTTCTCAAAAAACCTATATGATAATGTGAAAAAATATCCATCATGTTACACAATTTCAATGACACTTTCATGGCCTGGGTAAGGATTTTCCTACTCATGGCATCAGTGATGACATTCCCTTTCACCAAGGTAAAAGAATTTAAAATTCAAAAGATTGACGACACTCCATCCAACATCACTTTAAGAGATTAAAATTATTTTTATATTATACATAAATCAATCTATTAAGATAAAAATACATGGTCAACTATCCTCAGAAAAGGTAATTCTTCTTTATATTAAGCACATGCATCACTTCTTCATGTTCAATGTCATTGGTCAGATAATTCATCATTTGTAGCCTAAGATTTCAACAGCCATAGAATACTGTGAACTCAACCAAGAAAAGAACACAACACAAAATAGGACCTGGAGTGTCATAGAATACAACATAACCATACTCTTCCATTGGAATAATCAATACGATCACATACGTTAAAAATACATTTCATGTCAACAAAATAACTCTACCATTTATCATCATAAAGAAACATCACTCCACTCCAAGTGAAAGAGGTCAGCTGAGAATCCAAATATGAGAACTCCTTTGAAAATAAGAAATATTATCCATCTAAACCCTATAATATATTAATATTTAAAATATTATTTAGGTTCTCCCATGTTATAACATCATTCAACTTCTCAAGATAAACTATGATACCCTATTATATGAAAAAATTTCCAAAGAACTTCACTTATTTAATCCAAAAATCACAATTTGATAGTTTTCCATAACTTTTGTGGTTCCTAAAAAATTCCAAAACTAAAATTATATCACTCACATGATCCTCCCTGTACATAAATAAAACTAGGATGACATCCAAAAATACTAACCCAAATTCATTAAGGAACTCATGAAAGATTCTATTTTTCAATGAAAAAATTGTGGGATCATTAGTTTGACCAATTGTCAAGAAATGATACCAATAATCTCTATACATACTTTGGAAGGTGGTTTTATAAATTTTGTATTCTTTTATTCTCAACTAATAGTTACCATATCGATGATCATTCTTTGAGAACCACATAACCAGTTTCAATAGGTCAAATAGATCCTCAATCCATGAAAATGGAAACTTGTTCTTTATTTTAGCTCAATTTATTTTTTTAATTAACACATATGAGTAGTATTAATTAATCATTATTATAATAGATAACTAAATCCAACCAAGGAAACTCACATAGGTATATAAATCAGTTCTTAAAAAATCAACCATCAGAGACTTAAACTCATTCATTTCAGCTACTTCTATACAGAAATAAGGTATAAATACAGGTAAATTACAAGGAAATAAATCAATAAAAAATCTACCAAACTTAACCTATATATAAATAGAATATAGAATGGAAAATATTGAGAAACTTGACAACAACTTGATGGGTATAATCGTTAAATACTTCCACTCCATATCAGAAGTGAACAATAATATTACTTTCCCAAAATCAAGATAATAAGTTCCAAATCAAGACGTCCTCGAATCACATTCCCCCTAAAAGATATGGAACATATCATTGGGTGAGTAAAAGGAAATACATCAAAGATAGAAGTAAATTTGGTCCTTACTAGTAACAATACAATCCTAAAATAAAATCACCTCAAAAGGTTTCATGTCAAGAACAAGAAAATACAATGTATGTTTAATCTATGTTAAAGATAAAAAAGAAGTATGTGAATGGAGAGCCTTCACTCTATTCTTTCTAATTGGGGTAGTAATATGCATTAGATAAGATAGAATCTTTTTTGAAATATTAGTAGGTACACAGTATTATTCGATATAAACAAATGTGATGAACCAATATCAATTAAAAAAGTCACTAAAGATAAAACTATTGTGATGGTACCTCTTACAGTTTCTAGAATTGTGCCAACATCCTATGGATTCTATTCCACATAATTAATAAGAATAGTTTTTATTTCTATCTATAGAACCCCATGGTTCATGAAGAATTTCAATGGACCATAGCTATTTAAGTTTATATGTACTTGTGACCCTAATTGGGGAATAAAATATATATAATAGAACTTATGATAGTTTCCTAACTTTCTAGAAGAGCTGTAGAACTTGGGTTCTTTAATGAAAACTTTTTTATAATGCCTAGTATTATCACATTAGAACCGTGTGAAATGGATTATTCCATGAACTGAAGGAGATCTAGAAGAAACCTATTATTAAAGAACAAAAAAATAATCATCACATGTTCTCTTTCATTTAATGGAACCCATAGAACTACCGTTGAGAAAAAAGGATCTCCTATCAATTGTAACATACCTACTAGATCAAGATTAACCATAAACACCATTTCAATCATGTCAGCATAATTAGCGATATTTATAAATAAAACCATATAATGACCACCATATCAAAGTTCAAAATAATGATTACATGTCATTATCTAATCATTTTATATAATATTATGTGAAAAATAAATAATATAGATAAATCGATTCTAATATTCTATCACGTCATGTTATCCATCTCTTGTTTGAAAAACATTATATCTTTAGCTAACACCATAGAATATACATAAAACTGATTGGTCAAAATTATTTTTAATTACTTACATTGTAATCTCTAATGATTCTTATATATCACCACAATGTACCATTGTATCCTTTTATGTCCTTTTAGATTTATAGTGATGTATTTCACCTTAATCAAATCAGGAATTTATAATAATTGAAATTAAAGTTATATCATTCTCAACCAATCCTCAGCCTATTGATGATCGTTTGATCCATGGAACACTGGTGGATTCTCGTAAAGCAACTCCTAGGAATGATTTTGGGATTCATCCCACTGAAGATTCCTAAATAGATCTTAAGCGAGTATGAGTTCATGTTCATGTCCAAGATATTGGATAGCATGAAAAATAATCTCAAAAATAATCTAGTCTATGGGAGGATTTTCACACTTTGGTTCATTAGTTGTTTTCCCCTAGAGCCTATTCAAGAATCTTCTCAGATGCATGATGATACAAAACATCAGATAACAACATTTAAGACATCAAAGGATTCCTCATATAAAAAACTAAAATGTTATCCATAGGGAAATTAATCCCATCAGATAAGATAGTTAGATTTGTATTTTAATATATCCAAATTAAAATGAGATAAAATAATATAAATAGATAAATTTACTCCTCAAGACAAATTTCTCGGAGCACGTATAATAAATTAATGATCTTAATGATATGATATATCTAAAAACACACTAAAAAATTCATCTTATCTCCAAAAAATATAATATAAAATGCATAACGTTGTCATGAAATTGTTTTAAATATGAACCTTTGATATCCCTTTTTCATGAACCGTACTAGATATATGGGTAGCCTAATACCTAATCAAAAAATGACATGATCTGAAGGGAATTCATGATCCCCATGAGTTGGTGAGTTTCTCTCGACATCATTTAAGACATATGGGGAACAAAGTTTCCGCAAAAAAATAGTGTATAAAAAAACAAGATAGTATGCTTGAATCTCCATAGATATAACATACTATAAAAAATGATAACAAAAAAAATGTATATAACCAATTTAATAAGAAAAAACATGGTAACATCCCAAAGGACACAACACTCCAAGCCCAAATTATCAAGAACACCCCATCCTCTAAGAGGGACCTTCCCATTGCTCAGTTCTAGTGGATAGAAATCTATAAACACCGTAATGAAATGGTGTTGTCTTTGATAAAATACTAGTATGGTCTCACAATGTGTTCTATTATATGATTCCATAATAATAAACCAAATAATTATTTTAAATTATATAATAATGACCAAGGATGAAAATATTCCTATTTTAAAAAACATTCGTTAATTTCACAATGATGGAAAACATTTCTCGCATCCCTAAAATGAAAATTTTATATAAATCAGTTTATATAAATAAATTGGAGTGACTAAATAAATTTCATAATCCATAGAATCAATATAAAAATAATCACAACAAGTATCACAGACATTTTCCTTGTGGTATGATGGTTTATAGTAATAGGATCCTCACACTCTCGTATCATTGATCATTGAAATATATGTACACACATCCCTCAAGCTCAGGTTGAATAGGACTTATCAATAACCCATTGGGAATAAGATCTTCCTACGTAGATTTTTTTAGATTTTTCATCATCAATCAATTATAAGGGAATTACCATATTAGAATGAATTTCACATATAACCCACTGAATATATATTCCACATGTTCTCAATCAATCAATATAACAAGGGGAAATAATTCATTTCAAAATAATCATCTGTATGAAATAAAATTCCCCATTCTTCTATTCAAAATGAAAATTAACTATCAAAATTAAAACATTGTGTTTTCATAATTTCATGACTCTTAAAAGAAAATATAATAATATGTTTTTATCAATTCAATTAATATCTTTTTCTCATAAAAATTATCATATAAATTCATAAATTAAATCAATTTCTAAAATATACTAAAAATCCAATTCCAATGGAATTTAATGTTTTCACCAAAATTCAATTCCAGTTGAAATAAACTTTTGAATTCATCTTGAATTATGTTTCCATAAATCAATTGAATGAAATTTAAATCATAAAATCAAGTCATGGTTTAATCAAATTTCCAATCTGAAATGGAACCATATATATTTATTCATGGATCCATGTATTGACAACACCCACAATGGGATTTCCCAATGATGAAATGTGGAAACTTAGATAATCCAACATAGAATAGAGATACAAATCATTGGATTTTAGACCCATAATACATGAGATGATTTAGCAAAATCAATATAGTAAAGAAATATATAGTATTAGAGAAGAAATGGTATGCGATCGACTAACCAGAGAGGGATAAGATCTACCACTATCACTTTGATTCATCATGGATTGTCTTTATAGGAGACAAAAAGAGTTATTGAGATCCCTCAAGACCTATAAATTTTATTTTGTTCTATTTAGTGTTCATAGGTGGCTTAAACAGGTGTCCTTTAAATATAGAATAATTTTCATAAAAAATACATCTCACATGCAATGTTTACTGGTTAGGACTTCATGGTTAGACAAACTGTGCACCCTAACCATGCGCCATCTACTAGGGTTCATAGTTTCTACTAGGTGGGAGCACAGTTTCAAAACCCATTCTCTAACTGTGGAAACCTACACTATCTAGGGTTTCATGGTTTTCACATGCTAGGTGCACGGTTGAAGAAAATTGTGCACCAACCATTCATAACAGAGAAATCCAACCAAAATCCAAAAATTTACCTGAAGAACCCCTAAATAAGTCATAATCAAGGCATTGTCGAATGGAATTTTGAGGTGAAACTAAAAACCATAGACATTGTGTTACAAAAGAGGCAGTGATATTATGAGCTAGGTCCAGTTTCTTTCATTTTAAATTCTAATGAGATTCTTATGATGCTTTATTCTATTCAGGATGACTTAGGTGATCTTACATATACATTCTTTGTATTTATTAACTTTGAATTTCATGGAAAATTTATTTGGTTATTTGTTTTCATATTTTTTCTTTAGATACGTTATTTTTGAATTTTTTCTACATTTTTTTTGTTTTTGTTTTTTTTAATTTCATACTAATGTGTAACTATTTTTTAATCTGTGGTTTTAAAATATAAAGGGATATTTATAATTGAAAAATGGAATTTGATAATGGTTTTATTAAAATATAGATATCTGGTATTTCTATTTATATATTCAAATTTCAACTTCTCATGGTTTTAAAGATATTTTTAAATGAATTTATTATTTCATTATTTTTTATGTGATTGTTTTAGGTCATATGGGTCTCAATATTTTCATAATTTTTTTACTTTGATTATAGAAGAAAATAAAAAGGTAATCTTCTGGTCACCCTTATAATTAATTAGGAGAAATTAATGTCTCATAAAGTAAATTAAAACTTAAATTTATGTTTTATGTTATGAAAATAACTTCATAATAGTTTTGGTGAAATATTACATGGAATGTTTTGCTCACAACTTACTTTTACAATGGTCTGTATATGTGTGTCTGAAGAAATTAGGTCTTCTTTTAGGGTACCAATACTATATAAGGATTGTTATTTATAGGAATAGATGACTTGGGATCTGGTTACATGTTCTTTATCATGTGGGGGTTTCATGGGAGCAGTAAGAATTTCATTTTCCTTCTATGATGTTGTATATCTAGTTCACCCATATTTATTTTAAATTTTGTATGTATTATGTTCTACATAAAAAATATTTTATTCAGTGCATCCTATTGTTTAGTTTGGATGGTTTTTTTTATTATGCCCAATTTTCCTAGTTAATTAATTTGTATCATCATATTTGGTTTTCAGGGATGTCCAATACCATGAATGGTTTTGTCTAACACTCGGTAGTTTATAATACAATTTTAAATTCTTATACGATGTATAAATCATTCTCATTGATATATAGTGATACCCTTAGTGCTTGATTCCAAATCATGGACTTTGGGAACACACATTGGTCCATTTAGGGAGCCTAGAGGATCACTTGTGTAGTGTTATCTTGGAAAGGTTCATTTGAGTAGATTTGGGTCCTACAGGGGTGTAGCCTACACATGAGTTATTGGTTCATAGGAAATTTAGTAAGAATTAATTTTTTACTTCTAGAACTAATCATGAGTGCTTATTTCGTCATTGATAATATTATATATATATATATATATTAGCAATTATTATAAAATTTTTGGGACCAAGTTGGATGGATGTTGTTTTTGGACGGTGATAGAAGTATGAGAGTATTTTTTGTATGTTTTATCAAGAAATAAAATAACATATATTTATATGTTTTTGGTGATCAGATGATATGAAAGAAAGGGGGAATACTACTCAGAATATAAGACATGTTTGATAATAAAATCCACTGGTTTTGGTATTCTGTTTTGGAAATGTATGTTGAGCGAAGTTTTCTTTTGGACTCACCTAGGGCTTGGAATGATTGAATTATTTGTTGATTATTTTAATTTGTATCATAATATGAATTATTTGTTGCAAAATATTATGATGATTGATGATTAATTAAATCTCACATATCAAATGTTTTCTGGGAAAATTGTGAAACAATCCTTTTGAAATAAAGGGAAAGAAATTGTGTTTGTAATTTATTTTAGATGATGATTTAAAAATCAAAATGTTTTGAAATTTTTGAAGAATACAAGATCTAAAAATAAATTTTTGTAATAAAAAATTATACAAATTCAAACACATAAAGTCACATTTTATCAAATTTACAATCATTGGATTCCAAATATTTTCATAACACTGGGAATTTTGAAGTTGCTGAAGTCAAATTTTGTTGAAGCATTGATTGAAAAATCCATCAGATGATCTGATCCATTAGACTATCTAATACATTGAACAACTTTATTTAATGGATAATTCATTATTTGAAAATATTGTTTTTTGAAAAAATGTTAGTTCATCAGACATGGGGTTCCCCCGATCCATCATAGATATAACAATAATCATAAAGAAAGAATATCATAACGAATAGATTATTTTGTCCAGTTTATATGACTATTGTATTTTTTGGGATCGATCTATCCTATGAAGATCAAAAATGTAGTTTAAAATTGTTATATAACAAAATATATATGTTTTCTATCTTCAATTTTACTAAGTGGAAAACCAATATGGGGTTTTGGTAATTGGTTCAATAGAATAAGAAAAAGTGTTCTATACTTATCATGTGGGATAAGAAACATTGGAATAGAGTTGAAACTGATCCATTGGAAGGAGATAGAGACTGATCCATCAGATTTGGGATGACACTGATAACTCATCAGATACTGAACTTCATCGGATACTATCTTATAATGTTGAGAAGATTTTGTCAAAGAGATGTTAATGGGGTTTGAAGACAATACTGAAGTGATTCTAATGGTTTCTAATATCATTAAAAGGTTCAATGATATATATAGTAAAAGAAAATAAATTAAATTCTAATGAAGTTGTAACTATATTTATAGAGGAATGATTTTAATGTTTTATGTCTTTTAGTTAGTAAAAATCATTTGAATGGGTAGTTTGTTTTTTAGTTGGTATGAAGAATCCTAATGAGGAGTCTTCAATACCATATAATTTTATTGTAATAATAATATCATCATAGAATCCAATGGTATCATACTAAATAATGATTATAATTTCATGAGATAGAGTTTTAAAAAGATCTGAAATGTTTTGAGAAGAATTGTGAAGAGTTGAGAAGCATTGATAAGTCAAAGATGATATCAAAATTTAAATGAAATATGATGTAAAAAAATTGGTTTAGTGGGAAATAATTAATTTCCCACTCATTCATCTCTAGGAACATCTATAAATATCAGGATATACATTATACTTTATGAAAATGGAATAATGTTCACATGTGAAGAAAGATAGAAATTGATGAGAAGATTGCTATAGAAAAGAAGATTCAAGATAATTTTTTATAGATGAATTCTACATAAAAATATGTGTTATAATGAATAGTAGGCATAGTTATAGATCAAAATGAGATGCTAAAAACTATTTATTACAGATTGTTTGAAGTGGTCCAGATTTTTTTCTAGGGTTTAACTTCTTATATATTTTCCAAATTTAGCTATCTGATAGCTGAATAAGAGTGATCCTCCAAACTTATTTTTTATAACATATTTGAAAGTGATATTTCTTACCTATTTCTAGGAAGGAAATTACATATATGTGTTTTGATGCTATCTAATTGGAATTTCATATGGTATCACAGAATCATTTTTTCAACCCACTAGTTATAGTTTAGTTATTTTCTACACAAACATGTTTTACATCATTTCTAATAGAATAAGTGCATGCAATGTTATATTGATCATAGTTCCAAACATTTGAGGGTGTGTCCTACTTGTTGTATCCAGACAAGAGGATTGTTTTCTAGTATATTTTGTGGTATTTGATTGTTTCTAAACAATTAAAATGAACTATAAACTCACTTTTAGTAGCGGACCTTGTAAATACTTGTGTTTTTATAGATGTGTGGTTAATTTTTTTAAAAAATGATATAAATCGTTAACAGGAGGTAATTATTTCTTCAAAATAAATGAAAATTTAAAAAAATAGATAACACATATTCACCCCTCCCCATATAATTGATATATTGTGCCTTTTGGCACAATCATGTGGTATTATAGGGAAGGTTCCCTTCATTTACCCATTTATATAAGTATTGGAAGATAATTTTTTAAAAAATAATATAAATTATGTGAACAGTAAGGGGATTCAGGTCTTCGAGAGAATAAAATTTCATATCATAAAGGATGTAATGTTGATAAATAATATGTATCTTGGGTATGATGTTTTGGAAGTAGCTATAGATTTATTTCCTCCTATTGATGAAAACATTTCCCTTACATCTGTATATAAGAACAATCAGTATAATGATGTATGGTCTAAGAACGATTTACATTTATCAATTATAGAAATCAAGTTTCTAAGAGTGAAGATAATTTATACTTATAGTGGTGTATTATAGAATACTATTAACATATACAATGTAAATAGAATGGTAAATAAGTAAATGTTACAAATCTGGAGGCTAAATTATAATGTTCTAAAATAGGTGAGTACAAATTTATTAGTAATTTTTTACAACGGTGAATGATATTGTTATAAACATAATATATCATTATAAGAAATTGGAAGGATCAAATATTGTTTAAAATTACATGATAATTCTTCCGAATAATTTTGATTCTAATGATTCATCATTAGAATATAGTGATCCCAAAATTCTTCCATTTGATGACCTTCCCATTACTCCCATTACTTATGAAATTATAAGGGAGAAAGTAATGCAATGAAAAACAATATTTGATATGAAAAATGTCTTATAAATCTTCCAAGAAATTAATTTCTTGGAAGATTCTTGAAGAATAAAAAACTGGTGATTCTAAATTAGAAAATGCGTTCTGTAATATTCTTGATGAATTCTTGTCCTTGTTACTAAAAATGTTAAAAGATATATAGTAATGTATTAATGGAAACTTCCATAGATATTTTTTTAGTGTGGATATATTTGGAAATTTGATATCAATTATCCTCAATAAACTAAGGAATAATATACTATATAATATGAATACATTCAAAAAACATATGGAAATAATCATGCTGATAAGACTAATGTATTTTAAAAAGGAAAATATGAGAATTTCTCCAAATACAAAATTATAATATTTATCTCTATATAGGATAAAGATGAAAATTTTTATTCTAAGGGAAAAGGTTTACTAAAATTTTTGGAAGATGTAATTACACAAAAATAGTTAACCATGAAGAGTTTGGAAGTTGAATTTCTGAAGACTAAGATAATGAGTAAAATTTTAATTTAAATATAGATCTGCAATAATGTATGAGAATGAATTTTAAACATGAATAAATGTTTAAGAAATTGAATAAGGAAATACATATATCCACTAATTGTGAATGTCTTTCTAAATAGAAAGTTATGTTACTTGAATATATAGATTTTAGGAAAAAAGTATTTTGAAATTTAAAGTAATTGAAATGAACATTTTGAAGTTTAATGAAATTAAGTTGAGTTCAAAAATATCAAAAAAAGTTTCTAATGTTGAGTAAGGGAATACAAGATTCAAGAACTCTATATCTGAAGTTGGTGAATGTTATAGAACCAGTTAACCTAGGAATTATCAAAATAAATATTCCATTATTATAATAAATGTTGAAGGTATTATTTAGAAGAATAAATATTATAACGAAAAATATGATTCCAAAGATAAAATTATGTATCTTTATAAATTTTTCAAATTTAAGTGTCTCAAAAAGTTTCTAAAACTATTGATTCTGATAAGATTGGGATTAAATTAGAATTTAGGAATATTATTTCGAGGATGATAGAAATTTTCTGACTAAAAAATGTTTTGATGTGAAAGATAAGAAGGCTAATGAGAAAAATGTTCACAATTCTAGATATTATAAATGTTATAGAGGAATTTATTCCATCTCTGGGTACTTAAAAAATTATAGTGGATATGGTAAAATGGAAAATATATATTGTTTTAATTAACAACATTACTAGTATTTTGTGTGTTATATAAGTAAAAGATCGAGGGCGGTCAGTCCACTCAAATAAAAAAACCTATGAAGGTTGGTTTTAATTTTTAGACTGAGTTCCAACCATTGGAAACTAATTATGAATACAACGAATAAATTTTACTTATTGAAAAATGTTGCCTTGTTTTTTTTACCATCATAACAACATGTGTATAAAAATTCTCAAAATCTAGATCTGAAGAAAGTTAAAGTGAATAAAAAATATCTTGTGGTTGAAAACACTCTGAAATCTGCAAAAAGATAATGTTTATTTTTTGGTGGTAGTGGGTCTTCTTCTCAAATAATTGGACAATTGAAATAAATGAAGAATCTGAAATATTTCATTGTTGGAAAATTTAAAATTTTCAACGATGAATCCCTTATAATAGAAAGGGTTGGATCTATAATTATTGTTAAAGAAATGTTTATATCCAAGTAAAAAAAATTTATGGGTTGAAACAAAATAATTTTAGTGTTTCTCATCTTTTGTACTAATTCAATATTGATTTTTTATGAATATATATATTTTTTTTCAAAAATAGAAGAAGATAGAAAAGTTTTTTCAGAAGTCTAATGTTCAAAAGGAACCTTTTTTCAATTTGGTTGTATAAGAAAACTCATGTTAAATAAGGGTTATGATAGAATTTAATTTATGGAATAAAACATTATGACACAAGTTTCCATGAAACATGTGGATGTTTTCCAAGAAATATAAATTATATGGTATTCATATTATGTTTTCATGAAGATATTGGTGTCGCATAATTTTTCAAAAAATTAATGATAACAAACAATGTGTATAAGATAATTTATATTCATTCAAATAAAACCCTAGAAATATTCATTCTGATATATGTGGGTCAATGAGAAAACAGTAAACATTCAAAGATAATTACTTCATTTAATTCAATTATTATTTTATTTGAATTACTTGTGATATGTATTTCAAGGATAATTAAGATGTTCTGAATTTTTTTAAAATCTATTAGGGAATAGTTTAGAAATAATTTGGGTATTCTATTAATAAATTTTGATCTAATAATGGTGATGAGTAAATGAATGAAGAGTTCAAAATTTATCAAGAAAAATATGGAATTTGGAATGAGTTCAGTGAACCATACACACCATAAAAAATGGTGTTTCTGAATAGAATAATATAAGTTTAGTTTAAATGGGATGTGCTATGTTACATGAATATGCTCTTTCTTGTTACATTCAGAGGTATGATATGATCATTGAGTTTCATATCCAAAACAGATGTTTCTAAAAGCCATGTTCTAATACGACTATGTGTTAAATGTTTTATGATAATACTCAAAGTTAGAAACGCTTAAGAGTTAATTGGGGTTTTATCATCATAAAGAACATAGGAAGAAAACGTTTAATTTTTTATTAGTGTGGTTAATGTGGAATATTACTATGATATTTTTTAGTTAGAAGAGGATATAGATGTTTCAATAATTATCTAGGAATGTAATTAAAATCATTTGATGTGAATCTTTTTAATAATGTGGGGAAGTTGTGTCACTATCACATAAAATGGAGTAAGATGAAAAAGATGAATGATTTTTTGATAAAATAAGAGGGAAGGATGAAAAAAAAATTAATGAAAAGAAAATTGGATGAATCAGACTCATCTATTTCAAGTGATGTAGAAGTGTCTCGGACTTATTAACATAGTATAGGTAAGGAAGTGAAAGATCAAAACATAATTATTGACCAACATCAAAATGAAATGACAAGAAAAACATAAAAAAATATGAAATTTTTTTTATTCAATAGTTGATATAAAAGATATGAATAAAAATTTTTAGAATCTAATTTTTATTAGTATATGATTGAATTGGAGGATGAAATTGATAAAAATGTTCCTTCTAAACTCATACCTAAACCAAATTAAAAATACTTATTTGTAAAATGATGGTTTTTGGAAGAAGATGAATAAATTTGTTTAAGTTATAGGAATAAAAGAAAGGTTACTATGATGTGGTTAAAAAGATTTTAACGGGATTTATTTGGATGAGGCATTTTCTGTATTGGAAAAGTTAGAAACAATTATAATTTTTATTTATATTCCTTCACAATGAAGATACAAATTTTTTTTGATTAATGTAATGTCATAATTTTTGAATGGTGACCCTTATAAGGTTGTTTATGTTGAAATAATTTATATATTTATTGTTGTTAAGGATTAATTTTATGTTGTATAGTTGATTAAATCCATGTATCTATTAAAAGAAGAACTAAAAAATGGTTTTCAAAATTGGATTTTTCTGAAGAAAGTTTAACATCATGAAAGGAAGGTTCGATATTCATCTGAACATAAAATAAATTTAAGAGTTTTACAACATTGTTATTGTATATTTTGATGATACTATATTTTATATGAATTCTAAAAAAAAATTTAATATTTTCTAAAGAAAAGAAAAATCTTTTTGAAATTTCCATGCAGGGAAAAATGAGACACATTCATGGGTTAATAATATAAAAAAATAAAGCACACATATTTAATTCTCATGAATGTTATGCTAAAGAACATCTTTATATGTTTTTAAGGGGAAATTTGAAACATGTTTCCACAAAAATTTAAGTGGTAACTATGGTGACTAATTATGTAGAATGTATGAAAGTTTAATCTAAATATTTTCAGAAGATGATAGAAATTTTTTTATATTGGGATACATTGGTACTAGAAATTTAATATATTGTTACCTTGTGTACAATATTCCAAATTTCTATAAAATAATCACATATATTTTATAGGAAAACAATAATTTTATTTATCAAAGGAACAAGATATTTTAGAATCAGATATAATAAATTGGAAAGAATAGGTTTTTTTGCTATAAAGTTGCTGATTGGATAATAATTATTGATTATAGAAGATCCACATCTGGTAGATTTTTCATTATAGTGCAAATTAGTATAAGTTGGAATACTACAACATAAAATTTATTAAATCTTAGTACATTTTAAGCTGAGTATATTGCTACATCACAATATTCCACAAAATGTTTTTGTTTGAGGACGCAAATAAAAGATTAACTTATTGATGAAATATTACACTTGTTCTTGGGTTTTGATAATCAGAGTTTCATCAACCATAAAATAAAATCTATAAAATATTATCGTTCAAAATTCATAGATATAGATATCATTTTATCAAAGATAAAATTAAGACTAACTAATTGAATATTGAGTTTGTTTTTACATCAGAAAAAGTTGTTGTTATATTAACAAAACCATTACAGATTGAAGAACATTTCTTACTAAGGATGAAAAAGGGTTCACATCATCTTTCTCTTTATGTTTGAGGTATGTATTTACACCCACTAACTCATCTACTCAACGCATAGTGTTAAAAAACAGGATAAATGTTTCCTAAATATATCTATTGATATAAGATAAACATTATAAGTATGTATGTAAATAGGGAGAGTTTTGGGTAAGAGGTGAACATAGATTGTAGTTTTGTAAACAATTCTAAATGCTTATTGGTGTTTTTAGGAAACATGTGTTTATAGATAAGTTTAATAAATAAATGAAAATGTGAAAGGAATTTAGGGGCCTAAGAAGCTTCATGAGTCACTTATTTTTGATAGAATGGTTGTGCTATCAATATTTATTGTTTATTTCAATTATTAAGATCACAATGGAGAAGAATTTTTGATAATTAATCAATTTTATGAGGTTATAATGATTTTTAATTTATGAACCATTGTTAAGAAAAATCCAAATGTGGAGATTTTTGGTACCATGTTATTTGGACTATATTTTTGGATGCTAAAAGAAGATTGTGAATTTTTTTTTTAAATTAAATAAATAACAGAACATTTAATTTTTTTAGTGATTGGTTTATTGTAATGAATGGTGTAATCATAATCAGAAGACGAAATGCATGTTTGATAAGAAAATCCACTTGTTTCAGCTTTCTAGTGTGGAAATTTTTCGTGACTAAGTTGTATTTTAGAGTCACCATTTATCTGTAATGAAATAATAGTTTTTATCATTATGTGAAGATGTATATGAGTATGAATTTCTACATACTAAATCTAGTGATACATTTTTTCCGATTAATCCAAATATATCATAATTTTTCTAAGAAATGTGTAATGAAAGCCTTATGAGAAAATGGGGAGAACAAGTGTTTGAAAACATAGTTCATATGATTCTTTTCCAATCTAAATGTTTTGGAATTTGTGATTAAGTCATGATAAATGAAGATATTAATGGAAGAATAAAGGCAACAAAGTCAATGTATTCTAGTTGTAGTTCATCAGTGTGGGGATCACTAGACATAGAATTTTTGAAAAGACATGGAGGTTTGAAGATGTTGATGTCAATGTTTACTAAATAACTAATTTACCAATCCATTGGATGATCTGATAAATATGAATTTTAGATCCACCAAACAAGTATATTCAAAGGACAAATCATATTTTTTAGTGAATGTATTTGTTGTTAAAGTTGTCTCATCATGGAAGGTGTGTCACCAATCCATCAAAGGTAAATCTTGAATGATTTGGTGAAGATGATTAGTAAGAATAGAATTTTGGGACCAATGTATAATAATTTTTTATTTTTTGGTACATATCAATCAAATGAAGATAAAAAATATAGTCATTTATTTTTATTAAATAGAACATCTATGACGATTATCATTAATCGGGTCAAAAAAAAGGAACTCTGATATGTTTTCAAATTAGATAAAGGAAAAAAGGAAATAAAAATTGTTTATCAAGTGGATCAATACTCATTGGGTCATAGATTACATTAATCCATAATAATTAATATTGACTAATGCATGAAATGAGGGCTGACACTGATAAATCATCGGACGTAGAACATCATTACAGACGATCTAATAATGTATTGAAGACTTTGGTAATGTTTTTTCAAGGGGTTGAACATGGTGTTTATGTGTTTCCATGGTGTGATGATATATTTATAAGTTTTAATGATTTTTATAGAAAAATAAAAGAAACATATGTCATATTATGATTGAATTGTTTTTATGGAAGAATCAATTAATTTTTTATGCATTTTAGTTCGAAAGGGTATTGAAATAAGTACATTTTGTTTAAGATGGTATAGAAAATCATAATTGGGAGTATTAACTTCCAATATTTTTTTCATAATAATTATTAAAAAAATATTAATAGAAATAGGTATCGTATTTGAGAATGATTTATAATACAAGCTGATGTTTTAATAAGAATCAGTATATTTCTAGAAGAATCAAGATTAGTAAAGAACGGTTGAATAATTCAATGATGATTTAAAAATATAAAAGAAATTAAATGTTAATTAAATTTTTTTGAGTAATAAAATGAAATTAAGTTCCCACCCAATAAAATAATGGAATACTTATAAATAGCAGGAATACATTGTGTATCCTAATAACTGAGTACTATTCATATTTTAAGAAATAGAGATTGATGAGAGGTTTGGTATATATTGATGCTTACAAACATTTCATTCTAGAGGGGGTATAACAGGAAGAAGACAGGTAATAAGGAAGAGTGGGTATAACTAATCGATTATATTGATCTATCAGTCACTATTTTAAGGGAAATATAGAAGTGAATCATAATTTTCTCTATTGTATTATTTGTTATCTGTTTTCCAAACTGAGGTGTCAAAAAAAGAATCGGAGTAATCCATACAAAAAAGTTTTTATGCTAGGTTCAATACTGATGTTTACTACCTTATACTAGGTAGGAATGTTAGGAGTTCGTTTTTTATTATATTCAACTTGATGTTGATCAGGTTGTATAGTAACTTGTTTTGAATTAACTAATAATGGTTTAATTACTTTTTAAGAAAAACATGTTTTACATCATTTGTGAAAATGCAATATTGTATTGATAATAGTTCCATTAAATTTTAAGCTTATATAATACTTTTTTGTATAAAAATGTTTTTATTGGATTGCGCGGTATTAGATTGTTTCAAAACAATTATAAGGATATAGCTACTCTTTTTGAGTACGTAAACTTATAAATACATGTGTTCCTTTATATCTGTGATTTTTTTCAACAAAGTGATAAATATTCAACATGAGGTGAAGGTTATTTCATAATAAAGGTATACTAAATGAAAAATATATCACTGATTCACCCCTACCCCTCTCAGTGATAATTTGATCTTGGATGGGTACTATAAAAAATAACACTATAAATTATTTAAAAATTGCAGAAAAATGAAGTGTTATTATTTGGATGTGATTATAAACATAGTTAGTTTACCCACACCTCATATCTTAATTATATTTATGAAAGTAATTTAAAAAATTAGATTCATTTATGAGTGATTAAATGTAAAATTACACAGATATATGTTTTTTTGTTATAATGAAAGTGTGGTCTGGGGACCATGGTTTTTATATTAAATAGAACTGAGGGTTTCAAATATGGTATGGTCATGTGTATCCCTAAGAGTCTGGATGTACCCTAGTTAGGAAGTCCTCATATTATATACCTTATGATTAGTGTTCAATTATGGTTCCTCTATTTTTTTGGATAATATACAAATGAGTCTAGGGTTTTATTTTACAATGATGTTTTTAATCAGTTAATCTTATCCTAGAATATACAATTGGATATATGATTGGAATTGTTTTTTGGTGGGTGGGGTCTATAATAATCAAACCATTTTAGGTAGTCATGATTGGGAAGTTTTTTTTTCATATTACTAGTGGGGTTCTAGATATATACTAGTTTCTAGCTGAGGGGTTGGCTTCGGTCTAATTATGTTGTATGTTGTTTTTACAACATCCTAATATTTTGATGTTGTTTTATGTTTTTTATTTGATATTAATTTTATGATATATGTAAAAATTATCTATGGTTGTGAGTCTTGATCCACTATGATAATGTTTTTCCCTTGTATGGTGTGTTACGATACCCCTTTTTGTATCTCATGATATGGAAGTATGTCCGGATCTACATTCTAGATGTTCGATCTTTCATTAACGTTGCCTTAAATATATTTTTTCTTCTAATATATGCTTCATGAACCATCCCATGGATTCTACTTTATCATCAATTGGATGACAAAGTTGATATTGAAACACAATTTTACATTCTTCGTTTCCACCATTGTATAGACTAAATTATGGTTGTGTTGTTTTCTAGCATGCTATATTACAACGGATGGATAAACTCTCTTTACATAGGGTTGTTATTAATCATACAAAGGTTTTTAAGATATTGGTATTCCTTTTCTAATTCATATCTAACAATGATTGTTAAGGGATCCATTTTTTGTTTCGGATAGAGATTGATTCCCACATCCACAACATGCACCATGTTGGTCCTCCATAAATTATGTATATTGTGAAGGTTAGAAAAAAGGTTCTATAAATGATTTATCTAGAGTCTCATCAAGGGGATTTATGACTACACAAAGGATAGTCTTAGAATTATGAATTAAGTTCACTGTTAATTTATTTATTCTGCTATTTTATTATGCATATGTGTGGCCCGTTTATTAATTATTCATGATGTGGTTAATGTACGATATTAAATTGAATTATTTAACATTTCGTGAAATATATCATTATACTAGTTTTCTCCCCAATTTAATTCAATTTTTATGGATGGTTTATGGTTTAATTATATATTATTTATTTATGGTTTTGACACATTGTTAATAGTCTCTCCATATTATTTTTGAGGCCCCCACAACCAATTAGATTCCATTGTGCATGGGGAGATCTGATTGGGGTACTATATGAACTGAGATCAATCATTTTGTTATAGAATCAGGACAAGGTCTTTATAATCTTTTCCCAAAATGTTTTGAATTCAAATATCCATACAAATTAATATTTTAATAGAACTTGAAGTCATTTTAACTTATCTATATTCCATAAAAAATAATAAAGAATAAGGGATGTTTAAATCATTAAATGTATTCAAAATAATCTTGGATTCAAAAATAAAATAATATGAATATATGGTTTTTGAATGATGAGGTTATAACATTGTTAGAGGCCAGAAAAAATAAAAAACGATAAATATTATTTTAAAACATTAAGGTAGTATTTCTTATGAGAATTGAAAATTGATTTGATTTTATGTTTCATCAATGCAGATATTTATGATTAAATATAAAACCATCATATCTAATATAGATTCACTAATCCTTTTAAAAAAAGAAGAAGTTAATATAATGGGAAACATCAGATCTATCTCATAGCACTAGTTTGTGACACTATAAAAGGAAATGACTGATACTCTAGGTTGGGATAAAATAATTGATTATGTGTTATATTTTAAATGATTGTTATAAAAAATATTATAATAAGTTCAAATAATTTTCAGAAAAAGTTTTTATCATCCAATATATAATCCTATGGTGTCATATTAACCATATTTAGAAAGATAAATATATTTTACAAAATAACAAATATTTTTGGAATGAATACATAATTTAAAACATCAACCATTAATGTATGTTGATTACAAACAAAAAATAATCATCCGCCGTTAATGGAAAATAATTAATGTGTAATATTTTATTCCCAATGTTAAATAAACCAACTTATTGATCTAATAAATTGAGATCAAATAGATTTCATCATAGGACCAAAAAATCAATGATAGTAGACAAATTTATTTACAAAGAAACTGTATGAAAAATATACAACATTTAATGGGATTATTTTTAATGGTTAAGAGATCCATTAGGAAAATATGTATGAAATATTAAAAAAATCATCATCCTTCCATTCATGAAGATTAAATGTCAAATATTTCATGGAATTCAATATATTCTCTCGAAACTAATTGGTAAATATTCACCTCAAATGTTAATTTAATAAGGCTAAATTTTTTTGAAAAATTTTAAGTAATATCATTGTAAATTTATTATTTTGTATTTTGAAAAAGCTTCCACAAATATTATTTGATGTATCCATTTTTAGAAAAAGATTTTATATGAATTTTTTATCATAATATTTTATATTTTTATTATTTTTATGTGTAATTTATTGGAAAAAATCAAAAAATGGTAGAATGTTTCATGAAAATTATTTTTTCTATATTTCATGAAATATGTAAATAAACTATTTTACACCATTAAAACCTTTTAAATTGTTATCATTTTCTATCATGAACGGGAGATAATTGTTGAATTGTAGAAAGGCTTACATTAAAAATTCTATATTTATATATTGGTATCTCATTTTTTTCACACTAATTTCATTATAAAGGGATGGGATATTTTTTTCTCTAGTAAATTTTTTATTAGTAAAAAATATTCTTTAATTAATAATAATATTAAATTTTAGTTTTTTTCAATGAACTTTAATTATATTTTATCACAACACCTATGTAATGTAAATTAATAAACTCAATAGATATAGACCATTGGTTAAACTATATGTCTTATTAAGGAGGCAGAGTGTTCATCTAGAAAAACATAAAATTTAATTTTGGATTTTTTAATTTGGTACTTTTTAATAAAAGAATAAGAAAAATGATTGGAAATAGTGAAATTACAATAGGAAAGATGTATAAAATCACATAAATTATAAATAAGTTTGAGAGAAACTATTCAAATCCCACGTTCTTCCATTTTTACTCTTTTTATCGTTTCCCAAATAAGATAATAAAATCACTAAACCCCAATATAACTCAGTAAACATTATATTTTTTAACTGAAATAAACACTCTACTATCTAAAATTAATACCCATCCATTGATTTCTAAAAAATACTAGGAGAGTTTTCATAACTATAGAAATAATACCGAAACATATTCACCTTGGAAAATTTATATCACATGGTAGTTTGATATTTTCAATGTCATCAAATCACACAACAACATACAGAAAACTCAGTTGAGTTAAATAAGGATGCAGGGGACAAAAAAATAAAAAGAGAGTATAAAATAAATTTTAATTGTGAGTAAGTGTTAGGTATCCCCTATTCCATAATATTCAACAAGGAAAGAAGAATTTTGTGGTGAAAATAATTTATTCAAATATCAAAAAATCTTCAGACTACACTTATTAGTAGGGGTTTACCATGTTAGTCCTCTATATTTTATGGCTGATTAACACACTAGAGATGAGTAAGGGAAGAAATTATTCTATTTAAAAATATATTTGTTGTTATAGAACATGAATCCCATAATATAGAAAGATCTGTTCCTTTGATCGACCGCATATTTTTTGATGAGCATGGAAAAATTTTAAAAACCATCTAAATTGTAAATTAATCAATATGGTGTTAACCAAGGTTGATCTTAAACATTATTTTCTATAGATCTAATTATTTAAAAAAATAACCCCATAATGTGTTCCCCCAAAGTGATCCTAGCGTAGGCTCCATAATTGAGGGATCTTGAAGAAGTATTAGGTTATTTGAACATATAGTAGCCTCTCTCTATTCTTCCAAGCATTTATGATCACATTCAATAACTCTAACACAAAATTTCTAGTCTTTATGTGGATATGGAGAAAATTAATTTCCATCATCCAATGGATAAATCCAAATATCCCTTGTAAATATCATATCCATGGGTGATATTGATTTGATTCCTTCAACCCAAAACCTACTAGTTAACTTTCAAATCTTCACTTTATTCTATAATAGTATTTAAAAAGATCCCTCTTCAATTTTGTTTTGATTTGAGTATTATGTATTCATTTTTTAAAATCACTCATAATACCATTATGTGTGTATCCCCATACATTGACTCACCTTTATGTCAATGCACATTTACATGGATTTTATAATGGAGAATTTTCCCTTACGTTGCTCGATTTAATGTTGAATAACAATTACATATCATCATAAACTATATGGTACCCTTATGTGAGTAGGAATAATATTTATGAATCTACTAATGTATGTAATTTATTTTATGTTTCCTTTATCCAAGTAGTAAAACCATTACACATATACCTTTTTGTGAATAAAACCCTTTATATAGATCAATATGACCCTTAAAAAATTACTGCATCTTGAAATTACCTTTATATGGAATGGAATTCTATGACAAATTACTATTTAAATTCTCAAAACAAAATTATTCAATAAATCAGTAATTAATTCTCCTAAAAATTGATATGGTTTAAACTATTAATATTTAAAATAATAGTCTGTAAATTTGAAAATATTGATTTTAATAATTAAACATTACAATTTTTTTAAAAAAAACATTTTTTCTAAATTCCAAAATAAAAAATTAGATATATATTCATAAACCATATTAAATTCAATGTAAATAATAATTGATCGGTTTATCATAAAATTGTTGATTTGAAAAAAAAACATTTAAAAAATTAATTTCATAATAAAAAATATCCCAACTAATTTTTTATTATATAACGAATATTATGGATAAAATATCATTAAAATGTCACAATAAATATGTGTAAAACACATATTAAAATAAATCCTCATCAAATCCCCCACACACAAAAATAAATTACTATCCTCAAAAAATCAATTATATATACTCAGTGAAATTAATTTTATCATAGAATTAAAATATGGGTAATTTCATCCAAGAGGTAATTTTAAAAAAGAATTTCCACCATGGACATAATAAAGTAATTAATAATGATTTCTCTCTCAAAGAAAAAAAGTTCATAATGATATTATTGTTTATTTTTTAACAATGATTTTAAAATTTCAAATTTTGGAAAGGATTTTAACTAACTTTATTTTACATTCAATTTTTCATTATAATTTTACTTTTTCTCTATAATGAAGAGACACTCATATTTAACATGAAACATAATTTAACACAATTTTATGGATCATTTATTTTAATAAAAAAATATAATAAAATTAACTAATAAAATTTTCTTCACATAAACAATAAAAATCACAACCATGTTTTGAAGTCCAATCTCAATATATTTGAATGAAAAAATACTATAATCTAAATTCCACGAATGTAATTCATAATCAATTAAAATTTAAATCTTCCCCCAAAAATTTCACTGAATGCAAATAACTGCTAATAGATAAATGGAAATTATGTTACTTAATTGAGTATAAGGAGAAATATAAAATATTTAACACAATAAAGTACCCCAAACACCATTTAAATTTAAGAAAACATTTCAGCCAACGAAATTGAAAAATGAATCTGGATAAATCCAGTTTTCGAACAATTGTTATGATTTCTGATTCATACATCCTCAAATATAGATGAAAACATTTTAATAAACCAACCCCATAATAAAATTTCATCATTTTCCTTAATATTAAATTTCAAATTTGAATAAAAAATATATGAAAATTCATGGTCAATTTTTTTTTCAATTTATGAAATTAAAAAACCCGTTGAAGGGTCATAATTGGGATAAAAAAACATATTTTCCCCACTAATAAATTAGTATACAATCCACAATATTCCCACGCATTTTCATCCTAATACTAAATATAATTTATTCTGAAATTTACTATTTTTTACAAAATCTGTATCCTCAAACATTGAAGGTTATTAAGGGTATTAAAAAACGGGGAAATGGCCAAGATGAATCTCAATTATAGTAGTAAAAACATGAGAAATAATTTTTTACCCATAAAATTTTCCAAAAATTTTGAGACAATAATAGAACACTTAAATTAATTTTCATACATTTAATTTATATAATATGAAGAATTATATTTTAAAAGAATATAATCTAAGAAATTTTTCGAAATTATGAAAATTACTATCGTGATATAGAACATCTATTCATTTAATATCATATGAATAAACCTTTCTTCATTTCCATATGACAAATGTCATTGGCCAACAATTTCCAAATCTAGTGAAAATATAAACTTATACAGAATTACATTCAAATAACTGATGTATAACGGGAATGAAATTAGAGATTCAATTTAATGGGAATGGGATTAAGAATTTACCAATATTTTGACTTCCCTAGGTTATTCACAATTTTTTATGTTTCTACCAAAAATGAATCTTAAATTTATCTATTCATGTAGAATGTACAACACATTATCATTTATTAAAAATATAGTGAGGAGTAGTAACAATGCACCTAGTTTATCTCAAATCCTAAAAAATATATAACTGTGTGTAAATTAGATCACATTATTAATATAATTGTTTATTTTACATGAAATAATATAAAAAGTAGAAATTATGATCTAGATTCTATCAAGAAAAAACACATTTCCAGAAATTTTAGAATTGAAAAATATTATAAATATTATTTTAAGGTGCTATGATATTATATAAATTATGATTCATAATAATTTTCAAAAACAACCACTAAATATATCATAAAATTGAATAATTTCACATGATATTCCCAATTTTCGTGAAAATAAACTGTGCTACAAATTTCATTCAAGGACACAAGTAATAGAAACTATACAATAAACAACATATCCTCCCCCACAGTTGTTTTGTAGTATATAATAATAAAAATTTCAATTAAATGGATATGATGAACTCTTGAAATCAATTATTCCATTTTTTACTATAAATATTATAACTATTTTATTATGATTGTGGAATCCTTTACATCTTTATTTTCTTATAAAAAACAAATAAGAAAATTATAAAAAAAAAATTTATAAAAATAGTAATTTAAAAAATAGATAATGATTTTGAACTCTAGTGAATTATAATATTTCTATACCATTATTTTATATTTTAGAAATATCAAGTCATTAATTATCCCTTTTCTTGAAAAATGAAAAACTGATAACCAAATGAATAATATATAAATATTAGCATAAATATCCAAGGTTTACCATTGTTTTTATTATCAGCAATAAGAAATAAAGTGGTTTAACCACTTTCAATTAGTTGATGTGGTTTTCAAACCATACTCTACCATATATTGTTCCTTTAAAGGGATTGACTTACTAAAAATTTAAGGATACTTGTAATATCATGAATTTTATAGTTTTGTAGTTTTAATTAATTAATAAAAATATCTCCAACTATTTCTATATTATTTTCTATCATAAATAATATAAAATGGAAATAGATAATATATACTTGTATGATTGTCCACTTCCTCCACATATTGTTACTACTCATTTGTTGATTCAACTCTATCATCTTCAGTAGCACACATTCATGTGTTTTCAAATTGTATTAGGAGTTATATAAGTTTCTCAACTATAGTGGTTTCAAATTAATTTTGACTCATTAGATATTTATATTGATGAAATGAAACATAATAACTTATATGAGATAAGTGAGCTCAATATCAGGCTCAAGATACAAACAATGTAATAGAAAATTCTCCTCTTCCAAAAAATATTTTTCTCCCAGTAACTTTTATCTTACTCCTCTAATATAAAAAATAGTTCTATTAAGTCTATGTCTAGGGAATGAATAAGGTATTTGGCCTCCTCTACCTCTCCTAAAGTTAGTACGACTTATGTTTTGTCACTTTTATGGTAAAACATGGGGTTCTATCAGTTGGTTTTATCTGTTAAATCATGGAATATCATCAGATATGTTATTGAAAATAAATTGACACCCAATTTGACAAAATATAATCCAACAGTATAAAATTCAAAATATTTCTCATATTTCTATACTTTGTTGATTCGGTATTTATTGCTTGACATCAGTTTGAATTATCTATTTGAAATGGGGGATCTATAACTCTTCCTCAATTTTCCCTATTATGACATCATTAAAATTTGGATTTCAGGTTATCATTCTTCACTGATCCTCAAAAATAGATTTTTCTTCTTACGGGTTTGTATCAAGGAGAGAGTGTTCTCATCTCATTAAAACTTCAAAAATATTTTCACATTTTTTTTATTTTGAATAAAGTGAAATCAAAATAAAATATCATAGACATTAATGAAATTAAAATTGGAAAGAATAAAAAATATAAAGGGAATGGTAAAACATTGTGATAAATTTTATGTGTTTCAAGTTCTTTTAAATTATTCTTTACAATAATTTACATACAAAAATAATTAAATTAGTATTCGTCATCCTAACTCATTTGAAATGTGGGGCATGAAATCAATCGATCTCTCCAACCAGGAACACTAAATACCCATATATGTATTTCACACAATTCATGGGATGTTATCACTATATTTGATAAGATTCCATCAATATATTCATCAAAAAAATGACTTTCCACAATCAATAATGATCCTTTCGTGGGTATCAGTTCTCAAAAACATTTTTTTAACTCAAATATTAGTGAAACAAATTAATAAGTGTAAAAAATTAATAATTAAGAGAGTATGAAAAAATTTAGTATATGTATATTATTTTTCTTCTATACTACTCCATCATTGTTAGCTATGAGAGAAGATGGAGGAATTCAATACTTGGTATTCAAATATCCATAAATCTAAAGGATTCACTTCGTAATACATGTTTAGTGGATTAGGCTATTATTTATAATTTTAGAGGACTCAATGTGGGTGAATAGAAAAAAAAACTATTTACAAATACATTCAAGGTAGAAAAATATGAGTCTCATAATGAGGAGTTATTAGTTACCATACTCAAATAAATATTTCTAAATGCTCATAGAAAAATTTATAAAACATTCTTACATGCATCGTCATCCACACTAAATAATGTTAGTTTGGTCATTTTCTTTATATACTACAGCTCCAATTATTTTAGTTAAACTGTATCCCCTAAATTTGATTCCTAGATATGCACGTGGAATTGTATTTTTGTAATATAATCTTGGACATAATTAAAGGTTATATATAATATATTTTTCCTCTGTCAATTATTCCTATCACTATAGCTCATAGTTATAAAATTAAGATTTAAATCATTTGTCTCTACATGGATAAGGTCATTATTCATTGTCTTCCTCCCATTACTCAGGTCAATGCGCCCCCATGAATTTTGTGGCCTCATGTGATCCTGATTTGATTCCATGTACCTTGATTCCCCTATTCAAATATAATGGTATCATAGTTCCCTTATTCGAGGTCAATAAATTTCCCTCTTCACTTTAATATTGATTCAATAATTTTGGATCCATGGGCTTTAATCCCTTATAATACCCTTATGTAGATGAACCCTAACATTGATTCACCCTTACATTGATGACACATTATTCTAATACACCCTTATATGGGTTCTAGTGTAGTAATGTTTCACCAATGGAGCTCAATTTCTCATTGAAATCCATTTATATAAACTTCAAACCTTAGTCATAAACTTATTTGAATAGACCTGACCATTATACAACCCCGAAAATGTGGATGTATCTTTACGTGGCCACTAACCATTATGAATAACCTTTATAATGAAATATTTATATAGTTATGAGCCTTATATATATCTATATGACCTCTTCATAACATCTACTTCAAAAAATAAACATTACATAACATGAAATTCTATAACAACAAAACTCTATTGAAATAACAATAATAATAAAATCCATTAGATCAATAATTAATTCTTATCAAGTTAATTATTCATCAAATATTAATATTTAAAATAATATTATAAAACCCTAAAAATAAAGATCGAAACATTCCAATTTTTTATTTTTATAAAAATAAATATTTCAATTGAAGTCCAAATTAAAACAAGATATGTTTTCTTAAACCATCAGAAAATCATAAAAATTTAAAATTGATCTTTTAGCAAAAAAAAATATTTGGTCACACAAAATATTGATGAATTTCATTATATAACCAAAAATATTCAAATTCATTTATTTATAATTTAAATCACATTATTAATAAAAATTCATTATAATTTCAAAAAAAATATGGGTCAAACATTTAATAAGATAAATCCACAAGAACATTATTCACCTTATGGGCCCAATTTTTAAATTTTATTAAATTTTATTTAGTAACTGAAATAATAATTTATGAAATTTAGTTTTTAATGTTGTAGTTTACAAAAAAAGTACATTTATATTTTTCAATGTCTATATCAGAACACATTTAATAGTTTAATACCAATACGATAAAAAATATATGATAACATGCATTAATCAATTTTAACAAATTTAAATACGTGTTTAAGAAATATACAAAGTAATTCGATAGATATTTATTGTGAGTATAATTGTTAATATAAAATGAATTATAAATTAAGTTACTAAAATTGAAACTAAATTTTATGACAAAAAATCCATGATTTATAAAAGAAATTATAATATATATAATATAATATATGGGGAAAGTGAATTTCCTGAAAGCAATTTAAATTCGAATGATAGTTGAATAAAATTTTTAAAATATATTTTCATATCTATCAAAAAACATGAATATAAATATTTGGTATGCATAAACATGTATAAAATAAAATATATTTTATTTTAAAAGGTAAAAACATTATATTATTGTCTTTGATGATTTAACAATATAGTGAGATAAAATTTTCATTTGGATATTGGATATACATAGGATTTTGGAAATAATATTCACTCACATCCTATAATTATTCTTTTTTGTGATTCATAAAATTTAACTAATTAGTTTTATTATGTAAAAATTTACTTTTATAGTATATTAATTTCCATAACTAGGTATTGTAAAATGAAATAAATTTTTGAATAACTTTTAATGATTCAAAATTATTTGAAAATGATTAACTTTTAAAACATGATCTTATTCCATTTATCAATTGAGTAATAATAGTTTCCCATTATATTTTATTAATTAATTATATTGTAGTTTATTTTTTAAATTTTATTGAATGTATTCTTTAGAGGGTAATGGTCACATCTAACTTTTTTTTATTTACTAGTTCTGAAATATATTACAAAATATACACCCATTTTAAAAATAATTTATATTTGGATTTTTTGGGTGGATAGAGGATTTAAATTTAATTTATGAACTTCATAAATTAGTTTCTCATAAAAAGGGATTCACATCATTAAATAAATATGATATGATGGGTTTATAGACTAAATAATCACAATGAAACAACTCATACATCCACAAAACATCATATGTAACAAATATATGAAATAACAGTCATATGGAATCACACAACCATTCTCATATTCATTAAATATAAATCCACCAAATAACTTATATAATACCCCTTAAAATACCAAAAACCTATCTCTTGGATGAAAACTAAAACATCACCAAAAATACAAATACACTTTTGTTAGATATTTGTCATCCTAGACATAGATCATTATTCTCATTTATCATCAATAAAATAAATATAGTTCCATTTGGACATCACACATTTTCCCAATCCATGAGTTTCAAATTGATTATATTGAATGTTCAGAAAATAATCATACCCTTCGTAGGTTATATCACTTTTCCACATAGGACAACACTCAGTATTATACCATCAATTCCATAACAAACTCACACAAACTTCTTAGTTAGAAACATATCCCATAGGCTTATATCTATCTTTTGATCATAAGAGAATAGTTTTCATGGAATTATACTTATTATCACACTCTTAGTATAAAATTTATATTTGTCATAATGTTTCTCATGATTCCTCTTAGAGTATATTTGAAACACCACTCAAAAATTATCTCTTAGCTTAACCCATGGTCTGATGACCATAACTTACCCCATTACTGGTATCAAATCAAAAGGTAAACCTATATTTAATTTTTCAATAACATAGCCCATTCTATGATATAGATTTAAATTAGTTAGCAGGGATAACTCTAGAAACCCCTATTTCCATCGTGCCACCTTAAGGCCTTCAATACACCTGAAATTATTCATAAAATGACCAGATAGACTCTACAAGAAAGAGACTCTAGATGGGGATTCAAGAGCGGCACATTCACCAGAGAAAAAGTGAAGAAGATTTATCGGAATGATATGGTATTACATTTCCATAAGGACCTACATTTGCTTGAATGAGAGGCTATGATGAACAATCCATGTGAATCTGGAGAGCTTATATCACTATGAAGAAGCTGGGGAGGAGAAGTTCCAAGTATAGTATGTATAATTCCAAAGACCTACAGTTCATGTAATATCTAAGACTATGGTCATTGTATGGGTTCCCCCTCATCCCTTGAAATAGGGGTTATCAGAAAATCAATAAAAAGAAGGCCATCAGGCCATTTAGGATAAAATATAAGAATCTTTGGATGGACCCTCAATTCTAATTTTATTTGGTTTAATTCCCACTCTAGACCAAACAAAATCAATATATTGTTTCAAATAATTTTCAAAATTATATATTTCTATTATGGTCTCCTACACCAGACTACCCATGTCGGCATTCCACACAACACAATAAATATATAAAAAATTATCAAATATGTTGGGGACCATATAATGTTTATGAATAAGTGTTAATATTTTCAATAACATATTTCAATTCATCCTCAATATAAATATATCTGTATTTATTTAAATAAATTCCGTAATTTTGGATTTAGAGGGGATTTCCACTAAAAAATCTAAAAATATTACAATTACTATTTGTGTTACCTTAAAATTGATAATATATGATTTTAGACAATGATGGTTCAATGATTTGATAAAAGATGTGAATTTTTGGGAAATATAATGTTGATCGGAGAAGAGATAAAAATAGAGGAATATGGTCTCTATAATGATTCTAAGAAAAGAGTATAAGGAAGAAAAAAATATTAATTGAAAATCTTACAAAAATACAAAAAAAATCTCCCACATAAAAGTGGTGATTCTTTATTCTATTGGAATCCATTTGGCCCTAAATAGACTCCATGTAAGACCAACATCCTACATGGGGTCATCCATTCAAATTATTATAGTATGAGAAGTGGAAAATAACCACTTCCATGGCCATAAGAACTTTATTTAATTTTCACTAGGGTTTTAGTTGGTATTATTTCAACCCAAAAAATCGCTTATTTGTAAAACACCTCATACCTAACTCTTCTTCATTCATACCCATCTTTACTTCTCTAAAAAATTCATTTTAACTTCTAAAACACATAACTAATATTCATTACAATATATTAATTAAAAAAATCTATATTCACCTATATTTTTTCCACAAAAATTTGATGTTACATAATTCCACAAAAAGGTGATATTGTGGGCCACTGCATTTAAATGGATTACATTAATATTTGATAAAAAAAATTAATTTTATTTCCCTTTGAATGATCGATATTGTTTGATAGGATTGAAATAAAAATATCGGAGAGAAACAAAAATAATATTAGGATATTATAGAAGAAAATACCTAAAAATAAGAGGTAAAAACATATGGTAGTAGAAATTTACTATTATTTTTTTAGTGCACACTTTTTGGAAATATTAAAAGTTTAATCATTACATAAATTTACACAAGGGAATTAGATATGCTACACACACACCCACAAATGGTGGAGAAGGTGGATATAATTTATTAATATAAATTACATACCCAAAATATTATGTTTTAACTGATGAATAATAATTCCTCATTTGATACTAACTCACCATGTTAAATAATAATTCACCCTATATGTCATTTTTTTTATAATTCAACTATTTACATATAATCACCTTACTGATTGATTATTTTGTGTGTTATAAATCCCCATAATTTAAATCGATATCATATCTCCCACTTATATAATTGATTAAGAAACAATCATATCCCTACAAATAATTTCTCTATTTCTAAAATATATTTCATTGGTTTTGGAATACCCCTCAAGAATCTACACTACATAAACTTATCTGATTAAATAAAATTCATTAAAAATAATCGATGTTTTCTATTTTGTGAATTTTTCTTATTATTCACACTTTTTATTCCATGTTATCTAAAATATGATATTTTATTGATATATTTTTTACATCATGAAAATTATAGATTAACTATAATAAGAAATGATTGTTTATTAATATAAAATAATTTATTGTTTTTAAACCAATGATAGAGCTCTTCTTGTAATCTTTTCATAGCCTCTTTACAAGCCTATGTAGCTTTAATGTATTCTAAAATTGTTTGGGATAAGCTGATAACTGAAGACAATTTTAAAATAAAGTTTGAATATACTCCTATAATAGTAACCATATAACCAATAATATATTTTATTTTATTAAATCACCTATAAAATATAAATCAATGTCATCTTTTTAATTAAAATTTGATCATTCATAATATAATTCAACACCAAAAGTCTCTATAAAGTATCTTAAGATCAACATTAATATATTACAATTCTACCATATTGTGTTCACCATGTACAAACTAGCTATTGTCAAACCAAGTGTAGCATCTAGAATAGTATAAACCATATTGAACATAGTACTCCCTACCTCAAATGTAGTAATTTCAAGAGACATATATGTTCTCCTTGACTCACATATATGATTCATTATATACAACGACATGAATGTAATAGGAAAAGGGGTATTGTTTTCTAAAAATACTTCAATATTGATGTGTTATAATAATATGGTCATGAAATCCATCTATAATAGTAAAAATTTCCAATTATTTTGATCTTTGTAAATCAGCATCCTTGGAATCTTGTTTTTTAGTCTCATATCATTCATATCAATATCTCTAGATGATTGTATCATTATCAACATTAATTTATCATTTTTATGGCCAGAAACTATCATATCAAAAATATATATAAGTGGAATGATCAAATATTTCTCAAAAAACCAAAATTATTTATATGAACATAAAAGTAAACTCATGTATCCATGATTTATGATATAGGAATCTAATATCTAAAACAAACATCCAAACATCTAATTTAAAACATACACATATTTTTTTATTATTAAAATCATGTTCACCGTGTCTTTTTTTCAAAAACATCTAGATGCACTATATAAATTTCATCATCAATATCAACATAGAGAAACATTTTAATTACATTTAGATAATTGATATACAAATTTTTTGTAGAATATATCCCCAAAACCACTTGTGTAGTAATGAATCTAAAAAAATATTGAGATATTTAATTGAAATTAATTCCTCAAATTTTATTATAACCATTGACTCTTCAATGATATCATTTATATCATTCTTAAACCAAAATACATGTTTTAAATATATTATATTACTTCCATAAATTAATTGTACAAGAATTTATTCATTTTTTTACAGGTCTTTATGTAATTTTTAAATTGCTGCAATCCATAATGATACTTTACATCTGTGTATCACCTCTATTAAATAAGATGGTTCACACACTAAGTCAACAATAAATTCAAAATATTTCTATTAGTGAAATAATCTATGTTCAAAAGTATATCCATTTTCTCCTATGTTGACAGTCATTATTCAAAATTTGTAGTTTCTTTCTTATTATTGGTTGAAAATGATTTAATGGAAAAATGATTTTCCTATGAATAATCATGCACCTTAATTCTAATATTTTTTACCATGTTTCTCCATGTACCCATATCTAATCATTCACATATATTTATATTTAAAAATTAAATACCTAATAATGGTATTATTATGGGTGGTGGGATCCCAAAAATAATAACCCTTTACTCCATTGGTGTATCCTAACAAGATATATTTTTTCATATAAAATCCAACATTGATATTTTCAAGTCATTAAGTTATACATATAATAAACATCCATATTTACAAAATCGAGAATTTTTAATTTTTTTAACAGAAAAATTCATCCTTGGTCCATCTTGATCTATCTCCATTAATGGATATTGATTGATCATATATGAAATAATCTTCTCGACTTCTTCCTAGAAACATTAGTTAACTCCAAGAGTCTTCAGCATCACCCATATTTTCTCCAACTGGGTTTGATTCATTATCTCTACTACTCCATTCTCTGATGGATTCCATAGAAATATAAATTATCAGTTTAATCATTATTTTAAATAGAAAATATCAAAATCCAAGAATTTATATTTTCTAACATTTTCAGTTATCAGTTGTTTCATCTGCTTTTCATATTCATGTTTCTTCCCTCTTTGGAATTTCATGAATACATTAAGAACATCCTCCTACCTATTAATTGGAAACATCAAAAAATATTCATTAATAGTCTTGAATTAATGATAGAATTATTATTCTCCTCTAAGATATAGAATTAGTTCCTTGAAATTTTTACAATAGATAAATTCTTTGTTCTCATTTCTCTTTGTCACCGATGTTCTAAAAATCAAAAAAAAATCATGATTATTAAAAAATATTCAAGAAATGGTAATGGTAAAAATGAATGTCCATGTAGTACCTTTTTATATGTTCTAATATTAAATAATTATCCAAAAGGATTTAAATTTAATTAATTCTAAAATTTATTTAATTCAACCATTGAGGTTGTAGATCCAAAAAATTTATCTACCTTCTTATAAATATCAGTATTAATCCTGAATAATATCACAATGTTCTATTTTCTATTTCTCTCCGCATTTGAACCGATGAAAATATTTATCATTCCCTTCTCAATATGAATCTGGAACCCACAGTTATCAAATTATCTAAAATAAAATATAATATTATTGAGGCTCTTCAAATGGTATAATAATTTTAGGGGGAATATCATATTGGTAAAACAATCATGGGTGTAAAAAATCTATCAAATAATGATACTTATTAAATATATTATCGTGAAAAAATTCTTCACTCAATAGTGGTTTAAAAATTATCTTTTCCACAATTAGTATAACAGGGGTAGGGTTTGTTGGACTTTTAGTATAGAGAACAAAAAAGGGTTTTAGTAAAAATGTTTAATAAGTTATGGAAAGGTTGTCAATTTAAGGGATGGATTCCTAGTTATAATTTTATTTTGGTCTTGTATATGGTTCACTGTTATTTTTATTGAATGAAATTTTTTTGAATATACCATAACTTAATCATTAAACATATATTGGGATAAATTATGTGGTTTAATCATCAATAATCAGAGCTGATCAATAGTCTTTTTTATGTGTGAGGAAATATATCAGTAGACACCTCTACTGTAAAATATTTGTAAACTAACAAAGAAAAAAATCATTAGGTTATGTTGCATCTATATAATTTAGAAACAATTCACTACCATCACACAAGTATCTTTATTCCCTAGATACCTTACCCCTAAATCCTATATGTTCTATAATATATATTCTAAAATATGTTGATAAAAAATTATGATTATCATCAAATGATGTAAAAAATAAACAATAATAATAAGTAGAAAACAATCAGACAAAAACCATAACCTTTGGTACTGAAATAAATCAATAAAATAATAACTTTTTAATTGAAGACAAGAGTAAAGCATTACAAAGTTCCGCCTTCCCTTATCTGAATAAAAAAAATCGTTACCCCTTTAAAAGAGCGGTAACAAGTAGTCAAGAGGTGAAATAGAAATTAAATCATCCAAATAAAAAACTAAAAACTAAAATATATCGAACACCCTTATTTTTCATCCTATGACCCATTTTTATGCCCCTTGTTTCCACATTTTTTCCTATTAATTAATTGTAACATTATCTCCCATATTTTTTTAATATCCCCATCATGATATATGTCTTCCTATAAATCTATTACATTGAATTTATAAATCCCTTCAAACAATATTCATGATCCTATTAACGTATTCTCATTTGGATTATTTCATTTGAAAAAAAATTAAAGTATCTATATGTTTATATTTTAAACAATCTTCATATTAGAAGAAAATAATCAATTAAATTCTCATGTAACCAATAATTATTGGAATTTATCAAAAGAATTAACCATTACTTATCACTTATCCCCATGAATAAATATTATATATCAAATACTTGGATGAGTTTTTTTATTTTTAAGACCATTATGTTTTTTATGAATGACTCATACTTATCATGTGTTGAACCCAAATATAAAATTATTTTATATGAATATATAACCATGGAGTATGGGGATACTCATACATATAGAGTAAAATAATATTATGTATCTCAAGGAGGATCTACAGAGGCTTTTCAAAATTTCTAATGAGATCTTAGTCATTCTATAACATATATTCCCTTCACTTCTATCATAATTTACTTTACTCTTACCTACAAGCTTAGCTAATCTGAAGTATATAATTAGGGACTAATACATTTTTATATCAATGTGTTCATTGTTTCTCTTATATTTTAATTTAATTAATTCGTAAATATTTTAGACGTAGAAAAATTCAATACCATCTATCAAACATTTTATCTTCTGTATACCTTACATCCTGGACTTCTAAATTCACATCCCTTATTCTTTCCTTCACATTTTATCTCTTATAAAACATAATATATCATCCTAATATACCATCAAGGCTTATATTGTGTAACCTAAACTTCAATAAAATTTTATATCTGAAGATTAAATCATTCTTATGAATCACCTAACATTTTGTTATCAGCATTTAGATTAATAACAAAAGAAACATTCTTATATTTTCCATCTTCTTGTTATCTTATGTAACAATCATGCTTTCACTATGTTCTCGTAGAATATAATTATAAATGATTTATACATATATATCCCTTACTATTCTTCTATAAGTTAAATAAAAAAATTATTTTGATATTTTTCATATTTAAATATATACTAATATAATCCAATAAAAAACCCATTAATTACAAGATAAAATAAAACACAATTAATTACTAAATGTGAGGGAATAAATTTAATTTATTAGAGTCAAAATCTAATTCATTTATTTCTTCTTTAACTTCCTTGGCCACTAATCCTTAGACTCCTAGACAAGATATCGTCAAAAATATTACACATGAAGAAATATAAATATATTTCAATGTGAGTTCCCTTTTAAGTATCCATGTTACGTAAAATAATTATTCCTCCTATATTTTCCCATTTATATTTTCTCCATGACTAATATTCAATTTATTTATAATTTATCTTGTCATTCCATACTCATTTTTCCCTATATTCTTACAGGTATTTTAATCACCACACCATGAATTAATTCTACGATATTTTTTTCTCACTCTATAGTTATTCATTAGTCACCATTGGCATTATATTTTTATGAAAATATACCCAAGGTTTCATGTATGTATATCATGGTATCTTTTTAGGGTTTTTATGCAGCTATAAGGTGGTAGTTTTTGATGTTAAACATCTTAATGATGACTGAGGTGGTTTAAAAATGCTGATGTTTACGAATACATGATTTCTTGGTTAGACTCAATAATGGAATTATCATTCACTCAGAATTATATTTACTCATATAACAACTCGTTATATATTTTCATGGAATGTCCATAGAATAACAATTTCACCAGTAATTATTTTTCTTCTCTCTTAGTTCCTATAGCTTCATTTTTCTACTTAATTTTTTCTTTGAATTCTACACATTTTTTATGTATTAAAGGAATAGAGGAACAATTTAACATTAAATAGTTCATTTGATCTTATTTTTCCATTTTAAATGATATTTTTCAATTCATATTTATAAAAAATTGATATTTCTCCCCAACTCTTCTAACAAAACCTCTTCTTTAAAGATTTTTTTAATTAAAAACCCTCGTCTACAAGTGAGTTTGTCTATGATAATGAATTTACTCATATAAATTGATAGGTAGTGATTTTCGGAATACAATGAGTCTACATAATTATTTTATTCATATAATATATGGCATAATTATATTCAAATGTTATGGTATGATAGAATAAAGGTTTACTGTAAAAAAAATTGATATAAAAAATGAGTAAATAATTTTAAACAAAATTTCCATAATTTTCTATCGTTTTGACTAGAATTCCTAGAAAATTCCCATTATATAGTGATATCATGGTCATATCATGAAATTTGAGAATTATGAATAAGATTTGAAATTTTATAGAATCCTCCAAAGAATGCGACTTTAATATTGGGAAGTATATAATTGAATTGGTATAAAAAATATCCTTTCATAAATTTATTAAAAATTTAATTTATATATATGTTCCTTTAATTATTCATATTTTTTGATTTACATGTCTAAAATAAGTTCCTATCAATTACAATTGGTTCCAAAGTTACAAGGATAATAAATTTGATATAATTATCTTTCAAAACAAATAATAATTATAAATAAATACATAAAATGAAAATAAAAATAAAAAAATAATTTTACTAAAAAATATAATTTTTACCATTCCAATAACATTATTTATGTAGAATACTGACTTTAGTTATAGAAAATTGAATGTTTTAGAAGATTTGAAATAAGGATATTAGTTAATGTGGATTTGGAAATGTAAAACATAAGAGATTATTGCTATATTGTTTAAAGGGGTGTAATTTCTCTATTTTTCCCTATAGAATATTTCCAAAATAATTCTTCAGTATATGTTTGTTAATAGTGAATTGGAATTTATATGCTTTAGATAACTAAATACCACTAAATGGTTACAAATTAGTGTTAGTAAATTGTACTTACAATCTGGAAAAGTGATTATCTGGAATTTGTATCAGTATTGATTTATAGAGTAACACATTCCCTCTTAGTTGGAAGTCTTTTTAATGAATTTTATTATCAAGTCACACACATGTTCTATCCTTGTAAATTATAGAATTTTTACTATATTGTGTAATTATTTTTCCAAACTATAGAGTTTTGAGTCCTTAATCTCATATGACAAGTTCATGATTCATATTTTTCTCCTTGACATTCAAATAGTCATTGTTCACTAAATCCATAGATAGATGAAAACTTTTATCATAGATCAACTTGTGTGGACTCATTATAAATGGGGGATTTTTTAAAATATTATGTATACTCAATATGTTTCATTAAACCATGAATAAAAAATTTATTTGGTTTGAAATATTTTTCTATGATCTCATTTATCTTTATGTTGGAAAAATCAATTTTTCTATTAGTTTATAGGTAGTAATGTGTGGATGTTTTTTTGGTGAACTCTATATATATTCATTAAATATTACATGATCCCATTAAAAATATGGATTATATATTAGGTAATAATTATTTATGGGATTGAAAATCTATAAAAATAATTTTTATAACATAATCAGAAAGAGTGATGGAATATTTTTTTGGTGGTCATGGATTCAAAACATGTTGATATGCAGTCAGAAGCTAATAAGATATAGGAATATCCCAATGAAATGAGAAAGTCTCCCTCAAAGTCTATTCCACATACTTTAAATATTTCTAAAAAATAATTGGTTTTTGGGAAATATCTTAAATCAAATATATATACCCTGGTAATTTTCATTTCCTACCAGTTTTATGAAATTCATGGGCATAAATAACAGAGTCAACTAGTATACAGAAGATTCTAATACATTAAAAAAGTTACATAAGATAAAAAGTGGGGTCCAAAATATAATATATGGAAAAATTATAGTATAAATTTTTTATAACTTTTGGGTCTAATTTACTGATTATATTATCATGAAAAAATTTATACCGATAAGTATATTATAAAACATGAAGCTTCCCCTCATCTTGGAGTCTTGAAATTTGATACTAATTTAAATGTGATGGGAATTGAGAAATACCCCAAAAATTCACCATATCAGCAAATCATGGTACTTATAATTCTATAAAATAGGGTTATTCACCATGAATTAGTTCATTTAATGGTTATTATTTTGAATTTATGCAATGGATTTTTAAGGAATCTTGTTAAAGTGTTTTTCCACATGATTTTTATCTTTTACATTGTCTTTTTATAGATGAGAAAATTATTATAGTATCAACATCCATATAAATATCCATTTTTCATCATCCATCTTCATCCATGTCCTAAGGACTATATAATAAGATAAATTGGTCACCTTAGTATGAGTAATATTTGATCCAAATTTATATAAGGCTATCGAAACATAGGGTAACTCATTTTCTGTGGTTATGTAATGTTTTTGGATTGTATCCATTTTTATTAAAACATAATTAATGACCTGGTTCGTCTATATAATATTATAATATAATGATTCTATAATTTATGGTTTGATGAATCACATAAAATTTCAAAGGGATAATCCAAATTAGGTTGATTCATGACTTATGGTGCTGTTAGTTTACATTCCAACTCATAAAATTAATTCATACAGTTAAAATCACAATAAAATTTATAATATTTTTAATGTAATGTATAAAAAGGGAGATATTTCATAAAAAATCCATTGATAAATATTTTTTAAAATATTATATTTGTTTAGAGGTCATTAATATGTTTCACACTAGTTGGGAATGTAACACATCGAAAACATAAATTTTATATTTATCATCCTCAATCCCATTATATAAAATTAAATTTATAATCATAATAGAACTCTTAACTATAAATTTTAAATTTTCAATATTAAAAATAAAATTTCAATACATGTTTTAAAAAAAATTCTAGATTGTCCAAATAGTGATAAAAATAATTTCTAAACATAATGAAGTCATCCATAAATACCTCGCATAATTCCAAAATTTGTTCAGGGAAAATACATAACATGAATTATTTAAATGAACCTATATCATTGGATAGTCAAAATAGTGTTATCTAGTTTGTTAAGGTGCTATATTGACATGTGAAGGTTGTATTTTCTAGGAACTCATGTAAAATTATCATCTAGAAGTGTCATAAAAGTTCATCTAGAAGTACTATTTTACCTGAAAATCATTCTCACATTTGTCCAAACCAATAAAATGAGAAAAAAAATATTCCTTGTTACTTAACTATATTTAGTGTTGTCTATTCAAACTCTCCAACTATGTTAGCCTCTCAACACTATTAACTGTTTTTCATTCCTCATAATTTTCAATCCAAATATTTTTGTCACTATATGGATTGGAAAGATCCATTTTGTTACATAGAAGGGGTAGATAACAAATTCATAAAACAATTTTTCAATATCCTTGATAACTACATCCTTCATAGTGAATTTGAGTCTCCTCTATGAATCTCTAATAGGTTTGATTTTTTTAAAAAAAATTACAATTGTATGCATGATAATTTTCCAACAATGAAAATAATTTCTATTAAGAATTGTCCAATAGCTCTCAATGATTCCCTAAAAAGATTAACAAACCATTTTTCTTGATTATATGAAAATTTTAAATGTTTAACATTTGGAAACATGTTCAATTGAATTAAAAAAATTAAATCATTGTATAGATGTTTTAGTTTCAAATTTTGAGATTCAACTAAATATGATATCTTATTTTGTTTTCATATATCAAATTACATACAATCATATATAAAATAAAAATTATCAGTTCCATCATTATTTGAAAAATTAAAAACCATCAATGAAATAAAAAGTCTCCTAATATTTATGTGGTTATATTGGAATTTTAATTTCTGAAAATAAGTTTTCCTAGATTTTTAAATTAAAAAATGGTTATTGAAATAATTTTTGTAACATACCATATTGCTCACAAGGTTTAGGTTTTGATATTGTGAATAGGTGAAAAAGAAAATATTATACATAATTATAATTTATTGTTTTGAAAGTATTAACATGTGACTCCTTTATTGTTTTTGATAATTTTCATCCCAAATTGATGGGTGACTGAGCAGGGGTCATTACTTATTCCATTTTAGAAAAGAGAAATTGGGATTGAAGATAAAATTTTTTTACTCTAACTAAAATATCTTCCAAAAAACCTACTTGTAATAAAGGAGATCATTGGGTACATTGAATAACCAATAATTTGGGTTTATGTTCTCCCATCTGTAATGAAGTAAAACACGAACATGCAATCACATTTATAGAAACTCCCATATAAATCTATCTATCATTAAAAAGAATAGATCCTATTTAAAAATGGATAGAAAAGTATTATGATCGTGAAATTGGGTTAGAATTTGGGTTTTGATCAAATATGGAAATATTATCCATAAATTCATTCGCTTATTCCCTTGAAATATCATATTTATACTTATGTTCCTTTGTATAATTTTGAAAAAATTACAAACTATTTTCGATATTTATATAGATATAAGTTGATTTTATCATTTTCCAATGTTTATAGAACATCATTTATGGACATATTTCGTCTATTTCATCTTTAATTAAAATATTCTTGATGGAAATGGTAGTGGATGGTCTCTTTTTATCATTAGATATTTTCATAAAAGAGTTTTTTATTTAATCTCGCTATTCTCAAGCCTATATTCTTCTTCCCAATTGTTTTTTTGGTCTTATCCAGATCTTATTTGGGATGAAATTTAGGAATAGGGTGTATCTCTTTACCAAGACTTATTGTTACCCTGCCTACATTACATTTTGGATTTAGAATGCATTATATTGTAAGATTTTAAAGATTATTGATCATTATCCACATAATAATTATTATATTATTTTTTTATTCTATCATGTCATTTTGAATTTTTCATCCCTATGATCTAGTTGATCCCCTACATGTGGTGGAGAACAAGTTAATGGTTATTCAAAAGATATAATCAATTTAATGGGTAGTATTTTGATGTATTTTTTATTATAGTGTTTCAAATAGGGATTTTAGAATTGTGAATATTTATTATATTGTTGTTGATTGTGAATTATATTGTTTTTTTGTTGCTTCCCAAATCCATATTAGTATAGGAATGTATATCTCCTTCCATAATTGGGCTACTAAAATGACATCCATTGAGATAAATTTATACATATTCAATATCATTAAACATCAAAATGTTGATCTATATAATTTTTCAGAAAATAAAATTTCATCTCCCCTTTCTCGTGTGAGTTACTCAATAAAATTATTTTTATTTTATAACCAAGGTGATTGGTTCCTTGTGATTGGACTTTAGTAAGGGTGATTCCGAAGACTATACCTTATACAATAATCTTATAGTATCACCTATTATTCAAAATTGTTGATAATTATATGTAAAATTCAACCATAGTCATCTAACTTCTACTACTGACTTCTAAATCAATGGGACTATTGAATATTAATATAGAATATTTAGCTCAATTTCAAGTAAGACTTAATATAAGAATCATGTAAAAATGATTCCCATTGATTTCTTGGTCGGAAATGCTCAGAAAAAACCTTTGTAATTATTCTTGGTAATCATATAGGGTGTCTCCTAATACATTTCTAATGTAATATATTTCATTACTTATATTCATTCTCTGTATGGTTGGGAAGAACCTCTGGGGGAGCATCTCTTTAGGTTATTCATGACATATAATTCTCTAGGAAATATATTGTACGCCCATTTTTTATTTTCTCCATTCAAATAGAATATAGAGTTTCTATATCTCTCATGTATTCTACTAATCCAAAGTGTTTTTGTGCCAATCATAAAAATGTGAATTCTTTGATACAATTATTTTCTTTCACCTATGTGTCCAAGAAATATTGACATTAATTAAATTAGAATAGTTTAAATTCAATGTAATACAAAAATGAAATCATATAAATCTTGTTATTTTGGTCAATAAAGTTAATTTCACAAAGATATCTTCATTTTTTGTTAGGGTTATTTTATATTATTACATGATCACATTTAACATATACTGTTTCACTAGATTTTGGTAATTTTATGATATAAAAATATTTTTACCAAATTTTAAATTTGACTAAAATATCTTAGTTTTGTAGAATTTCTCTCTCAATGTATGTATCATGATGAATGAATTATTCATTGTAAAATTAGGACAACAAATTAATTGTTAGTAATTTTATCACCATCAATATGGAATTAAAACATGGTTATGGACTAAACTATCATGGGTGATAAAAATGTTATTTAAATACAAAGGATTATATATATAGTATAGTGAAAACCATTGGTTGTCTAAATAGGGTTGAAATTTTATCTTTTCCACAATTAGTAAAAATTGGAGTTTAGATAACATTATAAATCAAGAACGTGAAACAGTTTTGATTAATAATATTTACTAAGTAATGAAAATGTTATTAGTTGTAGGGTACTATTCATAATTGTAATTTAATGAAACTCTTTAATATGAATTACTCTTCTTTATAAAAACTGATAAATCACTAAATATTCAATTGTTTATACTTTACTATTAGATGAAAGAAGTTGTGTGGATTAATTCACAATAATCCTTAATGACTAGTCCTCTTTCATAGGTGTGTGAAATCATATTAGTAAACATATCAATAGTAATCTATCTCTATACATATCAAGAAAATACCAATCTATGTAGGGTACTCTAATGTAATTTTGAAATAATTCACCTCCTTCCAAACAAATATCATCAATATCTATATAGTTGACCACTCAGTCCAACGTATTTCAACACACATAAGTAGAATTATGTGTGTGGAGAATTATTATTATCAACCCTCGTAGTAAAAAATTAATATGTATAATAATATGAACATAGTCATATACACCATAGCATAATGAAACGAAATATTGAAATAAATTTACACAAGATGAAGATTATTGTATAAAGAGTATACTCAAGAATTATAAACTTCCTCCTTCCCACATCACAATGACCAAAAGTTTTTACCACTTTTTGTGATATGTAACAATTAGTCAATAAGGTAAACATAAATTATATTCACATATGAAAAAATACAAAAACTCCAAAACATCAATCTACCTACCTTATCTACCTCAATTGATTTTATAGAATCCAGTTTTTTTATTTTCTTCTAGTAAATTATTTGAAATATTCTCACTTATTTGATTTTAAATATCCCATATATATATCAAGATTCACAAAAATATGTATCTTTAAGATTCTCAATTGCTTCAAATCTATTAATTGGTAATATTCCCTTATTCTTCATTACATTCATGAAATTGGTAAAAATATTTCTAGAGATCATGAAAACCTATTTTGAATTGATCTTCATGGTAGTGTGAAATATTTAATTTAATTATCACATTACAAAATATTATTCAAAAAAATTAAAGGCATCAACCCAAACATATCTCATAGCCTCAATAATGACTATTATGTATGAGTTTTATGGATAAATCTTCATTAAGTATGGGAACCTTACATATTTTTTAATTAATTGTACCTATAACTTGTAGTACTGTAATACGAAATTATATTACCATTAAATATCACTATGTTCGATGTGGTTACATATATGTATAGAGTCAAATAATCATACGTATCTTCTGGAATCACTATTGAAGCCTTTTCTAAATTTATAATGTAAAAACAAAATTAATCTAACATATCATCTATTCACATCAGGTGAAAATTCACTTACACTTATGTATTGGCTTTATTAATCATAAATATATACATAGGGAATTTTCTATATTTTAGTCTACAATTACAGAATAACACAAATGTATTGAGTGAATTAACTCTTACTTGTTATTTACTTACTTATATTTAAAACCCAAATCAATTTTTTTTTTAATCTAGATACATTAGCTTAAAAAATTATCCATTATCTTATCTTATCCTCTTCACATCTTAAAATCATTTCAACATAGGAAATATATCATCATGAAATAATTTCCATGCATAGGTCATGAAACCTCAACTTCGGGATACTTTATCATTCAAAATTAGAAAAACTATTTCTGTCTTACAAAACATTCAAATATCATCTTCTAGTTCCACAATATAGGTATGTCTCAAACTTTATTCATAATATATTATCTTTTTGAACAACACTACTTAAATTAAAATATTCTAAAAATATCTAAATTATTTCATAGTATTTATCTTTTTCTATTATTTCAATAATTAAATAACCCAATAATATTCAATATTTTATACATTTCAAAAAATATTATAAAAAATATAATTAAATTATAAATTAATTTACAAACATCTAAAAAAATTAATAAATAAATTTTGTGTAAAAATTAATGAAATAATAAATTATATAGTTAATTATTTTATCTATATCACATATCATCATGCATCTTCAATTTGATACTTCTAACTCCAAAAATATTTAAGATATGACCATTTAATATTTCTAAAACTATATCCTAGATAGTTTAATATTTTTCAAACTATTCCATTTAGTATTTCATGTTATATTTTACGCTCAATTCAATTATCTATTTTTTTTCAATATCTATCATTTTTTCTAATTTAATGACCAGTATGTTTCCACCATTAAAATTGCATTTCATATACCCTTGAAGATTGATTTCAATATTCTTATTTGTACAACAATATTTATTTATTTTCCTATTCATAAAATATGTATATATTATAAACCTCATCATGGTTATTTATTTTTTTCTTCCAAAATTATTTCTACTATTGGAACTGGGGTTTATTACCATTTTTCTCTCCATCAGTATTGCCTTTACATTGTGTGAAGTATTCTATTAGTACTCTCTATTCATGCACTGACATTATTCATGTAGAAGTATATTTATAAAATTATTATTGATATAAATGTATATTGGGATATTTTTTATGATGATTATAATGATTTAGTCAAATGAATCTATAATAATTTGGTGTGTAATCTTCAAATATTCAATTTCCTCTATTTTTGTATCTCAACATCGTAATCTTAGAAAATGAGGCATTAGTGGTGTTAATGTGGTATTTAACTGAGTATAATCCCACTATTCAAAGAGTGTATAATTTTACATATAATAAAATCTTATTGAATGGTGAGATTAAATTATACATTTTTTTAGTTTATCACTTACCTCCTTTTTTGTTATTTCTTAGCAATTAATTATATTACCGCATCATCTAATACACGATGAATGTTGGAAATAAAATTCCCATCCATTTCATTCCATCTTAACCATGTCAAGTGTGATGGAGTTTTCTATATACTCATACAAAATTATCCATCTATAAAACAAATTTTTTATTCATTTTTTACAGTGGTAAAATATTTCCCTTATATTTTTTGATCATGCAATTTTCATCCATATGGATAAAAACAAATCCTTTATACAACTTGTTAATATAATTACACAAATTCTAGACATTATAGAATCAATAGTTAATATTAAATCATGTTACATCTGATAAAAAATAGTGATATGAGGTGTAGTCCACCAAATTTGTTGGTCGGAGTGGATACTCAAGAGGGGGTGATTTGAGTTCCAATTAAAATTTTTGTTAAAAATATTTCTACTAAAATACCCCAAATTAAAAAGTAAGCTAAAGTGTATTTAATTTATAAAGATTTAAAGGTTTCAATTAGTTTATGAAAGATTGATTATTTCTCAGTTTACTTAATCTAAATATTAAGTAACTTTTGAAACTAACTTACTGTCTGAAAAAAGTTTTAAAAACATGCTAGTTTAACTATCAGAGTTACTTTAAAATAGATTTATATTTAATTTATTTAGCATTGGAATATTCAATAGAGTTCAAAAAAAATATGCATAGCAGTTTTTACCAAGTGGTTCAGTCTCAAGTTGAGACTTAGTCCTCTCAAACAATTTATATAAACTTTGATCCACACCCAGGATCGGGGTAAAACAACAATACACAAACTGTACATGTCCTATGACCTCTACCACAGTTCTTCGTGGGAAAACAAAAGAATAGCACATAGGCTATCCAGGTCACACTTTACCTCTACCACTATCCATAGTGGGATATAAGTTTATAGGGAAAAGATTGTGTGAGGATTTAGTAATCCTCAAGTTCAGCACAGGAGACAGTGTGTGTCAAAAAACTACAGAGCACACACACTACTCAAAATGAAAATAAATGAAACACAATAGAGATAAACAGATAGAGAAGTGTTTAGAATACTATATGTGTTTTGATTGAAGCTATGGACTCCTTGAATTGATGCAGATTAGGCTCTTAGTCCTTCTCTAGTTTTTTTCAAGAAGCAGAGTGTCGTTTTTGTATTTGACATCCAGGTACAGGTCGATCAGTCTGATCATATTGAGTTCATGTGAAATTGTTGAAGCTCTTTTCTCCTTCAATGTTAAGTTTCTATGGATTTAGTATGAATTCATTCTTCTTCTTTTATGTATAAAAGTCATTGTATATCTTCAGAATATTGTCTTTTATGTGCATTTAAAAACTGACTGATCACCACACCTCTTTAGTAGTTTGAGTCTCCCTTATATTGATTTCTCTCCAGCAATGGGAATGATTACCTTTTTACATATATGAGGTATGGTTCCAAAAATTCCAACCCCTATCATTAATTAATAGAAGGTGAATTAAAACCATCAAATATGACTATTTCTAAATAAACAAATATAAATAGAGATTAGTGAAATAGTTACTAGTATTCATCAGTAGATCTTAGTATCAGTGAGCATGTATCTGTATCTCTTCTGTATCGGTAACTGTTACTCTTTATAACAGTTTCTCTATGTATTGATAGCTCTTTCTATCAGTAGATCCTCTTATCGGTAGCTACTTTTTAATGGTATCTCTTTTGTAAAGGTATTTGTCTGTATCGGTGTTGTGTAATGGTAGCTGTCTGTCTGTATCAACAGACTTGTATCGGTAGACGTTGACTTTATGAATTGGTGGACTATGTATCTGTATCAGTGGACTTCCTATTGGTAGTTGTCTGTCTATCTGTTTGTATCGGTAAGTAGGTATATACCTGTGGACTTACTCTATCGGTAGGTCTGTATATTTAGGCTTGTGCATACCGGTATACTTATTCTATCGATAGATCTTCTTCTATCGGTAGCTGATATGCATATTGTGTACCTTATCTATATCAGTAGACTTCTGTACCATTTTAATTAGCCTTATCAGTAGCTGTGTATCTGTTGGTCTATATCAGTAACTATGTGCATACAGGTTGACTTATGCATACCAGTGGACTCTACACTTATCTATTCTATGAAAAACATATCCAGATTGATTTAGAATTATTTCAAAGTATGTATAAACATAGATAAACATTGATTAACATATTCGAATGATTATTTTTATATTTTTATCAACTCAATAATAGGATGTCATAGATTGAAAGAATTAATATATAGATAAACATTATTTGGGATTATCAAAACAGATTGAAACAAAATTGTGATTATCAAAATAGTTGAGGTCAACAAACTATATTTGGTAGAAAATAGTCATATCTAAAAACAATGTGGGATTGAATTTTCAACCAACAAATTTATCCAGAATTGGTCAACTATCACATATAATATAGATATATTAAATATTTTAACCATATATGTGTATGATATCTAGGAAAAATTTATCATATATCAAGCAACAATTGTTTACGTATCTATAAAAGTAAAGGACTATTATACGAGTAGGGCCTTGAAATGTTTAATTGTTTCATATTTTCCATAGTTTTGTTTAAATAATTATTTTCTAATAAAAATTATTTATTAAAAAAAATTGATCAAACAATTTAGAATCATACATACAAGTCTCTACAAAATCAAAAAAAATAAATAATTTTGAGAAAATACATATCATTTTTCAATTTATACCAATTTTACATCCTCAACAACCAGTGGAATGTAATAAAAAACTCAAAATTATCTTCAACCATTGAAAGAATATAAATAAGGCATAATATTTTCATCCTAATGATAAATAAATCATCATGTCGATTTACTAAATTAAGATAAATGAAATTGGTTAATATGATCAAAATATTGATGATAATTGATAATTCAATCTAATAAACTATCATAATAAAAACTAATATTTATTTATCTAAAAAATTTTGAGGAATAAATGTAAATTATAAAAGTAGGGATGATGTTTTGGAAAACTAATATCGCTATACCAATAAATATTTAGTTTCAAATATTTTAATCTATTCAACATATATTGCACTAATAAGCTGATAATAATTAACCTCCGATATTAATTTAAGGTGGCCTTTTTATATAGACGAATAATAGGTGATATCATTGAAATATTATCAATAGGTGATTTTCAAATAGTCCATGAAAGGGTTGATTATGCATTCATCTCTATAAAATGAAAATTCATTGAAATTGTTCATTAAATTACATTAATGTCATTTTCTCATTACATACTTTTATCCTAAAGGTATTACAATTAGAAATTGATTAAACCTTCTTCAATAATGAATTTTAATTTATTTCTTAAAATATAGTAACATTAATTTCAATACGAGTCAATCAGTTTGAATTATTAATATGTATTTTTTCACAAAGGGGAACTGAAATTTTGAAATTAATAATTATAGATAACATTGGAAATTTTAAATTTCTAGTGGAGTATAATAGTCTTTTATTTTAAAAAATCTTATAATGAATACGATATTTTTGTTACCTATAAAATTTTACTAATTTTAAATAGTAAATGTATTTCATAATTACTATATTAAATATTTATTTTTTCAATAATATTATTCACCTTATGTTTCCATGTTTTCTAATTTTTATAAGAATAACATATAATATATATTTTTTCAATGGAAATTATAACATAAAATCAACTTCTTGTTAATTTTTTAATATCTATTTTATAACTTATTTAATTTTAAAATAATCATATCACACTCAAAAAATAGAAATAACATACATTTATCAATTTTAATATTTTTATTTATGTTCTAAATAATGTTACAAAGTAATTTTTTATGATTTGATGCATATATAATTTTCAAAATGAAAATAATTATTAATAAAAATAAAAATAAAAAATATTTAATTTATGATTCTCTATTAAAAAAATATGATAAATAAAATCAGTATTATTAGAAGGAAAATTCATGAACTCAGCCCATGTTGATGTCCTTGATGTAGAAAAAACCTATTTGATTTAGAAATATTTCCAAATTCATGGATATGGATAAATTTTACACATAACCATGTTTCTAATCCGATATATTTAATTTAAATTAGTATTAAACTTTTTTGATTAGTTATGGTTCTTTAAAAAACAAAATTAATAAAAATTAAAAATGGATATTGTTTATTGATAAGGTATGAGGAGTTGAATCATCTCCTACATCCAATAATGACCTGTTTATAGCATAACTTTACTTGATATAACTAAATTTTATAAGTCAAATTATATATTTATTCAATAATAATTTTCATCACATTTAAAAAATTTCATGGATTTTTAAAATGAAATAAATTGTAAAAAAAATTAATGCTCTGTATTGTAGGTGGAAATTTATGAACTGATAAAAGAACACAACATGAACATTACATGTTCATGTTTCATGATTAATAAAAGCGTCAGGTTAGGTTTTATGGAAACTAATACCACCACTTGATCAATAACAAGATTATTTAAAGTATTATAATAAATTTCTAAATACTATTTAATAAAATATTTTTTTAACTAAATAGAAAAAACCTAAACATTAATATCTTATATAATTAATAATTTTTTTTCATTATAAGAATAATTTTGTGTAATTTAAATCTAACAATATTATTAAATAATATATATTTATTGAATAATTAAATAATATATAAATAATATTTCAATTGATTGTTGACATGAAACCCCTTTTAAAAAACAAACCAGGTTAGAGTTCCATATTTTGATAGGAGCATGAAATGCATGCACCCAACATGGAATGAATTCAAAGTATTACCTATTTTTAAAGGCTGGGGTTGAAGCTGAATTTTGTTATTAAACTAAATGCAACTTTAAAATGGGTAGAGGGAAACCAATTACATAGCCCAAACGACCAAGGACATGTTTACAGAAAACAAACCTTTGAAAGCCTATGTTTTTATCCCAAAGGGCCCTTCGGTGAACAGTACAACAATTGTACTTGGGCTACTACAGTTCCTGCTACAGTACCACCACCAATACAGTTACTATAACAGATCCTCTACCACTATGGTGTCACCATTGCTATAGTTCAACTGCTACTACATTACTGCTAATTTGATGCTACATTACCCCCATAAATTTGTTCCTGCTCGGATTAGATCCTAGGACTATTGAATGCCACGAAAGAGCCTATACCTCTTTGGTATTTTCATGTTGGCACAATATTCACTATTATAGAGAAGTACTTAAAACTTGTTATAAATTTATTTTTTTCTATGCTAAAAACACGCAGATTTTTCATAGCCCTTATATTATCTTGGAACTTTAATCGGTGCTAAAAATACACTAATAAAGGCATCTGTTATCAAAATCTAAAACCATTGTTAAAGGGTATCTTTTTCAGAACATATTAAAACAAAAAATAAAGTGTTTTATATTATATGAATTTTTTCACCCTGAAAAATCATGCCTTCAACAGTGCTTGTTTTAGTGTTGATGAAGCCTCGTTTTATTAGTGCTAATGACAGCACTATACAAAAAAATGATTTTATTAATATTACACCTTGCACATAAAAACAATTTCCATCTATATTATAGTGTTATTTTCTATATAACTTTAATTTTTTTGGTGCTAAAGAAAACATAAAAAATTGAAATCTCTTTTAAAATATTACAGTTTTCATAAAAAAATTACATTTAAATTTCACTGCTATTTCAATAAAAATATTTCATTCAAAAAAATTTATTTAATACAATAATAATGATGTAAAAGTCAATTAGTGAAAAAATAAAACCATTATAAAAATAAAACTCTCACAAATGGCCTTATATAATGATCGACCCAAACATGTACAGATGAAGTGTATTCCTGAAATAAAATCTATGCTTGTTTTAGTAATATAAAATAAAAAATAGAATCATATAATAATTTAAATGTTACATAATCATTTATAAATTATAATTGGAATGATAGTTGGTTACATCATATAAGTGATAATTAAATAGTTAGTTTGGATAATGTATAGGGAAAATCAATGTCATTTCTATTTATTTAGATTATGTGATGCACATTTAGAACTAAATTATATCTTTTAAATGAAAACATATATTTTAGGTAATACAAGAAACTAAGTGTTATAGATTTGTGTGTGATTAATTTCTATATTACACTAAATAATTATAAAAAATATCTATATATATCAAGGCAATCAGATCCAGTCATATTTTCTCAAGCCTGAGTATTATACTCTAAGATTCCCATCCTTTAATTAAATATTCACATTAAAATATGATCTGGTTTATTAATCCTCACACACATCCACTTATTAGTAACAACATGGTTCACTCTTTCAGTCATCATGTAAACGTCCTCCTATGAAAAATTGATCTGGAAACCCTCTTCCATAATTTATTCCTTATGTATAATAAAACCGGATGATTATTCATCATGTTATACCTCCAAGTTGATGATTCCTCTTATGAAAGTCTCATTTTGATTATCACCATTGATAACCATTGCTAAATCATGAGCGGCTACTGAACTCTTATTAACAGTTCTAGGCATATTGGAATAGTCCCTTCAGGGTCAAAATTTTTAACCATAAAAAATGCGATTCTCTCCCCATCAATAATAGGATGATTTTATTTTTAGACTAATGATTTCATATATTTTTTATTAGTGGTATCTGATAAAATAGTTATCACACATATGTGGGGGATATCCAATTTTCCCCTACATGGAAGTATAATTGGTCATTCACTAAATCCTCTACTACATTGATGGGATACACTCCAATTACCTATCATGATAAAATTCACTATCCAACCACTTATCCATAATCATTAAAAACATCATTTAGTATCAACGTAACAATATTACAATTATCTTATTCAAAATAACTTGCATCCACTTAATGATCACAAGATGGCACACCATGTAAGGTCACACCCTTAAACATTTATAAATCTTGAGTTAAGTCACTAATTTTATATTATTTAAATTGTGAGTATCATTTGAATTATTTATATTCCTATAATTAGTTTATTAGTGACAAATAACAAAAAGCATAGAAACAAAATGTGTACACTTCTAACAGTATCCATTTCATTCATAAAATAGAAACATTTAACATTAAACATGGTTTCTTTTCATGTTTAATCATTATAAATTTTTATGGATCTCATACATGACCATATTCCCACTTAAATAATATGAAAAAACATTTCAAAATATTGAATTAGCACCAAATTATTATTAATGGTGACACATAGAAGGAACAGTATAATTTTGTGAAAACATGTAAAACATGAATACTTTATCATTTATTAATATTTTTCACTATTATAAAATTATAAATAATTAACTAAAATACATTTCGTAGACATTTTATAATCATAATATTCCAATAAAACCCATTTAAATCATATATAATGCATAATGGTATATTGATACATGATCATATATAAACAGAATAACCTTGTTGTCAAATTCAACTCATCTCACTCTTACAAATGGAATATCCATACAACCGACTTGCATATCATATTAATATGAGATCAATTATAGAGATCACCCTTCGTATAGGCTATATCGGCCTCACCTATGAGCTATAATGGGAATAAACCCTTTGGGTGAGCTATATCAGGCTCACCCATTTCATATAATTCTCAATTTCCATTACATAAGAATAACACATAAAATATCTCACTAATAAAATTTAATTTCTAAAAAAGATAAGAAATTTCAAAATAGTGACAAAATCATTTCATTTAAATACCATTTTAGATATAAAATTACATGTAAAATGGAATAATTGATGAATGTTTCTTTTAAAAACATTAAGGATTATAGAGGATGTAAAATGCCCAATAAGGATCACGACGAAGGATAAGTTGTTGCCTCTGTATATGTTAAAAAAAATTCCAATATCCATTTGTAAAGAGAGTCAAACACTCCATATAGAAATATTATTTTTGAATAAATTTTAATTCGATTCAAATTATAGGTAAAATTTCTGCTAAATTCATTTAACAAATTTATAATAAAAATGTAAAATAATATCATGAATATTGACATGGAGAAAAATATTTTATAGATAAATATTAAATCATTCAAATAATACCATACCAATTTGAACATTTAAATAATAATCCACATGAACATTTTTCTAAAAATTAAATAACATAAGGATATATAAAATATTTTTTTGAATTTTAATATTGGATTTAAATACATTTTATATAATAATAAATGTACATATCATTTATAAATTCCTCAACGAAAGGTGTTGGAGACGAAATCCATCACTATGAGTATGATTCATCACGTATGTTCTTTGTCATCCAAAATAATAATCTTGGGTTAACTATTTTCATTATTAGAATATTTTTCATTTAATTATTCAATTTATATCACTTAATACTACATCATAACTTTTACTTAATTATTTATACTCATGTCAGAAATTTTTTCAATATTCGGCCCTTGAGTTCAAAATGATATTAGTATGATGTAAATAGTCAAAATGGTTATGATTCCCTCATATATTGAATAATATTTATGATCTGTTAATTAATTTTATATATAAATTATTAATTTATACCAATTCATTAAATACATATATGAAAACTAAACAACATTACAATCATGGAGATGGTAAGCCGTACGTATGAATGAGTAATGTTTCCTTTTTTCAATGATAATTTTCGTAAGAATGTAAGTATTATTTTTCCATTAGAGAATGATAATAATTTAATTAATATCATTTTAATAATTTAAATAAACTTATCTATATTATCCAAGTGATGTGTTGATAAAATCGAATCATGTTGCTTTGTGGGGGTGATAGTTCACCTGGACGCACGAACGACATTATAATTGTTAAGTGCATGGAAAGTAAGAACATTATTGATATATTATTCTCTTATAATGATAAATATGTCATGAATATAAAATATTATCATTAATTCAACCATTATAACTAGTCTTAAGATATGGTTACAGAAAATGAATTATATCGGTTTGTGGATGTGATAGTTCAGACATATGCACAAAAAATTAATTCATTTACATTTTGATGGAATAGTAGAAATATTCAGGGGATGATATTAAAAAAATAACATATTAGTATATTTAATATAATTTAGATGTTATTTAATCATTTTTGAATGATATTTTATGGAATATAAAGATCAAATAAAATGAAAACACTTAATTAAAAGTGTTGTCATCCAATGGATGATTCCCTTTGATTAATATCTTAACACTTGTAGGGTGGCTTTTCATCCTAAAAAAGAATTCCATAATTTGGTAGGGATTCTATTAATGCGTTTTTAAAGATATTTTCTAAACAAAATGGTTTTTTATGTGTATAGAAAATAGATGAATGGGTTCCCATTTATAGGAGAGGGGAGGTCCACTTTTAGAATTACTAAAAGTATTAATATAATATAAATTATATTTCTATTCCAAATAAGTCCCAATTGTTTTATTATAATATAATATGAGAATATTTAGAAATAAACTCATAAAATAATTTTAATAAATGTATTGATATTATTTTATACCTTAACTTTTTGTTCAACACTTTTTAACTCTTACTATTTTATCAAGTAATTTACACTTTCAGTGTTAAAATAATTACCATAACAAGACAAACGACCACTCAATGTGTCCTTAAGGAAATATCTATAATTATATAAAATGTTTGGGCTATTATTATATTTTTATATTTTTTAAAAAATTTCATAAATATTTTCTTTTGAAAAAAGCCATTAGTTTCAATTTTGACATTATTCATTTCTTTACCTTTTATATTTAAATAATTTCAAGATATAGTCAAAAAAAATATTTTAAAAAGTCACTAGTATGTAAATTTAATCCCAAAAAAATTGGATGGCATAAATCAGGTCAAATTATATTTATTTAAATATTTATAATATATTTTATTTGATTCATTCATTAATTTAGCAATTACTGCATCATCATTAAGAAACCACTTAATTTAAATATTTATTTACTAAAAATTATACATAAATTTAAATTATGTAACTAATATTTTTATAATTGTAAATACTATGTTTTAATAAATAGATCACCTATATAACCCCATTTCAAAAATACATTACCATTTAAAAATAAAAGTGTAAACAATTGACTATTCATTGAATATAATATTGTAAATGCATTAATGTTATAGAAGATTCTCTATGTGGTCCGTGAAAATACCAAATGATTCTCTTAGTTGAAATAAACTCAAAAAATTAAATTATGAAATTTTTTTATGGAAGTTTAAAATTTTAATAATATAATGATTACCTTTAATTATTTGATCTACACATAACTATGGTAATAACATTTTTTACTAAAATTACTATTCATAATTTAAAAAAATAAAAGAAAAATTTTACAAAATTGGGACCTTATGATTCCAAATATGGAAACTTTTTTTGCAAATTCATAACCCATGATTGGAATAAATTAATTAAAATTTAATCATGGTGATGGAATAAGAAAACAAGTTTTTCAAATGTAACGTTCAAAAGTTGACATATTTTTTATATTCAATTTATATGTGAAATGGATTGCAATGACCTATATTGGTTAAAGGATAAAAATTATATGTCATTATAATTTAAGTCCCATTAAAATTAAAATATTAAAATATATATGAATTACATGAAAAATGATGTTTTGAATTAAAATTCAGTATTTTTACTAATTCATTAAAATATAAAATTCGTCATAAAATTTAAAAAAAATCAATGAAATACATTTTGGTGTCCCTATTTCAAACAAGTTGTTTATTTTTTAAAATATAAATGAAAAAAGTGTATAAATATGTTTAAAATAGGTGCACCAAAAAAAGGTGATAAAACATCATTTTTAGAGAAATACTCCTTATATCCATAAAAATGATTTTATTTTTATATCATATTTATAAGACATATAAGAAGAATTTTAAAAATTATACTGAATTTATATTTAATTATTATAATCCAACAATAGTGGTTTTATTATTTTATAGACTCAATTATTCTCATTTCAGTAGTTATTCACAAAAACATATCCTTTATATTCAATTACTGTTTATGTCCATTTCTAATTAATTTGGAAACCAATGAATCATTATATAAACATTTTTAAACCATATTTAAACTATTTAGTTTATAATTTGTATTCCCTATATTCTAATATCTACTATATTAATTAAAAATTTTATGTTTTTCATTTAAGATAAATGTGGTGTGTCATGTATTCTATTGAACATAGTGGTTCTTTTTTAAAACATGGGATGTTACATTCACCCCATTAATAAATTTATTCCTCACAATTTTAACTCAAGATATAAAACTACATTTTTGACATTTAAAAATACATTTCTTTAAATCCCACATCAAAAAAATTATTAATAATTATTCTACTATAAAAGAATATAATGAATGTACAATGGTCACCTGAGATAACACATACTAGGGTTCCATATAAAAAGACATGGACATGGAAAAAAATCACCATCATGTTTTGATGAAGATTTATAGATAACATGTTCAACGGGATGTTAATAATCACAAAACTATAAACCTATGATTGTATAAAATTTCATTGGTTTTTTACTATAGAAAAATAAATAAATAATTTTTTTCATTCAATGTAATTTTAATAATGTTTTCTAATTACTTTAATATCTATTGAAAAAAGTAAATATAATTACTTGATATATTTATATAAACCCATGTTAATCCACAAAAAATTCTATAATTATGATATATATGCCTAAAAATAAACATAGTAATCAATGATCACAAAAAACATAAAGGTTATCAGTACCATATAAGTCATTACCAAAAGTAAAGGCGTATTTCACATTAAAAAACATTATATAAACATTACCAAACAAAACATATCTCATAAATATCCTTGAAAACATATTATCACATCACAAAAAACATCATAAGTTGTGTCTAAAACCTTGAACTTATTTTTATCCTTATATAAATATTGGGCTCTCAAAATATTCCATCACATCAATTGATGTCTGAATACCAATTGTATTAGCAACAAAAGATTTTCAAGAAGCTTTTTGTTTCTGATAATAATGATTTTATCCATGTGCACCTAACTTTGAACACATATTTACAAAACTTCCTAACGCTTTGTAGATAAAAATCTTATTTTATTCTAGTTGTCTGTAATCTCATTGTTGGATTGTGCTAGACCTTTTTCCATACTGTCCTGATCCTTAGGACCAGACATAACAAACTAATAACACATTATATATGCATATATACATTCCATAAAATGAATTTTACCACAGTTGAAACAATTTTTTGCTTACATTGATTATTATTAGTTGGTTTCTTCTCCATTTCGTACCACCTTGACCATTTCATACTCTTATAATATTGTGTCATGTATGATTCAGAAAACTATATTTCAATATTCTCAGCAGAAAAAACCACTTTCTCATACCTTTTAATTTTTTGTCAGGCTAAATATCTTGTTTAAAATGGTTTTAATCCTAATTAAAATACATTAATTTAATTTTCAATGACTTGAATAATATTTAGGACATACCAAGATAATCTTGTGATGTTCACTTCATACACGGAAATTGAATTATCATCGATTTCTTTTAATTCCAAGAACTAATTCTACATCCTAAGTAAACAACATTAGGTTAGTTTTTCTCAAGGAAAATATCCTTATATGTTTCCAATTTGATGAAATCCTGATTTTTTTCTCTAATATTATTAATTAATGACCACCATCGATCAGCTTCACTGCCAAAACGATAGTTGGAAAGAGTGTCCTTTTAATGTTCCAAACATCTCATGACATCAAATATATTCTCTTGGAAATTGCTCCATCCATTAGCTACCCCTCAATCAGATGATCCTTTTAATTATGGGGGATGTTTCCTTACAAATGATTCCACTACAAAAATATTACTCTATGGTTGAATTGGATAATCTCATTAATTTATTACTCCATCATTTGTAGTCTATTTCAACTGATCCATCACACTAACAAGCTGACTAGATCAGATTATGACCACCTTATGATGTTTATTTGGATGTTTTTTCCCCTCTATTCCTTCCCATTACATCCATCTAATTTCATCTATAGAAAACCATTCAAAATAAATATAGTGTAGATGAATTAATAAGGTAATATTAAAATGGTCCATCATCTCAACATAACCATAATGTAATGTAAAATCCATTATGGGCATGCCCCTAACACTATCTGAACCTCTAATGTTATCTAAACCACCATATGATACCAACAGTAATACCCAACCTCAAACATTACTTAATCTTAAGATAAGTCTATAATTTTAAATTATTTCACATTGAGGATTGTATCAAGTTTATATATTTAGATATATAGGTAAAAACTCATACATAACAATACCATAAAAATTAAAATTTGACACTTCCAATAGTATACATTTCATTCATAAAACAAAAACATTTAAAATGAAACATGGTTTTTTTAATTTTTAAAAATAATAACTTTTCTTTGATTCCATCAGTGACTCAATTCTCTTATAAATCCCATAAAACAAATTATAAAACATAGGATGAGAAAAAAAAAATTATTAAGGGTTACACATAGAAGGAAAAATATCTGTTTTGTGAGAACATGTAAAACATAAATACTTTATAATAAAGCAATATTTTTCCCCATTAATAAGTAGTTAATAATTTTCTAAAAAAAATTTGAATCCTTTATGTTATAATAAGATTTCCATAAATTCCATATCAAGAATATATAAAACATAATTGTAACTTGAGAAATAATCATACTTAAATGTAATAATCATGTGGTTGAGTACGATACACATCACTCTTACTAATTTAATTTCCAAACTAACTACTTCCATGTCCAATGAATTGGAGATCTATAATGGAGATCACCAGTCCTATAATTATATCAGGCTCTCCCATGTTAAATAATATTGATAATACCGTCGTATAAGTTTTATAGGGCTCACCAATTTCACATGATCTTAAAGTACCAATACATATTCGTAACACATAATATATTTGACTCATAAAATTTCATTTTAAATCAAAAGAAACCATTTCATGGTATTGAAATAACCATTCCATTTTCAAAACAATTTTCTATATCAAATTACCCAAAAAGGAAATAATTTATCTCTTTTTTAAAAACAATTATTGAGGAATTTAGAGGAATCCCAAGATGAAATAACAGTCACAATATAGGAGAGGTTATTATCATCTTATACGTTAAAAATACATTATTTTTTCATTTTTAAGAAATTCATGCACTCCATATAGAAAGATTTCATTTAAAAACATCTTATTTTAATTCCAAATATCGATAAAAAGTCCTCTAATATATTTTAATATATTTATAATAAATATGTAAAATAATATCATGAATATTTAAATATATCAAAATATTGGTCAAATAAATATTTAATCTTTCAATGTGCCCCGTACCTCATTGATCATTCAAATTATAAGAAACATGAACATTTAACAAATAATTAAATAAAATAAGGATATATAAAATCTTGATATGAATTGTCAATGTGGGTAAATATACACTTTATAAAATAATAAAGGCTCATATCATTAAGAAATTCCTCAAAGAATGGATTTTGAGATGAAATCATGTACCTTGTGTCCGATTCATCATGTATGTTCTTTATCATCATGAATTATAAACCTAGGTTAATTATTTACTTTATTTTGAACAGTTTTCATGTTTATTATTTATTATATATCACTTATAACAATGTTATAACTTTTACTTAATTGTTTATGTTTGTGTCGAACATGTTTTTGATATTCGGTACAAGAGTTCAAAATGAAATTGGTATAATGTCAATAGTCAATATAGTCACGACTCCATCGTCTATAGAATAATATTCATGATATAATAATATATTTTATATATCAATTATATTTTTAGATTCATTCTAAATATATGGATATGAATACTGAACAATTTTACAATCATGGGGATTGTAAGTTGTACGTACGCATGGGTAAAATTTCCATTTTATAATAATCATTTTGGATATAAGTTATGTATTATTTTTTTATTTACAGAATTTTTAGAATTTAATTATTATCATACTAATCATTTAAATATACTTATTTATATTATCAATGTTATGTAGTGATTAATTATGTATCACATCGCTTCATGGATGTAATGGTTCACACGTAAGCACAAACGATGTTGTCATTTTTATTTTCATGAAATGTAAGAAAATAATTGATATATTATTCACATATAGTGATTAATATGTCATTAATATCACATAATACCATTAATTACATCATTATAAACAGTATTTAGTAATGGTTATGGAGAATAAATTATATCTATTCGTGGATATGATAATTCACACGTACGCACAAATGATTAAATAATTTCCAATTTAATGGAATAAGACATGGATTTAGGTGATGATATTAAGATATTAAAATATATTTTTATTGAGGATTAAATATTTATTATTTTATCCTGGATAGAGTATATTTAAATAATGATGATGAGTAATTTAAATAGAAAAACATAATTAAAAATGTTACCTTCCTCCAAACGATCGCCTTTGATTATCCCCATAACACCTCTAGGGAGAGTGTTTTTCCTGAAATAAGGCCTCAATAATGTGGTTAGGGATTATAGGAATGATTTTGGACATATCTTATCTAATAAAATTGGTTTTTATGTGTAATGGATAGATATTAATGGCTTCCCTTTTATAGGATAGAGGATGGGCACTATTAGAATTATATAAACTATTAAATTAACATAAATTAATTTTATATTTAATATTTCCCCAAATTATTATATATATAATATAAGATGATGATTTTTTTAAATAATCTAATTAAATTATTTTTGGATATTTATTGAATTTATTTTAAACCATACTTTTTTAACTCTTCTAAATTCTTACCGTTTTATCAAGTTATTTACACGTTGAGGGTTAAAATAATTACAATAACATATCAAATGACCAATAGATGATACATTATTGAAATTTTTAGGCTTTTTAATCTTCGATTCTGAATCATAATTTTTTTAAAAAATTATATCATTTAATAAAATATTTTATATTTTAAAATAGCATTAGTATAAGTACTCAGCCTTATAACATTACAAAATATTGACTTAAATGAATAATTCACATTGAAAATCTTTTCGGGTTTAGATATTTAGAGAATTATCCATAAATATTACATATCAAAAGATTAAAAAGTATACACTACTACTCAATATTCATTTTTCATAAAATAAAACTCTTAAAAAGAAACATGTCACGTTCCTTATTTTAGACAACATGACTTTTCCTTGATCCCATCATTGACCCTATTCATCTTTATGTCCTATGGAAAACATTTAAAATACATGGGATGAGCATAAAATTCTCAGTAAGGGTTATAAAATAAGGAAGGAAAACATTATCCCATCAATAACTACAAATAATGAAACTATATTTTTTAATCATAACATACCTTACGAAATCATAAGATTTATGAATAACACACACAAATCAAAAATCATAAAGGCAACTTATGGCATCCATATCAATCTAATAGTGTAGTTATCATAGATATATAGGGAGTTACACTTGGAATAACCATCATAATATATTCCCTAAATATCTTAGGAGAAACATCACGTTTACCTCCATCACGTGAACCAATGCACTGGAGAGCTATCTCGGGCTCACCCACCATAGGTTTATCACGGAACCACCTGTATATGTGAAAAAATTCCCAATAACCATAACATAATCATAAGACATATCACGTGTATAAAGGAAAGATAACATTTCTACATTCCAATATATCAAATCAAGATATTTAAATAAACAATGCTTTATCAAATCATTTTCAAATCCATATAAAAATATATTTTTGAATCAAAGTGTACCATGCCAATTTGAACATTTTAAATGAAATATCATTTGAAAAAATTAATCTACATAAAGATTAATTCTAAAAACCATTTTTAAAACACATAAATTAAAGATAAATATTTAGATGAATAAATCATTAAATCATTAAAAATGATATTTTTGTTAATGTGTTTTTTAACAAAAAGAGTGATGCTTGAATACAAATAAATGAGGAATAACATTTAATCAGAACATTTTAATATCATGATAATAAAGGTATTCTTGATATAATATGACAAAGGACAGAATATAAACCATATAAGAGTGAATTCGGGCATAACAACCATGAATTCTCAGTAGAAAAGTAAATTGAGATAAAATCCAATATAAAGATGGTACCCTTAAATTAAGGAAAATAAATCAAATAATTATGTGTGACTAAAATAAATACACCCAATATAAGTGTATATTAAGTGTATAATAGTCATAGGTCATTCACACATATTCACAGGACGAGATATTCAAGAAGTACAAGTTGAACCGAATGAACTAAAATTGGGTTAAGAAGTTCCCTTGTAAATATTTGATAGCCTAACAACATCACATTATAATTTAGAAAATAATTTTATGAGACAAAAAGGGTATCTTATCACTTGAAAATAATTTTCACTTCAATAATGATATATAATAACATATCCTAATATAATAATATGTAAATTAAAAGACATAACAAAAATATGACTTTTAAAAAGAGGAGGGTGAAAGGATCCCTTGCCAATTTAGTATCTTACAAAACATATGCCACATGAAAGAAGGATCATAAAATAAAGATGTAAATACTCATAAATGAATTTCTATTACACATATAGTAAAATCACGGGCACTACATACACCACAAAAAGGATATAGTGGAAATTATAGCATGAATCTCGCTGATATAAAAAGTGAGATAAAACCTTTTACCACGTTTAAACAACTAAGTCATATTACCAAGAGTTAATAAAAACCAAATGAATCATAGGATACCATGAATTTAATAATAATAATGATAATATATATCAAATTGCAGTACACAATACAGCCCTTGAATTTAATAAGTGGTGAACAATGAAAATCTCATGAAATTAAAAGTGAGATAAGAAAATCCCTTACCTCGTTGACAGACTTGACCCGTTCCTTCTTTAAACTGATGAATAATAAACTAATGATAATATCTATTTTCTAAAGAACATTTTTTAAAGTTTATTATTCCTTTCATATTACTTATTACCATGATATAAACATTATGTAAACATTTATGTTAATAATGGTTGTTTGGTCGATATTTGGTACTTGAGTAAAAAAAATGAACACCTTATAATTACATGTTCTTCATGTGGTAATATATACATTATCTTAAGAATGATATTAATGATTTAGATATCATATATATCATATATATCCATTATATACATGTATTTATAATAGTTCATAATGCATAGAGTTAAGAAATGAAATACATCGTTCATGTAGACAGTAAGGCGTATGTATGCATGAACGATACTTCCATTTCAATTTAGTATTAAAATGTAATTTAAAACATGATGATATGTAGTTATATTATAATTATAGTATAATATAATATAGAATATTATTATCTTAATCTTTTATATGTCCCACGTAAGGCATTAACGAGTCATATCACTTTGAGTGGGTGATAGTCAGCACTTCCTCTAATGAGATTATCGCATTTACCCACTATGGACACCATAATGTATTTATATAAATGAAAAACTAAAAAATAAAAAAGAAAAATAAAACATAATATATATAATATATAAATACAGTGCCATCATAATGGTCACCATGATACACGGTTGGAGATATTTGAACAATCATCATTTCATGAGACGTTAGTTTTCCATCCACAGAAACATTATGTTCTTCACCCATTAGATGGAGGTGTGTGTGAATTTAGTTAGAATACTTCACATAACAAAATCCTAGTATATTGAGGATACTGTTTTTTTACAAAATAATGTAATGAAAATATTTTAGGGGTTAGAGAAGTAAAATTTTAAAAATAGTTGAAGAGAAATTGTTACCTTTAATTTGGGTAATTCCCTTTTGTTTGAACCAAAGGACTTCTTTGACTTGCCTTCTGCCTAAGATAAGGCTTTTAGGAGTAGTATATGAATGTAGGGAGATTAATTGTTCAGAGGTTGGATGAAACAAATAGCTTTAGAGGTGTGAGGAATTGGTTATAAGTGGTCTCTTTTTATAAGGGGGGAGGGGCTCTTTAGGAAAGTGTGATAATATTATTTTATTATATAATGATATTCAGTTTCTAAATGTCCACATATCATTAAATTAAAATATAATATGACTCATAGTCGAAATAATATCATCCAACAGGAATTGGATAGGTTTTTTATGTTTTTTTTAATATATATAATCTTATTTATTTAAATCATTTATTAATGAGTTAAAAACTGCATCATTATTGTGTCATAATTAATTAAATTTATTTGATGTCTAAAAATTATAAAACAATTACCATGATGTAGGAACTATTTTTTTTATTTCTAATGAATATTTATTGCTTGAAATAAAAATTATATAACATCATGTAAAAATTAATTTACCAAATGATATTTGTTTGTGTCATTTTTTCCTTTACATTAAATTAATTAATCTAAAGTGTCATTATCATTCATAAGTGGCTTCATGGGGTCCCTAAATAGACCCAAAGATGTCCCTGGTCGTCCATTACTCATACAATAAGGTTAGGACATGTTTTAAGGTAATTTTAAATTATTATAATATTCCTTTTACCTTGAATTTCCCTATTTATCTTTAACTCCGAAAAATAAAAGTCAAATGTTTCTATTCACCAAAAATTATTTTCATCTTATTGAACCACATTTTACTTGATGATAACAACCATGTATGTCATATTTTTAAAATTCAATTAAATGTAGCGGTAAAATTTCATTTAAATGAAAAAGTCAGTTTTTTAACTACAACTAAGTGGTTACACTATTCATCAAAAATTGAAGTTTTTCAAAAAAATTCAAAAAATTCAGCCTAAGATATATTTGATATTCTGAATTCAAAAATTATGTCTATTTTAATGAATTCTAAACAACTAAGTGGCATTAAATAATTTTAAAATTAATTCATGTTATCAAAACAAATAGTGGGTTTTTATGAAACAATAATTATCAAAAGATTGATACATATTTTTGTCAAATTTCAAAGTAAAATTAATTACAGTGACCAAAATTGGATTAAATGGTAAAAATCTATTCTAATTACACATTAAAACCAATTAAAAAGATAATATAACAATATAAATAAGTTATATTTAAAGGTACTTTTGAATTAAAATACAATATTTTTCACTATTCATTAAAAATTGAACTTTATCAGAAAAATACCAAAAAATTACCCAAAATAAAATTTAATGTCCCCATTCTAAATAATGATTTAATTTGGTCAATTAAAAAAAATTATGTGAAAAAAACTATATTTAAAGGGGGATCTCTATTAAAAGGCGTTAAATCGACCTTTTAATGTAAATTATGCATAAAATTAGATTCATTCACATTTTAAGCCTCTAAATTTTATTGGATAAATTTAAATACATTTAACCAACATGTATAATAATATTGTAGTTAGTTTGGTTCATTACCTCTAATACAACGACTAGGATTTAACTACCATTTAAAATAATAATATTATATTATTAGTGTGCAACGTACGATTTCAAAGAAACCCGTTGTTGCGTATCGGGTACGCTATCGAAAATAGAAATCCCGTTAAAGTAAAAATAATATTTAATTTTCAAATATTAATAAATATGAAAATGTCATATTCTTCATTTATCTGGGATTTTACATCCTTCCCCCCTTTTTAGAATTTTTTCCTCGCAATTTTAAAATTGTGGTCAGGAACTTCATTGAAATCCCCACATAGAAAAAGGAGTCAATAAAACTATCAATTTAAAATAACGGAAGAGAAGTACGCAGGTTACCCGAGACAATAGGTACAAGGATTCCATGAAAACATGGATATTGAGGAGAAAAAAACCATCATGTTCTGCAGGAGAGTGATCGAATACATGTTTTGGAGAAAGTTAACCACCAGAAAATCACAAACTTGTGATGGGTTAAATAGTCTTTGATTCTCCAATAAGAAAATATAACAGACATGGTTTTTGTTTTAAGTTACTTTTCATTGAGCAATTTATATATGATCATAACTAAAAACATAAGGAAATATACTTACTTGTCATGTAGACATTCATCTTTTACTATATTTCTAACACAAACTCATATTTTCTCCAAACGATGAGTATTTAGGAGGAATGTTTTTTCACATTAAGAGTGTTATAATCAACTTCGAGAGAATCGCATAATCCACAAAAGATGAACTATATATTTCTCATTAATTAGACCTTAACCAAAATTGAAATGGTTAGCATCATATTAGATAATCCCCAAAAAGGATAATCTTTTACAAAAAGAAAAACTACTCTTAATCTATAAAATTTGTCAAAAAAAACTCAAAGATCAATAAAGACCATTCAATAAATATCTGCCTATAAATTTTTTCAAAGTAATACAAACTAAGATTGTAACCCAAATCTCAAAAGGATCTAATCACATAGTCTTCCAAGATAAATCATAACATTTATCTCCAAATAACATCAGTTACTCATAAAGTCTCATATTGAAAAGTAATTAACCCTATCACATATCCTCCATGATAGGTTAATAATTTCCATATATAACCCAAAATAGACTTATTCATGATTCATAAAATCATCTAACTAAAAATAATTAGTCATAAAAACTATGTACATCACGTAGGCCAGTGGTATGTGATAAATACCAGTCACACATTGGTTGTGGGTTCGATTCCTGCAGCATTGTCTGACATGACGGGTTGTCACACGGTCCGCGTGTTGTCCTTTTTCAAAAAATATATAATTTTATAGAATTCCCAAAAAGAGAAAAATTTATCAAAAATAACTATAACATATTTTATCCATGATGGTTTTCTAATAACTTTCAATTTTCATCCCAAAAAATATATTAACCTATAATTTCCTCAAATTCAAGGATCATATAAACCCAAATGGTTCTTTATAACTATAACCACAAAATAAAAGATAATTATTCCTTGAATAAAATTTTCATATATCAAACATCAGGGTCAAACATACTATAAAAATTCTTATAATGTAATTCCCATTATCAAAGGATCCTTAATACTCTTAAGCATTTCACCATCCTAATATCTACCATAACTCTTAAATCCCTTATATGTTGACTTCTTACTCATTCAACATTCTTCATGATCCATTAACCATTCCTTTTCAACTTATTATGAAATACTTATTTCCTACAAACATAATCATGAATCATATACTAATATTTAATAATATCCAAACATATGTTAAGAAATAATCCATACCATTCATTGGTCATTGTCATTTTCTTCATTCCCAATCAGAATGGAACTAGGTATTGGTAAAAAAAAATATATGTATGATCCTGGTGATCCCATTCCCAATAATTCTTCATAGGACATGTGTTTTTATAATGACAAGGCACACCACATTTAAAACATTCAAATGATCCCTCAGAAAGAAATTATTTCCCTTTTTTAGAGTCAATTAGATGCTTCCTTTTTCCATGGCAGGTTATTGATTTATGACCTTCATTTACATATCTATATCATCTTCTTCTCCCATTGAAACATTTTCCTAGGTGTTTCTTTCCACATCCTTGACACATAGGTTTTTGAACATACATACCTTTATTATTATTACCTGAACTTCTTTGGGGATTTTTTTCTCGCATATACTATGCCTTATAAAATCACCAAGGTTCAAGTGGTAAATCATGACTCAAGATAGTTGGATGAGAATAACCACAAGAGTTATCATTGCAGCTCCTATTTCATTCAATAGCTAATTCAGAAAACTGTCATATTTTTCTCCACATCCATTGTTAATTTGATGCCTCCTAGATCCATCCATTGACTAAAACCAGAAAGATAAGTGTGAGTATATTATTAAAATCATCTTATGATATCTTATAAGGAGGGTAAATACTATGATATAAGTTTTCTTGTTATCATAAATACATTCACTTTATCTAAAAAACTATGACTCTTTCTGAAATCTTAACCATTATGGTAATGTCACTTATGCTTAAAGAACACTCTGACCTCTAAAGTTATCTAAACCTCCCTCTGATTCAAACTCTAAGGACTCTGCCTTATAACATTACATAATATTGAATTGAATGAATAATTCACATTGAAGATCTTTTCAGGATTAGAGTCTTATAGAATTAGGCCATAACTATTACATCTCAAAAGATTACAAAGTAGACAGTACTATTGAGTATCCATTTTTAATAAAATAAAACTCTTAAAAAAGCATGTCTAGTTCCATATTTTAGTCAGCATGACTTTTCCTTGATCCCATCATTGACCATATTCGTTTTTATGTCTAGTGGAAAGCATTTCAAAAACATGGGATGAGCATAAAAAGGTCAGTAAGGGTTATAAAATACGGTAGGAAATCATTATCCCATCCAAAAATACAAATGAATGAAACTATATTTTTCAATCATAACATACCTTAAGAAATCCTATGATTTATTAATAACACACAAAAATCATCAATCATAAAGGTTACTTATGAAATCCAAATCAAAATTACATTATAGCTATCACAGCTACATATGTATATACACTTGGAATACCAATCACAGTATATTCCCTAAATCTTTTAGAAGAAACATCACGTTTACCTCTTTCATGATACCCAATGCATTGGAGAGCTATCGCGGGATCACCTGCCCTAAGTTTATCACAGAACAACCCGTATATGTAATGAAATGCCCAATAACAATAAAATTATCATAACACATATCAAAAGTATAAAGGAAAGTTAACATTTCCACATTTCAATATATCAAATGAAGATATTGTCACGACCCGTCCTCGGGCCCCGTGCCGTGACTACCCCAAGCCCGCCTTCCATAGGCCAGGGGGGTGGCGACTAGCACCAAAGGCGTAAATCCCGATAACTGGGAAGGCATTGCCTTTATAAAGGTAAACAAAACACCAAAGAGTACAAGCGGAAGTAAAACACTATGTAAAACAGAAACAAGCTGTGCTGAATGTAAACGGGGCCGGAAATACAAGCCCAACTGTAAAGTACAAGGAAAAAGATAAAAGCCGAAAGGTGACAAGCAGCTCTTGGATCGTCCACCAAGGATCCTAACTGAAGGGTAGGTACAGATAGAGTAGCTCTTGGATTTTCCACTACGGGTCCTACTTGAAGGGTATGTACAAATAGCCTCTACATCGCTCTCACCTGTCAACCTCCTCGAGTGTTGCCTCGCCATGAAGTCCATCTCTGGATACTGACTCGTCGTGTAGTCCAACTTTGGGTACCATCCAGTCCTCGAACACTTGGCCTCCGTCAGAACAGCCCGTCATCTGCAACCAACACAACGAGGTGCGGGCATAGCCCGGGCAGGGGTGAGTATAACGATACTCAGTAGGGACCATGAGACCCTCAAGGTCTCACAAAAACCAACAAGGATAACCACAATGAAGATTTAAAAAGATTACCTCTACTTACGTATATTCCCATACATATACCTAAGTTATCATGTAACCCATCTCAATCATAAGAAACACAAGATTATGAAATCAACAGATAACCACTACCAAGGTATATGCCAATACATATACCTAAGTTATCAAGTGACCCATCTAAATAATGAGATAAACACAAGGTCATAGACTCAGCTCAAACCTGGATTTAATCATGAAGTCGAAACCACGGCTGTTGCAGAACACCTCCTCTATCAAGTACAGTGGGCCTACCACTACAACCAAATGCGCCCCACTAACCTTGGACTACTGAGGTACTCCTCCTATCGAGTATCGCAGGTCTGCTGCCAAATACCGGGCGCTCCGTCCGCTGTGGGTCTGCCGCCAAATACCGGGCGCTCCCCCTAATAGCCTACAGAGGTACTCCTCCGGTCGAGTACCACGGGTCTGCTGCCAACTACCAGGCGCTCCGTCCGCTGTGGGTCTGCCGCCAAATACCGGGCGCTCCGTCCACTGGGCTAGTCGACTCACTCCATGTCGAGTCAGTCAAGCAGTCGTCAGGTTTCAACCGGCTACACGGTCTCCATACTCTGTATGCTCATCCCTGGGAGGTTCCACTCAATGAGCTACTAGTAAAGACTCCAAGTATCACAAAGTCCCAAGAAAATGTATCTCAAAGGACCGCCTCGTCAAATGGTTATCAACACAACAGACGGCGCGTCAATCGGACGCCCGGTCTGTGAGTTATTAGCCTTTTCGTCCTAGGGGCCCTGTTGGATTCTTGTGCGAACCAAACCGGCCGTATCTCAACTGTACCCCAAACTCCCATAGGATATACTCATAGGAACCGTTTCAAAATGTGATCACCAACGCCGCTGACGGTTCGTCAAACGGACGTCCGGTACGAAAGATATCAGCTTTTCCGTTCCAGGGGCCCAGTTGGATTTTGGTTATAATCCAACCCGGCCATAAATCAATAGCATCCAATCCTCGGTCTATGTACGGAAAATGTTCCGTCTCATCAAGAGGAATCCAGCAAAGTTGGCGGCACGTCAATTGGACGTCCGGTGCTCATGATATATCTGTTTCCGCTCCGAGGGCCCGGTTGGTTTCGTGAACGAACCATCCCGGTCGAACCCAATGTCCTCCGAAACCTTGAGTGTAATATACAAAAATGACCATCTCGATCCAAGGATTGCGTCTCAACTGACAGTGCGTCGATCGTATATTGGTAGCCCAAGTTATGGTTGTTCGAACGGAATCAATCCAAAATGGGGGGTCGGGGCCCGGCCCGGCCCAACCCAACCCCCCCGGGCTGGTCCGAACCGGGTCGACCTGACCTGGGTCCGTGTCTGGCCAATCCGGGCGCGGCCTAGCCCAGCCCGGCCGGCGCGGTCCGACCAAACCATCCAGCCGTGGCTCGTCCAGCATGGCCAAGCCGAAGCCGCGAAGCGGGGGGGGGTGCGCGGCCCCCCTCGCTGTTGATTAAAGTCGGCGGTGGTTTGTGCCACCGAAAATCCTTCGGGATCCCACTCGGCCGCAGGATCCCCCGTGCTGCACCGCCATGGCAAGACGAGGAGATTGTTTCATCCGGCGGCGCGCTCGGGCGCCGCCGCCTCCAGGCGGCCGGATGGCTCCGGCCGCCGCCACTGGTCGTCGGTGGTACTGCGCCGGCGACCCACGCCTCCTGGTTTTCCGCGGGCCACCGGAGTGGCTCCAGTGGTCCATTTTCAAAACCTTCTGTGCCAGCGTTCATCTTGGGTCTCTAACATTACTGTGGAACCTTCAATAAAATACCTTTCGACCCTGTTTGTCGTCGCCTGTCAGTCCACACGTCAGTTAACAAATCACACCATCTTCATGGTTTTCCGGCGCGACGTGATGGCGCCCGCCACTTTGCCGCGGCCCGACTCTGACCGTGAATTCGTTCAGCCCCGAAGACGTGGCGCAACGGCGCCGCGCTTCTTCGTCGTGATTCTCTAAATTCCCGCACGGTGCGACGACACCACGTCGCTTCCATTTCAAACCACGTAGGAAACAACCCAAATAAAAAGGGGAGGAGGTTCGGCAGTGTTCTGGCAGTCCGACCTCCTCCATTATTTTGATAACATTTGTCCGTTAATATCGAAGAACGTCAAGGTAGTTATCACGAACAAATTAAATAAACCCCCTACCTCAAGCGTTATCGTTGAACGTGAGCTCGTCGCAGAATTAACCGTCGCAGAAGAAGGAAGTCGCATCGGCATCGCAGTAGACGGCGTCTCGTAATCGGTTTCCAAGAACTTGGCATTCTTCGTCAGAGACCGATGTGTTCTTCGTGTTCTTCATCGAAGACGAAGAATTTCTTCAAATATTTAGTCTTTTCTCCCGAAAACACCACCACAAGGTTCCAACCGCAAATAAAATAAGCTCACCTCTTATTTTATTAACATAACATAACTTTTGAATTTCAAAAGTTTGAAATTCAAACATCCACACTTAACTCACTTAATTAATAACATATGTTATTAATATTTATGTTATCAAAAGTTAATGGTGAGTTGAGGGGGGTTGAAGAATATGAAGGGGTGGGGTTCGTGTAGGCCCCACCACCCTCATAACCTCCCTTGGGAAGTTGGGTAGTTACCCAACTTCCACCCAAAGCCTTAACCACTAAAAGAAAATAAAAATTGTAGTTAAATTATAAATTAAACTTCCACAATTTTTATCATCTTCTCTCGAGGAAATGCAACTCCGAAAATGGTGTTCCTAAGAAATTCCTAGCGTTGCTGTTCCATCGGTGCCCTTGGAATTCGATTCCGAGCAACGGTTCAAAAGTTATAAATTACCACTCGTTCGTTCACTGAACGTACCCGAGCTAAACTTCGGATAGAAATTCCGGGCACACCGGGCCTCATAATCAAGTGCTGTCAGAAACTACGTTCTTGTAAAATCCCAAAGAAAATTAATAAATTTTTTTCCCTTGAATTTTACGGGTCGTTACATAACTCGCACCTCAGGGCTTTACGTCCCTATAAATCATTAACAAAAACTAGGGATACAAAAGCAGTACTGAGCACACATCTGTGCCTTCTGCTCCTATGTGCTCACCTGGAGGTTCCCTTGCTACCTATGAAAATGCACAAGAGTAATCGAACATCCTCGTAGGACCCGCTCCTGTCGATCCTCAATATCTTCTGGAACCTCCATGTATGTCACCCTGTCATCGACGTCCAACTCCCGGAGGTCGATGATGTGTGAAGGATCATGCACGTATCTCATCAGCCGAGCTACGTAGAAGATTTCATGCACCCGGTGCAACTGATGTGGAAAGGTGAAGTGGTAAACCACCTCGACTACCCTACTGGGAACCTAGAAAGGTCCGTTGAACCTCGGATATATCTCGCCACCTCGGCTACATATCTGTAAACCTTGTCGAGATGAGACCTGTATAAGAATGTGGTCATCATCCTCGAACTCTAGAGGTCTCCCATTCCTGATTAGAACAGATACTCAAACTCCTGCTTCCACGAGGGTAAGGATGGCTGACTTAGGAATGATCAGTTACACCCTCCCATGAACGAGTTTTTCATGTGCTGCCTGGGGTTTCCTTTTTGCCGACCAAGGAAAACACATCCCGACGTTTTCCTAATATCGTCAATTTGAGTATGAATAGTGATTGCCCAATCCATACTCAAACTATCGTCGTAAGGCCTCGACGCTGTCACCAAGAGGTCCCAACCGAGACTCTCACCTCAAGGGTCAGATCACATCGTCGGCATAAGTGTGGCTATCGAGTCTCCTCCCAAAGGTATGTCCAGACGTGAGGGTCAAGTCAATGTCTTAACCGGAAACTCTAGGTCTGGGACTAGATTCATGAAAGGAAGGGATGATTCGTATCGATGTATGTGGCTACGAAAGCTAGTAGAAGACAAAGTCCGCACTTCGAATCATCCTTAGAGCCATTTCGGTCGCACTCCTTGACCGCATGCAGCTACTCTCTTCCCCTGCCCTCCAGCTCCCTCAGCCTGGAGGGGACAACATAGGTGGAGGGTTGTAACATGTTGAAATGTACACCACCCCATGATGCTCTCCTAGCTCTGCCTCCACATCTGCTGCTCTGCAGATTTATCTGTCCTTAACATTTCCTCTTCTTGAAAAATTCGCACGCCCATGTCTCTGAGACTGGCACCAGCTCGATGTGTTCCAACTTCTAACATTCTCTAGCTATATTCATTCAGCCAAAGGACATTCAACCTCAATGTTCTCTCTAGAACCCTAACGTGAGTAGGAATGCAGAGTGGAAAAAGTGATGGCTCAAATATCCTTAAACACACCACGCTCAGAGGTCTGAGATCTATAACACTGATCGAATCATATTCATCGAGTACCTGGAATGTTCGGTACGCCTCGATGAATTCTCAGCTACCGACACGTCATCCTGCCGAAGCTATATAAGCTCTAGAAAACTCTCAGCCACCACCTCAAGCCAGTCCTCAGCCGCCTGTGAGTCAGGTTCACCTCAAAACATGAGGGTATCTAATGTTGGAACACGTATAAGGCAGTATGCTTACATGTGTCACCTACCAGTACCGCCGGTTGTAACTGCTGACCAACAGGTAGTGATGTATAGATGACACACTACCTGAAGGCACTAACTTAGGCATCGGTCCACGTACCGAAGCCTCATCACTATGCAGGCCATCCTCATTGTCATTACTGGAAAACACTAGTGGCCAAGTCCACCATCCACTCCACTCGTGTCTCAGCTAGGCGGAAAACTCTAGCAATCGCCTCCAGCCAGTCCTCTGCTGTCTGGGAATCTACCTCACATCGTAACCTCGGAGGCCTATACTGCTGGAACACGTGCAACGCGCTATGCCAGCGTGCACAGTTCTCTAGTATAGCTGCTGGCATCTGCTGCCCAACAGGTGGTGGTGCTGCTGGTACACCACCTGAGGGTGCCAACATAGTAAAAAGGGCCCCGCACCAGAGCCTCGTCGCTCAGGGGGGCTCCATCGAGTACAATCTCAGAACTCCAACTGACTCTCTGTGTAGAGACATCCTGAACAGATAAGACACGGTCAAAAAATTTATACATGGTGAGCTGACCTGGTTTGAGCTGACTTTTTAACTCTTGGAAACAAACACGCAATCAGTGTTTTCATGCACAAAGTCGGAAATCAGTAGTCAGGGTCCTGGTGTACGGATACGTCGGCCGCCGCACCAACAATGGAATCCTTGAACTAAAAACCACACTTGGAACCCTTAACACTATTGCTTCACAGAAAGTGAATATCAGAGTTATAAGTTCTACGATAGAACCGACTCCTCTGATACCAATTTTTCATGACCCGTCCTCGGGGCCCGTGCCGTGACTACACCAAGCCTGCCTTCCTTAGGCTAGGGGCTGGCGACTAGCACCAAAGGTGTAAATCCTGATAACTGGGAAGGCATTTCCTTTATAAAGGTAATCAAAACACCACAGAGTACAAGCGGAAGTAAAACACTAATTAAAACAAAAACAAGCTGTGGTGAAAGTAAAGGGGGCCGGAAATAGAAGCCCAACTATAAAGTCCAAGGAAAAAGATAAACAGCCGAAAGGTGACAAGAAGCTCTTGGATCGTCAACCAAGGTTCCTACATAAAGGGTCAGTAAAGAGAGCGCAGCTCCTGCATCGTCAACTACGGATCCTACCTGAAGGGTAGGTACAGATAGCCTCCACATCGCTCTCTCCTACCAACCTCCTCCGAGTTTCATCTCACCATGAAGTCCATCTCCGGATACTGACTCGTTGTGTAGTCCACCTTCAGGTACCAACCAGTCCTCAAAAACTTGGCCTCCGTCATCACTTCCCATCATCTGAAACAACACAACGTGGTGCGGGCATAGCCCGTGTAGGGGTGAGTATAACGATACTCAGTAGGGACCCCGAGACCCTCTAGGTCTCACAAAAACAAACAAGGATAACCACAAAGAAGATTTCAACAGATAACCTCTTCTTAGGTATATGCCCATACATATACCTAAGTTATCAAGTAACCCATCTCAATCATGAGGAAACACAAGATTATGAAATCAACGAATAACCACTACCCAGGTATATGCCCATACAAATACCTAAGTTATCAGGTGACCCATCTCAATCCTGAGGTAAACACAAGGTCATAGACTCAGCTCAAACCAAGATTTAATCATGAAGTTGAAACCAAAACTGCTGGAGAACTCCTCCTCTGTCGAGTACAGTGGGCATGCCGCTACAACCATGCACGCCCCACTAACCTTGGACTACTGAGGTAATCCTCCTATCGAGTACCGCGGGTCTGCTGCCAAATACCGGGCGCTCCGTCCGCTGTGGGTCTGCCGCCAAATACTGGGTGCTCCCCCTAATATCCTACAGAGGTACTCCTCCGGTCGAGTACCATGGGTCTGCTGCCAACTACCAGGCTCTCCGTCCACCATGGGTCTGCCGCCAAATATGGGGCGCTCCGTCCACTGGGCTAGTTGACTCACTCCATGTCGAGTCGGTGAAGCAGTCGTCAGGTTTCAACCGGGTGCACGGTCTCCGTACTCCGTATGCTCATCCCCGGGAGGTTTCGCTCCACGAGCTACTGGTCAAGACTCCATGTATCACAATTTCCCACAAAAATGTATCTCAAAGGACCGCCTCGTCAAAAGGGTCTCAACACAATAGATGGTGTGTCAATCAGACGCCCAGTCTGTGAGTTGTTAGCCTTTTCATCCCAGGGGCCCGGTTGGATTCTTGTGTGAACCAAACCGGCCGTATCTCAACTGTACCCCGAACTGCCATAGGATATACTCATAGGGACTATTTCACAATGTGATCACCTACGCCGCTGATGGTTCGTCAAACAGATGTCCGGTCCAAAAGATATCATCTTTTCCATTCTAGGGGCCCGGTTGGATTTTGTGTACAATCCAACCCGGCCATACATCAATAGCGTCCAATCCCCGAGTGAAGTATGCCAAAAGTTCCATATCATCAAGAGTAATCCAGAAAAGTTTATGGCACGTCAATTGGACGTCTGGTGCTCAAGATATATATGTTTCCGCTTGGAGGGCCCGGTTGGATTCGTGAACAAACCAACCTGGTCGAACCCAAAGTCCTCTGAAACCTTCAGTGTAATATACCGAAATGACCGACGTGATCCAAGGATCGCTTCTCAACTGACGGTGTGTCTACCGGAGTTTCATAGCCCATGTTATGGGAATTTGAATGGAAACAATCTAAAATGGGGGGTCTGGGCCCGGCCCGACCCAACCCCCCCAGGCCGGCCCGGACCGGGTCGACCCGACCAGGGTCTAGGTCCGGCCTCGGATCGGCCAGCGTGGCCGAGTGGAAGCCGCGGAGCAGGGGGGTGCGTGGCCCCCCTCGCCATTGATTGAACCCGGCCTCGGTTTGCTCCGCCGCCAATCCCCCCGAGATCCCGTGCGGCCGCGGGATCCCTCGGGCCGCACCGCCACAGCAAGCTGCAGCTGTTGTTCTGTCTGGTGGCACGCTCAGGCGTCGCCACCTCCTGGAAGCCGGACAGCTCTAGCCGTCGCCCATGGTTGTCGGCGGTGCCGCGCCGGCGACCCGTGCCTCCTTGTTTTCTGTGGGCCACCGGAGTTGCTCCGGTGGTCCGTTTTCAAAAGCGTATGTGCCAGCTTTCATCTCGGGTCTCGAACATTACTGTGGAACCTTAAAAAAATACCTTTTGGCCCCATTTGTCGTCGCCCATCAATCCGCACATCAGTTAACAAATCTCACCGTCTTCGTGGTTTTCCGGAGCGACGTGATGGCGCCGCACCCCTTTGCCGCGACCCGACTCCGACCGCGGATTCGTTCGACCCCAAAGACGCGGTGCAACGGCGCCGCACTTCTTCGTCGTGATTCTATAAATTCCTGCATGGTGCGATTGCCCCGTGTCGCTTCCATTTCTATCCACGTAGGAATCAACCAAAATAAAAAGGGGAGGAGGTTCGGCCGTGGTTTTGCGGTCCGACCTCCTCCATTATTTTGATAACATTTGGCCGTTAATATCGAAAAACGTCAAGGTAGTAATCATGAACAAATTAAATAAAACCCCTACCTCTTGAATTGTCGTAGAATGCGAGCTCGTTGCGGAATTAACCATCGCGGAAGAAGGAAGTCGTGTCGGCGTCACGGTACACGACGTCGCGTAATCGGTTTCCGAGAACTTGGTGTTCTTCGTCGGAGACCGATGTGTTCTTTGCGTTCTTCATCGAAGACGAATATGTTCCTAAAATCTTTAGTCTTTTCTCACAAAAACTACACCACAAGGTTCCAACACCAAATAAAATAAGCTCACCTCTTATTTTATTAACATAGCATAACTTTTGAATTTCAAGAGTTTGAAATTCAAACTTCCACACTTAACTCACTTAATTAATAACATAAGTTATTAATATTTAAGTTATCAAAAGTTAATGGTGAGTTGAGGGGGGTTGAAGAATATGAAGGGGTGGGGTTCATGTGGGCCCCAACACCCTCATAACCTCCCTTGGGAAGTTGGGTAGTTACCCAACTTCCACCCAAATCCTTAACCATTGAAAGAAAATAAAAATTGTAGTTAAATTATAAATTAAACTTCAAGAATTTGTATCATCTTCTCTCGAGGAAACGCAATTCCGAAAATGGAGTTACTAATCAATTATCGGTGCTTCGGTTCCATTTGTGCCCTCAGAATTCGATTCCGAGCACCGGTTCAAAAGTTAGAAATTCCCGCTCGTTCGTTCACTGAACGTACCCGAGCTAAACTTCGGATTGAAAATCCAGGCACACCGGGCCTCGGAATCAAGTGCTGTAAGAAACTGCGTTCTTGTAAAATCCCATAGAAAATTATGAAAAAAAATTTCCATGATTTTTATGGGTCTTTACAGATATTGGAATAAACAATGCTTTATCAAATCATTTTCAAAACCATTTAAAATGAGATTTTTGAATCAAAGTGCCCCATACCACTTTGAAACTTTTAAATGAATTATCATTTGAAAACCTTAATGTCCATAAAGATAAATCCTAAAACTCATTTTCAAAACATGGACATTAATGATAAATATTTTGTAGAATAAATATTTAAACATTTAAAACGATATTTTTGTTAAAGTGTTTTATTTACAAAAATAATGACGCTTGAATAGAAATAAATGAGGAATAAAATTTAATCATAAATTTATAATATCAGGTGATTAAAGTTATTAATGATATAATATTTAAAAGTATAATATATACACCATATAAGAGTGAATTGGTGCATAAAAACAATGGAGACTAAGTGGAAATGTAAATTGAGATGAAATCACTTATAAAGATGGTATCCTAAAATTAAGGATATATCAATCACATAATTATGTGTGACAAATATAAATACACCCAATATAGGTGGATATTAAGTGTAAATCAATCAGAGGACCTTAACACATATTAATAGGACAACATATTCATGAATTACAAGTTGAACCCAATGAATTGAAATTTGGTTAAGAAGTTCTATTGTAAACATTTCGACAACCTAAATACGTCACTTTAAAATTCAAAAAATGAATTGATGTTACAAAAAGGGTATCTCATAACATGGAAATAAATTTTACACCATTAATGATATTTAAGAACATATCCAAACTTAATAATATGTAAATTAATAGACATAAAAAAATAATTCATTTAAAAAGAGGAGGGTGAAAGGTTCCCTTACAGATTTGGGAACTTAAAAAACATATGCCACATGAAAGAAGGATCATAAAATGAAGATGTAAATGATAAAAAATAAAATTATATTACAAAAAGAGTACAATCATGGGAATTACATACACCCCAAAATGGAAATATTGGCAAATATAGCATGAATCTCACGAGAATAAAAAGTGAGATGAAACCCTTACCACGTTGTAATCAACTGAGTCGTATGACCGAAAGTTAATAACCAAAAAATGAATAATAGAATACCTTGAATATAATAAGAATTGTGATAATATATATCAAATTTCCGTACATAATACACTACATGTATTTAATAAGTGGTGAAAAATGAAAATCTCACGAAATTAAAAGTGAGATAAGAAAATCCCTTACCTCGTTGTCCGACTTGACCCGTTCGTTATTTAATCCCCTAAATAATAAAACAATGGTAATTTCTACTTCATTAACACCAATTTATGAAGTTAATTATTCATTTCATATTACTTGTTACCATGATATAAAAATTATGTAATCATTTAAGTTAATAGCGGTCATTTTGTCGATATTTGGTACATGAGTAAAAACAATGAACACCTTATAATTAAAAGTTGTTCCTGTTGTAAGATATCCATTATATTTAAAATGATATTAATTATTTAGATATCATATATATCATATATATCCAGTATATGCATGTATTTATAATAGTGCATAACTTTTAGATGAATGATATGAAATACACTATCCATAGAGATGGTAAGCTGTACGTTCGCATGAACGCTACTTCTATTTCTATTTATTAATTTGATAGAAGTAAAAACAAAATGATACATAGTTATATTATAATTACAGTATAATATCATATACAATATTATTAACTTCTTCTTTTATACGTCCCACGTAAGGCATTAACGTTTTTTATCACTTTGAGGGGGTGGTAGTCCGCACTTCGTCTAATGAGATTATCGTATTTACCCACTATGGAAACCATAAAGTATTTATATAAATGAAAAAATACATAAGCATAAAGAAAACATAATCATAATATATATCATATATAAATACAGTGCCATCATAATTTCCACCATGAGAGGCGGTTGGAGCTATTTGAACAATCATCGTTTCGTGATGTGTTATTTTTTCATCCACAGAGACATTATGTTATTCACCAATTAGATAGAGGTGTGGGTAAGTGTAGTTCGAATCATTCTCATAAAAACATCCTATTATATTTAGGATACTGTTGTTGTTACAAAAGAAAGGAATAAAAAGAGTTTAGGGGTTGTAGAAGTAAAATTAAAGAAAAAAATTTAAGAGAAATTGTTACCTTTAATTTGGGTAACTCCATTTGGATTAAAACAAAGGACATCTTGAAGTGATTTATGAATAAGTTAAGTCTTATAGGAGGAGGTGAAGGATTTAGGGATCTTAATTGGGTAGAGGTTTGACGATCTGAAACGTTTGAGAGGTGTGAGGAATTGGTTAGAAGTGGTCTCTTTTTATAAGGGGGGGGGGGCTCTTTAAGAAAGTGTGATAATATTATTTTAGTATATAATGATATTCGGTTTATAAAGGTCCACAAATATTTAAAGTAGAATATAAGATGACTCAGAGTCTAAATAATATCATCCAATAAGAATTGGACTGGTTTTGGATGTTATTTTAATATTTATAATCTTATTTATTTAAATCATTTATTAATAAGGTAAACACTGCATTATTATTGTGTCATAAGTAATTTAATTTATTTTATTTAAAGAAATTAAGAAAAAAAATTCCATGATATAGGAAATATTTTTATATTTCCAATTAATATTTATAGTATAGAATAAAACTTATATAACCCAATGTAACAATTATTTTACCAAAAGTTATTTGTTTGTGTAATTTTTGCCTTTAAATTAAATTAAATAATCTAAAGTGTCATTACCATTCATAAGTGGCTCTATGGGGTCCCAAAATCGACCCAAAGATGATCGTGGTCGGCCATTACTCATAAAATAATCTTAGGACAAGTGTTAAGGTAATTTTGAATTATTATGATATTTTTTTACCTTAAATTACCCTATTTAACTTTAACCGTAGTAAATAAATGTCAAAAGTTACTTTTCACCAAAAAATTATTTTTATCTTCTTGAACCACATTTTATTTCTTTATAAAAACCATTTATGTCAGATTTTCAAAATTCAATTCATAAAAGCGGTAAAATTTCATTTAAATGAAAAAGTCAGTTTTTTTACTACTACTAAGGGGTTTCACGATTCATCAAAACATGATGTTTTTAAGAAAAATACCAAAACATCAGCCAAATCTATATTTGATATTCCTAGTTCAAAAAATTTGTCTATTTTTCCAAATTCTAAAAATATTAGTGGCATTAATTAATTATAAAATTAATTCCCATTATCAAAACAAATAGCGTATTTTTAAGAAATAATAACTATCAAAAGATTGATACTTGTTTATGTCACATTTCAAAGTGAAATTAATTCCAATGACAAAAATTGAATTAAATGGTAAAAATATATTCTAATTACACTTTGAAACCAATTAAAAAGATAATCTAACCATATAAATAAGTTAGATTAAAAGGATCTTTTGAATTAAAATACAATATTTTTTACTATTCATTAAAAAATGAACTTTATCAGAAAAATAACAAAAATTACCCAAAGTAAAATTTTATGTCCCCATTCTAAAGAAATATTTTATTTGGTCAGGTAAAATATATTAAAGTGACCAAAACTATATTTAAATAGGGATCTTCATTAAAAGGTGGTAAATCGACCTTTTAATGTAAATTATGCTTAAAATTATATTCATTCACTTCATAAGCCTATAACTTTTATTGGATAAATGTAAATACATTTAACAAACATGTATAATCATATTGTAGTAAGATTTTTTCATTCTCTCCAATACAAAAACTAGGATTTAACTACTATTTAAAATAATAATATTGTATTATTATTGTGCAATGTAAGATTTCCAAGAAACCCGTTGTTGCGTATCGGGTACGCTATCGAACATAGAAACCCCTTTAAAGTAAAATTAATATTTAATTCAAAAATATTAATAAATAAGAAAATGCCATATTCATCATTTATCTGTGATGTTACAATGAGTTTAAATTTTGACATTATTAGTTATTGACATTTTAAAAATATTATAACATCAAGATATAGTCAAACCAAGTATTTGAACACATCACTAAATTTAAAAATTCATATATAATTTTTCTTATTGAATCATTTATTTCAAATTATATTAATTTAATAATTAGTAATGGCATTTATTTTATTCCCTCAACCAATTAAGAAATAATTTCATCATTATTATCATAAAATTTAATTTAAATGTATCTTTCTTAAATTTATAAAATGGTTTCCATGATATAGGTAATAGACTTAAATTTATTAATACTATTTATACTAAAAAATATTCTTTATATAACCCCATATTTAAAGTACAGTACTTGGTAAAAATAAATGTGTAACAAAAATGTATATTCATAGAATATAATATTATAACTACATTAAAGTCATGCAGGTGGCTCAAAGTGGTCTTAAAATCTACCCAAGATTGATCTCGGTTAGAATAAACTCATCCAATTAAGTAATGACATGTGTTTGGGTAATTTAATCTTTTTATAATATAATTTTTATCTTTAATTACATGATTTATCCTTAACCATATTAATAAAATTTATTAATAAAATTACAAATGTAAATGTGAAAAATTAAATGGGGGAAAATTAAATAATTTTTATTTTTGATTCCAAATATATAATCCATTTTTTCAAATTCAAAACATATAATTGGAATAAATTAATTAAAAATTAATATAATTTACAAAATAAGAAAAATGATTTTTTAATTAAAACTTTAAAGGCTCACATGGTTTTTATATCCAATTTCAATGTGAAATTAAGTCCAATGATCAATAGTGGATTAAATAAAAAAACATAATATAATAATAATTTACAAATAATTAAATGAAAAATATAATAATTCAAATAAAATAGAAAAAAGCTATTTTGATTTAAAATGTAGTCATTCAAATTATTCATTAAAATATGTAATTTATCATAAAAATATCAAAAATTAAACCCAAGTAAATATTGATTTTCAAATAAAAATAATAAGTTTATTTTTTCTAATATAACTTATAAACGTTTCATAACAAAATTTAAAATAGGTGATCAATCAAAAGGTGGTAAAACTGCATTTTTAGAAAAATACTCCTTTTATCTGTAATATTGATTTTGTTCTTATATCATGTATAGAAAACATATAGGATGCAAATTAAATTTTATATTGAATTTATGTTTCTTTAATATAATCCAACAAGAGTGATTAGATTCTTTTATAAACACAGTTATTTAAAATTATATATTTTTTCATAAAAACACATACATTATATTCAATTTGTTTTATTTACACTTTTAATTAATTTGTAACCAATGAATCATTATATGAATATGTGTATTCCATATTTTTATAATTTATTTAATCATTTTCATTCCCACCATTCTAAAGGCATCCATATTAAATAATAATATTATAATTTTCATTTAAGGTAAATTTGGTGTATCGTGTATGTTATCGAACATAATGTGTCCTTTTAAAATCATGGTATGTTACACACCCCTCAGATCCAATTTTATCTTAGTAATGACTAGTTCCACTAAATATATATTGTCCCTCATATGTTTAACGCCTATGTAATCCACATGGTATTTTTGGATTCATATAATGTAAGGAGTATTTAGTAAGAATAATGATGACAACGGTGATGACAACGCGACAAATAACCTGGGATAACCTTGTATTAATCATATTGAATGAATCGTTTTGAACCATTCGTAATAAAAATACCTCTAGGGAGATCCCTAGAATTATCAAATTCTATAAAATCATGAGAAATATAGGGTATATAGTGTTCCAGAGTAGGAGAGATGAACCTATTGGGTTTTCCAATAAGCCTCGCTATAGCTGAAAGGGAATCCAGACGAAACAGATGCAGGGGAAGCCAGTGAAGCCAACCATGACAACGAGGAATATGGATTCATATCCATCAAATATAATAGAAACTAATAAAGATATCCATTATTTTACCTTCAACAATCAATGATTTATGATACCAACAAGGATAAAATTCATCGATGTAATCAAATTTAAGAGTAACTAGAATATTATCAAGGAGACCAATTTTATCCCTAGAAAAGTTGAAAAACTATATCACCATGCAAGTCATATCTATATTTTGATGATAATAATGAAAGGAAGCTACTATAAAATGATTTAAATGTGTTACCAAAGTCATAACCTCTTCATTTAAAGATGTTATTGTTGGAGCTCCATTGAAATGGAAGGGGTACTTATAGGTAGTGAGGAAGAAACTAAATCCATGAGTCTAAGTGCGAGGTTCTCACCAAAACCCATTTATTGATTGTAGCATTCTCTTATCATGGGATTTAAATGGCGGGGATTACCGTCAGGTGGCTCACCATCTATATTGAATCATCCTTCACATTATTATATTTTAAAAAAGCATTCCTAAAAATGAAAATTTATACATTTAGTTCTACTCGATAGAAAATTTTTCAAATTAACATGAGGTTATTATTTACACATCAATAATGAATTATAAATAGTTTCCCAAAATTTAAAAGATTAATTGATTCTTTTTTTTCTTTTTCTTGAATGTGGGACATGTTTTAAACTAAAATGATACATTTAAATCAAAACACACTCCTTCAACCATTCCATGCACACTATGTGTCATATGAACTTGAGGCTAATTCCAAAATTATAAAAATTATATATTTTTATTTTTATTATTGTATAAAGACAATACATTCTTTTTCTTTAGTTTTGAGTATGTGATATATCTTTTAAACTTAAATTTCACATATAAATTGAAAACATGAAATTTTAATTAAAATAGTCACATCATCTATCATGTTAATATGTCAATAATCTCAACTTTTCACAAATGATTTATGTTGTGTTTTTTTAATGTATAATGAATATATTACTATGAATTCTTGCATTTGAGTATTTGACATGTGTTTCAAATTAAAATGATACATTCAAATGAAAATAGAAAATATCTATTGTATCCGAGACACCATGTGTTATAATGAAACGAGGTTAATTTAAAAATGTCACAAATGAATTATTACTCCTTTTCCTAAAATATTAATAAAATAAAAGTGAATTTTTAATTTTTTTGATTATATGAATTATGTTTTGAAAGAAAATTACATGTTTAAATTAAAATATGAACTTTCATACATTTCATTCACACCATGTGTTGGATTGATGTGATATTAATTCCTATAAGTTACAAATGAATCACATATTATTTTTCTATTGTATCAAAATAAAATAAGTGAATTTTCTTGTTTCTTAGTATGTGACCTGAATTGTTTCTAAAATGTTACATTTAAGGTTCAAACGAGCACTTCCAATCAATAATTACCACCCTCTGTTGGATTTTTAATTTTTTTCATTCATACATATCATAAATAAAACATAGAAAATTTTCCAAAAGTATCAATTCCTTCCCTTCATGTTTTCTAATTTTTCATTATGTGACATGTGTTGGGATATATAATGATAATTTAATACTAGAAGAATAAAATTTGAGTCATATCGGTCACACCATGTGTCTAATTGACTTGCATATGATTCTTACAAGTCAGAAATGAATTATGGATCCTTTTCCAAAAGTATCAGGTAAATACATGAAACCATTCAGTGTTTCCAGTAATTGACGTGAATTATAAACTTAAATGTAACTTTTATATTAAAAAATCACTTTCAATCATAATGGACACACCTTGTTTTGGGTTTCCATATAGTCTATTTCTAAAAATAAAATATGAATCATTCATAGATTTCTAAAATTATCGAGAAAATCGAAGTGAGTAATCTTGATTTTTAGAATGTGATGATTCTTTTGAATAGAAATGTTAATTTTGAATAAAAACAGGCCCTTTAGTCATAATGGTCATATCATGTATAGCTATGACATGTGGTTAATTCAAACATGTAAAAAACAAATCCCAGATCATTTTATTTATGATTCCATAAAATATGCGTGATTTTCACAATTTTCATTATATAATTTAATTTTTTTTACAAAAAAGTCACATTAAAATTAATTCATGGACATTCAATCATAAGAGACACACAATGTGTCAAATTGAGATATAGTTAATTATTACATATCAAAAACAAATCAATATCATTTTCTTAAATTATTTTGACAATTTGAGTGTTTCATCTTCCTTTTGAGTATGTCATGAGTATTTTGTACTAAAATGTAACCTTTAAACTAATAACATATATTTTATGTCAATCTATACACAATGTGTGTTTTATTTTTGTGAGGTTAATTAGTAAACATCAAAAAGAAATAAATAATTGATTTCTAAAATTCTAAAAACAATCTGAGTGTATTTAATTTATCTTGAGTATGTGGAATGATTTTTTGACTAGAAAAACAGTTCTTAACTAAAAGAATGTACTTTTGATCAACTTGGTCTTATTGTGGATCAAATTGGGGTGTGGCTAATTCTTACGCATGAAACAATGATTCACTGTCTATTTAAATAAATTGAAAAAAAATTGAGTATGTTTAATTGGTATTTGAGTATGTGAATCATGTTTTGAACTGAAATGTCTCATTTATACTGAAAATATATACATTGAGTCATACTGTCCAAACTGTTTGTCAAATTGATGTGTGGTTGATTCCGATATTTAAAAATTAAATCATTGATCAGTTTATTAATGAGTAAAGATGATTCAAGATTTTAGTTCTTAATTTTTATTATGTGACACTTTTTTATCTATATTGTCGCTATTAAAGGGAAACACAAACATTCAATCATACCAGCTACACTGTGGGTCATATTGAAATGTGGATGATTCCTTTCTATCACACATTAATTTCAAATATGTTTACTTTTGTATCCATGAAATTTAATAGAATCTACTTGGTTTTAATTATTTGTCAAGTGTTTTGATCTAAAATGTGACTGTTTAATGAAAACAAGCTCTTTTAACCATTTTGACCATACTATATGATAGGTTGATATGTGTTTTATTCATATATATGAAAAATGAGTCATAGAAAAATAATTGATGTATTGATAGGATGTGATAATATTTTATCATCTTTGATTATGTGTCACACATTTTGAACTAAAATGTCACAATTGAACTAAAAGAATTCACTTTTAGAAAATCAGGACACACCATGTGTTAGATTAATGTGAGGTTAATTTTTACACATCATAAAAAAATTGTATATATATGACTTAAATAATAAAGACAATTAATTTACTTTTTCATTTATTTGACAATGTGATGCATCTTCTGATATAAAATATAATTTTAATACTAATTCATGTACTTCGAGTAATGTTGATCCCATCATGTGATCGATTTACATACAGTTAATTTAAAAACTTTTCACCTTTTTATCTATCAAATTTGGATAATATGGAGGTAACCTGTGTTAATATCTCTATTACATTATAGAAAAAATCCTAAATTTAAAAAAATCAGTATATAGACTAATCTAGAACTCTGTATCAAATCCATAACATTTTTATACAATCCTTTGATAATATGACACTCCATATGTTCTATATTATTCTTAATTATATAGAAAATTATTGATTTTAATGTAAATATCCATAAACACCGCATAAAAAGATAACAAAATTAACCAAATAGCCGAATGGTAAACCCAATCTTCATGATCTCTAAGAAATAGAAAAATTAAAAATGTGATAGGAAATCACCTCTTAAAAATATGTTGAAGCACTCTCACATATTCTATGCTACCAACTCATTCCTGATCAAATTTATATCTACTTCTGAATCAATGGGTTTTTGATAGTTCCAATAGTACTAAAAAATATAAATAAAAAAATAGTTAATAATTTTTTTAAATGAAATTATAATTACGTTTGGAAATACCTATTCAAAAATTCTAGTTTATGGATAGAATATTATATCATTCATAAATATACAAATGTAATAACTATAATAAATTTCATTACATTATTTTTAAAACTATATAAACATTGGATAAAATCAATAATTTTTTTAATATATCTTTTGAGAGCGAAATATTATTATATAAACCATGATATTTTTATAGATGTTGTAACCCTTAATATCATTATATACATTGAATTTCCTCATACTGTGGTTTTGATGACAAATAAACACCACTCTATAAGAAAAAAATACTTGAAAACATACTATAAGAGATATAATTTGATGTTTATTTTTATAATTTAGACTGTATTGTACTGAAAACATATAGCTATTTTCATGGGTGGATTATTTTTCTGATATCCATTATTTTAATCCAAAATATATATACCTTGAGGGTATCCAAATAGATTGCAATGAGCATCTAGTGATTAAAAAACCAAAAAGGAATAAATAATGAAAATGAAAATATATTTTATATGATTATGTGGTAGATATTTACCCATGAAATGTAGATATTGAGAAAATACTATCATCTATAATTTTATTTTAAAATAATGTTCCTACTTGGTGTACTTTTAATAAAGCATCATCTTCCCCCATTGTTGTATTTTTGTTAGAAGTGACTTGGGGACTAGTGCATCAAAAAATTTCTTCGTAGGGGTTTTTTATAAAGTTGTATTCATATATATGTTTGTAGAAAATATGAATAGATGTAATGTTTATTTAATATAGTAGATTAGTAAATATAAAAATAAAATATAAAAATGTAACCCATGCTAAGCCCACTATCATGCCACCTAGACATTTGTTCTTGACAGTCGCATTAACATTATCAAGAGCAATCATGTGTGTATTGGCCTCTACATACATTTGTTCTTCAAAGAACATGACATGACAAATCCTTTTAGTAATGAAGTCTACCTCAAGTATAAATTCATATTTGAGGCTCCGAGTCATTTCATAGATACTACATAGCTTCAGTTTTGTGACAACCTAGACGTTGCACATAAGAGCAGTGTGATCTATTACGGTTTTTTTGAAAAAAAAGGGGAATCAAAATAACTAATAGAAATAATAAATTTATTATTTATCAGAACTAAGTAATATTTGTCAATAAATTAATATTTTCTATCATTTTTGATAATATATCCTTGATTAATATCAAAAAATTAAGTACCACTAACGATCATTTTTATGAAGGATTTTTTCAAACTTATAATGCAATCAATTTTCATTGCAAATGATAATATTGATAAACACCTATATCAAAAAAGAATAGAAGTGTATAAAAAAAAATATTGGATTTCTAATTTTCAAAAATAGTAACAGAGAAATATAATATTTATTTAAATTAGAAAATTTTAAAAATATCCAATAAAATTAAACAGATTTACAATAATTTACCATAATAATTCTACAAATAGTTAAAAACAAAAATATTAAAATAAAAATGAATAGATATTAATTATTTATATCAAAAACATATTAAAAATGAATGAATAAATATTTAAAAATGAAAACATCAAAAAATATTAAAAAATAAAAAACAATATTAAATGAATGAATATTAAAAATGAATAAATAAAAAATTGTATAAATATTTAAATAAAAATGAATTAAAAAAATGAATAAATATTAATTCTATAAATAAAAAACATATTAAAATCTTACACATTAATGAATAAAAATGTATAAATATATATTAATCAATTAATAAATTATGAATATATTGTAAAAAACTACACAAATAATATTAATTATATAAACTAAAAACATATTAAAAATGAATTAACAGTAAAAATTAAATATAAAAGAAAAATATTTTCAGAAATTATTAACTATATGAATTTGAATAATATTATTTATATATATATAATATTAGTAATAATTTCCTTTAAATGTTATTAATAATACTTATAGGATTTTATTAATTATATAAATGAATAAATATGTAATATTTTAAAAAATTATTTTAAAATTAATAGTTTTCTTAGTATATATTATTTATTAAATAAATGAGTGTATATTTAACACTAAATAATGACATATAGTTATATTTATAAACTATAAAAATGCATTATATTTAGTTAAAAATGATTTCGGGTAAATTTTCCTAATTAATATATACATTATAAATTTATTATCAATTATATTTAAAAAATATATTTTGTTAATTTTTATTCTTATCTGAATTTTAACTCAATAAAATCATAAGTTATATATATATATTTTGATAATAAATTTATTATTATGATCCATATAAATTTTTAATAATATATTAAAATATTAATTATATTTATATTTATATATTTCTATATATGATTGAATTAATTAAACATTAATTACATTAGTTATTAGTATTATAAATGATGACATAAAAATAATAATTATATTTATAATATATTGGAACATAATAAATATTTATATAATTAGTTGTTATAAAAAATTGATAATTTCTTATTTCAATATATTTAATTAAATACCTAATTTTCGTAGAAATATAAAATGATATTGATAATTATATGTATTCTAAATATAATATATATATATATACATACACACACACATCATATTATCATCAACTCCCAAATATGTGTGATTTTGTGTTTGTATATGTGTGTGTTTCTGTGTACTATGATGGGATTTGTCATATTGAAACCCTGAATGGATTTTCCTATTATATAATGAAATATTAAAATGCATACACTAAAACAAACTTGCATATATATATATATATGGGTACATACATACAGATGCATAGACATACATACAAATGAATACACAGCAATACACATACATACACGTACACGTACACATAAATACACATGCATACACATACACATATACACATATACATGCGCATACAATACATACATGTATATGTATAAATAGATATATACACATAAACATACATAAATATACATTCACATACAGACATGTACATGTACGTTCATATACATACATACACTCATATACATCCATATACATATACATGAATACATATACATTAACATACACACACAAACACAGTCATACACATAATCATACATTGGAATATAAATACTATCACACTCATTGTGTTTTTTCAGGGTATTTATCTTTTATCATTTGGTCTTTCAATTGTTCCAAAACTCTCTAGGGAACATTGAAGGGAAAATAAAGGTTTAGGGCCAGATAAAGGGTGATACATGGTTAGTAAAACTGTGTGTTATCCCTCTAAAAACATCCACCTTAGAAACTGATGTTGTTAAGGCTTTATAAAGAGGAAAATGTCTATGTTCTAGCCCCATGTATCTTATGTGGTCATCCCTACGCTTTAGATAGAGGTAGCAGATTGTCGGCACAGGGTTTCGTAGTCCGTGTGACCAAACCATATGGCCTTAAAACTCGTTAAAATTTGAAATTATCTTTTTTTCCTCCTCATATTTACCCTAAATCACCCCTAATGTAAACCAATTCATCTTCCATGGATGTATTTGTGCTTCCCCTCTTTGTATCTCCCATTGGGATCCTAGTTTTAGTGGAAATGAACTTGGATATTCAAGGAAAACTCATTTAAGTCCTTCCTCTCTTTCTTTCTATGCCACTTGTTCCCTTTACATTTAGTTTTCATCTCCCCTATAGTTCTGTTGACCGAGTATGGGTTTAATCTGAACATTTTTTATTATTTTCTGTTGTTGGTTGTATGATCATTAATCTAAAGGATATCCTCTATCTGTTCTAGAGGTTTTCACTCACATGGTGGTGATTTTGAAAGGAAATCATTGTGGTTACATTTTTCCAATTCATTGATGATTTAAATATTTTTCCATTATTTCAAATGGTTTTCCTAAAATGGTGGTGTTTGAAAATGGATATTTTGATGGTTTTTTGTGTTTGTAAACCTAATGAAATTTTTTACCATTTGGTTTATGAATATAATTGGTGTATTTTGGAATATGATGTGTTAGTTTGTTAAAAAGGTTTTTATAGGGATTGAAATGGTTTTCAAAAAGTAATAGGGAACTTAGGAAATATAGGTGTCGTTGTGGGTGTGTTATTAACTATTATTATGGGAAAGATGGTACAGTTTCACCTAGTCTTCCTAGAGGGTTAACATTATAAAAATAACTAAACATTATGATGATGTTGCACTAGAACATTGGTGAAAACCTATCTAGTGTGAATGAGGAGAGATATGGTTGATAATGATCATCGTGAGTGTGAGGCTCCTACAACCCATGTGACTTAGGTGATTATGTGTTTTCCAAAGGATCTTATGCTATGTTTACCTTTTCCCAGCTGTTTTCACACTTTTTATCATTCATTCAAAAAATAGAATGTGTTTTAAAAATTAAATATTTTACTTTATTTAAAAATAATTATTTTGATTTGTCATATTATGGCTAGGATTTGAACAGCTTGTGGAATTTTACTTAGAATTATCTCTCACAACTAACATCTACTCAATTCATATATTTAGAATTCGTGTGGTATAATTTAGGTAAATCGAAGGCCTAATATGGTAGTGTAAGTTCTTTCTCTTGATAGTGACGTCTTCAGGTCGGTGTTGATGGTGGTGACATGGTGAGAGTTATCACACATGCCTCACATAGGTTGATATTTCTTTATATACTGTTTCCCTATTTTTCATTATAGAGTTAGGTTGAGAATTTAAATATAACCATGTCAATTGTAATTGGCTTTTTATAAATCATTGTGTATTTTTTTTTGTGATTTGTATATACATGTTGTATAGTTTATTATTTTATGAGTGTGTTTTTATTTTTTATATGGGTGTTGAGTATAGCTCAGTTAAAATCATTCCCAATGATTACATTAATTCAGAGGCACTATTTTCATGCCCATGTAGATTGGGAATGACCATAGAGCCATGGTGTGGATAGTTTGGGTGTCATGTCTGATAGTAGCACAAAATGGATTGTTAAAAAGATGTGTCAGAAGCGGTTTCTCATTTTTTGGATCTTTTTTTGGTAATGTCTATATACAAATGATCTAGGGTTTTAGGGATTGAAGTTCTTATTCTGAGTGGGGGTGTCTATCCTGAACACATTATGATGGGTCTTGAATTACCATGGAATTTTGATAATTTGATTTGACTCCTACTATTAGGGTAATGAAAATAATGAAAACTATCCATGGACATCGTTATTGTGTGGGGTTGTATATGTTATGGTTTAGGTCATCTTGGTTCTATGATGACCAATGTGGGTGTTTTACATTTTTGTATGGTAATGTGTGGTTGAACATAGTAATGTTTGCTTTCAATTGTTTCATTGAATACCAAGTGACATGCCAGCTTGGAGGCCTCTTTTACATCCATGGGTGGAGGTAAGAGATATTTTTCCCTCACCATTCAATCATATATTATTCATGGTAGTTGTCTGGATTTTTTGGGTTATGAATCTAGGAGCATGATCTAGTCCTTGTCAGGTTAGAGAAGTCAAACCATGATTAAGAAAAAAATCAAGTTCATGTGGTCCTTAAGTGTAAATCCCAATCCTTTAAAGTAATCACAGATCCCCATGAGGTGGAAGACTGCATTCAAAAGGTTGAGAGGATCTTTTATTTCTTGTGAAATCTATATATTTTTAAATTCATGTGTGAAATTTTTATCAAGAAGTCCCCATTCATTGATGTAAGGAGTAAGTGGTTTAGGTAATTAATTTTTATGAGTTTTAAGGGAAGGAATTCAGTTTTATATTAAATGATAAATAATTCCTTGATAAGTTATGTTTTAACAAGATCTAAGAATTTGTGTACCACCATATTGTGGAGAATTCGGTGTTGGAGTATGCCATTCCCTTTATGGAGAAGATCTGATTTTCTCCCCAGTAGGTTTCTAATGAAATAATGAAATATCAGTTATTTGAATTGGGTTTGTGGATAGATATTCGATATTAAGACTTTTTGATTTAGTCAAAGACCTATATTGTGATGTTTGACTACACACTAATAATGTAGACTGACATGGATGGTGTTTTTGGTTTGTCTAGGATGCTTATAACACTAATAAAAAATGGTTTTTTCTATTCTAAAAAGAATATAAAGAAGGAGGTGTAGGGAAATAACGGTTGTTTTAGTTCTAGATATCCACCTTCGCAACATCCCTTAGCTAATATAGGGTGTAGTGATTTTAGGTTCTATAATTGTGTGAAATTTTTTCATTTCTGGACATACCCAAGTTGTTCAATTATGGATGACACCTAGGTCACAAGAAACACTTTTGTACCTGTTCCATACCACTTCAAATAAATTCTTGATATATAGATTCCATGGGAATTGTAGCTTCAGATGATGTATCTAGGGCTATAGGTTCTCATTCTCATAGATGTTAGGGAAATTCTTGATCTTTTTTCCCAAATTTATTTTGAGTAATATCCATATATTAGTAGTAGACCATAGGTGTAGAAAAATATGCTGGGCTTATAATCAATTATTTAGGTACATGTGGATTCAGATGTAGGTCCAGTGGAAATTTGAGGTATAAGTCTTGTTTCCCCATCCATGGTAAATAATATAATCAATACATGTTATTCTAACTTTTTTATATATTATTTTATTTTGGATATCTTGAAAGTCCCTACTAATCTTATATTATATTCCAAGGATTTGGTTATGTATCTAAGCTAGTGGAAGGAGACAAGATTCAAATTCCCAACCCATATTTTATCCTTGGAAGAAGTGGAGATGAAATTGGATTTTATTTTTCTATAAATGTAAATTTTTTTTGATCTTGGGGATGTATTGGGTGATGATATTCTAGGACCACATTTATTCCTAACATTGGTGGGTGACTTTCACATCACACGATGGGTGTACTCGTGTTTTTTCTAGAGAATGAGATCCCTAATCATGTTAATCTTGAACTCTACTTCAGGATCTAGGAATGATTGTTCTTTTGGTATCATGCCTCTAGTTTGAAGATTTTGAGAATTTCATAGAGAGTGGATTACCTTCCTCATTGGGGTATTTTCTGAAGGAATTCCTAGTTGATTTTTCAGGTTTTCCTTCAAAGAAGGATGTGGAGTTCACCATCGATTTGGATGTACAGACATAACCAATATCTCTTACCGCATACTGTATATACCTCCACCATGTTGAGTTATTTAATGATATAAAATTACTATTTTTAATCTAAAGGGTTAATTCTCTTGAGTATCTCTTATTAGGGAAATCTAGTTATTTTTTCAAAGAACGTTGATAGATATCTCTGATTGTGAATTGATTATCAAAAGATGAATAGGTTCACCAACAATAATAAATACCCCTAACCATATTTCAGGGAATACATGACTATAATAAGGGGGAATGGTTGATTTCAATGATTGGCGTCTAATCAAGGTATCCCTTTGTTAGGTTGAGAGAAGTATACATTTCCATGACTTCATTTTGAGGTAGTTATGTCCGTTTGAGTATTTAGTATTTCCATTCACATTAATGATTTCTCATGATGTCTACTTGGATATGATGATCTATGTGTTCTATATATACCATGACTATTTTTTCATGGTGTTTTGGGGATGGAATTCTAGTCTATTCTAGATCAGAGGAGGGTAACATGTATCATTTTGGATTTTTTTAGTCATGTTGTGAGATCATTACCATTATGATTAGTTTCCAAAGTGTAGTTTCTAGATTTGGGAAGTTAATTTTATAGGTAATGTGATCTCATAATGTGAATTTTTAGTTGATCTAGAGAAATCCAAGGTAGTGATGTCATGGGAGGAGCCAGAGAATGTCTTCAAGGTCAGTAGATTGTGGGTCCAAACATGTTATTATAGGTGATACAATAGAGAATTAACTCAACATTTCCAACTGATGAAATCCCTTACATAGAAAGGAGTGAAGTTATTTAGGATCATAGAATTCCAAGAATTATTAGAGGAGGTTAGTTAGGGATTGAACATTGTCCATGTCTTAGACATACCTAAGGCTGGTTAGAGATATGTTTACTATTGTGATGTTTTAGGTAATGGTTTGGGATATGTTCTTATGTAATATGATCATATAGAAGAATATAGATCTTATGAAATTTTAACACATGAGAATAAATACTTATCTCATGACCTTGAGCTTGCAGTAGTAAATGATTCCCTTAAGTGTTGGTGTCACTATATTTTCATGGAGAGGATTATGGTATTTTTATAGAACAAAATAGTGTTGCATCTTCTTCCAAAAGGATCAGTACTGTTGGAGGTGATTATGGAAATATTAACTTAAGGGGTTTGAATTTTATATTATCTATACGCAAGGTAATGAAAATATAGTTACAGTATCTTTTAGTAGGAAATAACCAACATAGAGTCAGAAAAATACTATTTATGAGTGTACTCTAATGGGGATTTCTGTGCAAATGCATTTAGAATATATGGATAATATAGTGGTATGTTCTTGGATACTGGGTTGGTGATTCATTATATAATTAAGTTTAATAGGGATGATAATTTGAGTGATGATTTGATACATAATTCTACCCAGTTTCTAAATTATGGTGATAATCCTAGTGGAGTGACATTTTATTATGAGGATGTTCTTTACATCAAAGAACATTCAGTCGTGCCTTTTTCTTGGAGAAAGATGGTGATATGGGACATCCATCAATCCCATTGGTTTTCCAATCATGGGTAGATAAATTTTTTTATCATTTTTTATTCCATTTTTGGTGGCCTGGTTTAACAGGAGATATTATTTACTTCTTATCTTGGTGTTATACCAATCAGAAAGTCAAATCCGTGCACAAAATATCATCAGGCTGGTTACATCCAATACAAATTAATTTTTATAAATGAAATGAGGTATCCATGGATTTCAACATTATGATACCTTTTACACCCCAAGGATGGAATAATATTTGGGTGGTTAAAAATTATCTAACCATTTCCTCCCAATTCATCATGATCAAGGACACAACCAATGTGAAATATTTGGGTAGGTTGTATATCCATGAAAACGTGAGGTTTCATGGAGAGTTTTATACTAATTTTCCTAAAAGGGACCCCCATTTTACCTCTTTATTTTTGTAAGACCTCCATAGTTCAAAGGGATTACCAATCTAAATTATTGTGTCATACCTTCCTCAATCTATTAGTCAGCTAGTTTTGGTGAACCAGAATATGGAGTATATGCTACGTGAATTTGTGTTGTACTTCAGAGGCTCTTGTGATATGTATCTTTTATTAGAGTAAATTTATTGTAACAATGTTACCAATACATGTTAATTATGGATCCTTTTGAAGCACATTATGGTTGACCATGTCGTTTTCCACTATCATAAATGGAATTGGGTGAGACATTATTAATGAGACCATGTATTCTGTAAAAATTCACCAATCATATTCAAATGTTAAGTAAAGGATTATTGTTATCCCATTTTAATTATAAGTAATATATTGATCAATTAAATCATTATTTAGATTTAATAGTGGTTGAATGTGTGTTTATGAATTAATCACCTCTCTTGGTTCATCATTTTCTTGGTAAATAAGGTGATGTTTACAATGATGTATGGAATACCTTTTGAGACCATTGAGATGATCAGTAATGTGGAATACCATATGGTATTCTCATCTCATTTGATGTAGATTGATGGCATTTTCTGCATCTCATTGTTGAAAAATTATAATATGGAACCACCTCATTTTAGAAACTAGCAAGATCTTGTGCTAGAACTTGATATCATTAAACCTGAGTATCGAATTTGGATTGTGGATTCCAAAATGAATGTGATTTGTTTAAAATCCATTGTATTAGTTTGGGTGTTGTGGAACCACGATAATGATTAACATGAGATGTGGGTGAGAAGGTCATGGGATCAAGAAAATTACCCTACATTGTTCTCTTATCTGGCTACATGTTTACATTCTAGGGATTGAAAATTAGTAAAAATAATTGTCACACTGGTGGGTTTTTTTCCATTTTTTTGTTTTATTCTTGTTAATTTTGTTATTCATTACTTCTATCAGGTGATTTAAATTTGAAATTAATGTTTTTTGGTATGGAAAAGGGTAGATCATGGGAGGTGAAAACTTAATATAAACTATACATCGTCACTCGACAAACATTGTGGCCTTAAAAGTGGGTTTCTTAATTCCACAAAGCTAGGTACAGAACCATTCTCTAACTCCAAGTATCTTGTGGGGACTCCCCACCCATTTTAAAACAGGTAGATCATGGTTAGTGAATATTTTGTTATAATGTTCTCCCAAACCATGTGGCCATCATATATTTAAAATTTTTTATTCCCTTTATATCCCTCCCTATTTTTAACCCAAATCATCCTTTATCTGCACACATTCAACCTCAATATCCCAATGCACACCTCCACCACTACTCAACTCCCTTTTCAATCCAATTTTTGATATATTTATGTTTTTATCAACAAGGAAAACTTCTTTAAGCCCCTCTTATTTTCTTCTATTCACTCTTCTTCAATTTAACATGGGTTTACTTCTCTATTTTGGTTTTTTCGACCATATATGTGTCGAATCTAATGTGTTTTCCTTGTATATTAATTTTTGTGGTGTGTTCTTTCTTCTATAGGATCTCCAATCCATTTTTCTTATAGTTCACACATAGTTAGTGGTGATTTCGAATGGAATGGTATTTTATTCTATGTTTATGTATTGTTTTATGAGTAAACTTTTATTTCCTTTGTTTTAAAATTATTTCCTAAAATAGTGTTGTGTGAAAATCTTAAATTTCATGGGATTTAGACTGTGTAAAATTCTTGGAAGGGTTTACCCTTTGGGATATGTATGGAATTAGAGTATTTTACAATATGATCTATTAGAATATTTCAAATTCATTGAAATGGTTTTAAATGGTTTTGAGAATTGAATAGAGAACTTAAAAACCCTGGGTAATTATGTGGGAGGGATAAGGACTAGTATACTGGGAGAGATGTTAGGGTGTCACCGGGTATTCCTAATAGGATGACACTACAAATGTAACTAAACAAAATGATGATTTTTTGGGTACTGCTATAACATTGGAAAAGACCACTCTAGAGTCTTCTACGTGAGGAGATATATGGTTTTGACAAACCACTAAGAGTATGAGGATATGAAAACCCATGTGACCTAGATTATTATGTGTGGGCCCATGGTTCTTATCATATGATTACCTAAAATCACCATTTATTCACAATTTATTATTCTTTCAAATACTAAATCAATTTATCAAAAGATAAATTTTCTTCTTTCATTTATAACCATTATTTTTATTTATCTTATAATAGATATACATGATCATACTGTTGGATCCTATTGGAAATGTGAGATTATGCCCTACAAATACCCACTGGGAATATGTAGACTTCGTGTTTTCTAATTCATGTAATGAAATGTCCTACTATGGAATTGGTAGTAGATTCTCTTGCTAGTGTGGTTTTTCAGAAGGTATTGATAGTGGTGATGTGGTGGGTGTTGGCCTTTATTCCACATGGAGGAATGTGTTCCATTGTTAGGTGTTTCATTTTTTATCCTTTTTGTTTTTAGGTAAATATGTCAATTCAGCCATATCGCATATATATGTCTCTTTGTATAACCTTGGCTGGGATTTGGTTGTGACGTTTATGTACATGTTGTGTTGTTAATGGTTTTATCCATGAGTTGTGATTTCTGATGTGGATGTCGATTATAATTCATGGTAAAATATTTCCCAAGGTGTTATTCGATGTCTATAAACATGATTTCAGACCGTCGGGTTCGGGAATTCCCATCAGGCTATGCCATGGGCCAGTTAGGGTGTATAGTTTGAAGGCATCTCGGAATGGTTCAGGACACGTACACATACATACCCATATACATATTCAGACTTACACATACAAACATACTCTTTCACACATACACATACACATGGACACTCATGCATACAAATGCCTACACATATATTTTAATACATACACATAAATATACATACACAACATGTATACGGACACACATACATACACAAACATACACATATACATACATGAAGATACATACACATACATACATACATATACAAACATAAATATCTACATGAACATATGAATATAAACATATGCAATAACAGAAATACATATACAAGAACATACACTTGTATAAACATATATACACAAACACATGCTTGCAGATACATTTATATACACATACGCATACATACACAGACACATACACATACAATCAAATGCATAAAAATATACATACACATACACATACATATGTAAACATGCGTATACATACAAATACACATAAATACATGATCATATATACATATACTCATACAAATACACATACTCATACACATAAACATATACATACACATATATACAGATACACACACACACACACACACACACACACACACATACATGCACATAAGTATACATACAAAAACATACACACACACACACACACACACTCACACATAAACAAATATATACAAATATATATACATAACCATACACAGACACACACACACACACACACACACACACATACACATACATATATATACACATACATAAAAATGAATATACATATATACATACACATATGAATACGCTCACACAAACACATATACATACTTAGACAAACATAGGAACACATAAATACACATTCATACATTCATACAGACATACACATACATATTTAATATAAAAACATATAACGATCGACATTTTTTCAATACATTTTTTATTTTTTTCCCATAGTAATTTTTTAAGGGCAAATCAAACAATAATCATGTCAAAACACCCAAAACTATATTAGTGTGTATAATTATATTTTTCTACATATATAAATATAAATATGCTTAAACAACCAAATATTTATAATTTTTATAATATATTATATTTACATGTGGATTTTTATATACTTAAATGCATTATTAAATATTTTTATTGATTAATATAATGGTGATAAAAAATTATAAAAATAATGAAAATAATATTTATAATTAATTTATATTTTAATTTGATTGATTTATTTAAAATATAAATTTTATTTGTAAAAGTATTTCAATATATTAATTATATATTTGATAATATATTTATATATATAAATATATTTATAAAGGTGGAAATATAAATATAAATATTTATGTATATTTTAAATATATATATATTATATACTATAAAATATTAATATAAACAAATAACATTAAAAATAAACAATTTTTACCATATTTCTATATGTATTTATATAGTTCATATGTAGTTGGAATCTTTCTAGAGTTGTAATGTTACCTAATATTATTTCATCATACCATAATTTAAATCATGGTGTCCTCCTTTGGTGGGGGGTTTTGTGCCAATAAGGAAAAATGTATAATAGGTTGCCAAAACGATCGGGTGTGGTATTGGGAAACTTGGCATGACTAATAAGCATGGTGATGAATGATAGGTTGGGAGTGTGGCATGATGACACACATGTGTCATGAGCGGGGTGGCTTGAAAGAGATATGGGTATATTTTTTCCTATTATACGTCCCTCCACCCATACATATTTTTGATTTGGGATGGAGGGGTTCCCTGCCATGGTGTGATAGAATGTAGCATGATACATCAGAGTTTAGAATTATGGAATGTGGTTCTAATGGGCAGTGTGGTGGTATTTTGAAGATATGATGTCGTTGGTGGGGGAATGAATAGCTTGAGGTGTGGGCTTAAGACCAGTGTCATGAAGTGACACGGTCTAGTTATTTGGGTCATTAGGTCATCTTATTCAGTGTCCTTTAGTTAACACTGAGCTAGTCCATCGGTTCATCTACATCTTATGCCCTCAGAAAAATTATGCATTAAAATAAGACCTTTGGTTGATTATAAATCCATATTGGGAGGGATGAGGCTTAATCCATTGGGTTACCTTGGTATATGTATATGTAGGGGTTTTAATCCCCTCAATCAAAAATAATTGTACAGTTTATATCATTATATTATAATATTTATATATGTGTGTAATTATATATATATATATTAGTATAAAAGAATAAATAATAATATAAATGAACATATATATGTATTATATTTATGGAAATATTTATAATTATTGTTATATAAATCATATTTAAGAATATATAAATATTTATATATTAAATATTTTATGCATGTTACCCTTTATAAGCACTAAGGGTGATAATTTATCATATTTCAAAAAGAACCGATTAAATGATACCTTGATCAGTGATGTGGAATACAAAGAAAAACTAATTCCTTTATCGTCTCTTTTTTAGCACTGATAAATGTTCTCTTTATTATCTCATATAGTTAGAGCTAAAAATGTGTTTTTCATCATCTTTTTTTAGAACCAATAAGGTGTATCACTATATATACATAATTCTATTGTATTTATTACACTATGATGATTTGTTAAGGGATAAATTTTTTAAATAATTTCATATATCCTAGATTAATGGACTAATAAATGTGCCCCATTGTATATCATTTATGGATCAAAATGGGTGTGAAGATGATGATTGTTGACCTGGCTAATCCAATGACAATCCACAAATTTGATAGCCTCCATAGATCATCTTTAAGTAGGGTTTTGGTTCATGATAAAAAATTTTATCACCGTGTGAGAGAATACATATCTGTTTAGTATGTGTAGATTTATATCAAAATCCTTGAAGAACAATGTTATATCTAATCAAGATAGAAATTAAATACAAGGTCAATTAGAATATATTCAAATATATATTATCATGTTCACATGTTGGAATACAAATACATTTATTTAAATGAATCATTTATAAAAATTAATCTATATATATTCTCAAATATTTCATTTACATTCTCAATAAATAAACTATGATGTAATAGAAATGGTTTTCTTTAGTTCAAAATAAGATTAAAATGTATCTGGTTAACCATATTTTCTTTCAATATTATTTTATTGAGTTACTTTATTTATTTCAACACTACTTTTACTTAGCCTGACTAATGTTTACAGTTCTTTAGATCATGTTAAATTGGATTCTCTAAGGGGTTACTATATCGATGGGTCTAAATTACATGAATCCACCATATTTATTTGTAGAATTGATAATTTAAATCTAACAGCTTCATCCCCCTTGAGTATTTATCTTTCGTAGATAAAGATAAATTAAATTAAAAACATTTATATTAATTACATGATCTTATAACCAATCATCCAAAAAACCCAATAACATATCTCCCTATCATTATTCCTCATACTAGATATATCTTAACCCAATGGATTCGTAATTCTATTAATATAGGAAATATTAATAAAATCTAAACAAGTTTATAGATACCTTATCTCTCCATAAACATGTCCAGGGAATTTAAAAACTTCTTAATTAACGATGATAAAATTAATAACTATATAGTAGTGAAATTTAATAAAAATATATTTACAACCATGTAATCACACAAAATGAAGTCCATTGAAAATAATACTATCCTTACACATAATGAGATAGCATATATCTTCGATGGATATATGAAAAACTATTTTTGTTTAACCAAAACTGTCATGAAGAATCACTTTGATTCCCACCTGGTAATATCTATTCACCTATGTGTAATTATTATCTTTTATGACACATTAAGGTGAGGGAAGATAATGAGAATTAATGACCATCTTCTCTATCATCCCATCATCATCCTTCTATGGTCACCAAATTATGACTTTTTTCGAAGCCTAGAAAACCAAAAAAATATGGAAATAAACCTTGATAAAAAGAATAATTATTCCACCTCATCTAGATTAATCAAGAAATAGTGCATTGTTATTGAATAAATATAACATCACATGATGATATAGACTTTAATAAATTATGTCTGATGCTAAATGACTAGTCCAAAAATGAGAAACAATTATCATTTTATAACAACCATATTTCCCACATAGTATAAAATGGAATAAATTAATGATTTCACATTTTTATATCTTCCATGAAGATAAAAAAACCTGAAATATTCCGACATAATCAGCCTACATTGTAGATCTTTGTTGATTATAATGTCTCAATAAATTATCCACCGGAAATATCTAACCTTGGAGGAATATACACTGACCAGTTCTACTTCTATGTTTGATTATCATATGTGTGGGTGTAGCTTACCACTATTTGATAACCTAACCATACAAATTAACACCCTAAAAGATTGATACTATAACATTACTGATTAGAACCTATAGATGAAATCCATGTAATTAAATGTCCCTCTAATTGAACCATATATAGTTTGTATCCATACACCATACATTAAAATCACCATTCATAAGGTCATGAATAGTTTCATTTCAAACCCAGTTTTAGTGGTGCGGTAACTTTCTTGTCCTCCACATCGAATAACCATGATTCACTTGAAACAATTACATTATACCCATTCATGACCATATAATATAGTCCTCCATTTATTAGTGTATTGAATTCCAATATAATTATCCTAAGGAAACTCATTATAGGCCCCAAAATGAAATTAAAAATATCAATATGATGAAAATATTTATCTTGCAATGATATGTCATAGAGGGTGGAAGAATTGTGGATAAATCTCAATCCCTGTTTAATTTTTATGAGTTTATAAAATCTACCCATATACCTAAACCCAAGACCACCTACATCATTTGGGAAAAATAAGGGTTCAAATAAAATATTATGAACCCTAGTCCTTCGTAGGTAATTGTACCCTTAAAACATCATGAAATATTATTGAATTTATTTAGATATAAATTCCTGAAGATTAAAAAGATATTTATCATATTTTGGTATAGATTGGGAAAAATATTTTAGCAATACCTACATCCCAGAATTTGAGAATTTCTCATCAAACCATCCTTAGATCCTCTAACTATATTTATCATCAATTGATTATAACATGTTTTTATTGACATTCAGATAACCATAGAAATACCATGGAATTTATGATTCAATTCAAATTAATTAAACCCAATTAAAAAACAAATATCCTCCCTCAACACCATATCTAGTAAACTACTAAACAAAAACATTGAAATCATAAGAATTTAACCTTTTTTCCTGAGGCCATTCCATACTTACCAATTCTATCAATGATAGGTCGGAACTACAATAGAATCGGTTTTGAAAATAATAAGTTCTTATCCACAGAAAAAAAGAAGTTATTTGTTTTTGATAATATCTGATAAAATTTAGCACTATAAATTTTCCATTTAAAAAAAATATTGGGTATACGTTTGGATAAAACCATGGTTGTATGAATAAATAGATACATAGGGACTGGGTCACCCTAGAGAAACACTCAATAGGGGAAAAATCACTCAAATAAATCCCTATTATTATTCAATTAGACCGAAAATATAAATCTCATTGTACATAATAATTTCAAACTGTTTCTCACTAAGCTACGTATTTAATAAAAATATCAAGAAATTCCATTCCACTATGTCATAATAATTCATCATATCAATCTTAGGAGACCTAACACCATGCCTTGAATAGGATAATGTCTTCATCATATGAAAAACTCATGATTAATGATTTCAAATATCCATAATAAGAATTTTTTTAAATAAAATTTAGTTAGTGACAATACAATGAATTCATAAAATTTGAGTGTTTCAGAATATGATTAATTGGAAACTCTTTAACAAAATTGGAATTATCCATTCCATTAGATATATCAATAATAATAAGGAAATCATCTACACTTATAATGTCCCAAAACTTCTTGATAAAATATACAGGAAAATTATCTAGTCAATAAGCTTTGTTTGGGTCAATATGATTTAATGAATTAAAGACTTAATCATTAGAACCATCCTTTAATAAAATTTTGTTCATGATAACAGTAACAATAGGAGAAATAAATTTATATTCATAATAAAGTAAAATTGCCTTCTCTAACCAATAATTATTTTTTTAAAATCCCATTTTAATATCATCGATACCCTTAAGATACTCCACCAAATTGATATTCCCATAATCGAATCTAGAGATAAAAAATCCCCTTTTACTGGAAAATTATTTTTTGATGAAAGTATGTATAATTTTTATCAACCTATTTTATATGGTAATCTCTCATGTATATAAACTATTTGATTTATTTCTTCCACATGATAATATCCACCTATAACTCATGATAGACTAAAAAATTTCATTTTCAAGATTTAATGAATAATGCGGAAATATGATAAAAATCATAGACAAAGGATTCATTTTAAGAATATAGATGTACTATGTCAAAACCAATCTATGGGATCATTCATGTGAATTAAATGTTAATTTTTGTTGTTGAATTACCTCATTCATTGGAATTATTAATTCATAGAACATATTAATCAAATATCCCTTTTCTAGAATACATTTTTATTAATCTATGAAAATCCATCAGTTGAATCCTTCAAATGATGATCCACATGTTCTCCTTTGATAATTTATTGTAGTATTTTGGATTGAATAATAGTCTCTCATTATAGATGAACTGTTCTTTTATACCATTCTTGAGATAGATGAGGATATGGTGGTGGTATTAAACTATGATAGAGATAACATCTCTATAGTGTTCTTCATTGGAGAGAAATCTTAGAAGATAGTATTTTTTCGGGATAGTATAAAATGATATGTGAAAATAATATATAGATATAGTGTTATAAAATATAAACATTAACTTAAGGAACTTATCTAATGTTATACTCTATATATACCCCATGATAATTGTAATATTTTTAATTACATTTCCTATATAAACAAGTGAATTATTTATTTATAATTTTATTAAATAAAAAATTTATTTTTACTTAATGATATTTAACCCACGTATCATTATTATCACTAGACCAGACATTGTCTATATAGAATCCATGGTATTTATAGAACCATATACAATAAATATTATTCCTCCAGTAAAAATTTAATATTTTATATTCATGGTCTTGTGAATCAATATTGATTTTAATATTTGCATAACAAACTAAATATAATTTTTAATAAAAAATATCATTTATTACATTGAATGTTAATAAATTTATAAATATGAGTGAAATAAATAAATACACAATAAATATTATTTCCGAGTGAGAATAATTTCATTCAATACAATTAAATATATTGACCACATTTAATGGAGACCATATGAAAAACCGAGTGTGTGACCCTCTAAGAGTCTTCACCTGTGGCATTAGGTGGGTTATCAAAAATTATAATATCAATATGTAAATACACATAATATTAATAAAGATTAGAAATATAATATCATAATAATGAAAACCACATACAGACACTCATTTTGTAATATAATCTCTTTTTCATGATTTTACATCAATCAGATTGTAAAAACACGTAATAAAATTATAAAATTTATTTGTTGTTCATTAAGAATACTAAACAAAACAATAAATTCTCCAAGTACATGGAATTCAGTTTCATAGTTCCATTCCAATCAATTGGACATTATATCAACTCCCACAATGATAGAAGGGACAAATCCTTCCTCAACACATTCATTAATAAAATTTCATTCATGTCATTCCAATCATACCCTAATTATTATAAACAAATTGAATTATGATTTTGGTTAATACATAAATGTACATGATTCATTTATTGAATTAACAATAATAAAAATTTAAAACATGAATTAAAAATTCTTGAATATAGAAATAGATGATGAAAAATCCTATAGAATTTTTATTAATTAGTATGTTCTTTTATTATCCTTTCTTGAAGATTACCAAGTCTGAAATTTAAGAGTTGAAGAATAATCTTCTTATGAATACTCAATCATGATATTTAAAATAATATGTGTCTCATAGTATAATTTTATCTAACTATTGATTTAAAATTTAACAATATCATCAAATAACATCATGTTTATCATCATATTATGGATTTTTTATAACCTTTTCCTTGTGGATGATATTCTACGTCATTATCACATTAAGGTAATATAGAATTGAAATATTTTATTGGGCATACATATGTTGATCCAACAATTTTTTCCTCGATTTTGATGTATAAAAAGTCCATCATTTTCATTACTTATAAATTTACATTCAGTGGACTTCATTTTTTACTTTTAATTAAATATATTCTGTAATATTTGCAATCTTATAATCTTTTACTAAGTAATAATCATTATATTTGGAAGTTAGAATATTATAAAATGTATTCTATATGTTTTAATGAATTCTAGAATCAATATTTGGAAGGTGTAGTTGAAACCTATCATTGGTTTCCTACCAAATTTTTGGAACCCCACATTTGATTTGAATTTTATATTTTGGAACAATACTTTTGTTAAGGAGAAACACATTTGGGAAAGTAATATTTTACACCTTCCAAACATAAGTAACCTATCATTAGTGAGGTAGCGTAGAATAACAAATAGAACTGGGAATTATGTTTCACATTCCTGAACATTATGTTTGGAATCAAGCATACCCAGAAAACTATAATTTTGGAATCAACCGAACATAGAACAATAACCACATTGATTCAGTCATCTAAAATATTTAAAATTTTAACGATTTTAATATTTATTATTTTATTTGTTGAGTACATTTATCATATAAGACATCAAAATATCATTTAAAAATATTTAAAACAATGGATTATTTTCTTCTGATTTCTTAGGGAATGTAGGTTTTTCCATAAATGATTGAAAATAAATATTCAAATCAACTATATGATTTTAAATCGCAATTTATGTTGAGATTTTTTTAGATCTATTTGACCTTAATTAATTTAACTGAATTATATATTTTCAATGGATACATTTGGTTAGTGTAATTATCTACTAATCGAATTACTTAATTATATGAGGCTCTGTGGTATTATTCTATTTCTTGTAAGATACATAAATATTTTAAATTTATAGATGTGTTTTTTTCTACTATAAATTTTACAAAAAAATAAATTGATATAGATATGTTTCATTCTATTTTAAATTCTATAGGAATACACTTTATAGACATACATATATTGTTAAAAAACTATTGTGTGTTTTTTTACTATTAATGTTATTTTTGTTTCTGATACTTTATATGAATATTCTCTACAACATGTTTGAATATTTTTCTTGAGATTCGTTCTTTTAAAACATTCATATATTCCATTAAATGGATAATTTTTCAAACCTAATTCAATATATTCTTTTTTTTGAGCGCTCAAGTATTGTATATATCTATAAGAGTTGGTAGTCATATATAATGGTCTTCTAAATTAGTTTTTTATTAATTTTTTATTTCAATCACTAAACTATCAAGATCCCTTTGAAATTAATCTTCAATTGAAAATCTCCAAACATGTGAAGATATTATTAATGGAGTGGAATAGGGTATTATTTATTCTACAGCCTCTAAAACAATTGATGTGATATTTTATTTTATTTTCTACATCATAATCCATTTTAATTAAAGAGGAAATCATCACTTTAAATGATTAATGAAGGAATAGATTAAATATTTTAAGATGAGTTTACATGGAACAATTCGACCCCTTTGTGTTCTTGTTATATTTTGGCTGAAAATTTTCAATTTGAGTATCTCTCTATTGAATGTTTTTTATCTCTAAAAATATTGAGTTAATGATATAGATAAATACTGATTTAAATTTATAATTATATATATGGCATATACATGACCCAAAAATCATATTTTAATGGTGAAAAACATGAAAGTTAAATAGATTTCATGGTTATATAATTAAAAAATCATATTTTGAAATTATATCTTAAGGTCGTAAATCCATACGAAATCACCTAAAGATGAACTAGAAAAATTAGATGCTATATAATAAACAGAATATGATCGGAATTGAAGATCCATGAATATAATTAGTTGTGTACATGGACCATATTAGATGATTTAAATTTCTAGATGTAATATTTCTTCTTAAATGATTCAAATAATGATTATTTACAATGAATGAATTGATAATGTAAGACAATTATTATATAATACTACGAAATTATAATTTTCCACTTCATAATATATAAAGGGAAAACTACCACATTATTTAATTGATGATTCACTGTGATATTTAATATTGATTCTGACCTCAAAATACATGTTGTTGAACCTGATCAAGCTTTGAATGTTCTTAGAGATTTATATATTATATGGAATGTTATTTTAGAAAACAATAAATAGTCAACACTAGTAAAATATTTTAAGATTAATGAATTTATTTTTCTATCAATGATGTATAAAAATTAGCTGCATGTAGACATTGACGATCCTAAAATGATCAAAACTGGAACTACAGCTCCCAATGATTCTATTATCATAGGAAAACAAAAGTCCATCGATGTTTTTATATTCATTATTGGAGATTATAAGTATTCAAATGTATGAGAGTCATTATATCATTTGAATATATTATTAGAAAACCTTTATAAGAGATAGAAAAGTATTTAGAATCCATTCAATGACTTTAAGAAATGTACTCATATATTGAAATAAATTAGATGTCATGAACGAAATCATATGAAAAAAACTAAACCTAACTATGTTGTAATCAAATAAATAATAAAAATTTGAAATAACAAAAATAATATTTAGTAGAATGTTGATTATGAATGAAAATATATGAAATCCATGATGTCTATGTACAATGTATCTAAATATTGAAATTGTTATTCAAATTATGAATTTAAATAAGAGAAAAAAATCAAAACACAAACATGTGGTTTATGGATCAAGAAAATGAGGTATAATCCTATTACCATCTATTACTAATTCTGATTCATAAAAATTCTCAAATGAACAGTTAGTTGAATATTGTTCCATGATTGAAGAATAATAAGATACCACAATGTAAAATGAAAGATATCTCTAAAATATTCACAATGTTTTCATAAATGAAAATAAAACTACGATAAAATATCATTTAGAGTTTAATATAAATTTAATTAAATATTCATCAATATACATTGAACAAGAGACGAAAAGTATATATTTACTTATTAATGTATAATATTCAAAATGTGTTACTTGTATGTTTACAAAATGAAAGTATTACTTGAAATAAATTAATATAAAGAATAATCCTTGTATGTAATGGTGAGAAACCTAAACTAAACTGAAATTATTTGTTTATAATCTCTACAAAACATAGATTATCTCTGGTTAATTTTTTTTATTATAGAGTTAAATTCCATTATGAAAATTATTGTAACATAAAGAAACATAAAATATTTTTTCAAAATAAATCATATCTATCTAAATACTTATATAAAGTTCATTAAATAATTTCTAGAAAAATTAAATTGATTTGGTTTCTCAAATCCTTACATACTGACAATACATGAACAAATATTATTTAATATACTTTTTATATATTTTTAAAGGAATCCCAAAAAGATTTATATAATATATATGGTAATAAAGTATACATATGAGTTTAGTCTTTTATAACATTCATGATCAATCTAAAGTTGATGGATGTTTGGTTTCCTTTTGTGATAACGCAAAAGAAACCAATCATTAGAGTGGGCTTGGTTGGAGTTCCAAATTTTATTCTGATAAAAAAGCATTCCATTTTTAAGGGTTAAAGAGAAATATAATTTTTATTTCTCATTCTTTGAAGATATTTTTACTATTTATTTACTAAATAAAATTTTCAATTTTTTTAAAGATAATCTTCTTATATTTATTGAACATAAAATAGAAATTGTCCATACTTTACACCTTTGTTTATTGTGTGAACAACATGTGAACACTTTAAATACCGATTTAAGTGAAACATGGATCTGTTAAAGAAGGGTTGATCAATGAAAAATATTTCAATTGTCAACATTATCTAAGAAACGTTTATTTTTTGATATTTTTTTGTCATTATTTTGATGAGAAAAGTCACAGTGGTTCATGTCAAATAGGAAAACAAAACAAGTTTTATTTACAATACATTAACAATCATGTAAATTAAAATGTTTATAGCATATCAACATGAATTTATTTGGACCTACTATAGTATAAATATTAGATTAAAGATTCATTGTTTTCAACTAGTTGATAACTATTCAATATTTACATGTGTTTACATTTTAATGTTTAAAAGTGAATATCTTTATTTGTTCTTGAGTCTATTAAAATTATATAAAAATGAAAAGTATTTTTAAAATAACACTATTAATAAGTGATCATGGGGGGGGGGGGATTTAGAAATCAATAATTTAAATCTTTTTCTGAAATTTATATATTAAACATTATTTTCCTCTCTAATAAAACCTCAAAAACGAATAATTGAATGAATAAAAATAAATATTCAAGAAATACATATAACTATGTTAAATTACTATATATTACAAACATATTATTGAAAATAATATTTCAATATATTATTAAACATTATGAAATTTATTTTAATAAGACCACTTCTAATAAATACAACATATGAGTTATAAAATAATAGAAAAAATGAAGCTGTTTACCTCAATATTTTCAGTTGTAATGTATATATCTTAAATAATAAGAAAATTATTAGTAATTTCAATCCAAAATTTGATGAATTAATATTTTATGAGAATTGTTCAACTTATAAATATTATATAAAATTTAAAAACTATTTATATTTACAAAATTATTTCATATACATTTTAATTAAAATGATCAATTTGATCACAATAAATCATAAATAGATGAAGATACTAAATATTTATAAACAACATACTATATTATTATAATGTTTAGATTGAATACCAGTTGGATAATTATCATGATCAATTCTATTTTGAAGAGAACGAAAATAAGGAACCAAAAATGTTTTACCATTAATACCTAGAACCTTGAAGATCAATCCTTTAAATACTTTTATTGGATATATAGATAATTTTGGTAGAACTATGAAGACCATTGGGAACGTATCTGGGTTCTAATCCATTCTATCAAAATTAAAAAAAATTCTTTAGAAGAATTCTTAGATTATGGGAGACGAGTAATTGCTATATAGGAGGAGCTAAACTAGTTTAAAATAATTTTTTTGAAATTATTCTATAGGCCCTCAGACCATCATTTGATAGTATCTAAATATTTATTTAGGAATAATAATTATTATCATGGTATAACTACTAGAAATAAATCAAGGCTAGTTTCTTAGTTTTATTATTTGAATAAAGGTTTATATTATAAGAAGACCTATTCCTATTACTCTAGGCTGAAAGAAATTATGTTTCCATTTTCCTATGAATCTTATATATATTTTATATTTAACCACGTGAGTGTGAAATATTCCATTATAAATAGAAAATTAATGGAAAAATTTTATGATGAAAAACCGATGGGTGTTGAAAATTCTATTTCTCTAAATTCAATTTTTTAATGTACTAAACCAATTTATTTTCTTAATTAAGAACCAAGGGATTGATATGGGAGGATGGGTTATTTTCTTTTAAAAATAAATTCTCTATATGATAGTATAATCCTACTATTTTTATGAAAATATATTCTTCTAATATTTTATTAGTACATTTATATGCTGATTTTTTTATTTTTGGTCCTACTAATCAAAAATATTATAATGACATTCTATATTTTTGAAAAAAGTGTTTGAAATGAGTATGACTAAGGAATTATATTTATTTAATGGAATTAAAAACCTTAAAAATGATTTTCAAAATGTTCTGAATCAAAGTAAATATATCATTGATATACTAAAAAAATTGGACTTGAAAACTATAATCCATATAAAACATTAATGTGTCCTACAAAAATATATTTGGATAAATTTGTTAAAACAGTGGAAAAAATGTTTCATGTTGGTATGATTAATATTTGTGATATTTTAATTCTAGTAAACCATATAGTATTATTATTTTTTATTAATTTAAAAATATTTTAGACAAATTAAAAAGTGTATCATTTTAAATTTGTAAAAATAACGTTAATATATTTGAAAAGAATTGTTTTTTGTATGTATACATTTTCCAAAAACATCTAGTTTTAATTTTATTTCAAATCTATATATTTATTTTGGAGGTTTTAGATTAGATATAATGAGTACCTGAATTACTTATCAATTTTTCGGTATCTATATGGTTTTATTTTCTAGTAAGAAAGAACTTTTACTTGAATAGTTAATGGTTAACATAGAATATATATTCCAATTGGTAGTTTTTAGCACAAGTGGTGTCAATGAATCATTTTATTTTTAGGATTTTGACATAAATATGATCATGTTCCTATTTTATGTAACAATATAAGTGCTAAAAATATGTCAAAAAACTAATAATTTATTCAATACGTTATTGTATCCATATTTGAAAACATTTTCTAAGATTTCATGTCTAAAAGGATGATATTTATTTTGGATTTCATAATATGAATATCAACTTGTTGATATTTTTACTAAAACTATTCCCACTAATAGTAATTATTTTAGATAGTTGTAGTTAGGTTTCATTGATTTTAAATAGTGTTTTTTTCTTTTTGATTTATATTTCTTATTAATTCATAAATTTATGATTTATTTAAAATCATTATAATTTGGGTTATAATTTATCCTATTTAAATTTCATTGAATATTTTGGTTTTCTATGATTTCATTTCAATTTAAATTTCTATATCATCACAGTAAATTTTATCTAAAGAAACCCAATCGCCACCTAAAACTATCATAGACAATCCCATATCTATCTTATAACTTAGATCCATAATCATTCCAAACTCATGAATTTTTAATCACATAAACCAAAAATTGTCAAACCATAGACCATAAACAATATTTTGTTAAATAAAACATGAATATGACCAATAAGAATGGTCCCCGGAGGAGAGTTCCAAGTTTAGTTCTATCTGAGCTATAAGGAAAGTAGTGGATATCAAATAGATTATTGAAAAAAATCACATAATGAAAAAATCCTTGAGTTTTTACTGAATTAATTTTATTTCTGGGAGAGGAAATTCCTAGTACTTATTAAAAGGGAGTGTCAGAGTGTTTGTTTAAAATTTCTAGTTCAATTTCAGAGAAAATGAGTACTTCGTTTCATAGAATGTTGTAAATAATGAGTTGTATTTTTAGACTATGGATATAAATTAGATAAGTATATTCTCTCAAGTTGGTAATTTCAGTTTTATTTAAAGGTCTATTTATGATGGATTTAATATGTCTAAAGTCATCATGTCTTTCCTCATCAGAATCTCTAATGTTAGGGAGATTATGGTGAAATACCTTGAAGTTGATCAAAAGGTCCATGCTATGTCTATAGAAATGATTATTATACCTAATATTGTAGTGTTAGAGAGGATTATTTTCCATTTTATATATATATATATATATATAATGTTTCTCAAGTATATTAATATTAATATGAAACTTCGTCAATACATTCTCAAATAAAATAATTTTCATGAACTATCCCAGATACTCTTCCACCCTGATGCTCGATCTGATCCTGACAAGGCCTAAAGGATGTTACTAATCCTTATTGGTTGGTGACTAGCACCATGCATCATACAAGAAAAAATGGGAATGAAATTTCAACAAACATTGTGGATGAAATATATATATATATATCAATATTCTCAAAGAAAAAACATAAGGGAGATACTAAAATATGTAAAATAGGTATATCAAAACACAAAGAGAACGTCATAAAAGTTACAAAAAAGAGACAAGATTAACTCAACTTTCCTATGGTATCAACAATCAAAACCCAAATGGTTAACAAAATCCACCTTCTCTAAGAGATTCTTTCCCTTTACTCAAACCATATAGAAAAAAATCTACAAAATCCTATTTTAAAAGATTGCGTGTGAGATCAAAACCCTAGTAGGGGGTTACCATCTGTTACATAATAATATTAAATAAAAATAAGCCCAATAATTCATTATATTTTAATCAAAATATACATAGAAGTACAATTATATATTTTAATCAAAACTAGATTTTTATATAAATTGGTCGTTACATTTAAAACATGTTCTTTTTAAACATTTAATATAATGTATATCCAATAAATTTGAGTAAAACATTTTCTTAATCAATGGAATAAATAATCATAGTAATAAAAAGAAAAAACCTGGACATCTACCTTAATCTACGATAGTTCCATGTTATATGATCCTCACATATATCATAATAGTGATCATTTCCAATATGTGTTCTCTTGTCCCTTAGGGTCATATAAAATATCACATCATCAAAATATCATCAAGGATTATATCTTATTCTCTATGTTATTTATAGTTTTCACCATTAATACATTTATATGGTAATACCATACTAGTGTGTGTATCCAATATAATCCACTAACATCCCTGGATTTCATGTTCTTAAAAAACCTATCTATCAATAATGTGAAAATCATTTCAAATCAGTTTAAAATACAATTTACCATTTCGAATTTCAATATGCCAATTTCATTCCAAAAACAAAACAAGGGTTTGCAGTTAGTTCATGATTCTTTCATGATAAAACCAATCATATTTTTTTGAACTAAAATTAGTCTATTTTTCTCAAATATGAATTTCAAAAACCCATTTCACAAATTCAAAAAATTTCAAACAACAACCCAATTTCAAACTCCATTAGAATTGGGGGTTTCCCATAATTCCTTACGAAGACAAATCCAATTCAAATTTTTATTAAATTGTGTTTTAAAATTTTATTTGAATGAAATTTAAAAAATGTAGTAATTTAATGTCTATAAAATTTTCTAATCATATACCAAAATAGTTTCCTTTATCACAGAAACACATATCATAACATCCATAGTGGATTTTCAATCAGTGAATGGCGTCAACAAAGATTATTAAATCAAACCTAGATTAAAGATCTAAAATAATGGGTTTTATATGGATTAAACACAATATGATCCAACAAACCCTATAGAGGAAAGAAATATAGAGAGGGATAGATTTCATAGAAGAAGTTAACTTATCAATAAGAGATCGAACAAGGATCTCCACACATTGATCTTCATAAGAAGGGTTTAAAGGGATCCAAAAATGATTATTGATAACATCAATTACCTAAGGATTCATGTAATCTTGGGTTAGGGTCATGTAGGTGAAGAAATATTTTTGTTTTGAAAATTTTAATCAATTTTTAAAAATTAAAAAACATAGCTTCCATGGTAAGTTTGAGAGGGACACATGGTTAGACAAACTATGTGTCCTAACCATGAACCACTCGGATGGGGTGCATAGTTTCTATTATGTGGGTGCATGTTTTTTAAGACCGTGCATCAACCGTTCAAACTCCCATTATTTGGGTTTTCATGGTTTATAGTAAGTGGGAACAAAGTTTGGGAAAACCTAATACCACCAATTAAATGCCCATAAATTTCCTAAATTTACTACTTTCCACCTAAACAGCCCCAAAATGAGACAGATATAAAAAAATAAAAAATTGGGTTCATGGTGTACCAAAAACATTGTAAAAATAAGTTTCAACCTCCCCAAAATAGAAACTATCTATCCGTAGAAAGCATTTTTAGAAGAATCGATGTTAAAGACATGATGGAACTACTCTCTAATCGGTTCCCCTCTTTCCCATGTATTATGAGTATCCGAAATTTGCTTCCATAAAACTCTAACCAGGGTTGTTATCCTCCCATGATGTATATTTTTCTAATATTAAAATATCAAGACTAGATGCTTAGTCACTGATAAATGAGGATCAACATAAAGATCAATCCAATATAGATCATGATATGGATCAGATAGTAACTTTTTTAGTTGTGATACATGGAACATGTTATGTATCAATGTCAACTATCAGGGAATTGAAAAATAGTATGACACTTTCCCCACCTTCTCAAAAGCATAAAATGTTCCCATAGAACAAGGAAAAATCATCGATGTTATTCTAAGTCATTGATGACCTGAATTAGGTTAATCATTCATGAAAACCTAGTCACCCAATGAAAACTCCCACAATCTATGATGACGATCATCATAAGATTTATACCAAGTATGTGCCATCAGCATTATTTGAAGAATTGGTTGAATCATTGATGTCATCTCTTCAAACAACATAGGACCAAACAATTAAATTTCACCATTCTCTAACCAACATAATTTGTAATTATGAGGTCAACGATTCAAGGCCTCAAAAGACCATCTTGAAAATGGACTATAATCTATTTTTATAAGAAAACTCAACCATTAATAAATGGTCATCCCATGATCTAATAAAGTCAAATACCCAATCATGCATAATATACTCACGAATATTTATATCCCAATTAGTCTCGACATCCATCTATGGATGGTATTCCATTCTCTAAAGAACCTGATATCCAAGTGCCTCATAAAGGCCTCTCCAAAATTATGTATTAAAACAAGGATCTCAATCACAGACTATAGAAGATGGAACTCTATATAAATGAACATCCTCTTTTACATAGATATTTCCCATCTCCATAACTTTTTTGTATCTCTAATTGGTATAGATTGAGCCAATTTGTTCGGCCTATTGATCATAACCAATATTTCATTTTTATTTATCTGGGTACCTAGAAACTCATCCACAATATCTATTGAAATATCATACAACATGCATGTTGGATATAAAAGTGGTTGAAGCATACCCAAAGGGATCTGGTTCTCATCCTAGACCTTTTGAAAAGAATAACAATGAGAGAAAAAATGACCAATCCCCTATCTCATACATGGAAACCAAAATTAGACCCAAAGGTCATAGATCATATTTTTGGTTCCTTGTACTCTACCCACAAGGAATTATGGAAATACCACATCACAGATTTCATCACCACTAACGTAAAAGAAATGATTCTAAAAATATTGAATACCCTGCATGTAGTATTAACAATTAGCAATATTCTCCCAACAATAAATAAAGTCTCTAATTCTATGGAATTCATCATCATTTTTTTGTTCCTAAATAATCATATAAAGAATATCATAGGTTGGATGATCACTATCTAACACAACCTTGACCCCTATTATCTAAACCCCTATATGAAACTATGAAAAATTTCCATAAAATTCCACACTTGTAATGATTCTTTCATGGCTTGGGATGGAATTTTCCTTCCCAAAGCATATGAAATGATTGTCCCTTACCCCTTTGTATAGGTGATTTTGAAATAAAAATATTGAAGGTCTTCCGCCCAACACCTTAGTGGAGATTGATATATTTTTACAAGAAGATGTAACTCAATATCTTTTGGTCAGAATACATGGTAAAACATTCTCCAAAGAAGTAATACTTCCAGCATTTAATCACATGAATCACATATTTGATTTTAAGGTCATGGGTTAGATAATTATTCCTTTTTGGAATAATTTGTGAAGATCAATATGAAATTTCATGATTACCCAACAACATAACACAACACAAACCCAAACCAGATGCGTCATATAATGCAGTATACTTTTTTGAAATATCTTGAATATTAAACCTAGTGTAATAGTCAATATAAATTCTATTTAATGAAATAATTCTGAAATTTCTCATCCCATGTAACCATTACTCATTTTTATTTGGGAGAAGTCATCACGGAAGATACGTTTCAGAAATACTTTAGGAACCAGTCATATTACCGATCTGAATTCAAGAAGATCTGAATATTGAAAACATTTTTTTTCTTTCTCCCATATCATAACCCCATTAACCTTCTCATGATCTACTGAAATGCCATGTTCTGACTCCATGTATCTAAATAACATCAGTCACTGAATAGAGAAAACTCATTTTTTTATCTTTTCATAATGTCGGTGATTTCTCAAAAAATCCAAAACTAATCCTGGATGATGCACATGATCCTCCTTAAGCTTAAAGTAAACATGGATTTCATTAAAAAACCAAAAAAAGTACCATGTTACTCATTTAATATCATATTCATTAAATCTGTAAAGTCTGTAAAATAATTGGTTAGACCAAATATCATGGTGAAGAACTCTTAATTTCTGTACCCTCTCTGGAAGGTGTTTTTTTTATTTCTGATTAATTTTTTCTCAAATGGTGATAAAAAGACCGAAGATAAATCTTTGAAAACCACATTTCCCCTTTCAACACGTCCAACAAATCATCAATCTGGGACAATGGATACTTTTTCTTGATCACGAATTATTTATTGTTGACATAATCAACTAATAGGAAATGTTTTATTTAAGTTTTTAAAGAAGATAATATGTTCCACACAATGGAATATGATCCAGAATATAAATCCTTTCTCTGAAATATTGTCTAACTAAGTCATCAACACTTTTATTTATGCTTTTTTCATATTTTAAGTGGGAACAGGTACTGGTTAAGTATTATGCACTAAACCAATAGAATACTCTACCTACCTTATCGGTGTAAAACCATAGAATTCATAAGTAAAAACATCATGAAACTAAATGATAACTAATGCTATATTCTTAATCAAATATCTTCACTCCATGTTAAAATAAAATATTAATATTACATTTCCAAATTCTGGATTAGAGGTTCTAGCTCTGCTCGACCTCGGGTCTCATTCTCCCTGAAGGATATGCCACACCCCATAGGGCATAGTAAAGGATACCCATAAAAGATAATAATCTATTATGGCTTTATTATATATTATTCAAAAAATCTTGATAATTATTTCAAGATGTTTCATGTGGATAATGATAAAATCCCATGAAAGTTCATTCACCGACAAAGAGAGCACACAAGTAGGATAATAGAGATATTTCTTTCCTCCGAGGGACATATTAATATCAATCACATATGATAAAATCTTCATTGGAAGATTCAAAAAATTAAAAATATAAGTCTAAATGATAAAATTATATTCACGCATATCAAATAAAGAAGTCACTAAAGATGTATCTTTATTTACGGTACTTCTTATTGTCACTAGACTCGTACATATTTCCTCTGGAGATTATTTAACTGCATGAAGAAGCTTTGTTCTAGATGCAGGTGGTTAAAATGATGTAGATGTTGAATTATCTGATCTCATTGTAGTAATTTTTGGATCTTATTATCTTATTTCACTAAATGTAGAATAAAGTATATATTAGTACTTATTTAATTTTCCTAAATATCCACTAGAGCTGCATATATTTGGTTCTTGAGTAAAACCCCATTTTGACTAACAGGACATGTATCACTGGTAGACATTTAGAGGAAATATACCAGAAAATGTAACAGTTCTAGAAGAATCCAATTGTCAAGATCCACCATGGGTCTCATCATACATTCTATTCCATTTATGGGAACCCCCTGAACTACCATTGGAAGAAAAAGAAACTCTCTTAAACACTAACATGTTATCCAAATCTAGCTCAACCATCAACTCTATTTCTAGAATTCCAACATAAGAAGAGTGAATAAGTAAGAAATAATGATAATCAATGGAAGATAAAATTATTATCTCAAACCATGTAGTCTTTATCTTCTAATTCGATAAAATATCAATTGGAAACTACACAAGCTCAGTAATTAGATTTGTATAATCAGTCATGGTCCTGACTAACTCCTTGAGTTTGAAAAACTCCACAGCCTTAGCCAACACCATCGAATCTGAATAGAAAGGGTCTTTGAAGAGAACATTAAAGTCCATCCACTCTAATAACTCAATATTATTCACCATCAAAATCGTGTAAATCCATATTCAATGAGGTACTTCCATCTGGAAGGTGAAACACTTCACCTTGATCACATAAGGATTCTCCAAGAACCCTTAAAAAATATCATTCCTACTAAACCAGTCCTCAGCCGGTTGAGGATTATTTGAGCCTTGGAATTAGGGAGGATTTTGGTAAAAGAACTCCTAAGTATGATATCAAAATTCATACCTATAATCTTCCATAGTTGCGTCCTGGATAAAAATGGAGGTAGGTGCATGTCTTAGATCTTGGAAAAAACATACAACAATCTCAGCTAGATCCTGGACCATGATATGATTTTCTAGATGTGTTCTACTAGCAGTTTCCACATGGATCTTATTCACAAATATTATCGGAGTCTTGATTCTACCAAAAATCATAAATCAATTTTGACGACATCATAGGATTACATAGGTCAACACCAAAATATAATAAATTGAAAAAATAATATCATGGCATAAAAACGTGATTTTTACTTCAACATATCCAAATCTAAAGCAATAAAAATATTATAACTTATTCCCAAGTCATATTTCCCAAACCACCTTTGGTAATGTAAGGCTCACTACAATGAGAGTTGTCCGGGCACTCAGTTCTAACATCCTAATATGTCCCAAAAGGATCTCTCAACTATACACTGAAATCATAGAATGATACAAGACCTAATACTTCGATAACATTTAGTCACAAACCATCCTGGATACCATGGTACAATGAAACATGATCCGAAATTTATATAGCACAAATGGAATTCACAATCCCCATGGGTTGTATACTATCACCTAGATCATACAAGAAATAATTGGCAACAAATTTGTAAATAAAATATGGGAAGAAAAAAATACATATCAATATACTCAATGAAAAATCTCATGGTTGGTAGTTATATAATTTAAATTGGTATATCAATACTCAAATATATAATTATCAATGTACCATAAAATATATAATATAAATTGAATATCTGGAAGTCCTCAACACTCCAAGCCTGAATTCTTAATAACATCAACACCATCGAAGTGGTTCTTTCCCTTTACGTGAAACTGTATGAATAATATCTATAAATACCCAAAGGAAAAAGTAGGATGTGATATCAAAATCCTCGTACAATCTCACCAAGCGTTCCATAACAAAATTATATAGAAATAAAACCATTCATAAATTAAATTTTAATCAAATTAGGCATGGTTGTACAATTGAATATTTAAATCAAAACAAGATTTTCATTTCAAATGGTTGAATCATTTTGCACAATGGATTAAATAGAAATTTCATAAAATTTTTTTTATATAAATCAGTATGTATGAATAAATTTTTTCTTAAACAACGCAATATATAATAATAGATATCACAGTAAGAAAAATGTTCAATTACTATATGGTACAACAGTTCTAAGTAATAGGATCCTCACACATTTCATATCAGTGATCATTTAAAATATGTGTACACACATCCATTGGGATCATTCTAAGTAAGATATCTTTAAAATCCCATCGGGGATAAGATCTACCAAAAATGGGTTTTTTAGCATTATAATTTTCAATATATTTATAGGGAAACATCATCCTAGCATTCTTGAATCAAATAACCAACTAAAAAACCATGAATTCATGTGAAGAATAAATCAATCATTAAAAAATGGGAAAATCATTTCAAATCAGTTTAAAATACAATCTACTCATTTCTAATATTAATATTCAAATTTCATTCTAAAACCAAAACAAAGCCTTTAAATTAATTCATGGCTTTATCAAGATAAAACAAATCATAGGTTTTTATCAATTAAATTTTATCCATTTTTTCAAATATAAATTCCACAGACCAATTTCACAAATTCCATTAATTTTAGGTTGCACCCTAATTTCTAATCCCATTAGAATTACATGTTTTCCCAAAAATTCCACAAAAATACAGAAAAATCATGTTTTCATAATATTTTGTGATAAATTTAAATTAAATAAATTTCAACATTCAAGAAATTAAAGGGTTATATAATTGTAAAATCATAGATTGAATCACCTACCTTTATAATGGAAACATGTATCAAAACACATACAATGGGATATCCATTGAAGAGAAACCGAAACAAATATAAAATAATCAAAACAATATTAAACATTCATATCAAATGAGATTAGATCAATCAAGAACATTATTACCTATCATATCCTATAGATTAATGAATGAACGATTTGAAGATAATGAACCAGAGAAGATCACATACTTGGAAGATATTGAATGAGGTTATCCACAGATTGATCCACCTATAAAGTTGTTTTAAGGAGCCAAATATAGTTCATGGTGGACTTCAATACCTAAAAATTAATTTAATCCCAATTTAGTGCTATGGGGGTGAAGAAATAGGGTTTTGGGAAATATTAAATTTATTTTTGAAATTAAAAAACAGTGCCCACATGGTTTGTTGGGAAGGTCTGCATAGTAAGACAATCTGTGTGCCCTTATGATGGGGTGTATGGTTTCTTATAGGAGGGTATATGGTTTTCTGAACTATGTTCCAATAGTTAAAACTCCAATTGTATGGGTTTTCATGTTTTACACTATGTGGGACCACAGTTTTACCAGACCATGAACTAACCATTCATAGGCAAGAAATTTCCAAAATTTTCAACCTTCCACCAGAATTACCCGTAAATCAGACCATTACAAAGAATGATCAATTAAAAGGGTTTATGAGTAATTTTAAAACAGTACAATTATCATTAAAGAATCACTATATTATTAAATATTTGAGGGAGTACTTTTAATCTTATCGAATGTCGGTGTCTCTTGATCTATACAACAACGGTCCAATTTTTGTTATCCAAGATGGTTGGTGGTGTCACCACTACAAATTTCTATACGATGGAACATTGAGGAATCTAATATTCATATTTATTATTATGAAATTGAAAGTTAAATCATGTAAGATTAAAATAATATGAACCCTTTGGTGTTCTTACTGAGGTGGAGTAGTAATGGATCCTCAGTTCTATTATATCCTAGAGACCTTATACTAATTTATTTTGTGAATCAACAGTTTAATGTGGTGTTAATGATAGAAGAGTTGTTTTTTTTTGTAGATGGATAATTGGGGTTATAATACATTACTATTATTAATAATAATACCCCTAAAAAATTTAATATAAAAGAATTTTTTAGTTCAAAATTTACCTTTAGGAATTGTTGTAGTTCATCAGTTTCCAAGGGTATATCAAGAACCCTAAGTTGAGATAGAAGCTAAATTTGTGTTAGATTAAAAGCCCCAGTTGAGAGAAAAAATTTTACATGTTAATAAGTTTGTTGAGTCTACTGAGAGAGTGGTCCAATCCTTATTATAGATGAAAGAGATGATCTGGTAGTTCAAGTTGAGGAGAAAAATATTGATGTTTCCACTCATTCTTATGAGTTACATAAAAAAAATGTTCATTAAATTAGAGATATAATAATTCTTATTAATACCAATATATAATTTTTGGATATTAATTAAGTATCTTTGTTTAAGAAGTCCTTGGAAAAGACTTATGATGGATCTCTATAGAGAAAAAAAGGTGTTTTGGGGACTATTTTCACTATTAAATTAGGGTTTTAATGTTCAACCCCTTTCGGTGTAAGAAGATAGAGAACCCTAAATGCGGGTAGAGGTGGTAACCTCATAATCAAAAAAGGAATATGGTTTTGATATTAATACTAAAAAATTGAGGCCATTTTTCTTAGGTTTTATATTTTGAGTCATAAAGTAGTAAAAAGATTAAGCAGAACAAAAATTTTCTTACAAAAAATCAGTTGATAAGTATCTTTTTTATATGGTAAATTATGTGTAAAAACCTCAACTATAGTATCCCATATTCGGTGGTAAAATAATTAGATTGATACTAGATACATGAAATCGCATCCCATTGGACCAAATAGATTAGTAGTCTTGGTAAACTAGATATATAATTAAATATCATCTACAATTGAAAACATAATATAACATATTATTTTCATTGAGTGAATAATTTTTTCTTTTATCATATCCTTGTATATAAATTTCAGAACACTTCATTTCATCTTAGGGAAAGGAAACAAAATAATGGTGGTTTCAAATTCTCAATAAGGGTTACATACAGTGTAAAGTAAAATGATTAAATAAGGCACAATCAATATGGAAATGGTAATAATTGAAGACAATTTCCATTTAATCCTAACATGAGTATGATAAATAATAGGGTAGATATATTTGATGATTAAACAATCCAATATAAATAATCATGTGAAAAATGGATCATAGTGTTAATTTCATTATGATACTATGAGTCCAAAATATATATAGAAAAAACACATGCAATTTAATCATGTAAAACATGACTATATGAAGATGAAATAGAGGAAAATTAAAGTCATGATCACCAAAATCATATGTAGATGTGATCCATCATCAATTTAAATATAATTTAGAATATTTTTATAAGAATAAAAGGTTGATAATACTCAAAACAAATCAATTCCAAGATGTACAATACACCAAACATTCAAAAAATAATGAATAAAATTAATAAAAATGACACAATGAACTAATGATCAAAAATAATGAAGCACTGAATACTATGCTAATATATAACGAACCTTCAAGAAAAAATAGGATAAATATTGGATGGTAATGAAAAAACAAAAATATGGTATAAGAAAACTTTTAAAACCCTAGTAAAAGATTACAAAAGAAACGAACTCTCCAATCCCCCATAAGTGTGTTTTTTTATGTTTATTCACTCATACCATGGGGTTTGATCCCAATTTATCTTTATTTGTGGATATCTATAATCACGCAATTTTTTTATTATTTATCTACATATATTTATCTCAATAAAACAATGTTTTTGTTCAATCATTTTATGGGATTTATGCTTTTTTACTTGTAGCTATAACACTTCCAATAAAATCATAATATTTTTTTGTCTCCCTTCATATCTATACTCATTTAAATCATTTTTATTGGTTCTAAGATCATGAGATTGAGATATCTTAAAGAAATTTTCATCTTCATTAAAGGGTTTCTTCTGATTAAAATATTAAACTTGATTTATTGATATTCTATTTATGTGTCTTGTGGTTACTGGTATATACTTGACTTTTTACCTTGTTGTTGAAGTAATATATCGGCAATAGTTTTTTAAAGGTTGGCACGGAAGCCTCATTTTTATTATTAAATAAAAGACCTATTTTTGTTTGGCTATATGGGGACCCATTACATAGCTCGAAGTCTCAAGGCCAAGTGGTCGTAATATACGGTTTGAAAGCCCATTTTTGGCCCAAAGGTCCCTTCAATGTATAGTACTACTACCATAACATGGGATGCTACATGACCACCACAGCTACAATTCATGTTACAGTGCCTCTACCGCTACAGTTTCACTATAGCATCCCACCTTTTTACAACATAAACTTTCATTTCATTACACAAAACTGATGATCTTTAAGGTTTAGTGTCTTGGAAACCAGGAACATAAAACATGAAAACATAAAACATTCATCTTAAACACTTGAAAAGATTATCCTCATGTTCATCCTAGGTTAATTACTGAATCTCCTAACCTGGGGACATACATCAAAATAAAGGGTGAGCAGAAGGCCCAATAAGGGAAAGAAGATAAACATTTTACTTGTGAACTTGAGATACTTTAATAAGGTCATGAAAAGAACATTAAGGCATGAGAAATAAATCATTAGATATATCATAAAAAATAAAAATTTTCATAACATTAAGATGTGGCTACATAGTTTAACATAGAAAATCATGAGCATATCATCAAGTTCCATCCACAAGGTGTCATTTGAAAATTACCAAGGTTATTCACCAAGATATCGTGAAAATTGTAATCTCTAGTGGTTACATCATTACCCAATGCATTGGAGCGCTATCAGGGCGCACCCTTAAATTTTCCTTTATTATCATGTGAGCCACATATATCATCATCAAATATTTCATAAATAACCCATATAGAATATAATAAATGGGTTTTATTTCATAATCATAATGTTTTAAAATCTGATTTAAACACATGATCATTACGTCACATTAAACCCACGGAAGGGGAGAGCGGGTTTCATGTATGTAAATCCCAGAATTTAAAATAGAAAATTTTGATATATATGTGAATACCCCTATATAAATAAGATCTTTGAGTATTCACTTTGTATCATAAAATAATTTTGAGAAAAGAGAGAGGAATTGTGAGACGAAAATTTTGCAGCATAACGACTATGTTTCCGGGTTTTAGAAAACATTGAAAAGAGAGGGGACATGGGTTCAACATTTATAAATGACCCATAAAACAGTATAGGGGAAGAATAAGAAGGATATATGAACATGGTAATGAAATTTTAATGACATACCATATGAAATGAAAAACATGGAAGGAAGACAAAAATTAGATTTCTCTTATGAAAATTCGGCAGCCTAACGACGTCACTTAAACTTCAACAAAAGTGATTTGAAAAGATCAAATAGGGTCTCTCATCATGTGAACATAAGAGTTTAGTATGATAAATATAGAGATCATACCCCAACACAAAAAAAAGGAATTTTAAAGACTTGACATGAAAGTATATCTTTGAAAAGAATGAGAAGGGTGAAAGAATCCCCTTAAAAATTCGGCAGCCTAACGGCGTCACTTAAGCTTAAAAAATGAATTGACAAGATAAAATAGGGTCTCTCATCATATGAAAATAAGAGTTCTGTCTGATAGATATATATATCATACCCTAACATAATAAAAATGAACCTGAAATACTTGACAAGAAAATAGAACTTGAAAATGAGAAGTGTGAAAGAATCCTTTACAAAAATTTCGGCAGCCTAACGGCACCACTTAAACATTCATAAAATGAAATGATGAGAGTAAGAGTGGGTATCTCATAATATGAAAATAAAACGGACAGTATAATGAATATAAAAGAACATACTACAACATAATAACATGGAGCATAAAAGAAATGACATAAAATAGGTCACTTGAATAATAAGAGAGGGGTCGGATCCCTTACATTAAAACGTAACTCTTAAAACTCAAAGTTTGGGACCTTGAGGGCTTGGGGGCACCTTGGGAGGACTCCTTGGGAGGTAAGTATACCAGAACATCGTTGAGGATGTTTTTTGAGTCGAAAAGATGAGAGGAGGGCTTGGTATTTATAGGGAAAGTGAGGGGACAAGGCATTAATGGCCAAGGGACACCACAAAAGTGGTTTTCTCAAAAGCATGTACCCTCCCATTGTACTTCCCATAGAGTTAGGCCACATGGGGACCCCCACACAATAATTCATCCTCTTTAGTCTAAAATCCCTTAAAATATCTCATGACATCATCATGACACAGTTATGATGTCATTAAACATACCGAAACCCTAAAACTGTATTTTTACTATTCACTGAAAATTCAACTTTCTCAGAAAAATCCCAAAATTTCACATTAACCAATTATCAATGCTCTGATTTCAAAAATGAATTCTATTTTATAAAAATAATTTTCTAAATATTTTTAATTCATTTTTTAAATAAACACACTATTCACAGAAAATTCAATTTTTTCAGAAAAATCCCCAAAAATTACCTTAACATAATATCGATGCTCTGAGTTCAAAAATGAAATCTATTTTATGAAAATAATTTTCTAATTATTTTTAATTTAATTTTTAAATAAAATACACTATTAACCTAAAAAAAACTAATACTTGAATAATAATTTATGAAACTTTTATTTACCCATTTTATTGAATCTCATTACTTAATCTAGGTGTCTAAATTATATTAAAACTTTCTTTGAGTAAAATTAGTAATCCATTTGGTCACATTACTAATCCTAAGCGTGAAATCCCTATTCATAATTTATTATTTATCAAAAATCAAGTTGATCTTATTAGACTCGAAATTTCATACTGAACATAATTGTAGAAGACCAGTTTTTTTAAAATCATTACACATTTTTATTTATTTAAGGTTTACATAAACATTTTCAAAATATCCTTTCTCTAAAATTCATCAAAAAGTTGCATACTATATTTATCCCGACATTTGAAAATTCATAAACTTCATCATAAGAAGAAATCCCAATTTTTATTTTAAACAAAGGATTACACAAGGCAGTTACGGTCTCCTTACATAGCCCCTTATCACACCAGCATAGGACCTAAGTGTAAGGTGTGATTAGGTGAGAGAATCTGAGGGAGGCTCGGCCAACATCGCACGAGTAGTAATTTATATCAGTTTGAACATCTCGTGAAGGCGATCCTATTCTAGCTTCACACGATGAAGTTCATCTTGGGTTTGGTCCAGAGCAAAGCCCAGTCGTGCTACCTCGTTCCCAAGTTCTGTTAGATGGGATTTGATCGGTCTAAGACTAACGGGTGAGGCCATCAAATATCTTTTCTATATTAATTAACCAAGATCTCTTGTATTTAGAAACAATAATCAAAACGTTTAGTTTCTAGTGGTCATATTGATCAATGGTCAAATAACAGTCAAAACCCAACAGTCTCATTTTAATTATACTCATGTTATCAAATGAAACATTTTTTTGAGTATAAAAATAAAATAAAATAACACATAAAATTAGGAAACAAGATTTATTCAAAATTTCGGGTCATTACAATCTTCCCCCCTTAAGAAATTTCATCCTCGCAATTTTTAAAATTGGGTTTTGAAATTTCATTGAAAGTCCCACATCGGAAAATGAGTCAGTAAAACTATTACTTTAAAATAAATAAAGGGAAGTACAAAGGTCACCCAAGATAACCCACACTATGATTCCTTGTAGGAAAACAAGGACATGGAGGAGAAAACAAAGGGTCATGTTCTGAGGGAGAGTGATAGATAACATGATTAGGAGAAATTTAACCATAAAAAATCCCAAACATATGATGTGTGTAAATGGTCTTTGATTAACTATTAGGAAACGTAAACCAACAACATTTTTGTTTTACGTTTCTTTTCAGAATTTTGAGGAATTCATTTACTGCATAGAACAAAAACATAAGAAAATATACCTACCTTCATGTAGAGTTTCATCCTTTAATAAGTTTCTACCCAAAAATAATCTTTTCTCCAAACGATGAGCATTCAAAAAACTTGGTCTCATCAAAACACAAGAATCGTCTTCTAGAGAACCACATAATCCACAAAGGATTAACCATCTATTTCATTTATCTTTAAACATTATCCCAAAAACAGAAAGGGTAAGGTAAAACAACTCTTCAAAAAGAAATAATCCCATAAGAATGGAAACTACTTTTAAATCTTCAAAGTTCCATGGTACTACCCAGAGTTCATCATAGACCATTCCGTAAATAACTATCCTCAAAAGTCCTCAAAATAAACGAAACTAAGATTGAAACCCAAATAAAAGAAGGATTTGATAACATAGTCTTCCAAGGTAAACTTTATCATTCATCTCCAAACAACATCAACCACTCCTAACTTCTTATAACCAAAGTAACTAACCTAAACATATTTACCCCAAGATAGGTTAATCATTTCCATAAGTAACCTAAATTACTATAATTCTTCCTTAAATTAATTGATTCTTCAAAATATAAGTCAACCATACTCCTCAATGAAAATACCAGAGTAATCTATTTACCTCGATCATATAAGGTCCCCAAAATAGTGAACGTCTTCCAAAATAATAATCTTCTTTTAATACCTTAATCTTCTCTATCATATTAATACGGAAATCATCGCATTTCCTATCACATTGGTGGTTGGGACATGTTCTTCCATTTCCCATCATTAACTAAGAAAATAAAGTATAACTAGGGGCTTAAAAACTTATCCAATAACCATGAAAAAGAAAACTTTAAGCATAAAAGGATAAACTTTTAGAATAAAAGTATATCCTAACTTTTGATCCTCTTGGTTCCAATCTAGGTTATCCATGATCGTATATTCTTATGTGAATCTTTATTTTATTTTATCTTTGTTCCTTTAATAATGGCTTATACTAAGCTTATGAATTTACCAAAGCATATCCCCCAGGAGTGTCGTAACCAAGAGTGCAGCAAGGCCCGTTGTCGTGTACCAGTTATCATTCGAGTCTAGCTAAAAGTGGTGTTTTCGGGTTTTACCCCTATGTACATCTGTGCCAGAGCCACCTCTACCTGCTCGTATCTAGACAGGGACGTATTTTCTTGGCAACCCCTTACTCAATACTCACCAAAATGTCTGGAATATTTCCTATATTTAAACTTTTCTATAGTGTTATTCCTTAAGTTTTCATATCCTAATTTCCACAAATAACTAAACCATACTTTGATACAAACTATTGCATCCCGCTTTTTTATAACATAAACTTTTGTTTCATTTCACAAAACTGAGGATCTATAAGGTTTAGTGTCTTGGAAACCACGAAAATAAAACATGAAAATATAAAACATTATTCTTAAAAACTTGAAATGCTTATCCTCATGTTTATACTAGGTTCATTACTGCATCTCATAACCTGGGGACATACATCAAAATAAAGGGTGAGTAGAAGGCCCAGTAAGGGAAACAAGTGAAACATTTTACATGTGTACTTGAGATACTTCAATAAGGTCATGAAAAGAACATTAAGGCATGAGAAATAAATCATGAGATATATCATAAAAATAACATTTTTCATAAATTTAAGATGTGGCTACATCATTTAACATAGACAATCATGAACATATCACCAAGGTCCATCCCCAAGGTGTTATTTGAAAATTACCAAGGTTATTCACCAAGATACCGTGAAAATTGTAATCTATAGTGGTTATATCATTACCCAATGCATTGGAGCGCTATCAGGGAGCACCCTTAAATTTTCCTTTATTATCATGTGATCCACATATATCATCATCAAACATTTCATAAATAACCCATATAGCATAAAATAAATGGGTTTCATTTCATAATCATAACGTTTTAAAAACTGCTTGAATGACTTGATCTTTACGTCACTTTAAACACACAGAGGGGGAGAGCGGGTCTCATGTATGTAAATCCAACAATTTAAAATAGAAAATTTTGATATATATGTGAATAAACCTGTAGAAATAAGAGCTTTGAGTATTTACTTTATAACATAAAATTATTTTGAGAAAAGGGAGAGGCATTTTGAGACGAAAATTCTGCAGCATAACGGCTATGTTTCGGGGTTTTAGAAAACATTGAAAAGAGAGGGGACATGGGTCCAACCTTCATAAAGGACTCATAAAACAGTAGAGGGGAAGAATTAGAAGGATATATTGACATTGTAATGATATTTTAAGTACATAACATTTGAAATGAAAAACATGGAAGGAAGAAAAATATTAGATATCTCTTATGAAAATTCGGCAGCCTAACGACGTCACTTAAACTTAAACAAAAGTGATTTGAAAAGATAAAATATGGTATATCATCATGTGAACATAAGAGTTCAGTATGATAGATATAGAGATCATACCCCAACACAAAAAAAAGAATTTGAAAGACTTGACATGAAAGTATATCTTCGAAAAGAATGAGAAGGGTGAAAGAATCCCCTTAAAAATTCGACAGCCAAACGACGTCACTTAAGCTTCAAAAATGAATTGACAAGATCAAATAGGGTCTAGCATCATATAAAAATAAGTGTTCTGTATGATAGATATATAGATCATACCCCAAAATAATAAAAATGAACTTGAAAGACTTGACAAGAAAATAGAACTTGAAAATGAGAAGGGTGTAAGAATCCGTTACAAAAATTTCAGCAGCCTAACGGCTCCACTTAATCATTCATAAAAAGAAATGATGAGAGTAAGAGGGTTTCACTCATCATATGAACATAAAAAGGATAGTATAATTAATATAAAAGAACATCCTCCAACATAAGAACATGGAGCATAAAATAAATAACATAAAAGAGATCACTTGAAAATAAAGAGAGGGGTCAGATCCCTTACCTTAAAACGTGACACTTAAAACTCAATGGTAGGGCCCTTGAGGGCTTGGGGGCACCTTTGGAGGAATCCTTGGGAGGTATGGAGACCAGAACTTCGTTGAGGATGTTTTTTGAGTCGATAAGATGAGAGGAGTTCTTGGTATTTATAGGGAAAGTGAGGGGACAACGCATTAATGGCCAAGGGACACCTCAAAAGTGGTTTTCTCAAAAGCATGGGCCCTCCCATGGTACTTTCCATAGAGATAGGAAAAATGTGGACCCCCACACAATAATTCATCCTCTTTAGTCGACCATCTCTTAAAATATCTCATGACATCATCATGACACAGTTATGATGTCATTAAACATACCGAAACCCAAAAACTGCATTTTTACTATTCACTGAAAATTCAAATTTCTCAGAAAAATCCTAGAATTTCACATTTACCAAATATCAATGCTCTGATTTCAAAAATGAACTCTATTTTATAAAAATAATTTTCTAAATATTTTTAATTCATTTTTAAATAAACACACTATTCACCGAAAATTCATTTTTTCAGAAAAAGACCCAAAAATTACCTTAACATAATATCGATGGTCTGAGTTCAAAAATGAAATCCATTTTATAAAAATAATTTTCTAAATATTTTTAATTTAATTTTTAATTAAAATACACTATTCAACCAAAAAAACTAATACTTGAATAATAATTTATGAAACTGTTATTTACCCATTTTATTGAATCTCATTACTTAATCTAGGTGTCTAAATTATATTAAAACTTTCTTTGAGTGAAATTACTAACCCATTTGGTCACATTACTAATCCTAAGCATAAAATAACTATTCATAATTTACTATTCATCAAAAATGAAGTTGATCTTATTAGACTCGAAATTTCGTACTGAACATAATTGTAGAAGACCATTTTTTGAAAATCATTACACATTTTTATTTATTTATGGTTTACAGAAATATTTTTAAAATATCCTTCCTCTAAAATTCATCAAAAATATGCATACTATATTTATCCAGACATTTGAAAATTCATAAACTTCATTATAAGAAGAAATCCCAATTTTATTTAAAACAAAGGATTACACGAGGCAGTTACGGTTTCCTTACATAGCCCCTTATCACACCAGCATAGGACCTAGTTGTAAGGTGTGTTATGTTGAGAGAATCTGATGGAGGCTCGACCAATATCACACGAGTAGTAATTTCTATCAGTTTGAACTTCTCGCGAAGGCGATCTCGTTATTGCTTCACACGATGAAGTTCAGCTTGGGTTTGGTCCAGAGCAAAGCCCAGTGGTGCTACCTCCTTCCCAAGTTCTGTTAGATGGGCTTCGATCGGTCCAAGACTACAGGGTGGGGCCATCGAATCTTGTTTCTATATTAATTAACCATGATTGCTTGTATTTAGAGACAATAATCAAAATGATTAGTTTCCAGCGGTCATATTGACCAATGGTCAAATAACATTCAAAACCCAATAGTCTCATTTTAATTATACTGATGTTATAAAATGGAACATTTTTGTTGAGTATAAAAATAATATAAAATAACACATAAAATTAGGAAACAAGATTTATTTAAAATTCCGGGTCGTTACAGTCACCACTGCTATAGTACAGCTACAGTACCCTACTAAAATACTACTATAGTATCCCGAAAATATTCCCATACCCGGATTCAATCCTGGTTCTTTTGGATGCTAAGTAAGAGCATGTACCACTTGGTTACAAGATCATTTGAATCTTATTTATAGTTTATTACATCATGAATGACTAATATTTTGACCTTTCTTCTTAAAAATTTTAATATATCTTTGGGATAATGTGCCTTCCTCTCTAAGGATCTGTTTCATTCTTTATATAATTTAGTTATATGTTTTTTAAATGATATAGTATGTTTATATGTATTGAGTGGATTCTATCTGACTAAGAAAAAATGACAACTCCTTGACTCTGTGTTGATTATTGGCCCCTATTTTTCTAATATCATCATATTTGATATATGTATGTGTATAGTTTTTGACTCATCTCTTCTTATATGTTTAGTTTTTTCTTCATTTAAATAATATATTTTTGGTGGGCTTCCTATCATCTATGAGGATTGAATTATGATAGAAATATGTAAATGAATAATGATTATCTACGAATTTTTTTCTTTATTAACATAAACATAAACCTTTATCATCATCGTGAAGCAATTAATTTTTATAGAATATTTTGATCAAATTTTAATCTACATTCTGAATCATACCAATCATCAGCCTTTGAATATTGACTATGTTAATTTTCTTTGGCTAATTGAATAATAATTTTTACATTTTAATTTACAAATTTGGTCATTTCTTATTGAAACAATAATTCCAAAATAATGATTCATACTTCGATAATGTTATTTTTAACATTTCATTTAGTGTTTCATTTCACAAAACATAGTATCCTATCTATATATTTTTTATTATGGACTATATGAAATATAAAATTGAAAATTGTGATAATGATAATTATTGGCTACTATAATGTATTATAATTCATTATCATATAATATCATTGTCTTTTAATGATTTTTATATTTGTAAAATTGAAATTAATTTTTCGGAAAGTATTAACTAGGGATTTATTTTTCGAATTGAAGTTCACTTTAACACACCAGAAAAACACCATAGATTACACCTTTGATCTTTAAGTGATAGTTATTTATGATATGACATAAGATTTTATTGATATTTCGATTTCATATACACTTTAGGATCTCTGTACGAATGAATATCATTTTGGTTTTTATTTATAATTGTTAGATTATATGTTTTTAAAATATACCCTTTAATTTAAATTCATGATCACATAGTTGAATTTAATAATATCATTATCATCTTGGTTTACATACATATTATGATAGAAGATAATGATCCAACCATTATATTTGTATCATCTCAAGATAATTCATACAATAGTTTGAAAGACACTATAACATATATGAAGAAACTTATATCTATAACAGAAGCCAAATGTACTAAATTTTATTATTATTTATAGACTACAAATGTGGTCAAGTCAGAGTGTGAGAGGCTTAATTTTATGGGAAGTATTGACCAATGTTGTAAAAGTAAATATAATAATACATCTAGATGAAATGTTTATAAGAATAAAAATGGTGATGAATTTTTATATTTAGATATAAATTGGTCATATTAATATGTTTTGATCAATAAATAATTCCATTTGTATTTCTTAATATGGGGAATCTCAATCATTAGTGGTGTAAACTAGTTATCTTCAGTATTATTCTTCCAACACGAACCTTGTTAGAACCAACACATATAGAAAAATAGTGTTCAATTATATGAATAATTAGTAATTTCAAGATGACTCCTTCAAGATTATATTTTATCTTACACTCTTAGTTTAAACTAACATGGGATTGAGTTTACACCTAAAAAATGATCCCCAGAAACAAAAGACTGAACATTTTTTATTTTCCATCAATGATAATCCATCTATTTTAAATCATCTTGAACAAGTGTTTTTCATCAATATGACACACTACCATACCAATGTTATATCAAGTAGAATATTACTACAATGATCCTCCATGTATCCACATATTCTAACACATATACCATTATCATAGCAGCTTTAAACCATTAGAATTTCCTCGACATCACCATTGGGTTGAACTCTTCCACTGATATTGCCTTTTAGGATCATTATTCCAACCTAGACCTTGTTAGTCTCAGAACATAGTCCCAAACTCTATAGCATTATATAAATTGTTTGTGAGAGAAAGAGGAGACCAGTGAGCTCCCCCCCCCCCCCCCCGCCAGAAAACATTTTCTAATTTTTCCAAAGAAAATAATTTTTTGGTTTAGTGAGAACCTTAGAAGACAAACACAACAAAGCAAAGAATAAAGGGAATGTTGAGGAGTCTAGTCCTAGTGCACAAACACTCCTAAATAAGAAAAAACAGGATGACCAAGGAATCAAACCAAAGACAGCTTCACCTAAAAAATAGAGAACGCTTCGAGAACCACCCATCTGACGCAACACACACGTGCCTGCATCACCTGTCAACCTGGAGAACGATCTGATAGATCACAAACCAGCAACCTCAAGCAGTAACCCTATAACTCGAGGAGAGCCGGAGGCGCCACCATCACTGCCACCGGGAACCATCAATAAACTGCACCCATCATCCACCCAGTTTTGCATCGCCATCATCAGAACCCCCAACACAATACCAATTCACCTGAGAATCCTTCAAAACTAGTCCTTATGGGGTCGTGCATATAGGTGATATGGAAAAAGAGAAAATAAGAATCATTGGATAGTGGTACTAGACATGGGGATGAAAGCCTAATCCCCACCATACCAAACTGGTCATATGTGCGCATGCTTATGACGCAAAGAAAACAACAGAAGATTGACAAAACAACTGGCAACTAGAAAACAAACAAGGGACTATTGCATACCCTGAGCGTTCATGAGGTCGCCCTGTATGAACTCGTAGTGACTCGTGATGAAGGCGTTGTGCCTAGGTTCAGAACAGGAGAGAGGGAGACAACATGGAAGGTCGTTGCGGGAGTGGAGTGGAGACATGCAAACTAGATTGGTTGAAGAAGGATGAAGAACTATACATCCATGAAACCATGGGGTGATCGACACTATCATGCCATCAGTGCATGCCCAGCCCCTAATTGCATAATTCCCAACATTAGAAGATAAGGTTGGGAGGAGAAGAAGGCAGTGGGGAAATCCTAATCCCCAAAGGAGCTCCCACAATGTCACCCCTTATGGGCCCAATCCTCTTCGAGCTTATATATTAACCCAAACTCATCACTAGAACCAGTGTTAGATTGAGTTTTCACCCAAAATTATTCATAGTAATGAAATATTGAATGAGTCCATCATGTTGATAACTGATGTGTGAGTTTTGAATTTGGTCTATCCTATAAAAAATGACTTGGGAGAGATTACATTTTATAATTAACTAAATGTGAGTAAAATGTTTTTTTTTGAAAGTATTAAAAAAATGAGTCATTAGAAAAGGTTTTGATTTATTTAAACCTCATAGAAAACTACTAAAACTCTAAATTCTATTATTCGGGTAACTAATTTGAAAATAATTCAAACATCATTACACATTCAGGATCAAATATTATTTTCCGTTAGGTCTGAGGTAGTATCCATGAATATCCATTAAGGTGCCATTATTGTAAAAAATGATCTCTGATGAATAATTATCATGGTTAAAATGGTTAGACCCATTTTGAGGGTTGAAATTATACACTAATATAACAACTATATAGAGGTGGTTTGTACCACACTATCATTTTCCTTAGGATTTTCCATGGTATGATGAGTGTTAATATGATGTAACTCTCTTCATAGAAATTTATGTGATATAAAATATCACATGTTTCTTCTATATTCACATTCCTTATGCTATCATTCTCTGTGTTTTCATCATATGATAATGATTCGTGGAGTTTGAAAACCCCAAATTAATAGTTTAAATGTTAAATGATTTATCATAAACGATGATCGCATAGTTAGAATAGTTGTAACTCATGAATTTTTTTTTGAAATGAGCTCTTTAATTTATACTATAAAAGTAATATTTTTTAGTGTCGAGTCATTTGTGATGGATTACCATTGCAAAAATGAATTTTTGGTGGGAATATTTCCTATATATATCCTCACTAAAAACTATATCATTATTAATACTATTTTGGATAACCAATAACTATTAATCATATAGGATATACTATTTATGACAAACTTCTCAATAAAACACAAATAGTATTTATGGTGTATTAATAATTACTTCACAAATAACATGAAAAAATTTAATAAAAAATTAAAATGAACTAAATGATAAAAAACTTGTAGAAAACATTCACTATAAATCAAATACACATATAATAAAAAATAATTTGAAATTTTTTATAATTTTTTTGTCTAAATTTTATTAAAAAATATTACTATTTTGACAGATTTATATTAAAATTAAAATTTTAATTAATTATGATAAAAATATATTATTAATTTTCTTTAATAATAAATATTATATTTTATATCAATAAAATTTATTTAACATTATGTTTTTTGAATATAATTTCCTAATTATAACTAAACATTATTATTTTAGATAATAACTTAATAAAATTCTATACTAATTCTTATAGTCTTTAAAAATATATAATTTTCAATATTATTTTCATATATATTTTATTTTTTACTTTGTTTTTAATATAATGAAAATAATTATTTATAATTTGTTTTAAATAAATAATTTAATTTTTATTTTTAAATTTATTATAGTGATTTATATAATAATTTTTTTATAAATATATTTAATATATTTAAATATATTACATATTAAATTTATTATAATGTTCTATTTTAATAATACTAATAATGTGGTTTATTTTTATGAAATTAAATAATTTGAAAATATTTTACTTAATTATTTTGTTTGCCTGATTTTTTTATAAAAATATTTATTTATAATTTTATAACTACGTTCCCTTATTACCCTCACAAGGTTTGTCTACCCATGTACCTGATGAAATAGAATTTTATCACTACACTTTGTGTACCAAGAGTACACGACATGTACTTCCAAAACTCTATGACCCCATATAGTCGACCCCAAGTTCAATTACATGATTTAGTAATACTATGCAATGTATGCTTCATAAAAACTCATATGTCTTAAAAATAATGAATATAGAGAATGTGTTATGCATATTACACACCCTATACATGGGTTTCCCCAAACAAAAAACCCCTATACCAGCCTGAAACCCTTAATTTTTGCCCAAAATCAATAGATTAACCCCCCACATGGTCCCAAGTAACATAAAACCAGAATTAAAACATCAAAAACTATTCTACATGAATTTTTTTGATAATTTTTTTTGGACTACCTCATGGAGGAAGCCTCCAATGCTTCTTGTTTAATATTCCACCCACAATCATCACACTGTGATCTGGGCTATAAATGAACCACCAGTTGTGCCCCATCCTCTCACTCTCCCTCTCTCAACTACACATAGAAAATGATTCGGGGAATTCATGAGAACAAAATGTGAAAAGGATGAAATAAAATGAAAAAAATTAAAATGATGAAAATATAATAAAACAATATATGAAAAGGGGATCATCCCTAGCCTCACTATTCAGCGTAAGGTTATGCCTCTCCTTGGAAATAAAATGAAAAAAATAAAAATGATGAAAATATAATAAAACAATATATGAAAAGGGGATCAGCCCTAGCCTCACTATTCAGCGTAAAGTTATGCCACTCCTTGGAAAACCCCCCATTCTGGAATCATCCATAAAATAGAATCTCAATCTAATTCTCCTTAAGTTAAATGAATAAATTAACATGCATGATTAAATTAATTATTAATTAATTTAATATTAAATATTCCATAAAAATTCAAAAGGGTCAGATTTCCACCATACTCTTATCTTAGGGGAAACACCATATTTTTGGACAAAAAAAGTATTTTTAGAAAGACATTCAGATCTTATAGTAGAATTTACCACTTTTAAATTAAAAACACTTGAGAAAAAAAAATGTTCAAATTTCTCATAATCTTTAAAATCTCTAAATATTTGATTCAAAAAAAAAATCCCCCCCATAAATTCTTCTCATCCACCAAGAAGCCTAGATGGTCAACCAACAGTCAAACTCTCCCCAAATAACTAGCGTAGAAAATGCTATCTCAACCAGTCTTATAGAGTCCTTACATCTATACATATATTCGATAGATGAAACTACTACCATCTTGATTATACCTTCCACATTAGTATCCTTCTCATAGCCCTACTTCCCTAATAGAAAAACAAATAGAACATGCTATGTCAATCTCTAAACGAAATATATCGACATGGAAAAACCAATTACACTTAACATACAACACAAAAACAAAAACCCATGGAGTCAAGAAACCACTTAAATGTCATTTAAGATCTACAACAACCCATGGTGCACTCTTTTCCACAAGTATATACTCAAACAACACTCAAACAAGCATTAGGTACCATTCTCATGGGGGCCAATCCCTGATAAAACTAGGATAATGTCACTAAAACCACTAACCTGACTTCTTAAATAGGCCGATTCCAACAGAACAATGGTCCCTCGACACCCATCTAAAAAATCAAGGCATATTTCTCATTACAGGATCTACCAAACTAAATCCCTTGAAACTTATGTTTTTCAAAACAACATGTTTCTAACCATGATTCCATTATTCTACCAATGCTACAACCAAAACTAGTAGGAATAGGGTTCCATCAAAATATTCCCTCTCAAGCCATTCATAAGATAGGGATCACTCCCAGCACAATAATTCTAAATCACTAGGTACACTCAATCCTAAACACACCCTATAAAAATAATACCTCCTCATATCCACCATAAAAGAAACATCATGCCCATGAAATCAATTGTTGATAGTAGACACATGGGACCCAACCCAAGACCCAACAGACAACCCATGGAAATAAAATATAAATCCAAATAAACATGAACATGGGAATTTAGGGGACCACAAGATTAGGGAATCGCAACCCTAAACCAAAGATCTATCAGACATCCATTCCCTTTTCAGGCCACCAATAGGGAACTCTGATCTAATTACTGATATACAACAGTCTATGTGCATCCATCCATTAATGGACTGCATATCCAATATTTTTTTCCTTAACCACACTATCCACATTGATAATCTTTAGAATAAAATCTAAACATGTATTTGTGTTCATTATCATTTTAACTAGTACATATATGACACAAAAAAGTATGAGCAGTTATTGATACTTTAAACAATAGATCCCTTATCGTTAGTAAAAACACCACAGATAGAAATTTGTCATGTGAATCATATATTATTTGTATGATGGATAAACACAAGCATCATTACAATGGTGAAATATTAGAAAATCAAAATATACTATAAATATACTAAACCAAGTGGAAAACACAAGGTGAAATTAAAAAATCATTAAAAAAGAAACCAAAAACAGCAATCTCATGCCATAAATAATAGTGTTCCTATAGAAAAATATTGTTGTGACACACAAGTCTCATATTAATCACAAGATCATACATATTACTTGAACACCTATAAAAAAACTCTAAACGTCAAAAACTAAACGTTATCTAGTAAAAATTTTAACATGCATTCCTTGTTAGACCTTCCGGATCTGGCTCACCAAAAGGCCTCAAGCGCACCTATCCAGATGAAAAATTATACTGACCAGTGTAGAGGGTCTAAAGGATAAAGAAGGTAGATTGTACCTTCATTTTATAGAGAAATTAAAATTAAAATTAAAAATATGATCCAAAATATAACCATCATAATACACCTAATTCATTAATTGAAATAGATTCATCCAATAAAAAATGGAATATAGTATATAGTTTCATATTCTCAATGCATGCAATGGAAATAGAAAATAAGTCAACCATTGGGCCAAAAAAATATAAAAAATGTTAAATAAAGCATTATATATATTCAAAACTAGGAAAATCCCATGTACTCAATCTTTATGATGTTTGAGTTCCACCATCATAATTCTAAGACTCTGCACAAGTGTCTTTGCTTAAACTAAAAACACTGGGCCTCAGACCAATCCATTGTGAAATCTATTCTCCAACATGAAATCAAACATTAAGTATATATTCACATAAAGGTTCACATATAATGGCTGATAAGTGAACCTCTATAGTCCACCCCCAATAGTGAAACTGTAATTTTTTTCCATAACATGTACATGAACATGTGGTATGCCTTGCCTAGCTGAAAATTAACAAAATATAGAAAAATTAAACAACTGCATAAAAATTAAGTTTTCTAAAAAAATAAGGTAAAATGTCAAATGAGGGTCCTAGTTTGACATTATAGGTAAATCAACCCACACTCTTCCCCATTCTAGAGGATTTATAGCATGTGGATCGCCCAACCACATGATAACTGCCACATCAACTAGAACATATCACATTATCTATGGTTTCTAAACGAAAGGAATGAGTACTAGACCAAATAAATAACCATAGACATCCATATAATGAATTTCATCTATCGAGATCAATGACTCTAATGGAATTTTAAAACTGGTGACAGATATCTACTTCAAACATCTGCGAAACCATCATTTCTAGAAATTCATGTAGAACAAAACAGGATCTAATTGAGGGCTTGGTAGTATACACCGTCCTATGGGAAATCAAATATATATGGGACCAAAAAATTCACAATCACATGAGTTCTCTAATACCCATGTGACAGATATATACAAAATACAAGGGAACCCACTATAGTAACTAAGAGCCCACTGCATCCAGGGTATATAAAATATATCTACGGAATATAAGTCAATTAGATGGGTTAACTCATATATATTGTCCATCAACTTCTTAATATCATCTAAAAATTTCCATAAAATATAGGAGAAAACTAGATCCAAACTCATGTCTAATTTCCACTCCACATTATCCTAAGGGTCTCCTCCCACAACCAATGTCATAAGCATAAACTGCCTGAAACTTCACTGCCAATGGGTAAATTATCATGGGTCAATCTAACTCTTTAACCAACCATCCAAACCAATTAATAAGAAGTTTTGATCAACACAAAACTAATAATGAATTTTTCCTATGCCATATCCCTTTATCTTCTTGTCCAATAAAAAATCCACCATGAGATGATAACAAACCACCACAAGGATTAATGAAATCTCAAGGCTCCCAAGTTCCCCTTGGTCACATCATAATGAAAAGGCATTATAGGGGCTCCTCTATGGCACCCAAGATCTTTAGCCACACCCATTAAAAGATCCAAAATTGGAATAATGGTGGTAGAAAGAGTAGGACACCATACAAATTGTTACCTATAGCACAACCAAATCATGACACATTCATAGTGAAGAAACTACCCAAATGGATTTTAGTGGCCTCTAATAGATCCTTAATTAATAATTCTACCAAAGGGGAATAAAAATCACAATCCCACAAATCAGAAAATACTAATGGTACTTATTACCACCTAAATTAAAAAAAACCTAAAAGGTAACCTCCATAAAAATATACCCATAGTGAAAATTCAACATAATAAAACCACAACCAGCCTTCATGGAAAATAACCCATCCACATGTATTGACTCTACCACAAGGGAATCTAAATAGTTCCTTAGAATCTTCTCAACCAATCAATGGTACACATCAATAATTACCATCACAAGATTCCATCCAATTGGATCCAAAAACTATAATCCTCAAACATAGGGGCTAAACCTAAACTTTTCTAACCACTTGAGACTAGTCCTGACATGTAGTTATTATCCATGATATCCTCAATGATTCTACATAATCCCACGTTTCTTGATTCATCCAAATGAACATCATTCAAAACCAAAATTTCATCAAAAATCCACACCCACTAAATATCTCACAATTGCCACTTAAGCCTCACAACTCACATTCCAACCCACGAGAGGATTCAAAATCCAAATATCAATGAAATTCTCCTAATAATATCTCTTAGACTAAAAAATCCCATAGTCCCCAAAACAATGAAAGGATTAACCACCTTCATTAGTGTGGAAAATTATCATAATGGACTACCCAAAATTCTCATTCCAATACTTGGTATAAAACAACCCCAAACCCCCTTACTGGAAAAAGTACATGGTGTGTACTTCTGATTACACTTTGTGTACTCTCAAATAATCACCCGACCATGTACTTAACCATGGACAAAGAAAACATGGGGTATATCTTCATACTTGTACATGGACAAGGTTTAAATTTTTTATACCCATGTACAACCACGTGGTCATGTTCCCCATATACATGGTTTCCTCCCATGTAAATGGCCACATTCCCATGTCCCACTATTTGATGTCTATCCAAATTACATGGGATATACATCCCAGAACTTCATCAACACAAGTATATAACCACAAGTTCATGAACATGTTTGTGTACTAATACATGGATTTTAAATAAATTACATGGTTTTTTCATAAAAAATACTCATCATTCCCAAATATGAAGAATAGATGATGTGTGTTCTCTAAACCACATGTAGTTTACACTGAGTTTGTTAAATAAAAAACGAACAAACTGGCCCGAAACACAGGATTTGTTGCTCAAATCCATATATAAACCCCCAATGGGTTCAAAACATAAAAAATTAGAATTTAAAAAATAAAAAATGTTTCTATATGGATTTTCATTATAAAATGATTAATGGTCCTTCCTTTGAGAGGAAACTGCCGATGCATCCTTCCAAATATGCCACCAACAGTTGTTGTGCATCGATTCGGGCCATGAACAAACACCCAATGGTGAATCCTACTCTACATATACATCTATTTGTTATAAAAAATGGAATACTATGGGAAATTAATGTGAATCTAATGGGTAAAGTATATAAACAAATAAAAAATAGAAGAAAAAAGTAAAAGAAAAACAAAAGGGGATTGGGTCTGACCCTGACACAAGACATAAGGTTATGCCTCAACTAGGAAAACCCCACATTCTAGACTCAGCTAAAGAGATGGAATATAAATTAAATAGTCCTTTTAAAATATATGGACAAATGAACATGCACCAATAAATTGTTAGTTAATTCATTTAATATTAAATATTCTATAACAATTCAAACAGTACTGATTTCCACAAAAATCAAGTCATACGATAAGAATCATATTTTGATTCAAAAAATGTGGTTGGAAAAAATATGTAAAATAATCTTAAAGGGTAATTTAAAATTTTCCTTGAATACTTCTATGAACAAAATGGTTTAAATTTCCCCTAATTTTCAAATCCAGTGATGAGATGAGTCATCCCAAGCATCATAACACGTGAATCATTTACAAAAATATGGAGGTGAAACATTATATATAAAATAATTAAACCATCCACTGAGAAACCCTTCCCTACTAGAGAATAAATAACCACAATGTTTTATTATATTAATAAATTGTTCATTAGTGAGAATCATTTTAATAGTTTCTGTAATATAGGTCACTGAAAAATGAGTAGTGAAAGAACCTTAAATAAATATCTTTCCCAATGTTGATTTTATTTTTCCATGAAATAGGTGGATGTTTCTCTTCATAAAAAATACATAACATTATGTAGAGAAAATTATTCTTCTTTCACTAGGGAATCATTACCATAGTTGGCGGAAAAGTCCAAAACTACTAAACATAGATTATTATAGATGTGTTTCCCCTATCCAATTACAATCACATTCTTGAACATATGGTATTAATTTCTAGATTAATTATTGGAGGATTACATCCTAACCATTTTCAACATAGTTTCCAATGTATGGTGATATTGAATTGAAAAAATTTAATTCATTAAAAACCCAATATTTAGTCACTTTGATCCATATTTTAACTCGTTATAACCTCCCTTATCAGTATCGATACCATGATTCTAATGGATATGATGAGATATTATTAATTACTAAATTGTAACCCATTATACATAATCCATAAAATAAATAATTTGTTGGTAAGAAGAAATATGAAAAAATTCACCATGAAGGACATATAACAAAGCCCCAAAAACCGGGATGAAAATATGAATTAAAATAAGTTAAATAAAAAATAATATTAAAAAATAGATCCAAGGAAGGTCCAAAAGTTCAAATACAGTTAACCATGAAATAAAATGTATTATGTAAATTCAATATCAAGTGAATTATAGTATAAAAACATATGAGTACGGAAAATCCATCTATAATAAAAGGTGAAATCTGATGGAATAATTCCATTTTCAGATATCATAAACCGAAAATATCATTATGAGTGGAACCCCATATTTCCAAATAACTTATCTCAGTTACATTATATGGTGTATATTATGAATAAAACAAGCACCATGACCCATGTGAGGAATAGGGTAACTAGATGTTTTGGAAGACACGTATTCCCTATAAGATGTATCAAGAACCATGAATACAAGAAAAATATTTACACACCACAAATATGAACCTTTGGAATATCTTGTACACTCAAAATTGGAAATAAAAAATAAAAAATAAATAATATTAATGAAAATAAAGATGGAACATAAGGAATTATGTGGTTTGGCGGAAATCATAATCCATAAAAAAATTGACAATAAATAGTAAACAAGAGATTGCAATGAAAATAAAATCCAAATAATAAGCTAACAAAGGCTCAGACATAATCAATCACACCCAGTACAATCACCCCAAAAACAATATATAGGTGCAATCATCCAGAAATTGTAGTAGCACCATAAACTAAAATCTAGGACATGAAATATACACTAGTATAACCTTTAATAGACTTCTATTATACAATAGAAATAATTTATTTCCATATTTAGTTCTATGTGTGACTAGTTCACACTTCTGAAGACTCCAAGTATTGAATCTAATATATTCCTCATATGAATCTTACATGTTGTTAGGATTAACTCTCAATCAATGCCTTTGTGTTTGTACTTTATCAAAACCTACAACAGTTCTAGATTTTGGAACATGTCATTCATCTTAAGCACATCCATTCTAAATGTTCTCCACCACCATAAATTTGATTTCCAATACTTATAATTCAAAAATTATAAATATAATTGCATCGAGTAAAAGTAAAAATTTATGGAAGTTTCACCTCTTTGATAAATTTAATATGAATTATGAAAAGATATTCTCAAATGAAAACTAATAATAAACCAGTTTAAAATCATTTTTTTAGATTAATTTATATATCCATAGGGTCACAAGTACTAACTTCTGTAACTCCTTTATTCAGTTTACTCTTTCTAGTCTATAAGATATTTTTAGATCCTAGGGTCTCCAAGTTATCCAGAACTCAATTGAAGAATAAAAATTTATCATATATCCATAATCTCTATGATTAGTTAGTCTATCAACTAAATTATGACCCCTTTTCACTTTTATAGTTCCAACACACCATTATCTACAAGATTTTGGTTGAAGTGGTGTTTTAGTTTAATATTCTTTATTTGGGAGTAAGATTTAAAAATTTTGAACAAGTGAATAACAATCAAATATTCACAATATAACACATATATCTATTTAAAAATTTCTATCTCTAATAATAGACACTTAAAAAAAAATTCATTCCAAACTTCCATAATGGAATTGTTTGCATATTTCAATGATGATAACAATACTATAATTTTTAATTACAACATTTTGATCCTAGATGTGCCTCTAAAAATATACAAAAAAACTAGTGGTGATCATCCATTTTGAAATATCTATACTAATGTTAGAATTTGATTACATCTTAATTTTATTACCCTTTATAAAATAGAGATTAAGATTCAATGATCATTACAGATACTGTAATATCAACTTTATAACCTCACAATGATCCCTCTAAAGATTCTTTATGAAACAAAAGATCATACAATCTAACTGAGTTATGTCATATATTATAAAAACCATGTTGTATAGAATAATTTTCAAAACTAATGAAAATGGAAATTTTGATTTGTACTTATCCTTTTTTCCATCATAGATGTCATCTCATTTAAAATATTTAAATGTATAGAAAGGTATGTTCATGAATAATTTAATTCATTCATCTCAATCCTTGAAAGTACTTTTGGGAAGTACCCCTAATAATAATTGGATAGTGTTCCAAATCATGAGTCACTTCAGATCATAATCATTAATATCATCTTAGTGTAACCATGAACATTTATCAAGAAACATTATTATAATTCACTTTTCAATTCTTCTAACCTCACTGTTATAGAACTATCCATGAGTGAGTAATCAACATAATTGATAAATATGAAAAAACAGTCATCTTCATATAGATTACATTAATAAAAAATATATTCATTGTTCCAGAAGATATTTTTTCACGATGATGTTTTAAAACATCCTTTTATACTTTATTGGTGCCTTCTACATCCCATACAGAGTTTTATTCACCTTACACAAAAGTACAGTGTTTGCTCCCAGAACAAACACTTCTGAATTAACTATGTATATTTCTTCCTCTAAACAACTATGAATGAACACTATCTAGAAACAAAATTACTAAATAAACAAACCCTGTAGGTAAATAAGGATAAAACCCATCAGAATTGTGTTCTACTTCAAAATAAAAGGGAAAAATCACCAAAATTCAATCCTTTTGATTGTTTAAAACCATTCACAATTGGATTATCATTATACTTGAATCTACCATCCTCTTCCTCCATTAGATAATACAACCATTTATTCTAAATTTACCTCTTATCTTGTAGAATATACATTAGATAACATGTATTTGAAATATATAATTAATTAAATTTTTCTGTAATTTCTAACTCACATTACAGAAAATTAATCATGTTTCTACCTTTGTTAAGGATTTTAGGTTCTGAACCATCCTGGATAAGTAAAATCTGAATCCTAGAATCGAACATTGGAACTATACTTTTAACCATAGTAATCTACCTCAACTCCTAATGTTCATCTCCTTCTAGGAATCAAACTTTTAAAACTCTACCCAGGTATCAAATCTCCTAGGTAATTTTTGTACATTAAAAATTAATACTTTAAAAACAAGATCATAACATTCTATTATAAAACATTGGGTTTAACTTTAAAAATATTGTTTATATTCTTTTTAAAAATCCCTCTACAACTTTTACCCCACCCATCATAGCCCTAGCCTACTCTACTAGTTCCATAATCACTAGATAATCCCCCACTTGTTTTTTATATTTTTATAAGATATACTAATTGAATATTATAATTTAGACTCTAATAAACATTAAATTACTATTATCATAGTGTTTGAAACCAAATTTTCTATCCCCTAGTTTTAAAGGAAACATGACTAGGTCTTATAATTTAACATATCCATATCCATAGGATCAACATGGGAATACATTATTCATCTTAACAGTCACATGTAATAAATGTCAACTTCTCGGAAGTCCATATTTCCCCTGGAATTTATTCTACAAATGGATTTTAATGACACTAATTCATGGGATGAGACATATAATTATCCACAATAGGAAAAAATTTCATCAATGCACTATAACTTATCCATATGATCCAAACACTCTCAATCAAAATCTGATTCATCCATTTTGTAAAATCATTTTGATCAGGAGTTTCTAGCATAATCATTTCCATTCTGGTTATGTGCACCTAGTAGAATAATCTGAACTCTCTTCCTCTATATTCACCTCTATTGTCGTACCAAATAAATTATTTCTTCAACCCAGTTGCAACATCCACCTTATATCATTATCCGATTAATTTAAAAAATTCAACAGACTTTGGTTTTGGGAAAAGCACCCACATATTCTCGTGGGATTACATATAAATGGAAATTAATATATTATACCTCCATGTGATCAAACCAGTGTTGGTCCCCATACCTCTATGCTACTGAGTGTCATCAATACGTTCATATTCATAATCTATTGACCATTCCCACTAATGTGAATAAGAAGTCTATGACACAATATTTATGTTATATATGTTGATTCTGCAGCATTATAGAAAGCATACAGAACACCAATCAGGTATAATATTTCTCCATTCACACCATGAGAAACAACGGTGGAACCCCATGTGATCTTCCACACACCATTCATAAAAATAATATATTATTTTTCATTATAAAGTTAAAAAATATTGATTATATTCTTTGGTATACATGGGATATTTTGGATGCCTTGAAAATGTAACAATCATGCAAGATTAGTTTGAACACTCACACCTACTCCACTGATAATCTCTTGTTCCACTCAAACAATAAGATGAAACATTCCAAGTATTCTGGAAATATAATTATTCAAGCATCCACTATAATAAATTGAAGAAATAACACTTTAAATATTTGGATTAATGACTTAATAAAAATCATGACTCATAGATAAAAATCTCCACGAAATTATTTGGCTATATAATTCACAGAAGTTGTGGAAGAATTGTGAATTTTACATACTAGCCTTTCAAATATTTTTATAGGTTTCACTTATGCACATTGTTCTAACATGTGGAGTTTCCTGAACTGTTTTGTTTCAGTCATCCATAAAAAATATTTTTTTACACTAGGGTACTTAGTCTAACAAAAAGAGTGAGATTACCCAGATCCATACACCAAAATATGGTTCCAAAAATATTATATGTACATACTAGATTTAAAACATACTAACCATACCAAATTTAAACCATATATAACTTCATTATCAAATATTCAGTCACATACATACCAAAGACCTTTTTATAGTTTTATTGAATTATTGAAAATCATTACTCAAAAAACAATATCTTTCCCACCCAATAGTCATTTCCCATTTAATCAATTTTTTCTTACATAATAATATGTCTTCAAATCTACCATAACATTATATAAACATGATACCCTTTTATAAATATCATAAGTAACATGTTTCTCCACAATCTTAGGAAATAGAAACATCCAAGTAGTGAGCTTATATACTCTGAAAGGATTAATATGTTCATTAACAATAAATTATCTTAAGTGATTATAATAAAATAATATGGCTATGGGAACATAATCAAATTGTATAAACATAACATAAGATATTCCTAACAAACAAAGCATATATTGTAAACCTTGAGTTGTGACTTAATAATTTTGAATAACATAATACATGAATCATTAGAGTATTGGAACATCAATCAATCCCAATCCATTAGATTTTAAATAATGCATAAATGTATGTGAAAAAAGTGTGCAAATATATGATAACTGAACATATGATCATTCATCATTCATTATTTACATAATAGTCTCAGGGAAACGAATTGTGTTTCATAAAAATATCAATAAAAAATTATTACATTCCATATAATGAATGAAGATGCATGGTTCATTAAACCATATCCATAGAGAAATATAATAAAAATTAATTTATATTAATGTTAATGAAAACACTTATATTAAAACATTATATGTATGATTTGAAAAATAAGAATAAATATCCATTTCATTTAATAACATTTTAAAAAATAAAAAATTCACAAAATGATGGGAATAATATTTCCTTTGAATAACTAGGTAAATACAGAAAGGAATATTAAAAAATAATATATTTGATGACAATGGAAAAAATTTGGGATATTTCTTAAGGTTAAAGGCACATTCTTTTCCCACTTTTATAAAGAATGTAAAAAAGTAACCCATATAGAAAATATATAAAAGATTCCATATAAAACATTTATAAACAAAGTAAAATATAATTTAATATGACATTAAACAATCACTTAATTATATAGAATATCATTATTCAAAAAATATAAATATTGTGGATATGGAAGAAAAACGTATGGGAAAAGGATATAAAAACATTAAAAACTATGATTTAAAATACAACACTTGCATCTTTTAAAATAAAAACTCATTTTAAATAACCAACATGATCTAATAAATAAAATAAAATGAAAATAAATAGATTATGGATATAATATTTCTAATAGTTACTATACACATAATAGAATGATAATAGGTTCATGATATAAAGCATGTCTCAAAGAAGGGAAGCAAATATAAAAACCCCATATAAATTTGGTAACCATTGAATCAAAAAATCATGAAAAAAAATTCTTTATATGGATATTAAAACTCATTAATTTTCATAACAATTATCATAAAATACATTCATTATAATTATATACTCCACACAAAAATGTTGGTCTTAAATACATAACATATCCAAATTAAGATAAATTGGGATATAAAAACTCATAAGACTTTAATAATATTTTAATAAAAAATTATTGAGTGATGGAACATGAAATGGAGCATTATAAACCATGTTTAAATATTACATAATTATATAATACTTCAAATTATTATTTTAAATAGTCAAATAATACAAAACATGTATAAAAAATGAAAATATTTGTAGGATCAAAATATTAATGTAGATGATCAATTACAAGAGGGGGGTGAATTTTAATTTTAAAACATTCATTTTTAACCTTAACGAAAACAATGTTTAACAATGTTAAACAAGGTAAATTAAAAATAACTCTTACAGTTCTACAAACATTCTAGTTACTGAGAATATGGCTCTAGAAATGAATCATATAAAAAGTTTACAAGGAAAAGATTCAACCATAAAGTGTATAGAATAATACAAATCATATTATACAAGTACGAGGAAGAATAAGATAGTTATACTTTCCTTATTAATCAAAATGGAGCGAAAAATAGACTAGAAACAAAACAAATAACATGTATGAAATATTTTAACCCAAAGAGTTGAGTATCCAACAACTTCAGATAATGGTCACATGATTTATAAATTCAAGAATGTATATCTTACCCAAACCATGGTAAGACCTCAATTATAATATCAAATTCTATCTTATTATCCCCACAAGACCTCAAACTATAATGTAGTCCACACCTCTGTCTTTCTAACCAAGGAAGTCCTCGAACATTAAGGTAGTCGGCACATTGGTCTTCCTATCCCCGGACGCCCTCGATTGTATACAAAAACAATCAGAGATACATAAATCAAGATGAATAAGATGTTCATTACACACAAAGCATTAGAGTATCTCTCTATAGAAATCACTTCAACAGCATGTTGTCTCTAGAGTTCTGGAACTATCATCATATATGGAGCTCATTCAAATGGGCTCCAATTTATAGGCACTTCTCCAATGGTTGGCTCCCTCCTATAAGGGTCATATTTTCTCCTATATCTCAGAGGGACCTATAAACGTGTTACTCAAACAATAGTTAGTTATAAAATGAATGTATGAAATTGTTTCATAACTTTAACAAGGGTAAGAAAAAATGTTTTCTTAACAAAAACCAATTTTTCGAAGTCTAAGGAAAAATAATATTTAGAGTCTATGAAAATAAAATCATGGAGACTATAAAACATGGATTTTTGGATTCTATTTTCCAAGAAATTCAGAATCTTAATTCTATAGATTTCATAGTATGAATTCTGAGGTATTTAGAGTCCACATTTTTAGGAATTAAAAATATAAATTTCATAAAATTTGGTGTCTGAATTTTAGAGATATAGAATTATTAATTTTAGAGAATTCAGAGTCTGAATTTTAGAGAATTTGGAGTGTGAATTTTAGAGAATCCAGAGTATGAATTTCATAGAATTTGGATTCTAAATTTATTAGAATTCCGAGTCTAAATTTTAGAGAATTTGGAGTCTCATTTTTAGAGAATTCATAGCTTGAATTTCAGCGCGTTAGGAGTCTAAATTTCAGATAATTTGGAGTCCGAATTTCATAGAATTTGGAGTTTGAAAATAGAATACTCAATATCTAATGATATATAGAAATCTATGATTCATTATGTGAAAACAAATCTTATAAATATAAATAAAATGAGTTATAATTTAAAGAAACTAAAACAAGAATAATGAAAACAAAGGTAAGGATAACTTTCCTTGGGGAAGGAAACAATTTCTTTATTAATATACGTTTTAGGGAAAAAATATTTTCCTTGAAATAGGGTGTTTGTGATTTTCAAAAAATAAATGAATTGAAAATTCATCAGTAATCCTTATTGACTAAACAATCTCCCCCTTTTTAGAAAGCACAAACATTCGTAAAAAAAGAATAGAATGACGTAGAATTTTTACAGATTTGTAAATAAAAACTTATCACCCTTTTCTTTTGAATCATAGTGAATACAACTAACTCCCTAACAGGTTTTAAAATCCCTATGGATAGTATTATTGATTTCCTGAATGTTATTTTTACAATATCTTGTATACGATAATATTCATTGATATGAACTTTCCCTTAGATTAAATACATAGGGAAATCTCTTCTTTGCTTAGTATTATTTTTATCATTACTTTTACCCCTTTGTAATTTTAAAAATAGAATATAAGGGATGGAGAAATTTGGTACTTGAAAAAGTAGTACTAGACAACCAAAAATAAATGGAGAACAGTGGAAAATTAATTAAGTTTGAAAAAATTTGTACAGTGAAGAAAAGACAAAAAAAGATAATAATGGAAAGAAATTATCCTTCTATATCCTTCAGAATTAGATTCTTCACATTGGATTTCATATTCTTGAGCTCCTTGTTATGTTCTTCCATACGTTTATGAATCTGATCACGATCCTCACATTTCTTCTCTATGCCTTTTATCTTTTCTTCCTGAGACTTAAAACATTCATCTTAAGCTTTTAACACTTAATCTTTCATTACCAACTTCTCTTAAAAATTTATTATGATATCCATTTCTCTCTTTTAATTCATGGACACGGAATTATGATTCCCATTCAGATCCTTAACTTCCTGCTTCGGAGTAGTCTGTTTAAGAGTCATTTTTTCTTCAAAACTATTAGTAAGGTCCTTGATATTCCCATATTTGGTGTCAAATACATCCTTGAAATTGTCATGAAATTCATCAAAGATTATAATTTCTTCTATTTTCATCCTTAACCAGCTTGTAATCTTCTTACAATATCTTTTATGAACCTCATAACCGATGAGAAAAACATTTGAAATCTTCTTCATGTCTGACACATTTGTCCATAGTCATGGAAAATGTATCTCATTTCTAATTTATCTTATACTAAAGCATCTGGCATCTTGAGTCTATACTTGGGAATAAGAAAATAGTACCAACAAGCTTATTCAATGACCGAACAACTAAATCATGTCCAACAAAAGATGATTCTAAATCTGAGAGATTGGTTGGTGAGGATTCTTTTTCTATTTCAATAGCCTTCTCTTCAATGAAGCACCAACTTCTTTCTTTTTCACGATTTATTTAATATGTGAATCAACTAACACTTGTTTTCCCTTATCAAATATTGGAATGATTAATTATTGTTTAGGTGATTCATTTTCAATATATGATAGTTGAATAATCTTATATCCATCTACTTCTTAATTCTCAGCTCCTGCCTCTACATCCTCTAGCTGGATAAAATCATGATATCTACTTTCATCTTCAGATATTTTATTCACTTCTTCCCCACCCTTATCATCTCTTCATGGGGTAGAATGTTTTGAAGACTCAGATTTAGAAGTTTGGATTGATAATTCCCCATAAAGACACTATTTCCCATGATAATCCTCTACTTTCCTTATCATGTCCTCAGTATCTCCACTTCCTTCTTCTTCTTCTACATCAACTTCTTCTTCATGTTCAACTTTTTTTTCTTCTTAACGTGGTTCAAGAATCACCACTTTCTTTCCAAGAGTTGCACTTTTTATTTCTAGAAAAAACGATTCTGGAAGAAGGATTTGTTTAGAATCTTTCTCAGCATCCTTGAGAAGGGATTGAACAATTTCATCCCCCGATAACTTCTTCCTCTGCTTCCTTTCTTTCATTTACTTACCATGTTCTTCAGAATCCATTATCTTTAAATATTTTTCCTTAGCATGGTCCAAGACAAACATAGGCTCCCCTTCCTTCTTGTTCTTATTATCATCTCTCAATTTAGCCATTACTTCATTAGGGTAGGTTTTTCTCTTCTTTGGCTTTGGTAGTGCTTACCGAGTTTCCTTAGCTATAGGGGGTTTCTTTCCTCTTTTGACTCCTTGGACTTAAACTTTCTTCTCAATTTATTAGAAGTTTTAGCCACATTCGTATTCTTTGATAAAGCTTCTACTTCTTATTCAGGTAGGTCATAAAACCCTATGTGTTTACTACTAATGTCAGTATTCATCCTCCTTATAGTATCAACATTCAACAACATCACCTTGTAGTTTCTCATCTTGGAACAAAATGGAATTTTGAAATATTATGAACAAATAACTATAATATTTGAGTGAATCGTCAGATACATCATGATTTGAGATTTACGATTTCCATTCATGATATTCTCAACCTTAACCAAGATATATTTAACCAATTTTATCTTCGTGAGGTTCACCATGAAATCCAATATATATATATCACTCTCCTGTAGAGTATCCTTAAATACTTTCCCTGGAATTATAAATCATTGAACACATAATTCACGTATCTGTAAGTTTGTAGATATATGGACAATCATAGGAGTCTTCACTCCTTTCAAGCTAAGACACTCTGTATCCTTTTCCTTATCAAATGATCCAAATACATTAAGTAATTTTTTATTACAAAATTATGCTTCCCCATCATAATAAATTCCAATTAAACATATTTCCTTGCTGTAAGAAAGAGAGTAGGTCTTCACATAGCTCTTGAAATAGAAATGTTCTCTCCCTCCTTCATTGATGAAACTTATTGTCTCATATAACTCAATCAAAAAGTTCGAATAGACAGGACCATGTTCTTCTAGTTTTGGTACACATACACTCTCCCAAACAATCGTCCTGATAATCTTAGATATGATAGAGAAATACTTAGCATTAAATATCAGATCGAATAACCTTTCTCTATATATCTTCCACTTGGATATTTCAGTAACAGTCGATATTTTGTTCTGAGGAGAGGCTTTAGAAGACATTCCGAATTGGGGAAAATTTGAAGATCTGAAATGGCCTTAAGTTTAGAGGTAGAGCTTTAGCACACAAAGATTTTGAGATGATAACTGAAGAAGGATTTTGATTGATTTTGACATTTTGATGGTTTTTAAGAGAAACATTTAAATTTACATAAATTTGAATATGAAATAGTTAGTTTACAGAAGATAAAAGTACCAACATGTAAAAATATGATAACAAAAAAATTAGGAGATAAATTTTACTTTCTGTATTACTTAGGGAAATTATTTATAATGAGGAAAATTATTCTTGAATAACTTTAGATTTCGGATAATGATTATGAAAAATTTTCATTAGAAACAATGTTTACTAAGAAAAACATTTGACTACGAAACTTTTGATTACAAAAACATTTCATTAAGATTTTTTTTTTACAAAAATTGTGATTACTAAAACATTTCATTATGAAAATTTTGATTACTAAAACTTTTCATTACAAAAAAATTGTCTACGAAAATTTTCATTAATAAAACTTTTCTTTAAAAAAACATTTTACTAACAGGAAAATGTACTCCCCCTATAAAAAGGAGTTTCTTACTGTAAGAAGATTAGTTTCAACATAAAGCTAATAAAGAATAAAACCTCATGGTTATCATGATGAAATTTTGTTTAATATATTCAAATCAATCGGAAGTTAATGATTTTTTGAAAATATCAGCAAGTTGATCTTGCGTTACGATAAATTACAGAATTATATCGTCTTCTTGTGTGTAATCCCAATGAATGTGATTCATAATATCAATTTTTTTGCACAATATTGATGTGTAGGATTTTTTCTAATGGAAATGTAACTAGTTTTATCACACATTATTTTTGTTTTGGTAAGACTCATATCATAGTTTGTAAGTGTGTGTTGCATCCACCACAGTTGAGCACAAAAAATTCCATCTGTTATATATTGAGCTTCCGTATTGGAAGTTGCTACTATGTGTTTCTATTTTCATGTCCTAGAAAATAATGAATCTCTTATGAAATGACAAGTTATAGATGTAATTTTCCAATCCATTCTACATCCACTAAAGTTATCATCTGAAATACTTTTTAAAACAAAATCATTTCTAGAAATATAAAAGAGTCTTAAATCCATTGTTCACTTTAACTAACGGAACATTATTTTCAATACATATAAAGGAGATTCCTTAGTATTGGATTGATATATTGAACGTAAGAATACTAAAAACATTAATTCTGGACGACTGGATGTCAAGTATAGTAAACTTTATATCAATCCTCTAAATGATGTTTTATCTACTGGTTTCCCAGCCTCATCAAGATTAAGTGAATTTGAGGTACTAATGGGAGTACTTATACTCTTATTGTTGTCATATCCATAATTTTGGTGAATATAATTAAAATACTTATGTTGAGATATATATGTTCCTTCTGATTTTTGAGAAATTTGAAAACCTAGGAAAAATGATAACTCACCCATCATACTCATTTCAAACTCATATTTCATTAGATTCATAAAAGAATTGTTTAAATATAGTTGAGTTGAAGCAAATATAATTTCATCAATATAAATTTTAACAATAAAAACATATTTATTGACATTCTTTATAAAAGTATTTGGATCTTCATTTCCATTAACATGATTGTTTTGAAGAAAAAACCATTTAATTCTACCATACTAAGATCTAGGGGCTTGTTTAAGTCCATGTAAAGAATTGGTAAGTTTTAAAATATGTTCAAGATTTCTTGTGTCTTCAAAATAATGAGGTTGTCCCAAAAAAACATCCTCTTGAACAAATTCATTAAGGAAAGTACATTTAACATCCATTTGAAATGTTTTGAAATTAATGAATGCTGTCAAGGCACGTAAAATATGAATAGATTAAACTCTAGCTACTGGAAAATAGATTTCTTCATAGTCTATTCCTTCTTGTTAATTATATACTTTCACAACTAATCTATCCTTCATTCTCACAACAATTCCATTTTCACCACACTTATTTCTAATGACCCATTTTACACTAATTATAGACGTTTCCTTAGGTCTTTCAACCATGGACCAAACTGTATTCCTTTTGAATTCATTTTTATCATCTTGCATTTATTTTATCCAATCATTATCACCTGAAGCTTCATCAGTTATTTTTTGTTCTAATTGGGAAAGGAATACTAATTTTTCTACTTCATTTCTTAAGTATCATCTAGTCCTTACATGTTCATTTGCATCACCAATGATTCTTTCACATGGATGATTCTTTAGAAACATCTGGTTGGGATTTTTTAAAACTTATTCATCGACATATAAGAGAATGTCTTTTGGGTTAAAGGCTTCAGAAAAGTTTTCTTGGACATTTTCCTTATCATAATAATCTTATATTAAGGTTTGAGAGTTAGTTTTTTAAAACACATTTGAATATGTAGGTTTAGGTTGTATAAAAATGGATCAATTTCATAAAATGTAACATATACTATTTCCTCAACAATACAAGTGTTTTTATTAAAAAAACTATAAGATAGAGAAGTTGTGGAGTAGACTATGAAAATTCCTTCATCCAATTTGGGTGAAAATTTATGTAAATTATCATTAGTATTGATAATGAATACTTGGAAACCAAATAAATTGAAGTAGGAATGTCACACCCCACGTAAATAAAGAATATGACATTTTTATATTTATCCCTATTTGTGAATAAAATTTTAATATTAATTTAAAGGTAACGCTATGCTCGATGGCTTACCCAATAAGAAACAACGTGTTTCATTGAAATCTTACGTTGCACAATAATAATAAAATAATTTTATTTTAAATGGTAGTTAATACCTAGCCGTTGTAATGACGGGAATGAATAGAACTAACTAGAAAATGATTATATATGTTTGTCAAATATTTTTACTTTTTACAATAAATGTTAGAAGATTAATAATGCAAATGAATCCTATTTTAAGCATAAACATTCTAATATTCTTTAAAAGTTCGATTAACCGCCTTTTGATGGAGAAACTCTTTTAAATCCACTTTTTTAGTATTTAATGTGTTATATTTGACAAAATAAAAATTTTCTTTAGAATCGGGACATCAAAATTTACTTTTTGTAAAAATTTGGTATTTTTCTGATAATGTTCATTTTTTTAATGAATAGTGATAAATGCTGTATTTTAATTCAAAAACTCTTTTTAATCTAGTTTATTTTTATTATTTTATTATCTTTTGAGATGTTTTTAAAGTGAAATTAGAATATATTTTTACCATTTAATCCAATAGCGGTCATTGGAATTAATTTTACTTTGAAATTGGACTTAAACTAGTGTCGATCTTTTAATAGATATTGTTTCTTAAAAACACGCTATTTGTTTTGAAAGAAGAAATTAATTATTAAATTAATTAGTGAAACTTATATTTTTTGAATTTTTTAAAATAGATATAATTTTTGAATTCGGAATATCAAATATAGCTTAGGGTGAATTTTTGGTATTTTTGTGAAAAAACTTCAATTTTTGATGAATAGTTAAACCACTAAGTGTAGTTTAAAAACAGATCATTCGTTTAAATGAATCTTTACCACTTCTGTGATTTTAATTTCAAAAATCTGACATACATTTTTGTAATTATTATGTAAAATGCGGTTCAATGGGATTAAAATAATATTTTGGTGACTAGTAACTTTTAAGTTTTTAATCGTGATTAGAGGTAATTAGTGTAATTTAAGGTAAAAATAATGTTTTAATAATATGAAATGACCTTTACACATGTCCTACCCTTATTGTATGAGTCATGACCGACCAAGAAAATTCATGGGTCAACTTGGGGACCCCATGGAGCCACGTTGTTTGGAAAATGACATTAATAACTTTTTATTTAAAGTTAAAATTAATAGGTCACAAACATGTATTGTTTTACTAAAACAATTTTTACATGGGGTTATACGTGTCTTTTTTTTACTATAGATATTCATTATAAATCTAAAAATATTTCTACATCATGATATTTGTTTTTTAATTTTTAGACATTAAATAAATTAAATTATTTATGACACCATGATGATACAGCGATTACCTAATTATTTAACGATTTAAATAAAATAAAACGATAATGTAAAATATAAGAACATAACATGTAAAAAATATATTTTATGGGTGTATTTTGAACTCTTATCATCTTATCTTCGAAATATATATTTTTGGGTTCTTTAAAATTCGAAAAGAATTTTATAATAAAGTAAAAGTTTATAACTTTCCAAGAGTGCCCCTCCTCTCCTCTTATAAAAGGCCCCCACCTCTACCACCTTACCCACACCTCTCAAGCCTTTGGCTCATCAAAAACCTACTTATTTCATTTCTCCACATCCCTGACTTTATCATTCAAGAATCACCTTTGGGAATAATCCTTTCCAAGTAAGCATTTTAGCTCAAATCAAAAAGAGTTACTTGATTTAAAGGTAATGTATTCCATTGTGTTCTTTTGTTTTATTTTGCTTCTCAAACCCTCTAAAATATTTTTATTCCTTTATTTTGTAACAAAACTAGTATCTTAAATATACTAGGATGTAGTTATGTGAAGGATTTGAGCTACACTTACACACACCTTCGACTAATGGTTGAAGAACATACTGTTTCTGGGGATGGCAAATTTCTGCTTCACAAAATGATGATTGTTCAATCTTCTCTTAACACCTTTCATGGTGGCCATTATGATGTCACTGTATTTTATATATGAAATATATGGTATTTATTTTTTTCTATATTCTTCTGAATTTTATATTTAAAACATTTCTTTATTCTTTTCATGTTGTGCAAATGCAATAATTTCATACGAGGAAGTGTGGACAATCTCCCCCTCAAGTGATGTGACTCGTTCATGCAATACATGGAATGTTTAAAGAATTAAATTAATTAACATATGTGAACTATATAAAATATATATTACTTTAATTATAATATATATATCTCTCAATTATTTTTAATTCCATTAATATGACAAAGAAATGAAAGTAGCATTCATGCGTACGTACGGCCTACCATCTCCATGAACGGTGCATTTCATTTCTTTTTATCTATAAATGTTAGGGAGTAGTATAAAATGAATATGGACTGGATATATATTATATTTAAATCATTAATACTATTCTGGAGGTGATTTACTTATAACTACATGGACAATCATTTTCAAACAAGTTCATTTTTGACTCATGTACCAAACATCGACAAAAACGATTGATATGAACTCACATTATTAACCAATTATTATAACATTATAATATGTGACATGAACTGAATAATAATCATTAAAAGAGGTATGTAAGCAATTATAAATTGATAAAAGTTTATTATTCAGGAATATAAATAATCAAACAAGACAAGTCAGACTTGAGGTAAGGGATCCTACCTCTCTCTTTCTTTTTAAGTACTGTTTTTTAGGTAACATACTTTAAGCTCCTCTTTCTTATGTTTGGGGATGTTACTTTATATTACTCTTATGTTAATAGGATGAGTGACCCTATTTTATCTCAACAATCCATTTTTGGATGTTTTATGTGGCGCCATTAAGCTGCCAAATTTTCATAAGGGGATTTTCATCACACTTTTTATTCCCGTGAGATTCAGGCTACATTTGCCACTATTTCCTTTTGTGTGGTGTATTTACTGCACATTATTTTACGTTTTGTATATTATATTATCATTTATAGGTATTTAAATCTTCATTTTATGACCCTTCTTTCATGGGGTGAACGTTTTGAAAGTTACCCAAATCGGTAAGGGAACCTTTCACCGTCCTCTTTTTAGAAGACTTATTTTGTTATGTCTTTTAATTTACATATTTTTTTGTTGGGACATGTTATTATATATCCTTATTGATTTAAATTTTATTTCAAAGTGATTAGAAACCATTTTCTCTCTCATAAACTAATTTTATTAATTTTAAAGTGATCCCGTTAGGTTGTCGAATTTTACTAAGGGAACTTCTTAACCCAATTACGATTTCATTGGGTTCAACATGTAGTTATTGAATATGTCATCATTTAAATAAGTTTTAATGACCATTGATTGTTTTAAAATTAATATCCACTTATATTCGGTGTATTTATATTTGTCACACATAATTATGAGATTGATTTATCCTAAATTTAAGGATACCTTCTTTATAAGGGACTTAATCACATATTACATTTCTTTTGAAACATCATTGTTGTTATGCACCAATTCACTCATATATGGTGTATATATTGTCCTTTGAAATATTATATCATGAATCCATTTATTCTCATGATATTATAAAGTTATGATTAAATTTTATTCCTCAATAATTGTATTCAAGTTTCTCTCATTTTGTTAAAAACCCTTTAACTAAAATACCGTTTTAAATGTTTTAATGATTTATTCTTCTAAATTTTTCCCATTAATATACAATTTTTCAAAATGGTTTTAAGGATTTACTTATATGGATATTAATGGTTTAAAATAATAAAATCTTCAGAAGTGTTATGGGACACTTTGATTAAAAAATATCTTTATTGAATGTTTTAAATGTTTTTGAAAATGTTTTTTAGAATGGACTCATTATTTCAATATCTTAAAATGTTATATTGTTATTGTAATGTGGTAATTTTACCTTTACTTTATGCATAAGTTATGTGTTATGATTATTTTATAGTTCTTGGTCATTGTTTATGAAGATGGGTGGTTCTGTGATAAACTAAGGGTGGGTGACCCCGTGATAGCTCTCCAATGCATTGGGTAACACGAAGGAGTTAAACGTTAAGGTTTCTCCGAAGAGATTTAGGGAATATACTTTGATGGGTATTCCAAACATAACCATGAGGGTTACTCCTTATGTAAGAATGTTATGAATTCCTCATGTTAATTTTATGTCTTATTATTTCTCTGAGTTACTCATAAATCTTATGATTTCATGAGGTATGTTAATGTGCTTATATTTTATGAGTAATGTATGATTTCATTGATTCTTATGTATACATGGACTAATTACTTATTTCCGTATTTTTATATCCCTTACTGAGCTTTTTATGCTCATCCCATGTTTTTTTTTGAAATGATTTTCATAGGACATAAAGTTGAATAGGGTCAAGGATGGGATCAAGTAAATGTCAGGCTGTCTAAAACAAGGAACTAGACATGACTCTTTTTTTCAATAGTTTTTATTTTGTGAAAAAAACAGAAGCTGAGTAGATGTGTCTACTTTGTAATCATTGAGATGTAATATTTATGTCTTAATTCTCTAAAACTCTAAACCTGAAAAGATTATCAATGTGAATTAGTCATTTAATTCAATAATAAGTAACGTTTAAGGCTGGGTCCTTATAGTTGGTATTAGAGGTCGGTTTATAAAAATTTAGAGGTTATGGTATTATTTAAGCATAAGTTACATTACCAGAATGGTTAGGATTTCAGAAAGAGTCCTAGTTTTAGATAAAGTGAATTAGTAAGTATATCTTAGTGTTTATCTCCATCATTAGTACATTATGGTTTTGTTGATATACTCACACTGACCTTTTTGGTTTTAGTAAATGGTTGGATCTAGCGAGAACCAAAGTAATAGTGGATGTGAAGGAAAATGTGACACTTTTATGAGAGAGAAAATGAATGATATGGGAGCTTCACGGAGAACTCTTGTGTTTAACCTCAACCAACTATCTGGAGTCATGATTGACCATAAAAACCATGGTGATTTCTATAAGGAATCATATACGTGAGAAACAAATCCCTATGGAACTACAGGTAATAATAATAAAGGTAAGTGTGTTCAAAATCCTATGTGTCAAAGATGTGGAAAGAAACACCTAGGAAAATGTTTCAAAGGGACATAAATATTCTATAGATGTGGAAATGATGGTCATAAAGCAAAAACCTGCCATGGAAAAAGGAAGCATCCATGTGACTCGAGGAAAGGGAAAGATGTTATTTCTGAGGGATCAATTGAATGTTTTAAATGTGGCATGCATGGTCATTATGCAAACACATGTCCTATGAAGATGTTTCGGGAATGGTATCACCAAGATCATAAAAATATTCATTTACCAATACCTATGGCCATTTCGATTGAGGATGAAGAAACTGACAATGACCAATCAAAGGTATAGATTATTTCTTAATATTTGTTTTCATATTTTGGAATCCTAGGATATGATTCATGAATTTTTTGTAGGAAATAAGTATTTCATAATAAGTTAGAAAGGAATGGTTAATGGATCTTGAAGAATTTTTAATGAGTAAGAAGTCAACATATAAGGGATTCAAGAGTTATAGTGAAATTTTTAAGAGTATTAAGTATCTTTTGAGGATGGGGTTACATTAGAAGAATTTGTATAGTATGTGTAACCATGATGTTTGATATATGAAAATTTTATTCAAGGAATATTTATCTTTTCTTTTGTGGACATAGTTATACAGAACCTTTTGGGTTTATATGATCCTTACTATTTAGGTAATTATGGGTTACTATATGTTATGATGGAATATGAATGACATGAGATAAACTTGAGGTTAAATTATGTTATGGTTTTTTTATGATTATATCTCTTTTTGGGGAATGATTTGAAAATTATATAGTCTGGAAAAAGGATAACACACAGACCGTGTGACAACCCGTCGCATCAGACAAAGCTGCGGGAATCGAACCCCTAACCAAAGTGTGACTGGTACTTATCACCTACCACTGGACTACATGAAGTCCCTAGTTAGTTTGACTAATTCTTTTTAGTTAGATGATCTTATGAATCTTTAATATGATTATTTTGTGTTATCTATGGAAATTATAAACCTATCATGGAGGATATGTGTTTAGGATACTTACATTTCAGTATGATACTTTAAGAGTAACTGATGTTATTTGGAGATAAATGTTAAGGATTATCTTGGAAGACTATGTGATTAAATCCTTCAGATATTTTGGTTTCATTCTTAGTTATGATTACTTTGAACAATTTTATGGATAGATGTTTATTGAATGGTTTTTGTTGAACTTTGGGTATTGTTTGACAAGTTTTGGAGATTAAGAATAGATTTTTTTATAAAGGATTATACTTTTTGGGTATTATCTGATCTCATACTAACCTTTTTGGTTCTATTTTTGGTTAAGTTCTAAAGAAATGGGAAGTATATTATTCTCTTTTGTGGATTTGGTGATTCTCTAGGAGTTGATTATAACGATCTTAATGTGAACAAGTCATCCTAAATACTCATCTTTTGGATAAAATATGAGTTTGTGTAAGAAATATAGTAAGAGATAAAGGTCAATACGACATGTAAGTATGTTTCCTTATGATTTAGTTAATCTCATTCTTCAATGAAAAGTAACTTAAAAACAAAAATGTTGTCTATTAACTTTTCCTACTGGGGAATCGAATACCGTTTAACCCACCATAAGTTTGTGATTTTCTTGTGGTTAACTTTGTCCTAAACATGTTTTCTATCACTCTCCCTCAGAACATGACCCTTTGTTTTTTATTCTATATCCATGTTTTCCTACATAGAATCCTAGTATGGGTTAACTCTGGTGACCTCTGTACTTCTCTTTCTTTCTTATAAAGTGATTTTGTTACCGACTCTTGTTCCGATGTGGGACATTCAATGATGTTTCCGAGCCCAATTTTAAAATTATGAGGACACAATTATCAAAAGGGGGGAAGGATGTAACACCCCAGGGAAATAAAGAATATGACATTTTTATATTTATCCCTATTTGTGAATAATATGTTAATATTTATTTAAAGGGAATGCTATGCTCGATGGCTTACCCAATACGCAACAACGAGTTTCTTTGAAATCTTACGTTCCACTCTAATAAAAAAATAATTTTATATAAAATGGTAGTTAACACCAAGCCATTATAATGACGGGAATGAACAGAACTAACTACAAAATGATTATATATGTTTTTCATATATTTTTACATTTTACAATAAATGTTTGAGGATTAAAAATGCGAATGAATTCAATTTTAAGCGTAAACATTCATATATTCTTTAAAAGTTCGATTAACCGCCTTTTTGATGGAGAACCACTTTTAAATAGAATTTTTGACAATTTTATGTGTTATATTTGAAAAAATAAAAATTTTCTTTAGAATCGGGACATCAAAATTTACTGTGTCAATTTATGGTATTTTTCCGATAATGTTCATTTTTTAATGAATAGTGAAAAATGTTGTATTTTAATTCAAACCCAATTTTTAATATAGTTTATGTATATGAGTAGATTATATTTTGAATTGGTTTTAAAGTGAAATTAGAATATATTTTTACAATTTAATCCAATAGTGGTCATTTGAATTAATTTCACATTGAAATTGGACTTAAACTAGTGTCAATATTTCAATAGATATTATTTCTTAAAAACACGCTATTTGTTTTGACAATGGGAATTAATTATGAAATTAATTAGTGCAACTGATATGTTTTGAATTTTTTAAAATAGACATCATTTTTTAATTCGTAATATCCAATATATCATAGGGTGAATTGTTGGTATTTTTCTTAAAAACATCAATTTTTTATGAATAGTGAAACCACTTAGAGGTAGTTTAAAACTGATCTTTCGTTTAATTGAAACATTACCACATCTGTGATTTTAATTTCAAAAATATGATATACATGGTTTTCAATAGGATGTAAAATGCGGTTCAATGGGATTAAAATAATTTTGTGTTGAATAGTAACTTTTATGTTTTTAATCGCGATTAGAGGTAATTAGTGTAATTTATGGTAAAAATAATGTTTTAATAATATGAAATGACTTTGACACATGTCATACCCTTATTCGATGAGTGATGGACGACCCATAAAATCCATGTGTCATCTTGGGGACCCCATGGAGCCACTTTGGTTGGAAAATGACATTAATAACTTTTTATTTAGAGTTAGAATTAAAAGGTCACAAACATGTATTATTTTACTAAAACAATTTTTACATGGGGTTATACATGTCATATTTTGGACTATAAATATTCATTTAAAACCTAAAACGATTTCCTACATCATGATAGTTTTTTTATAATTTTTATACATTAATTAAATTAAATTATTTATGACACCATGATGATGCAGCGATTACCTCATTATTTAACTATTTAAATAAAAGGAAAAGATAATGTAATATCTAAGACCAATACTTGTAAAAAAAATATTGTATGGGTGGATTTCTAACTCTTATCACCTTATCCTAGAAATATATAATTTTGGGACATTTAAAATCCTAAAATCATTTTATAATAAAGTAAAAGATTATAACATTCCAAGAGCGCCCCTCCTCTCCTCTTATAAAAGGCCCTCACCTCTACCACCATACCCACACATATCAAGCCTTTGGAACGTCCAACCCCTGCCCATTTCCTCTCTCCACATACCTCTCTTCATTATTGAAGCCTCACCTTTGGGGATAATATTTTCCAAGGAATCCTTTGAGCGCAAATCAAAAAGGGTTACCTGATTTAAAGGTAATGTCTTCCCTTGTGTTATTTTGTTTTATTTTTCTTATCCAACACTCTAAACTATTTTTATTTCTTTCTTTTGTAAAAACACCAGTATCTAAAATAAACTAGGATTTTTTTATGTGAAGGATTCGAGCTACACTTACACACACATTTGTCTAATGGTTAAAGAACATACTGTTTCGGTGGATGGCGAATTTCTGCCTCACGAAACGATGATTGTTCAATCTTCTCTTAACACCTTTCATGGTGGCCATTATGATGTCACTATATTTTATATATGATATATACCGTATTTATTTTTTTCTATATGATTCTGAATTTTATATTTAAAACATTTTTTATGCTTCTAATGTTGTGCAAATGCGATAATTTCAAACGAGGAAGTGTGGACTACCGCCCCCTCAAGTGATGTGACACATTCATGCAATACATGGAATGTATAAAGAATGAAATTAATGAACATATTTGACCTATATAACATATATATTATACTTTAATTATAATATATATATCTCTCAATTATTTTTAATTCCATTAATATGACAAAGTAATGAAAGTAGCGTTCATGCTTACATACAACCTACCATCTCCATGAACGGTGCATTTAATTTCTTTTTATATCCAAATGTTATTGAGTAGTATAGAATGAATATGCACTAGATATATATTATATTTAAATCATTAATAAAATTCTGGAGATTATTTACTTATAACTACATGGACAATCATTTTCAAACAAGTTCATTTTTGACTCATGTACCAAACATCGACAAAAACGTCTGATATGAACTCACATTATTAACCAATTATTATAACATTATAATTTTTGATATGAAATGAATAATAATATTTAAAATAGTTCCTTAAGCATTTATAAATTTACCAAAGTTTATTATTGAGGAATATAAAGAAACGAACAAGACAAGTCAGACTTGAGGTAAGGGATCCTACCTCTCTCTTTCTTTTTAAGTACTCTTTTTTAGGTAACTTACTTTAATCTCCTCCTTCATATGTTGGGGGATGTTATTTTATATTCCTCTTTCTGTACATTTTATTTTAATATGATTAGAGACCCTATTTTATCTCAAAAATCCATTTTTGAATGTTTTATGTGGCACCGTTAGGCTGCAGAATTGTTATAAGGGGATTTTCATCTCACTTTTTATTCCCATGAGATTCATGATACATTTTCCACTATTTACTGTTATGTGGTGTATTTACTGCCCATTATTTTTCTATTTTTATAATATACTCTCATTTATGGGTATTTACATCTTCATTTAATGACCCTTCTTTCCTGGGGTGTATGTTTCGAAAGTTACCCAAATCGGTAAGGGAACCTTTCACCCGCCTCTTTTTAAAAGACTTATTTTGTTATGTCTTTTAATTTACATATTTTTATGTTGGGATATGTTATTATATATCCTTATTGATTTAAATTTTATATCCAAGTGATGAGGTACCATTTTCTCTCTCATCAACTAATATTATGAATTTTAAAGTGACGTCCTTAGGATGTCGAATTTTACCAAGGGAACTTCTTGACCCAATTTTGATTTCTATGGGTTCAGCATGTAGATATTGAATATGTCAACATTTTAATATCTTTGAATGACCATTAATTTTTTTACACTTAATATCCACTTATATTTTGTGTATTTATATTTTTCACACATAATTATTTGATTGATTTATCCTAAATTTAAGGATACCTTATTTATAAAGGATTTCATCACATTTTACATTTATATTGAGACTTCATTGTTGTTATGCATCAATTAACTCTTATATGGTGTATATATTTTCCTTTGGAATATTATATCATGAATCAGTTTATTCTTATGATATTATAAAGCTATCATTAAATGTTATTCCTCAATTATTGCTTTCTAGTGTCTCTCATTTTGTAAAAAACCCTTTAACTAAAATATCATTTTAAATGATTTAATGATTTATTATTATAAATATTTCCCATTAATATACATGTTTTCAAAATGGTTTTAAGGATTTACTTATATGGATATTAATTGTTTAAAATGTTACAAGCTTCAAAGTAGTATGGGAAACTTTGATTAAAAATCTCTTTATTAAATGTTTTAAATGGTTTTGAAAATGGTTTTTAGAATGGATTCATTATTTCAATATCATAAAATGTTATATTGTTATTGCAATGTTGTAATGCTACCTTTCCTTTATGATTAAGTTATGTGCTATGATTATGTTATGGTTCTTGGGCATTTTTTATGAAGACGGGTGGTCCCATGATAAATTAAGGGTGGGTAAGCCCATGATAGCTCTCCAATGCATTGGGTAATGTGAAGTAGTTAAACGTTAAGGTTTCTCCGAAGAGATATAGGTAATATACTATGATGTGTATTCCAAACGTAACCATGAGGGTTACTCCCTACATAAGAATGTTATGAATTCCTCAAGTTACCTTTATTTCTTATGATTTATATGAGTTATTCATAAATCTTATGATTTCATAAGGTATGTTAACATGCTTATGTTTTATGAGTAATGTATGATTTCATTGATTATTATATATACACGGACTAATGTTTTCATTATATATTGTTATAACCCTTACTGAGCTTTTTATGCTCATCCCAAGTTTTTTTTGAAATTTTTTTCATAGGACAGAAAGATGAATAGGGTCAAGGATGGGATCAAAAAATGTTAGGCTGTCTAAAATAAGGAACTAGACATGAATCTTTTGTTCAAGAGTTTTTATTTTGTGAAAAAAAATTGAAGCTGAGTAGATGTGTCTACTTTGTAATCTTAAAGATGTAATAGTTATGTCCTAATTCTCTAAAACTCTAAACCTGAAAAGATCCTCAATGTTAATTATTAATTTAATTCAATAATAAGTAATGTTTAAGGTCGTGTCCTTATAAGGAAATTCTAGGTTATTTACCATTCCACAATTTATAATGTTTTTTTAAGAAATGGCATAATCAAAACTCGATTTATAGTATATCAATAAGTACATACATCTTCATCCAAAAATTTTTTAGATAAAGAATATTCACTCAACATGGTTCTAGTTATCTCTTGAAAAATTTTATTTATTATTTGAACAACACCATTCTTTTGAGGTGTTCTCAGGGATTAGAAGTTATGAGTGATGCCTTTTATAATAAAAAAACTTTCAAAATCAGAATTTTATAATTATTCTCTATGATCACTATGAATAGTTATCATTGGAATATTTTTTTTTCATTTCTAACTTTGTCTCTAAAACTTTTGAAACAAGAAATATCTTCAAATTTCATTGCTAGAAAATAGACCCACATAAATCTAGTGTAATAATCTATTAAGACTAATACATAGTATTTACCTGCAGTGCTTCCAGTCTGTGTTTGACCAAAAATATCCATATTCACCAACTGTAATGCATCAGTTTTTAAGACTTCACCAATTGATTTAAAATGTGATTTATTTTCCTTGACAAAATGACAAGGATCACAACCTTTTGATGAATTAAATCTATGCTCTGGTAGATCGTTAGCTAATCTATTCTTATAGACTTTACATAGGTTTCTAACATTACAGTGTCCTAAACTTCTATTCCATAAACAAGAATGATCTTCCATTGCACTACAGAAAGGTAGGACTTGGATCCTATGGTCTTCTATGTTTAGTTTGTATACATTCTCTCACTTATAGGAAGAAAGAATATGATCTTCATTGGAATTGTGTACTAAGAATTTTTCATTCTCAAAATTCACAAGGTATCCGTCATCAAATAATTGACCTATGCTAATGAGGTTGTGCTTAAGAACATTAACAAATAAAATATTTGATATCAAAGTTTTTCTAAGAAGAAAAATGTTACACAGTCCAATAATTTCTCCCTGAGCATTATCTACAAAAGTTACTTTTCCAACATTCATCTTGATAATATTTTCAAAGAATTTTTTTTACCAATCATGTGTCAGGAACATCCACTATCCATATACCATGTATTGATGTTCGTACTTTCATTATTTTCCTGAAAATATGAGTGTTAGACTTTTGGAATCCTAATTTTCATTGTTCAAGAAATTTCAGAAAGCAAGATGCTGGTTATCCAAATTTTCATAGAAAAAAATCTTTATGAAAATATAGATTGTTTTTTTAAGAACAAGATTTCACCCAATTTCCACCACACTTCCATTTAGTGAATAATGGAGATCTTTCTGGAACAAAATAGTTATTACTAAAAACTAGTTTATAATGAGTATAAATAAAACCAGAATGATTTCTTAGTGGTATAATTTGGGAATACATTTTGTCCAAGTTTTACTTACATAAGGTTAAGTTTGAAAATAACTCCCTCAAGAAAAATATTTTTGAATTTAGTTTAATAACCATCTTTTTATCCTTAGAAACATTAGCTATAGAAACAGAGTTAGTCTCTAAAAAAATTCATAGAAATTACATTTTCAAGATCCTTAGAAAGTTTTTCCTTCTCTGAATTAACTTTTTCATGGATTTTGGAAATACTTTCAAAATCAAAAAATTTCTTTTCAAGATCTTTATAAAGATCTGATAGTTCTTTAATTAGAATAGAAATTTTAGATTTTTCAATATCAAGTCTTTTATTGAGTTTATAATTTTCATTATTAAGATGTTTAGGAAACCTATAAGCTTCTTCATAAGTAGGTAATGTGTCATCTTCTGATGAGGAATAATATTCATCTGAAGATTCATAGTATTTATCATCACTATAATATGAATTCAAATATACATTTGTGATGGATTCAACACTGTGTACCTTGGATATTATACAATGATTTTCAATAGGTATTCTAGCTAAAATACTAAGATTATTCTGACCAAATGATTCATAATATGAGGATTCATCTGAAGAGTCACCACCACTAAGACTCCAGGTGTAATTTTATTTCAAAACCATATGAGATTTAGCTTTGTAGTACTTCTTTCTATTCTACTCATAATACTTTACCCTTCTATCCTTTTTCTTAATCCTATGTCAATTTGGACTTATATGTCATTCTCTTTTTCATTCATAACAAGTGACTTCTGAATTTTTCTAGTCTTTTATTTCTCTCTTCTTATATCTATACTAAATGTATCTCTTCCCAACTATCATTTCCATAATTCGAGAAAGATTATCTAGTTTATTATATGAATGTTCACTTCCACTTTATTATGATAAAATAGTTAATTTCATAGATTTGAATCTTGTAACCCTTTATGGAGACTTGAATTTAGTAGTAGTAAAGGCTACACTCCCATTTCCATTTTTCTTCTTATTCAGATTAGCATCTCTCTTCAATCATGTATCATTTCAAAGAAGTGTTCCAAAAATCACATCAAGAGTGATTAGAGATACTTTCATATTCTCTTCAAAATCTATTCTCTTAGATTCTCACTCATTGGTCATGATATGTATAATTTTGTCCACAAGATATTCAACATAAATACCTTTCTCACCAATGGATTGTAAACTATTAACAATTGTTATAAACCTTTTTTTTCACCTTACACACTGGTTCTCCATAAGGAAATAGAAATCTATGATATTCTACCTTAATCATGGCTTCTCTAGTTTCTATAACATTAGATGTACCAAAACGATTAATCTCCAATTTCTTCAAATACAATTTGCAACTTCACAAGAAGAAACATGACAATATATATTCCTAGTCATGGAACACATAAATGTATTGTGTACCTTGTAGTTTTGTTGATATATGGAATTTGTTTTATTAGTAAAAGTTCTGACTTTCTTATTAGAAATCTTGTATTCTCCATTCAACATGAAAACATTTTCTACTGCAGTATTAACAAAAAAAATTCATATGATCTCTCTAATATAAAAAATCATTCCCATCTAATATAGGTAGTCTCATAGGATTTAGATTTTCAATCGAACAAACATTAATTCCTTCCATCTTAATGAAAATATCTTTCTAAAAAACATTTTAATCGTGAATGTTTTTAAATAATGATAAAAATCATAAGAAAGGACAAATTAATAACAACGAATTCATAACAATAAAACATATATGTGAATATAAGTATTTTAGAAACCTTCTATGATACCAATTATTGGAACAAAATATGAATGTAGATGCTCAATTACAAGAGGGGTGAATTTTAAGATTAAAAACTTTAGTTTTTAAAATTATGGAAAACTATGTTTAACAATGTTAAACAAGGTAAATTCTCAAAACCTCTTATAGTTATGCAAACATGATAGGTGCCAGAAATATGGTTTCATAAATGAATCTTATGAAAAGTTTACAAGGAAAAGATTATACCTTAAAGCATATAGAATCGTACTAATCAGAGTATACTAGTAAAAATAAGTATAAGATATTTATACATTCCTCATTAATAAAAAGGTTGTGGAAAATAAACCTAAAACAAAACAAGTAACAAGAATGAAATATTTTAACCCAAGGATAAGTGTATCCAATAACCTTTGATAAAGGTCACTTGATTTATACATTCAGGAAAGTTGGTCTTACCCACACCATGGTAATACCTCAAAAAGAATATCGAAATCTATCTTACAATATCCGAAAGGCCTCGAATTACAAGGTAGTCGGAACCTCTGTATTCATAACCAAATAAGTCCTCGAACTTTAAGGTAGTTGGATCTTCTGCCTTCATATCCTCGGACGCCCTCGATTGTACACAACCCCAATTGTAGATGTGGGAAGCAAGCTAAAGAAGATTTTCAGTACATAAAAGGCACGAGAGTATCTCTCTTTAGAAATCACTTCAACAGTATGTGGCCTATAGAGTTCTTAAACTATCAACATATATGGAGCCCCTTCAAATGGGCTCCTATTTATGGTCACTTGTCCAACAGTTGGCTCCCTCTTCCAATAGTCCTATTTTTTCCAGAATCTCAGAGGGACCTATACACGTGTCACACAAACAACAGTTTGTTAGGAATAGAATGTATTACATCATTTCATAACTTTAACAATGTTTAGAAAAAATTGTTACTTAACCAAAACCATTTTTCTGAAGTCTATGAAAAATTAAAGTTCAGAGTCTAAGAAAATAAACACTTGGATACTATAAAACATGGATGTTTGGATTATTTTTTCCAAGTAATTTAGAAACTAAATTCTATATATTTCATAGTCTGAATTTTCTGGAATTCATTGTCTAAATTCTGTGGAACATGGAGTCTGAATTTTAGAGAATTTGGTGTCAGAATTTTAGAGAATTCGGGGTTTGAATTTCAGAGAATTCGGAGTATGAATTTCTGAGAATTTGGAGTTTGAATTTTAGAGAATTAAGAGTTTGAATGTTAGAGAATTTGAAGACAGAATTTTAGAGAATTTTGAGTCTGAATTTCAGAGAATTTGGAGTCTCATTTTTAGAGAATTCAATTTCTGAATTTTAGCGAATTAGGAGTCTAAAATTCAGATAATTCAGAGTCCGAATTTCATAGAATTTGGGGTCTAAAAATAGAATACTCTATAACTAATTACTTATAGAATTATTTAATTTTATCTATGAATACGAATTTTATACTAAGAAATAAAATGTATTATATTTTAACGAAACTATAACAAGAATAATGAGAACAATGGTAATGATAAAATTTCCTTGGGGAAGGAATAATTTTCCTTATTAATATAATTTTTAGGGGAACAAATTAGCCTTAAAATAGGGTGTTTGAGATTTTAAAAACATAAAAAAGATGAGAAGTCATAAAGAAACATTATTGACTCAATAATCTCCCCCTTTTAAAAATGATCAAACATCCATACATTGTCTAAATTTCAGAGAATTTGAGGTCCCAATTTCAGAGATTTTGAAGTCTGAATTTCAGAGAATTCAATGTATGAATTTCTGAAAATTTGTATTCTAATATTCAAAAAATTCAGAGTCTGAATTTTAGAGAATTCATAGTTTGAATTTCCGAAAATTCAGAGTCTAAATTTTAGAGAATTCATCATCTAAAAATAGAATGCTCTATATCTAAGGATTTATATAATTCCAGGATTTTAGGTGTGAAATCAAATTTTTTGCATAGAAATAAAATGAGTTAGATTTTAATGAAACTATAATAAGAACAATGAAAACAAATATATGGATAAAATTCCCTTGGGGAAGAAAATGTATATTTATTAAGATATTTTTTTTGGGAAAAAAGGTTTTCCATAAAATTGGGTGTTTGCGAATTTCAAAACATAATGAATGGAAGAGCAATGAGGAAATATTATTGGCTTGACAATATTAATATGAGGAACTATTATGACATTTGTGATGCTTGAATTAAATTAATCTTAATAATAAATAAAAATATATTGTTTGGTAAATCCCAATATTATTATAAGGCCCTAGCCTTAAACATTACTTAATATTCAATTAAATGAATAATTCACATTGAGGATCTTTTTAGGTTTAGTGTTTTTGAGAATTAGGACATAACTATTACATGTCAAAAGGTTCAAAAGTAGAAACTTATACTAAGTTTCCACAAAATAAAAACTCTTTAAAAAAACATGTCTAGTTCCATGTTTTAGATAGCATGACTTTCCCTTGATCCCATCCTTGACCCTATTCCACATTAAGTCCTACGAAAAACATTTCAAAAAACTTAGGGTAATCATAAAAAGCACAGTAAGGGATACACAAAGAATTAAAACATTTAGTTTATCAAAACAACAATTATACCATGTATACTTTATCAAAGTAATACTTTTCACCTTTATGAAGTAGTAAATACTCTTCACTGAATAAAAGATCATTACTTACCCATTTGTAACCAATATATTACCATAAAACCCATATAAAGATCACATAACATATAATGGTAACTTGGGACATAAACATACTTAAATAGAATAACCATACGGTTGACATCAACACATATCACTTAATGGAATAGTCATACGGCCGAATTCCATACCCAATGCATTGGAGGTTATAACATAACCACCCATCCTGGTATTCATGGCACCACCCGTCATATGGTTTATCACTTAACCACCCGTCAAATGTCCAAGTACCATTATAAAATCATAATACATAAAACAAATATAATGGAAAGAAAACATTTCCACACTTTGATCAAAATATATCACATAAATATATTGACATAAAAAATCCATTATAAAAACAATTTTCAATACCAAAATACATAAAATCGTATATGGTATTTATTTCATTTTTTAAAAACATTATGGCTTGTTGAGGAAGTCAAAGAGCAAATAATACTCGCGGCGGCGGAAAAGGTCATTGTCACCGCGTACATTAAAAGAAACATTCCTTTTTGTCGTTTAGTAAAACTCTTCATCGAAAAAGATTCCTTTTGTATAAAAGTAAAAGTCAAAGGGGATTAAACACCATATAAAAGAAAGTTGTGTATAAAATGAAATACGCCTCAATGAAAGGAGATTGAGACGAAGTCCCTTACCTCGGGTCCGACATGACTCGATCGTTCTTTAACATCCTGAATAATAAACATGAGTTAATTTCTACTTTCTTAAGAACCTTCTTCAAGTTCATTATTACTTTTATATCACTTATTTCCATGTTATAAAAATTATGTATTCATTTAAGTTAATAATGATTGTTTTGTTGATATTTGGTTCCTAAGTCGAAAGTGGACTCCTTACAATTACATGTTGTTCGTGTGGTCAAAGGTTTATTATATCCATAATGATATTAATGATTTGGATATCATATATATCATATATATCCATCATATACATGTATTTATAATATTACATAATCATTTAGAGGTAATAAATGAAATGCACCGTTCATGGAGACGGTAAGCCGTACGTACGCATGAACGCTACTTTCATTTCTATGTCATATTAATGGAATTAAAACTAAATGAGAGGTATGTATATTTTAATTACAGAATTATATTCATCATTAAGATGTATCATACATCATATATATCCATTATACACATGTACTTATAATAGTACATTACATTTGGGGATAAGAAATGAAATGCACCGTTCATGGAGACGGTAAGCCGTACGTACGCATGAACGCTACTTTCATTTCTATATCATACATTAATGGAAAGAAATAATAATGATATAATGGTATATTATAATTACAGTATAACATCATATATAATTACTTTAAATCCATCCTTTATACGTCCAACATATGGCATTAACGAATCAAATCACTTTGAGGGGGCGGTAGTCCACACTTCCTAAAATAAAGATACCGCATATACCCATAATGGAATCCATTAAGGTGTGCCATAAATGAAAAATAAAGAATCTTAAGGAAGACATAATCATATTATATATCATATATAAATATAGTGACATCTTAATGGCCACCTTTGATGGTGTTGGAATAATATTGAACAATTATCGTTTCGTGAGGCAGAAATTCACCATCCATAGAAATAGTATATTCTTTAACCATTAGATGTAGGTGTGTGTAAGTGTAGCTCGAATTATTCTTATAAAAACATCCTAGTATATTAATGATACTTGATATTTTACAAAATAAATGAATAAAAAGTGTTTAGGTGGTTGGAGAAACAAAATAAAACAAAAGAACACAAGAGAATACACTACCTTTAAATCGGGTAACTATTTTTGATTTGAGCACAAAGGCTTCCTTGGGAAGACTTCTGCCCAATGTGAGGCTGCTAGGAGTAAGATAGGGATGTGGAGAGACAAGATGGGCAGGGTTTGGCCTAGCCAAAGGCTTTGGAAGTGTGGGTATGGTGGTAGAGGTGGAGGCCTTTTATAACAGGAGAGAAGGGGCACTCTTGGAATGTAATGAAATGCTACTTTATTTTAAAATGAGATTAGAATTTAAAAGGTCCCACATTGATATAATTCGAGGATAAGGTGATAAGGGTTCTAGATATACCCATCCAATAGTTTTTTGGCAAGTGTAGGTCTTAGATTTCACATTATCTTTTCATTTTATTTAAATCATTAAATAATGAGGTAATCGCTGCATCATCATGGTGTCATAAATAATTTAATTTATTTAATGTCTAAAAATATTAAAAATAATATCATGATGTAGGAAATCTTTTTATATTTCTAATTAATATTTATAGCCAAAAATATTACTTGTATAACCCTATTTAAAAATTGTTTTAGTATATCAACTCATGTTTGTGACATTTTTACTTTAACATTAAATAAAAAGATATTAATGTCATTTTCCATCCAAAGTGTCTCCATGGGGTCCCCAAGTTGACCCATGGATTTTCTTGGTTGTCCATGACACATAAAATGAGGATATGACATTTTTCATGTTCATTTCATATTATTAAAACATTATTCTTACCTTAAATTACACTAATTACTTCTAATCGCGATTAAAACTTAAAAGTTACTATTCCCCAAAAAAATTATTTTAATCCCATTAAACCAAATTTTACTTCTTAATGACAGCCATGTATGTCATATTTTTGAAATTCAAAACACAGAGGTGGTAAAATCTCATTTAAATGAAAAATCAGTTTTGTTAAGTACCACTTAGTGGTTTCACTATTCATCAAAAATTTAAGTTTTTCAGAAAAATACCAAAACATCACCCTAAGCTATATTTGACAATCCAAATTCAAAAATGAATTCTATTCTACACAATTAAAAACATATAAGTTGTATTAATGAATTTAATAATTAATTACCGCTATCAGAGCAAATAGCATGTTTTTATGAAACAATATGTATCAAAAGATTGACACTTATTTAAGTCCAATTTAAAAGTGAAATTAGATCCAATGACCACTATTGGATTAAATGGTAAAAAAATATTCTAATTTAACAATAAAACAAATTCAAAAGATAATATAATCATATAAATAAATTATATTAAAAAGAAGTTTTGAATTAAAATACAACATTTTTCACTATTCATTAAAAAATGAACTTTATCGGAAAAATACCAAAAATTTACACAAAGTAAATTATGATATCCAGATTCTAAAGAAAAATTTTATTTCGTCCAATAGAATGTATAAGAGTGACCAAAACTATATTTAATGACGGTTCTTCATGAAAAGGCGATAAGTGGACATTTAGTGAATATTAGAGTACATATGCCTAAAAGTGATTTCTTTTCGTATTTTAAGACTTTATCCTTTATTGGATAAATGTAAAAACATTTAACAAAACATATATAATCATATTTTAGTTATTTCTATTCATTCCCATCTGTCACGAACCAACCAGGGTCAACCCTGAACCGGTCACCCGAGCCGGTCCGCGACATGACCCGAGAGGCGTTCCCGATCCTCCCAGGCTGGCGACAAGCGCCAGGGCATCAACAGTGAGCAAGTGGGAACGATTTCGCCCAGTAAAAATAAATAATTAAAACAGTAGAAAACAAACAGAGCAGCGCAAAATAAATAAACAAAGTAAAGTAACTAACAAGAACAAAAGAAATCAAAACTAACCAAAAGAGACAATCACTATCCCCGTGTGACCTTGCAGGTCACTCTACAACTCACGACCAAACGTCACCCAAAGCGAACGCACCCAAGCTGTAACATGCACAAACACTAAAAACAGAAAAGAACTATAGGCGTGAGTATTAAAACTCAGTAGGCTAGCCCGATATCTATTCCCAATGCACTACCTTTAAATAAAGAAATTTACCAATTACAGGTTTGAACTAAATATACAAAAATATTGGTTTTCACACACACACACACTTTAATTTCTAAAACAAGTATCAGTCCATTGCCCTTTTTAATTTTAAACAAGTTTAATGTTTGAAGGGAATAAGTACATTTCATTTTTAAAACATTTTTCTACGAACAATTTAGAAATCTAGACTTCAGTTATTAACCAAAAAGGAAAACCACACATAGCACACATAACACACAACACATACCAAGGGCAATGGGAAAAGTGGCACACATAGGCCAGCAACCGAACTTGACCTCTCGATCGTCCGCCACACACAAATACCCAATAATGAAAACATGGGTCGAACCTAGGAGATCGTGAACAATCCAGAACGTACTATACATCTGACTCATCCTGAAGGCATGCCCTAACTCGATGACGTCATAACGCCCTAACGCCCGGCATAGCCCTGTATGGCCTAACCGAGGGGCCCAATCCCCATAGCAGCAATAACTCAGTATTCCCCTGCTATGGGGCCACTAGCCAGTGCGTAATCTAAACTAGTGCAGCAATCGTTCTCGGAAAATTCACTCAATATGCCAGGTTCTCATGTCATCACAAGCAATAAAAAGGGGGTGCATCCACAATGTAAATTAATCAGTCACAAAGCACCAACATCACATACAGCTCACGAAAACAACTCACACCAAAGATCACCCCCGAGTGGGTTTTCCAAAATAATCCATTTCATTAAAGTGCCAAACGGGCCTTCAACAATTTTAAAGTAAAACCTCTTTTCTCAAAAAGCTCAAAACACTTATTCAGAAGAAATTATTTATCTTTAAAACTATAAGCACATTTGAAGTTCCGTGAATTATGTTTAAAAGCCAAACTGGCATTCTTTCAAAACTGGGTGTCCGCCCGTCAAGAAAATGTCACAAGTGTTCGGTATAAAATAAACAGCTCTTTTCGCACTAAAAAATAATTTAGAGTTTTATTATCTAATATTATTTCTAATTCATTAAAAATTAATAAAATAACAAGCAATTAATAAATTCTAAATCTAAAGGTAATTGCAATGGGGGACCTACCTCAAGACCAAGGCGCGACGACGACGCAAGCTCGGAAACCAGGCGCGACGACGGCGCTCACGTGGAAACAAGTGCGACGACGGCGCTCACTAGGAAGCAGGCGAGACGACGACGCAAGCTCGGAAACCAGGCGCGACGACGGCGCTCACGTGGAAACAAGTGCGACGACGGCGCTCACTAGGAAGCAGGCGAGACGACGACGCTCACTCGGAGACAGGCGCGACGTCGACGCAACCTCAGAAACAAACCGCGGCGATGGCGCTCACTCAGAAACGCCCCGCGCGGGTCCTAGAACGTCAAGCCAACACAAATAAAATTTAATTAATAAAATCTCTAATCAACCCAAGGCATATATATATATATTTCAAATATAAATATCAAACGGGCATAAAATAATAGGGTATACCCATCGTGGGGTTGCGACAAGAAAATGACCGCCGGAGGGCGTCACACTGGAACAGCGGAAGGCGCGCAGCTGGACGCGGTCTGACCAGGGGCTGCGGCAAGGGTCGCCGGACATCAGCAATGCGAGGCAGCCGATGGGCAGGGTGCGAGTGAGCTGAGAAGCGGTCTCGCGGCTGGATCCAGGGCAGAAGGACAGGGAAGGGGGTTGCGGGTCACTGTAAAAGAGCGGAGCATGGGCTGGTCGGGAGGCACTGCAGGAGAAAGAGAGGCCGAGATCGGCTGGGGGCTGGTCGGCGGTGGCAGGCCGGGACTAGAGGGAGTCCGTGCAGGCCGAGGCAGCGCCGTTGGGGCTGGTGTGCGCAAGGAAGGGGGTGGCGCGGGGTCCCGACAAGCAGGGAGGTGGGAACCGAACGGCTGGATGCAGGGAGCGAAGGTGGGCTGCAGGAGTGCGGCGTGACTGGATCGGGATCTGCAAGAGACGAATGAGGGCAGACGGTGCAAGGAAGGAGCTGGCTCATGAGCAGGAGGCAGGAGCCGGACAGGAGGGGATCGCGGCTGGCAGCAGGGGAGGAAGGCTGTCGTTAGAGGTCCTGATGGGGCGTGCCGGAGCTGGGAGCTGGTTGGAGCCGCTGAAGGAGGTCGGACAGCAGGGAGGAAAGCCGCTGGGGCCGCATGATGTGGGTAACGCAGCGGGCCGAGGAGGCTACATGAAAGGCGGAGGCAGACTGTAGACGCGTCGGCACGAGGTAGAGCACCAAGGCGGATGGTCTAGATGTGGGAGAGAAGGCAGGAGGGATGAGTTGGTCGGGGAACCGAGCAAGCAGGGAGGGCTGCTGGCGGAGCGACATGCTGCAGGCGCGGAGGCTGGGACGCTGGGGAGGAAAGCTGGGCGGGATGCTGGTGCGCGGCTAGGGAGCAGGGGGTACTGGCGGAGCGGCCAGGCTGCAGGCGCGGAGGCCGGGACGCTGGGGAGGAAAGCTGGGCGGGCTGCTGGGTGCTGCTGCGTGAAGAAGAGAGGGAGCAGGGAGCGGGTCGCGCGCAGGACCGGGAGACAAGGGGACAACGCGTGGAGGAAAAAAAAGAAAGAAAAAAAAAAGAGGGAAAAGAAAAAAAAATAAAGAATAAAAAAAAGTGAAATAAAATAAAATAAATAAAAGTAAATAAATAAAAATATCAATAATACTAATATTATTATTAGTACTTAACAATAATATTAATAATAATAATAATAATCCAATAATAATAATAATAATAATAACAACAACAATAATAATAATAATAATAACAATAATAATAATAATAACAATATTATAAATTATTATTATTATTATTATTAAACATTTAATAAAATTCTTTTCAATATAATTTATTCTTTTACTTTTATTATTTGTCTAAAAAGTTGGGCAACTGCGCACTCACCGGGTCCGAACGCACGACCGCTGCTAGCGGTGCGGTGACCGCGCACCCACCCGGACCGAATGCGCAGTGATCGCTAGCAGTGCGGTGACTGCGCTCTAGCCCGAAACCCACTGAAAACATCAACGCTTCAACGAAAATTCCAAACTGGACCCAACGCAACTCTGCCCAAAGTCGTGGGACCGAGAAGATAGTAAAAACATGTGTATCCGTGGTCGGGGTGTGACAATTCTCCCCACCACAGACACTTTCTGCCCCCAGAAAGTCACCAAGCTAACAGTTGACACAACTTGTGTTCATTCCCAGACAATCTCATAGAGGACCGAGAGCTTCGGGGTAACCATTCCCAACAAACGTCACACCCGACCAAATCAAGAAAAACCACTTCCCAAGATTGAGGGGAGAACATGAGAGAGTTCTCCCCACCACGAGAATTTACTAATACAAAAACTCTTGAAACTCGAACAAACCATCCCTTGGGGGGGAAACACGGGAACTCCCAAACCGAACTCATTCATTTTCCCCAAATGTATCGAACAACACACCTGAGACTTGACGAAAAGTTTGTTACGGAACAATCCAGCAACTTGAGGAAGAGAAATTAACTCAACACCTCCCATCAACTTTACAAAACGAACACTACCCTATTGAACACAGCTAGGACCAACTCAAAGACAGAACATGTCCGTTTATTCATGGGCCCACACCATTCAAAGAGACCAAACAACTTAAAAACCACACTGAGAGAAAATAAGACCACTTGGATTGTGGGAGAATGCGCTCCTCATGCCACCACAACAAGGATAAGATTACGACAGTGATGAGAATAGAAGAAGGAAACTTTGGATATTTCGCCATTCCGAAGTCGAAGACATTATCTGGACCGAGGTTCCACACACCCTCAACAATTCCTGACTGCGCGCGAGCTTCACCCCGAGACCTGTGGTTGGGGCCCTAATGGCTGAAGCATCTCCTGCCTCGCAGTCAGGCATTTTCATCTCCTGGTTTCTAACTCCTTCTGTTCGATGATTCCAACAACCACGATGGTCGTACATTTTCAAAGGTATGCAACAGGATGACTTAGAATGTCTGGACATGCCATACTGGTGGCGCACAAGAGAGCGGTCCAACGAACTAGGAGCCGGTACCGACGAGGATAGTTTCTTGGAGACAGGTTCCACCGGCCCGGACTCTTTGCCAGGTAGGGAACCTTCGCGAAAGCCGACTACCGTTAATCACACCCAAAAATCTAATGACGATGAGACATTTCATCTTTACTAACCCAGAACTGAACCCTAAAACAACTCTAGGGCGGTACGAACCTTAACTACCCTGGGAGTTCCCAACAACCTGAAGACACACTATCTTTCAAGACTATACAACTACCTCTAATAGACTTCGACTACCTCGATAAGAAAGAAACACACAAAAGGAACTGAGAACTGAGAATAACTTATTGACAACTTTGGGAGGCTTTCTGGGCGGCATACTCATGACTATCACGAAAAACACCATCGAAACCGGCATCAAGCCAAAACTCAATCAAAGCAACAACAAAAGCTAAGGGAAATAGGCCCATAATCCAAACATATACAACACAAGGATAAATCACTTTTCCAAAACCATTTTCTCTTTACAATTTAAAAAAAACTCACCTATGGCACCTTATGAACCGTCACATGTGCGTTCATTCAATCTCGCTCATATCAGTTGCAAACAAGTGCCTCCACGCACTTTCCACACATACCCACGCACGTGTGACCCTCAATAAGGAGTGCCAAGGTTCAAACACTTATTTTCCTTACCAAATCCAAACACATACCAAGTTTTTCCAAACTGATACACCTTCTCATTAAATACCCACTTTAGTGATTAGAAAAACAATTTGGAGGAAAACCCCTTTTTTTCATTTCAAAATCACTTTCATTTTTCAACACACACACACATCAACCGAGTTCAAAACGAAACACAACCAACAACAAAACACCGGAACGAGGAACTAGGGCATATGCCTAACTCGGCGACATGGTGGTGAGCCATGCCCCAGGTAAAGCATAACACTAAGAGGACCTTGAGCCGGACACTTGGACTCCACATGGGTCACCACCCCATGTGAGTCCGCAAAGTGAACCGATTCGCCTCCATTGTCATCCCTCAATCCAAAGCAACCAAAGATAAAAGACTCAAATCACGGACTAACCATGGTGACTCAGGTCTCGTCACAAGTGGTGGTGATCAGGCACCAACCCGAAACCTACCTCCTGAGCCCCAACAGTCCTAATCTCCTTCTATCGAACATCCCAAATAACAAAGGGCGCTCTGAAAAGCGAGGTCCGCTAAGAGACGACCTCCTCTGATACCATTTTGTCACGAACCAACCAGGGTCAACCCTGAACCGGTCACCCGAGCCGGTCCGCGACATGACCCGAGAGGCGTTCCCGATCCTCCCGGGCTGGCGACAAGCGCCAGGGCATCAACAGTGAGCAAGTGGGAACGATTTCGCCCAGTAAAAATAAATAATTAAAGCAGCAGAAAATAAACAGTGCAGCGCAAAATAAATAAACAAAGTAAAGTAACTAACAAGAACAAAAGAAATCAAAACTAACCAAAAGAGACAATCACTATCCCCGTGTGACCTTGCAAGTCACTCTCCAACTCATGACCAAACGTCACCCAAAGCGAACGCACCCAAGCTGTAACCTGCACAAACACTAAAAACAGAAAAGAACTATAGGCGTGAGTATTAAAACTCAGTAGGCTAGCCCGATATCTATTCCCAATGCACTACCTTTAAATAAAGAAATTTACCAATTACAGGTTTGAACTAAATATACAAAAATATTGGTTTTCACACACACACACACTTTAATTTCTAAAACAAGTATCAGTCCATTGCCCTTTTTAATTTTAAACAAGTTTAATGTTTGAAGGGAATAAGTACATTTCATTTTTAAAACATTTTTCTACGAACAATTTAGAAATCTAGACTTCAGTTATTCACCAAAAAGGAAAACCACACATAGCACACATAACACACAACACATACCAAGGGCAATGGGAAAAGTGGCACACATAGGCCAGCAACTGAACTTGACCTCTCGATCGTCCGCCACACACAAATACACAATAATGAAAACATTGGTCGAACCTAGGAGATCGTGAACAATCCAGAACGTACTATACATCTGACTCATCCTGAAGGCATGCCCTAACTCGATGACGTCATAACGCCCTAACGCCCGGCATAGCCCTGTATGGCCTAACCGAGGGGCCCAATCCCCATAGCAGCAATAACTCAGTATTCCCCTGCTATGGGGCCACTAGCCAGTGCGTAATCTAAACTAGTGCAGCAATCGTTCTCGGAAAATTCACTCAATATGCCAGGTTCTCATGTCATCACAAGCAATAAAAAGGGGGTGCATCCACAATGTAAATTAATCAGTCACAAAGCACCAACATCACATACAGCTCACGAAAACAACTCACACCAAAGATCACCCCCGAGTGGGTTTTCCAAAATAATCAATTTCATTAAAGTGCCAAACGGGCCTTCAACAATTTTAAAGTAAAACCTCTTTTCTCAAAAAGCTCAAAACACTTATTCAGAAGAAATTATTTATCTTTAAAACTATAAGCACATTTAAAGTTCCGTGAATTATGTTTAAAAGCCAAACTGGCATTCTTTCAAAACTGGGTGTCCGCCCGTCAAGAAAATGTCACAAGTGTTCGGTATAAAATAAACAGCTCTTTTCGCACTAAAAAATAATTTAGAGTTTTATTATCTAATATTATTTCTAATTCATTAAAAATTAATAAAATAACAAGCAATTAATAAATTCTAAATCTAAAGGTAATTGCAATGGGGTACCTACCTCAAGACCAAGGCGCGACGACGACGCAAGCTCGGAAACCAGGCGCGACGACGGCGCTCACGTGGAAACAAGTGCGACGACGGCGCTCACTAGGAAGCAGGCGAGACGACGACGCAAGCTCGGAAACCAGGCGCGACGACGGCGCTCACGTGGAAACAAGTGCGACGACGGCGCTCACTAGGAAGCAGGCGAGACGACGACGCTCACTCGGAGACAGGCGCGACGTCGATGCAACCTCAGAAACAAACCGCGGCGATGGCGCTCACTCAGAAACGCCCCGCGCGGGTCCTAGAACGTCAAGCCAACACAAATAAAATTTAATTAATAAAATCTCTAATCAACCCAAGGCATATATATATATATATTTCAAATATAAATATCAAACGGGCATAAAATAATAGGGTATACCCATCGTGGGGTTGCGACAAGAAAATGACCGCCGGAGGGCGTCGCACTAGAACAGCGGAAGGCGCGCAGCTGGACGCGGTCTGACCAGGGGCTGCGGCAAGGGTCGCCGGACATCAACAATGCGAGGCAGCCGATGGGCAGGGTGCGAGTGAGCTGAGAAGCGGTCTCGCGGCTGGATCCAGGGCAGAAGGATAGGGAAGGGGGTTGCGGGTCACTGTAAAAGAGCGGAGCATGGGCTGGTCGGGAGGCACTGCAGGAGAAAGAGAGGCCGAGATCGGCTGGGGGCTGGTCGGCGGTGGCAGGCCGGGACTAGAGGGAGTCCGTGCAGGCCGAGGCAGCGCCGTTGGGGCTGGTGTGCGCAAGGAAGGGGGTGGCGCGGGGTCCCGACAAGCAGGGAGGTGGGAACCGAACGGCTGGATGCAGGGAGCGAAGGTGGGCTGCAGGAGTGTGGCGTGACTGGATCGGGATCTGCAAGAGACGAATGAGGGCGGACGGTGCAAGGAAGGAGCTGGCTCGTGAGCAGGAGGCAGGAGCCGGACAGGAGGGGATCGCGGCTGGCAGCAGGGGAGGAAGGCTGTCGTTGGAGGTCCTGATGGGGCGTGCCGGAGCTGGGAGCTGGTTGGAGCCGCTGAAGGAGGTCGGACAGCAGGGAGGAAAGCCGCTGGGGCTGCATGATGTGGGTAACGCAGCGGGCCGAGGAGGCTACATGAAAGGCGGAGGCAGACTGCAGACGCGTCGGCACGAGGTAGAGCACCAAGGCGGATGGTCTAGATGTGGGAGAGAAGGCAGGAGGGATGAGTTGGTCGGGGAACCGAGCAAGCAGGGAGGGTTGCTGGCGGAGCGACATGCTGCAGGCGCGGAGGCTGGGACGTTGGGGAGGAAAGCTGGGCGGGCTGCTGGTGCTCGGCTAGGGAGCAGGGGGTGCTGGCGGAGCGGCCAGGCTGCAGGCGCGGAGGCCGGGACGCTGGGGAGGAAAGCTGGGCGGGCTGCTGGGTGCTGCTGCGTGAAGAAGAGAGGGAGCAGGGAGCGGGTCGCGCGCAGGACCGGGAGACAAGGGGACAACGCGTGGAGGAAAAAAAGAAAGAAGAAAAAAAAAGAAAGAGGGAAAAGAAAAAAAAATAAAGAATAAAAAAAAGTGAAATAAAATAAAATAAATAAAAGTAAATAAATAAAAATAACAATAATACTAATATTATTATTAGTACTTAACAATAATATTAATAATAATAATAATAATCCAATAATAATAATAATAATAATAACAACAACAACAATAATAATAATAATAATAACAATAATAATAATAATAACAATATTATAAATTATTATTATTATTATTATTAAACATTTAATAAAATTCTTTTCAATATAATTTATTCTTTTACTTTTATTATTTGTCTAAACAGTTGGGCAACTGCGCACTCACCGGGTCCGAACGCACGACCGCTGCTAGCGGTGCGGTGACCGCGCACCCACCCGGACCGAATGCGCAGTGATCGCTAGCAGTGCGGTGACTGCGCTCTAGCCCGAAACCCACTGAAAACATCAACGCTTCAACGAAAATTCCAAACTGGACCCAACGCAACTCTGCCCAAAGTCGTGGGACCGAGAAGATAGTAAAAACATGGGTATCTGTGGTCGGGGTGTGACACCATCAATATAAAGACTATGTGTTAACTCCCATTTAAAATAATATTATTTTATTATTAGTGTGCAACGTAAGATTTCAAAGATACTCTTTGTTGCGTATCGAGTACGCTATCGAACATAGCAACCCCTTTAAAGTAAAATTAATTTTTAATTTGTAAATGTTAATAAATAAGAAAATGTATTATTCTTTATTTACCTGGGATGTTAGATCCTTGCCCACTTTTGGGAATTGCGTCCTTGCAGTTTTATTCACTTATCAAAATAAGTGGGGGTATTTATCCCTCATAGCATTTTCAGATTCCCACGTTGCCTATTCAGCCATATGGTTTTTCCACAAAACCCTTACCTAGGGAATTACCTTATTTTGCAACACTTGCTCTCTTCAGTCAAGAATCTGGACTGGTTGTTCTTCATAAGAGAGATTCTCTTCCAACTGAACTACCTCTGGGCTCAAAACATGAGATGGATCTGGCATATACTTTCTCAACATCAAATCATGAAAAACATTGAGTACCTTAGATTAACTCCGAGGTAAAGTTACTCAGTAAGCAACTGATCCAACTTTCTCCAGAATTTCATATGGTCTAATGAACCATGGACTCAGCTTTCCTTTCTTACCAAATTGGATCACACTTTTCCATGGAGAAACCTTGAGAAAAACTTGATCACCTACCTCAAAAGATAGATCCTTCCTCCAGTTATCTGCATAACTTTTCTGCCTGCTCTAAGATGTTCTCATGTATTTCTGAATCAACTATACTTTTTCTACAAACTCTTCTATCAATTCTTGTCCCATAAAATTCCTTTCACCCTCTTCATACTAGAAAGCTAGAGTTCGACACCGCTTCCCATATAATGCCTCAAACGGTTGCATCTATATACTAGAATGAAAACTGTTATTATATGAAAACTCAACCAAAGAGAGATGTTGGTCCCAAAATCCCTAATAATCCATTGAACAAGCTCATAGCGTATCCTACAGGGTCTGAATTGTTCATTTTGACTTCCCATCTGATTGCGGATGAAAATCTATTCTAAAATTTAATTCAGTACCCAACAACTTATGAAGGCATTTCCAAAAGTTTGACGTAAACCTGGGATCAAGATCGGACACAATGGATAGGGGAACTCCATGTAACCGAAATATATCTTTAAGATACAATCAAGAAAGTTGACCTACAGAGAATGTATCTCGAATAGGAAGGAAATGAGCAGATTTAGTCAAGCGATCAATAATAACCCAGATTGCATTATTACCTCGAGATGTCTTCGGTAATCCCACAACGAAGTACATAGATATATTCTCCCATTTCAACTCTGGTACTGGTAATGGATGAAACATCCCTTTCCCTAACTACCGCTATTCTTTAACCTGCTGACAGGTCAAACAATTCACAGTAAAATCAGCAACATCTCTTTTTATTCCATCCCACCAGTAATACTCCCGCAGATCTATGTACATCTTAGTACTTCCAGGATTAACTGAAAACCAGGAACAATGAGCCTCACATAACAACTCACCTTTCAACTGTGAATCACAAGGCACACACAATCTCTTCCCAAATCTCAAAACACAATCATTATCAATTTTAAATTCAGGCAACTTACCCTTCTCAACCAGCTCTACCTTTTCCTGTAACTCGCTGTCTTGCTTCTGTTCTTGCTTAATTCTGTCTGATAGAGCAGATATCACTAATACCTGAAACAAAACAGAAGGAAATCTTGCACAAAAAACTTCCATGCCAAATATCATCAAATCATTAACCAAAGGATAATGTTCCAAACGCATCACTGTTAATGAAGCATTACTTTTTTGACTCAAAGCATCAGCCACATTATTTTCGTTTCCTGGATGGTAATGAATTGTACAATCATAATCTTTTATTAATTCTAGCCATCTCCTCTATCTCATGTTCAATTATTTCTGAGTGAATATATACTTTAAACTTTTGTGATCAGTATATATTTCACACTTTACTCCATACAAATGTTGCCACCAAATTTTTAGAGCAAAAACAACAGCAGCTAATTCCAATTCATGTGTAGGGTAATTTACCTCATGATTTTTCAACTGACATGAATCATAAGCAATTACCTGATCATTCTGTATAAGGACACAACTGAGTCCCTTCAACGAAGCATCACTATAGATAACAAACTCACCATTCCTGGAAGGATGTTCCAAAACTGGAGAATTCACCAATCTTCTTTTTGACTCCTTAAAACAATCATCACATTCTTTTGTCTAGATAAACTTAACACCCTTCTGAGTTAGCTTAGTCATTGGACTAGATAAACGTGAAAAATTTTCAACAAACCTTCTGTAGTGACCTTCCAAACCAAGAAAACTACAGATCTCGGTTACATTTTTGGGCCTTGTCCATTCTTCAACGACTTTTGTATTAGCAGTATCAACAATTATGCCATCTTTTGAAATAATGTGACAATGGAAAAAATATTTTGTAACCAAAACTCACACTTGCTAAATTTTCCATATAGTTTATTTCCATTTAAGGTTTGAAAAATAACCCTTAAATGACTTTTATGATCCTCTTTACTTTTAGAAAACACCATAATATCATCAATAAACACAATCACCATTTATCACCAGATTGAACTAAGCCATCACCACAACAAACTGTTTAGTTCTGATTTTGACCATCTCAGGATATTGTTTTGAAAGTTCATTTCCCTCTGTATGCCTTCCCAGAAAAGTTTCTCTATTTCTTTTATGAAAAATCATTCTTAACAAAGATATATCTCGGACGAAGCAACATGGTAATCATTAAATGCTATATCATTTCAATAATACCATAAATTAATTTATAATTTAACAATTTTCTAACTCTTGAAGTTGTCTAAACCTCCCTCTGATACCAACTATATGGCCCTTCCTTAAACCTTACATAATATTGAATTAAATGAAAAATTCACATTGAGGATCTTTTCAGGTTTAGAGTTTTAGATAATTAGGACATAACAATTACATCTCAAAAGGTTCCAAAGTAGAAACTTCTACTATGTTTCCACAAAATAAAAACTCTTAAAAAGAAACATGTCTAGTTCCATGTTTTAGATAGCATGAATTTCCCTTGATCTCATCCTTGACCCTATTCCACATTAAGTCCTGTGAAAAACATTCCAAAAACCTTGGGGTGAGAATAAAAAGCTCAGTAAGGGATACACAAATAATGAAAACTATTAGTTTATCAAAACAACAAGTAACCCATGTATACTTTATCAAAGTAATACTTTTCACCTTTATGAAGTAGTAAAAACTCTTCAATGAATAAAATATCATTACTTACCCATTTGTGACCAAAATATTACCATAAACCCCATATAAAGATCACATAACATATAAAGGTAACTTGGGACATAAACATACATAAATGGAATAACCATACGGTCGACTTCCACACATATCACTTAATGGAATAGCCATAAGGCCGACTTCCATACCCAATGCATTGGAGGTTATAACGTAACCAACCATCCTAGTATTCATGGCACCACCTGTCATATGGTTTGTCACGTAACCACCCGTCAAATTTCCAAGTACCATTATAAAATCATAAGACATAAAACAAATATAATGGAAAGAAAACTTTTTTCACACTTTGATAACAATATATCACATAAATATATTTACATAAAAAATACATTATAAAAACCATTTTCAATAAAGAAAATACATAAAATAGTATATGTATTTATTTCATTTTTTTAAAACACTACGACTTGTTGAGGAATCCAAAGACCAAATAATACTCGTGGCGGTGGAAAAGGTCATTATCACCGCGTACGTTAAAAAAACATTCCTTTTTGTAATTTAGTAAAACGCTTCGTAGAAAAATATTCCTTTTGTAGAAAAGTAAAATTAAAAGGTGTTTATACACCGTATAAAATAATGTTGTGTATAAAATGAAATATTCCTCAATGAAAGGAGAATGAGATGAAGTCCCTTACCTCGGGTCCGACTTGACTCGATCGTTCTTCAATGTCCTGAATAATAGACTTGAGTTAATTTATACTTGCTTAAGAACCTTCTCCAAGTTCATTATTACTTTTATATAACTTATTACCATGTTATAAACATTATTTAATCATTTAAGTTAATAATGTTTGTTTTGTTGATATTTGGTTCTTAAGTCGAAAGTGGACTCCTTACAATTACATGTTGTTCGTGTGGTCAAAGGTTAGTTATATCTAGAATGATATTACTAATTTGGATATCATTTATATCATATATATATACAGAATATACATGTATTTATAATATTACATAATCATTTAGAGGTAAGAAATGAAATTCACCGTTCATCGAGACGGTAAGCCATAAGTACGCATGAACGCTACTTTAATTTCTATGTCATATTAATGGAATTAAAACTAAATGAGAGGTATGTATATTTTAATTCCAGAATTATATTAATCATTTATATGTATCATACATCATATATATAGATTATATACTTGTACTTATAATAGTACATTACATTTGTGGATAAGAAATGAAATGCACCGTTCATGGAAACAGTAAGCTGTACGTACGCATGAACGCTACTTTCATTTATATCTCATACTTTAATGGAAATAAATAATAATGATATGAAGGTATATTATAATTCCAGTATAACATCATATATAATATCTTTAAATCCATATTTTATATGTCCCGCATATGGCATTAACGAATCAAATCACTTTGAGGGGGCGGTAGTCCGCACTTCCTAAAATGAAGATACCGTGTATACCCATAATGGAATCCATAAAGTTGTGCCATAAATGAAAAATACAGAAGATTAAGGAAGACATAAACATATTATATATCATATATAAATATAGTGACATCTTAATGGCCACCTTTGAATGTGTTGGAAGAATATTGAACAATCATCGTTTCGTGAGGCAGAAATTCGCCATCCACCGAAACAGTATATTCTTTAACCATTAGATGTAGGTGTGTGTAAGTGTAGCTCGAATGATTATTATAAAAAAATCCTAGTATATTGAAGATACTGGAGTTGTTAAAAAGTAAATGAATAAAAATATTTATGGGGTTTCAGAAATAATATAAAACAAAAGAACACAAGAGAAAACACTGCCTTTAAATCGGGTAACTCTTTTTGATTTGAGCACAAAGGCTTCCTTGGGAAAGCTTTTTCCCAAAGTGTGGCTTCTAGGAGTAAGAGAGGGATGTGGAGGGACAAAATGGGCAGGTTTTGGCCGAGCCAAAGGATTTGGAAGTGTGGGAAAGGTGGTAGAGGTGGGGGCCTTTTATAAGAGGAGAGGAGGGTCACTCTGGGAAAGTAATGAAATGTTACTTTATTTTTAAATGAGTTTCGGATTTAAAAGGTCCCACATTGATATAATTCGAGGATAAGGTGATAAGGGTTCTACATATACCCATCCAATAGGTTTTTGAAATATGTAGGTTTTATATTTTACAATATCTTTTCATTTTATTTAAATCGTTAAATAATGAGGTAATCGCTGCATCGTCATGAGGTCATAAATAATTTAATTTATTTAATGACTAAAAATTATAAAAAAAATATAATGATGTAGGATATATTTTTATATTTTTAATTAATATTTATAGTCAAAAATATGACTTTTATAACCCCATTGAAAAATTGTTTTAGTAAATCAACTCATGTTTGTGACATCTTTACTTTAACATTAAATAAAAAGATATTAATGTCATTTTCCTTCCAAAGTGGCTCCATGGGGTCCCCAAGTTGACCCATGGATTGTATTGGTCTGCCATGACACATCCAATGAGGTTAGGACATGTGTCATGTTCATTTCATGTTATTAAAAAATTATTCTTACCTTAAATTACACTAATTACCTCTAATCGCGATTAAAAATTAAAAGTTACTATTCACCAAAAAATTATTTTAATCCCATTGAACCACATTTTACTTCTTAATGAAAACCATTTATGTTGGATTTTTTAAATTCAAAACACAGAGGTGGTAAAATTTTAATTAAAGGAAAATCAGTTTTTTTAAGTACCACTTAGTGGTTTCACTATTCATCAAAAATTGAAGTTTTTCAGAAAAATACCAAAACTTCACCCTAAAGTATATTTGATATTCTGAATTAAAAAATGAATTCTATTTTTAAAAAATAAAAACATATGAGTTGAATTAATTAATTTAATAAATAATTCCCGCTGTCAGAGCAAATAGCGTGTTTTTATGAAACAATATGTATCAAAAGATTTACAGTTGTTTATGTCCAATTTAAAAGTGAAATTAATTTCAATGACCACTATTGGATTAAATGGTAAAAATATATTCTAATTTCACTTTAAAACCAATTAAAAATATAATCTAATCATAAAAATAAATTTGATTAAAAAGATTTTTTGAATTAAAATACAACATTTTTCACTATTCATTTAAAAATGAACTTTATCGGAAAAAAACCAAAAATTTACACAAAGTAAATTTTGATGTCCACATTCTAAAGAAAAATTTTATTTCGTCTAATAGAATGTATAATAGTGAACAAAACTATATTTAATGACGGTTCTCCATCAAAAGGTGATAAGTGGACCTTTAGTGAATATTAGAGTACATATGCCTAAAATTGAATTCTTTTCGTATTTTAATCCTTTATCCTTTATTGGATAAATGTAAAAACATTTAACAAAACATATATAATCATATTTTAGTTATTTCTATTCATTCCCACCAATAGAACAGCTACGTGTTAACTACCATTTAAAATAATATTATTTTATTACTAGAGTGCAATGTAAGATTTCAAAGAAACTCTTTGTTGCCTATAGGGTACGCTATCGAACAAAAAAACCCCTTAAAAGAAAAATTAATTTTTAATTCGTAAATTTTAATAATTATGAAAATGTATTATTCATTATTTACCTGGGATGTTACAAATATCATGAAATTATTTTTCAAAATATATTAATGGGTATTTATGTAGGCCATATAAAAGAAAACATTGTAAAAAATAGGAATGATGTCCCATGAAATTGAAATTAAGACAAAGAAACTCTTACAAATATCAAAGAATTTGAAGAAAAAATATTTCACGATTGATATTGGGTGAATGAAATTAAAATTCGTATATAAAATGTCAAACTAAAACATAAAATAAATAAAATGAAAAATGCACAAAATCTTGGCATAACATTGTCATTGAAGAAAGGAAATAACACAATGAAATAAAATTTAGTTAAGAATCCCCTTAACTCAGAATTTCGCTTGTTCAGACACACTATGAACTCATGAATAATAAATTAAGATTTAATGAAAAAATATATATACATATGAACCATATATATATATTTATATTATTATATAGAATTCACTTTTAATTTATTATTATCCATTTAGAATTAATTCTCTGTTAAAATCTATATTTTTGTTTTAACTATCCATTTTTCCTTGCTTGTGTTGATTTTTCTGTCCTGGTCATTGCACATTGGTCATGGTTTAATCATCAATATAATTTTTAATAAGGCTTATAGTTCTTTTAGAAATATTTATGTAGTTATATGGTCATTTCAGGGAAATTATGTGGAATATTTTCATGGAAACCATAAACAAGCAATTGATATAAAAATTTTGATTCCATAAAAGGAATAAATTATATTATTAAATAATAATATGTTTATAAACATTCCATAAGCATTAAAGCATATTTAATTAATTAATTCTAAACCATATTACCAATATATAACATTATATAATTACTCAAGATATAATCATTACTGCATTTTTCTTGTAGGTAGTAAAACTAACCAAAGTAAAAGAATGATATAATGGATGAAAAGTTAGAACATCCTTTATCATTATGAAAATTTAAATTTACAAAAGTAGAATGATTTTAAAACTATTTTATGGAAATTATAAGTCATACATATAAAGTATTTTATGAATAAGGTGAAGAATAAATCTCAGGAAGAATATATCGATTACATTGAGTGCTTGAATCTCTACTTGAAGGACCTCATAAAAATGTGGGGTTTTAGATTTATTATTGGGACCCGAATATAAGGTAAATTATTTTTAATGGAATTCAATTTTATTTTCCCAGTACATAGAGATGTTAATGGAGGGATCATGGTGTTTATAAGGCGTAGTGTGTGTTTTTTCTACCTTGGTGTCTACCACTCTAGAGTGGTTTCCATGGTTCAAGGTATTTGGTGTTGTGGCAGTGGGGAGAGGCATTTTTTATTTGAGGGTATAGACGGGGGTATTTTATTGTCTTATGGTGCACCATTGTGATAAAACATTCCATAGATAATGGAATGTTTAATGATGGGTCCACCTTTGTGAAATAAATATTACTACAGGTCAATGTGGGGATGGTTTTCTCAAGTGGAAGTGGATGTTTTATGCCTTATTTAGTCCATTGAAGAGTATATACATTTTTATATATAGTAATTTTATTAGTTCATGGAACACTGTTAGAATTACCTTTCTTATAGTGATAGGTTTCTATCCTTGAAAATTCTAATTGTCACACCTATGAACCACATGGGAACCACCACACCCTATGAGTGTGTGTTGTGGTGTTTGATCAATGAATGGGTGCACTATGAAATGGTAGTGTAAAAAGGGATCATGGTTCTACTATGATTTCTTGGGATACATGTTCCATTAAAAATTGATAGGTCTATATCCCTATAACGTGGAGGCTTCCCATGGTGGCACGTTCAAAGGAAACTACGGTTTTTTTGTTCACCACCATGCCATGTTGGTAACCTCAGCTAGGTCCAACCACATAAAAGTGAGGTTTTTCCTTTGATTATTTGTTACCAAATAACATACTCATTAGGCTACCTAACTACTAGGTATTTGAATTTTTGTAGGGTAAATTTGACAACCACAATCATTCCTTTATTTTTTATGATATTACGTTTGATTTATATTGTTGTAAATAAATATATTTTCATTTATGTATGTATTTTAATAATGAGTGTGTTCCCTATTCCACATCTTTTTTGTCTGCTTCATCCTTACATTTAAATAATGGATTTTTATGTAGTTTCTAAATACCTTGAGGTATCATAACCTTCTTAATCCATATTAATGAATCTTCTTTGATCCAAGGTGTCTAATTAATTCATTTCTCAAATGTTTATTTTTGTTCTCTATATGATAGTATAAAATGTGATGGGGTGTTGTGATTGTGGATTATGATTTATAGTTTATGATGGATTCAATGTCGCAGTGATGGTAGAATTCTTTAGTATAATCATGGTTACTTGACATGGTTGTCTGGGCGTGACCTTTTCATCTCAATTTAAGTTATGGGATTTCAATGCATTTAATTTATATACAAAAACCTAGTTGAACCCTTTGAATAAAATTTCATTTAGAGTCTCCTAAAATTGAATGACTATAAATATCATTATTTATTCACAATTTTTATCCTTTAGAATGTCTAAATGGAATTCAATTCATTCACTAAATTGTTGAAAATTGTTGCAACCTTATGAAAAATTCCAGGAATGTCCCAATAATTTATTCATCCACTATTTTTTACCGTAGAAAGATTGGTATGTTTAACACTGTCCTCATGAATAGTGGAGATGATATAGTTCAAGGGACTGGTTAAGATTTACATATTAAGTTACTATTCGGATTTCCCCACTAGCTTTGTGTTCGAGATTTGGTCTAATGGGAGGGGATGTAATTTACCATTTAATTTTATACTCCACTTACCTTGATATTTTTTAATTTCATGGGAATGGGTTCTTAAATGATATTCGTTAATATAATTCCTTCTTGTGGGTGTGTTATTTTTTTCACTTATGAAACTATGATAATTGATGATATGGTTTGTTATTATTAATAATTGAGTCCATGTGAAATGGGAATCCTTGTAATGAATTGAAAAGTGGGTGAATATGGAATAAAAATGTAAAAATGGATGTTTAACATGATTTTATTTTATTCAATGAATATATCATGTGAATTATGTGCTTCCATGTTATCTAATTCCTATGGGAATAAGGAAAAGTTCTTGATTTTAAAAAAGGGAGGAAATATAGAATGGAAAAAATGTTGTAAAAGAATAAGGAATGTTTTCTTATTGTTGTATTTATAAAGTAATGTTATTATGATGTGTTTTATTCATAATATCCTTTTTATTTATTTTTATCTATATGGTAAATAAATTACACATGTATTACATCATGTCATTTCCTTGATGTGTTGAAATTACTTATTAGAATATTTATTGGGATAAAAAAATATGTTATGAAAATAAGAAAATGGAATTAAATAATTAAAGGTAAATCAAGAATTATTATATAATGTTATGTAATATATAATTAATCTTATACTATTATAATATAATGAAATCAGGAATCTGGGAATGTAATAATTAATGTTGAAGGATGGATAAATTTAACTAACCCTTCATTTACTTCAACAAGTTGATTAATAATTAATGTATAATGTTTCTTTAAACCCTATAAGAAATATATATATATATATATATCATCTGTGATTAAATTCCCTTCATTAATTAATTAGTGTGTATTTATTCTCGATTTTTTGGGAATCACTATGATGGGAATTTATGACTAAATAGAAGGTAAATATAGATAATAAGAAGTAATTTTCAGATTTTATAAATCAATGAGTCTATGGGAATAACATAATTATGATTACATAACTAGGGTAAATATAGCTAGGAAATTTAATTTTGGATTAATATGTATTTTTTTGGTGAAATAGCATTGGAACTATATGTATGGGTTGTAACCTAAAGGTTTAAACTAATTGACTAGATAAATAAGTAATTAATATATATGAATAAATTTTATTTGTTAATTATTAATATAACCATGTAATAATATCCAGTATTAGATATCAAATAAATAAATGACATCTAGTTCAATATATATATTATTGTGTTATATCATATAACGATATAGATATTTATTAGCTTATGCATTGAAAGTATGCCTTTATAAAGGACATCTAATGTTGCAAGACTATTATTATTGTCATTCAGGCATGTATGTGAATGTGGTGAATGATTATTTTATTACATAATCTATTCCTAATTGATTATATGTTCTTTATACTATACATGCAGGTTATAATGTCTTATAGTAATGTATATACATTCATGGGATATAAAATATTTAGGTAATCTGAACCTATACACATATTGTGATGTTTCATTACATCACTTGTATAGTAACTATGGGTTATAATGGATTACGACAATGACTCTAGAAGCTATTATATTATTCAATGGATTAAGGATCAATTGTAAAAATTTACACTATCTGTGATGGATTGAAAATTATTTCATATTTGGGATGTAATATCTTGAGGTGATAGTACATGTCAGGGAGGGTATAAGGTTATGTACAATATGTGATGATAATGAGTTTGTGATGACATGGTTTCACATGGTTCTAGGATATGGTGATGTGGAAGAAAAAGGTGTAGGGATATGAGGAAGTTGTTGTACAAGTTATATGTATGTGATGATGTGAGTACATATGGTTCATGGGTATAGTGATGTGGTTGAACGAGGTAAAAATATGTAATGATGTGGTTGTAAAAGGTGAAGGGGTGTTATGATGTTGTTTCATGGGGTATAAGGATGTGATGATGATTTTTATATGGTATAGGATGTGATGATGGGGGATTATTGGTTCTAGTAGAGTGTCATGATTGAATGTTTTGATATATTTATATGATATTATATTTTTATGATGACTTGATTGATCTCTTATAATCAATGAACTATATAGAATATTTTATTCATAATGGGACATTTCTTTATAATGACGTACAATATGTGATAAAATAATGGTAATTTGTATAAGGATATTTACCTTTCTTATGAGCTTTATCAAAATTCATTTACAATATGTATTACTTCTATCATTCTTTTAAAGACTTGTTTGTTCCACATGGATATATAATTTTATAGTTATATTATCGAATCATGAAAATTTTGGAGACTTCTTATTCTCATTTCAGGTTTTCTATTACCATTTTTTGATCATAGCTCGGTTTTTTCTTTCTTAATGTTTGTTTGGGGTGCATTTAGATAATTTTGGATGCCCATGGGACTATGCACGGTTTGCAAATAGTTAATGAAATCCATGCAGTCTTCCCCAGAAAACTGGGTTCCCCATTTTCGAGCAATAGGAAGTGGGTGCACAGTTTGACCAAATCATTCATCCACCCTCCCTAAATCATGCACCCTAGAATAGAGGGATTTTCTACATTTGTCAGTTTGTTGTAAAAACCATGCACACACCCAGGAGATACAATGTACTCTAGATATTAGGGAAACACAATTAGGGTACACATTTCGTCAAACTATATGGCTTTCCCATAAATCCATGTATGGTGTTATTTAATGGCCCACAATTTTAAATAAAATTTACTGAACCCCAGGTATATATACCTAGTCGCCGTGGATCCTCCTATTATGAATTAATTTCTCTCTGAGAATCCCAATAAGATTCCTAAGCCCCTTGAACCCCTTCTTTATTCAAATAAATCTTATGGTGGAAGAAATCAACTCCTCTTCGACATGTGTTCTCTTCCTTGATTGGATTCCTCTCTCTCTCTCTCTCCCATTTTTCTACCCCTTTTGAGAGGATTGAATTTCCACAATATATAATCTTATATATATAAGTTTTAATGAATCTTGTTTTGTTGGTTCATTATTCTAGGTTATGATCCTTGATCTCCTCCACTATTGTGAATTCGTCCATTCTATATAGAATCATGGGATCTGGTTTGTCGATCATTTATTGATAATCCTAAGGTAGATGTTATAATTAATAATTATCATAGTAATTATCATGATCTTATGATTGTAGTTGTGTAATTTCATTTCTTTGTTGTTGAATTTCATTTAAGTTAGAAATATTATTTGATTCCCTTGTAATTGTGAGACTCATTAATGATCTTGTTGAACATGTGGAGGATTATGAGACTGGGAATGATGGAAACCCATGGGGTATTCCTACCTCATTGAAATTAGGATTTAGGAAATATAAAAAAAGAAATAATGGGATTATGTAATTTAACTAAATCCATGTTTCATGTTTTGATAATGCGGTTCAAATTGATGATTGTATTAAATTTGAATGGTAAATGAGTGGAGTAATAATAGATCATAATTGGATTAATGTTGTAATTTCACTTGTAGTACCTTATGATTATCATAAAGAAACATGATTATGATTGATAAATTATATGGTTTATTATGTTGAAAATGGTTAAAAATGAGTTATCAATTTGGAATCATGATATGTGTATATGTAAATGTGAACAGGGAGTTATCAGTGATGGACATATGCTCTGATTACATATGGGGTACCAAAATGATGCTCTAGGCCCATGATGCATTCATGTGATCAAATATTTTTGGGTAAGGTACTAATTCTTCATGTAGCCGTGGGTTTCCAAAATGATGGTCCAGGCCCCTGAGATATTGGCGCCAGACTGATGTTTCAAGTGCCTTAGATATTGGTACACGAAATAATTCTCCAAGGTACCAAATGAAATTTGAATTAAATTTAATGATGAATTTCCATGAAAAAATGTAACATTAAATGGTGTATTGTTCAGACTCTATCATGATATGAAGAATGTATGATGTGGTTGGATAATGAGTAATAAATGTTACCCCTATTAAATTTTATTCGTCTGATCTTTATTAATTATAAAACTGCATACACACTTATAGACTATATGTTGTTTTAGAATCTTTTAGGGATGACTATGGAGTTGTACTCAAACCCTACATAGGACACCTCTTCGGTAATAGAATATACTTTATTTTTGTAGGGAAAGACAAGGGAAAGATCCCTATGATAGATGGACGATTTGGGATTTGGGATAGAGAAATTATGAGGTATCTGGACATGATGTATAGAACTGTATGGGATTTTTCGGTGTGATTTTTTTTGGGATTGTACATTTTTCACTTTTCATTTATATTTAATGACATGTATTTATTTGGATTATTTTCATTTTCTCTATTTTGGATTTATGCATGTGTTTTTTGGTTGATTATTAATTATTGTAGTATATTTGTTGTATTGCATATTGATTTACGCTATTGTGCTACTTTAACAAAGAGGTGATATTCTCCCCATGTTTCATTATAGACCCGTTCAATTAGTGGGAATCCACCATTATATAAGAAGTTTTTCTATAGGTCATGTGGGAAACTTGTTTTGGGAATCTGTATGTCGCACCTTGGTCAGGGAATTATAATGTTGTATCAAGGGTTTATTTATTTTACTTTTAGTTTTATTAATATTTTTAAAATGTATAAATTCAACTAGGATGAGTTGGGACTTGGTCATGAGATCTTTCGTGGGAGTATCTAATCCATGTGTGGGTTATAACCCCATTTTTCTATGGTGGGATTGTCATTCATGATGTTTTCTATTACAATTGGATGTTATTTCACCTTCGGTAATACCCTAGTTGTGTGGGGTTATTATTTCATGAGATTTTAATCATGTCCTGGTATGGAATTAGAGTTTAGTATTCATTCATCATTCTATGATCCAAGAGAATTATGTAAAATTTTTCATATTAGGCATTCACAAAAAAACTCAAGAGATGATTGGGTTTTGGGAAAGGAAAATTCATTTCTTTATTTGAGTGATCTAAAATAAGTGGTTTCGTAGTAATGAAATAATAATGCATAAATAATGATAAATGTGGTAATTTAAATTGGTTATGAAATGGGTTTTTAATGAGATTTTTATAAAATGTAGAGTTGTTATCATGTGTTATCCATGGCCTAGGTTATGGATGGTTTAGGGTAGTGATAGTGCCTCAGTTTTGACCATGGGGAAATTTATACATGATAAATTGTTATGTGCCTATGTATATCACTCCTACAAAAATATGTAAATGATGTGTTATGTGTCCTAAACTGTTTTTTAAATTATATAGACATTCCCTCATGGTGTAATTTTTTATAGGATGATAGGGGACATTTCTCGAAATCTTTATCTAGAAGTGGGATACCAGGCCTCGACTGTTCTTAGTTAATGTGGTGGAGATAAGTTTTACGAGAACTTTTCTCTCTTTCTGAAGATTAGAGAAATAGACCTAGGGTGGGTTGTGTGGAATATGTTTGATCTGACTTGGGAGTTACAGTTGTAACACCCTCCAAACATCACTAAAGAACATGGACCTAAGGGAGTTGACTTTTTTATTGATTCAATCATGGAAATTCTTGACCATATTGAGACTCCTACTGAGAAAATATTCAATTTGGTTTCTAATACATTATGAGGTAATGTAAATCATTGGTGGGATATTCATGCTCAGAATGAGAATTCAGAGGGAATTATATGTATGTAATTCCCTAATAAGTTCTGTGATCACTTTTAACCAGTGATTCATAGGAAGGAGATGGCCTCTAAGTTTATGTGACTAACCTAGGGAACCATTTCAGTGATGGACTATGCCAGTCTCTATACCAACAGGTAATGGATTGTCCAATCACTAGTAAGATATGTAGAAACTATAGTGGGACATTTTTAGGATGGGAATTAATCTATGATTAACAATCTAGATAAAATATTTTGATTGAATATGTTTTTTGAGGTGGCAAATCAGGCTCTCATTTTTTAGTGGAACATGAAGGGGAAATATAGTGGAGGAAAGGTAGTTTCTACTGGGTGACCATGAAGTATGTATTCAGTGTGCATGAAGCATCCTTATGATAACATAAACTAGGGAAGTGGAAAATAGAGTATCTCTATTGATGGATCATTACCTAGTGCAGTAATCGAGTGTACTTCCATTAGTGTGGTAGGTCATGTAAAATTCATATTCAATTTCCCCAACCACCAATTGAATTTGAAGCTTTTTGTATGATAGGACACGTATAGAGGTATTTCAGGAACCCTCGATTGGTGGGTAGTGATGTAAGAGATATACCAAACTGTGGTACTAGGAGAGGGTCTTCTACCCCATATCATTCTTGTAGTTCGATTTCTTATAGAAATTCTAGTCAGGGAGGATGATAAGGTACTAGAGGGATATAAAACTCATATCATCGTAGTAGTGCAGTACATGGGACTCTAACTATAGCATAGGGTATAGGGTTAAGTAATTTCCATGTAGTTTAGCAGGAACTTATGGATAGTGAGGCTAGGCCATCGACAGATTGATGAACTATTCTTATAGGTTTTATGATTTCTAGTGCGTTATTTGATATAGGATCCTCACATTACTTACATCTAGTCATACATTGAATGGTTTGTGTATGATGGTGGATTTTTTGAGTGGGGTTATGATGATAAAAACAGTGACGGGTATACAATCAAATGAAATCTATCTAGAAAAGGGATGTTCTTTTGAGGTTGGTCAGTATCATTTCATTCTGGATCTTGTTGTACTCAATATGTCAAGTTTTTAGTTCCTTCAATGTGTGGATTGGCTAGTATCACAATGATCACTCATCAATTGTTACCATATGAGAGTTAATTTTATGTATCATTATGGTAATTTATCTTTTCATTATGTAGAATGAGATATATAGGTAATCCATGTCAATCAAATTCATTAGCAACTGGGGAAGCTCATACCTAGGTTGAGAAACATTTTTTGGATGATGGGCATTTGAATCAAAGCGTCATTCCACCCATATTGGACTGATTACAAGATGTGTTTCCTAAGGAAATGAAAGGGCTTCCACCTTAGAGATATGATGATATCACAGTTGAAATAATTCCAGGGGAGAAACCTTCTTCAATTAAAATTTATAGAATTGATCCAATAGTGTTTTAAGAGCATAATAATCCGCTAGAAGAATTTATGGATAATGGATTTATCCAACTGAGTACTTCACCATGGGGTTTTAGGGTTTTTTTCGAAGAGATATAATGGTAATTTTCTCTTATATATATATTTCCAAAAGTTGAACTGGATTAGAGTTAAGAACTTGTATCTTATTATTAATATCGATGATCTCCATGACTTGTTGAGTGGTTCATGTGTGTATTCCATGATTTAAATGAGATTTTGGTATCATTAGGTGAGGGTTATACCTTCTTGTATACCACATAATGCTTTTAGAAGTTTGTATCACCTTAAAAAAATTGATGCCATTTGGGATGATGATTTTTCTTATTGATAAACCAAATATTTCACTCATACTTGGATCATATTGTGTTTTCCTTTTGGATGAAATTTCAGTGAATATTAAGAATCATGACGATCGTTCCCAGCATCTTAATAAATTCTTCATTACACTAAAAGATCATAGGCTATACACCAAGCTATCTGAGTGGAGTTTCTGGATCAAAATTCTAAATTTCATGGGACGCATCATCTAAGAGAAAGGTGTTTCATTGCACCCATATAATGTTCAAGAAATGTTTTCTTGAAATAATACAAATAATTTTTTATATATAAAAATAATTTTCGGGCTACGAGGATATTGTTGAGGCTTCATCTAAGAGTATTTCCATTTAGAATAACCCCATTTGGGATTGATCGAGATGGGTATCCTTTTTTAACGTTCATGATCATGGGAGGATTCCATTTAAGAGTTGATGAAGTGTTTCACCACAACATGTATTTTGATCCTACATGATTCGGGAGATGAGTATACCTTGTTTTTTGATGCATCTAGGATTAAACTGGGAGAATGGTTGATGTGGGGAGGTCGAGGTGTTGTGTATGAATCATGACCATTGAAACCGCATTAATGTAAGTACTATATGCATGATCTAGAGTTAGAAATGTTGGTTTATGCATTAATGTTTTTGTTTTATTACTTATTGGTAGAAATGTTTTTTGCGTATACTAAACTAAATAGTTTAATGTGTGTCTTTTCACAATGATATTTGAACATCTGATAGTAGATATGGGTTGATTATATGTATTAATTTTATTTTGATCTAGCCAATACATATGGAATAGAAAACATTATTACTACCACATTTAGAAGGAAGACACAGATGCAGGAAGTACAACAATCTATCATTGATTTGAAGGTGATGGACTTGTTTGCTGAGATTCATGTGGATGTTCAATAGGTAATTGAAAGGATGACATGGGTATCATTAAAATTAGGGTCCAAACTTTAGAAATAAATCATGGAAATATGTTATCAATACATATAGATTCTATTATTGAGGGGGAATTTTGATGTTCGGGATCCACCTTCTGATTGGACTGTATATGAGGATGAGATCATCTACATTTGGGGTCATGTTGTTGTACATACATGTATGTGTGATGAGTTATTGTTTGAGTTTAATGAATCAATGTTTGAGGAGTATCATGATTTTACATTAATATACCATTGAATAAATCAATGGTGTTGTTGTTTGCGAATGAAAAGGGAGCTTTCAGGTTTCACTACATGATGTAACAACTATTACAAGGTGGAGGCTAAGAATCAATGGACTAGTGGTTTGTTACAGTCTATTCCCATTATAGAATGGATGTGGGATTATGTTAACATGTATTGTTTTGTGGTTCTAATGAGGATACTGTAGAATAATTATGTTATATTTCTGATTATAGAGAAGTTGAAAATATTATCCTATTTCTTGTCATTTTGGGAAACATTCAATGTTGATCAGTTGGGGGATTTGTATGTTTGGGAGATAGTCTTTTTCGTGGGGTTCCATGGTGCATAGTTTCATTTCTTGATTCATTATTCACATCATGATTTTGATAAGTATTATATAATTCATTGGTTACCATGGTTTTTTTGAGAAAGGATTTTAACCCATTGATGAATGGTAAATAAGAGTATATTATCCAGGTGTTATAGGACATTCTTATGGGCATGCATCCTATACATTAGTGGATCTTGGGTGAAAAACATAGAACTCATTTATTTTTCATGTAACAATATTTATTAAGAAACAATTTAGATGGAACCATATGAGGCACTTTTTGGTAGTCCATGTATATGACCTTCATGTTGGATGGAGGTAGGTGAGTGAGGGTTTTTGGTGTTGAGTTTCTTGTGGGAGACACTAGAACATGTTCATCTAATTTAGAAACATATTTATGTGTTGTAGTTTAAATTAAATTATTTTTATTATTTAAATAATTATCCCCATTATTTCATTGTGGATGATCATGTATTTCTTCACGTATAACTGAGATTGAGACACCGTATGATCCAGAGACATGAAAATTTTGAGTGTTAGTTTGTCAGGTCCTTTGGGATTGTGTAGAGGATCGAACTGATGGTGTATCAATTGGATATTAAATAAGGCTATAGTTTTATGTATGATGTTATTCATGTGTAATATCTTTGTTAGTGTCACCCTGACCCTTTTCAAGATATCTATGTTGGTGACATTGATCATTAGGATGATGCATCCTTTGAGGAGAATCTGACTCATGTTGTGGGTCGTAATGAGAATCTATTGTGGGGAAATATTTTTTCATTTTTCGGAGTTCTATGGAAGCATATCCATGTCCTGAAGGAATCATTGGGAAACGAATTAGATATTTAGGGCCAATGACCCAACCTTTTCAACTCAAAATCAAAGTGATGCTTGAGAGTGTATTGCAAGGACAAATTGATATATGGTGAGATACTTTAAGATCTTGGTCATTTACAATATGTCTTGTATTCATTTATAGGTAATCTGTTACACTTTTTTATCATACCATTTATGGGTATTGATTCTTGTTATTGTTTGGTTAAATTTGGTAATTATGGTACCCATGGGTTTGTTCTAGGTTGGTAAGTGTTTAGAGAAAACAATGTTGTATTTGCTAGAAAATCGTGCACCCCATTTTAGAGGTACATTAAGGGGCCGCACAGTTTAACCAAATCATATGGACACCCTCCCCAAACCATTTACCCATGGTTAAAGGGAGTTTTCATAGTCGGATCATGGTTTGGAAGACCATTTTCCCACCCAAGAGAAACAGGGCCACGTAGATAATGTGGGTTCATGGTTAGGGCACATGGTTTATCTAACTATTTTTCCATTCTTGGAAACCATCCACAAGGTTAGTTAATTCCAAAAAAGAATCAGTTAAAAATACTCAAATCCCTCATTTTATATACCTAATAACCTTGAAACACATTAATAATAAAAATTCTCACATAGAACCCTAACTGGATTCTAAGGCCCCTAAAACCCCTTCTTTTGCAAATCGAAGATATGGTGGAATGAATGGACTCCTCTACAGTATGTGATATATTACTTGATCATTTTACTCTCGATCCCTTATTTCATACCCATTATAAAGGGAAGATTTTATGCCATTTTTGGATGTTATACATCACGTATTTAATAAATATTTCTTCGTTTTATCTTAATCCTAAGGTTTTGATCCCATATTTCCTCCTCCATTGTCTATATGGCCATTCTTCATCGAATTGAGGGATAATGTATGGAGGTAGTTGATCAATGATCATATATAATGTGGTATAGTATATAATTCCCATTTCGTATGTCATGATTTTTTGTTTCTTGTCATAACATTTAATTTCCCCATTGTGAATTATCTTTTGAATAGAAAAAAATATTTAATTCCTATGTAACTATGAGACCCTTCAAAAATCCCATTGGAACCATTGTGTATTATGGGATTGACCATGATGGAAGAAAATGGGGTATGAAAATTTCCTTGAAATGATGATTCATAAAATGTAAAAAGGGGAATAAAGGGATTATGTAATTGAACTAAATACATGTTTTATGGTTTGAAAATGGGATTTAAAGGGTTTATTGGCTTAACCTTGAATTGTTAATGAGCTGTGTAATATTTCATGATAAATGGATTAATGGGATAATTTCATAAGATGTTACTTTTGGATGGTCATAATGATCTTGGGATATGTTTTAAAATTTTAATGGTTCTCCATGTTGAAGATTCTTTTTAATTGAGCTGTGAATTTTGTACCATGATTTGTGTATATGTAAATGTGAAAAGTGACTTAAAGGAGATAGAATAATGATCTGACTACCCATGATGTTCCAGAATTCTACTCTAAGACCTTGATTCATGCAAGTGAATTATGAGTATTGTGAGGGAGAGATTCTTCAATTACCCAAGGTATTCCAAACTGATTCTCTAGGCCATTGATATATTGGTACTAGACTAATGATTCATGTTCCTGAGATATTTTAATTGGACTGACTCTATAGGGTATCAATTGAGATAGGAATTAAATTGAATAAATAATGTCAATGAATATAGTAAATTGAAAATACCAATGTTTTATGGTTCAGACTCTAGAATGGTTCTAAGTTGGTATGATGTGGTTTGATAAAGGGTAATAAAAGTGAAACCTATTTAATATTTTAATTTTTTATTTTTTATTTATACAATTTCATGACCTATTGTAGGTTGTATATTTATTTCTACGTAGTTGGTGGTGGCCTACTGAGTTTTAATCACACCCTTCTCAAGATACCTAATTTAAACCCGAATATACTTCATGATTTTAGGACAGGATAAGGATAGTTACCCAATGATAGATGGATGACATGGTATTTTAATGGATCATGTATGAGGATACCATACATGTGGAAAGCCTCTATTGGGAGTTTTTAGTGTGTCTTTATTTTTGGTTTTCATTTAACACTTGAAACTTATATGGAATGAAATATATACTTCTTTGGATTGTGGTAATTTTTCATATTTTGGATTTATGCATGTGTTTTGGTTGATTATCAATTATTTTAATATCTTGGTTATATTTTATATTTATTATCACTATTATGTTCCTTTGATAAAGAGTGTATAGTCACCCAATTTTACATTTTTTACCCTAGTTTCTAGATGACAGTCAGCAGCATATGAGGAAGCATTCCTAAAGTCGTGTGGTAAACCAACTTAGGGAACCATTATGTGTCACCTTGGTTAGGGTGTTATAGAGATGATCATACTAAGTACTCCCAAGTTCTCACCCCTCCATAGTTTTGAGGAGTTTTTTTCAGAGCTAATATAAAGAAGTTTGGGAGGTTGTTGTGTGTGAATCTATAGAGGATTCTATGAGTTATTCCTTCCCTGATGTTTCATTTTAAACATTATCATGTTCATGTGAGTTATATATGTGAATTGTAAAGTCATAAATTTTGTTAAGGAGTTTATTTATGGTTTTTTTCATTAAATTTTTTATATAAAATTACTCTCATTTGAGAAAAAATACCCTCAGTGTTAGTCCCTAACTTGAGCCTTATTAGAGATGGGCCTCGAGTGTCATAGAACTCTTCACCAAGGAAAGGTCATGAAAAAGTTGTATCAAATATTTTTTTGGGATATAAGATAATTTTTATATTTTGGAATAGGTGAGGTTTTCATGGGTAATTAGGAAAGAACTATTATTTAACCAAACTTTTAGGGAAAGTGGCGAACATGTTAGTACACATTTAATTCAAGACCCTTTTAAATGATGTTAGAACACTAATGCCCAAGATACTGGAAATACCGTAGGTCATGTTGCCCCATATGATATAATGTAAGGACTATAATAGAAAAATAATTTTTTTTACTTGATAATTAACTAAATACATAGTAGAATATTTAGGATGGATTCATGCATCATTATCATAGGTTATATCTGGATTGGAGGTTTTTATTATCTGCTTATTTTTTTGAACTAATATAGACATTTTTAACCTCTAATAATTATGAAATATTTAATTAATATATATTGTTTTCTTAGAAATATATTTTAATATAAAACTCATGAGGTAGTGAATTATTTAGTTTTCCTTCCTATAATTCCATGGTAAATTTTTTCTTAGGAATTAAAGAATATCAATTAATAAACTAGTAAGAGCATGCTATAAATTAAAAAGAGTTATTTTAAATCTATATTTGGTTGTGACAATATAATTTTATGGTAAATCATTTATAAAACATTGAATTTTCCGTGTTATAATTTATATTTTAATGGTTGAGGAATGTTCACTAGTAAATATACTAGAATGTTGAAAATAAAAGGATGTTTAAAAGAAATTGATTATATGTTTTTTTTGAATAGTGATGTATGTCAATAAATAAAATTTACCATGAAGTTATTTTATGGATATCATGTTTAAGAATACTTTCATAAACTATTTAGTAATTTCATAGATTTGGAAAAATACATTCATTTATAGCATATTTAAAATCTTATAATTTCTTAAAATGAATTTTTATTTCATTTGTTGACTTGAATTGGAAATTTAGAATGTTATCATAAATCAATGAAATTTATAAACATTGGTTAAATTAGTTATTTATAATGCTAAGGTTTTTTAAATTCTAACTATATGGAATGAGTAAAATGATTAAATTTTTTTAATAATGGATTGATTTTATCATACACAAAGTGATGAATGATGTACGATTAAATAAAAGATGATGAAACTTAATATAATCATAACCCCAATCCACATAGAAAGAAAAATTGAATAGAATGACTGTGAATCATGATTGATACATGTTTTAAATACTATTAAATGGAAAATTCATGATATTAATTTAAATGGAATGTTATGTACATAAATCAATCATTTTAAGGAGTATGTTTAGGATTGATATGTAATATAAACATATTAATATAAAAGAATTATAAATTTTTCTATATATTGATTATTTACATTCCATGTTAAGCACGATGAGTATCAATGTTATAAAATATTTTAAAATTCATTACATGATTATGTATAACATGATTTTAATTTTATATATGATTTATCTTGTTAGTAAAGATTGAATTTGATTTATCAAATTATAATGTAATTAAAATATTGGATAATTTATAAAATGATAATGTTTAATGAATGAATTGATGTGGTGGAAGATATATATTGGGTAATGTGTGGAATAATTATGAAATAGTTAAACATTAATATTACAATTTGATAAAAATATTTTATTAAATACTTGAGATTTGTTTTTTGGATTTTGATTTATTTTCCCCACAGAATTCCTTATGAAACAAAATTGTATGGAATGTTTTCTATATATTTGAGATGATCTGGTATGGTTTTATTTTTAATGGAATTATTTTATTGGATATGTGTTGGGTTATGTTGATGGTTGGATTCAGTTGGGGGAATTTTATGGTGGTCAGTTGTTGATGGATTGTCTGATATCCTCTATCTACATTACATTATAGATATTGGTTAATTGTTTACTAACTAATGTTTAATTTATTTTCATACTTTTGTTTTATATATTTCATGAGATGAAGGAATTTTTGATGTTCAAATTTAATTGACCATATTGTTTTTATAAAAATAGTTTAATTAGTTTGATTATTGTTAAAGCATTCATAAAAGTGATTAAAGTGAATTATAACTGATATTAATGGACAATGTTGTTATAATTAATAATGGTGACTAGTTGATCTTAGACCATGATTATCTAAGGCATGAATGATTTGAAAAATTTATGTTGTAAATTATTGATAATAATTTATATTGGAATTAATATATTGAATTATTATATTTGTTTATATGGAATTATTGATGGGAATCCTATTTAAAACCCCATTTTATATTGGTTGATATTATTTATGTCATATGTTATAAGCTTGTTTATTTCCTCAGAAATTTCTTGGGAATGGTGGATAATAAAACATAATTACAATGGTACAGATGATACTTCAAGTCTTGAATTAGCTATGGTATTATTCTCTTTTTGTTTTTTATTGGGATCGTCATTTGTATGGATATCTGAGGATCGAGGAGTCTCTTAGTCATTCATGGTTTGTCATTTATGGTTTGATTCGTGTGGTCTGTTATGGGTTGGTTTTTAATCACATGTCCTATAAAAGTAAAAAATTATTTTTTAATCTAAAAAATATTTTTAATTACACCAATAATTTTATATTGATTTATATATATGAAAATGATATTCTACCTTATGAAAATTGTTAGTATTAAGCTGATGGTTTTTGGAATTGTAAGAAAAGGGTATGCATTGATACTAAATTTTCATACTACTAGAAATATGTCCATGAACTAAAAATGGATGGAGGTTTTTTAATGTTTAATGATTTTATAAATTTCACAACAGACTACAAATATATTTTTATTTTGAAACTGATCCTAATGTTTTAATTTAGAATAAGGTGATGTGTGTTGATTTCTGTAAAATAAATTGAATCTTTCAAACGTTATTTAATTGGAATATCTTTGAAAAATGGAGTGGTTTTTTCAATAATTTAGAATACATTTAAATTATTTCATTACATTTTAAAAATAAATCTATGATTAGACATGGTTAAAATAAAAGGGTTATTTGGGGGGGGAATCACTTATGATATTCCTAGATTTTTTTAAAAGTAAGTGATATTCGCATCCATACCCCTCTTCTAGTATATTTTGAAAGAGAATACACCCTATTTGTGGGGAATCATTTTCTAGATATGAATATTAGGGTTTCTATGTCTATGTTTTTTTATTCTAATGAATTGGAATATATGAGAGGTATGAAGTAAAAGGAAGAATATTTTCTAAGGAATTTCATTTTTTTTCTTATATTTAGAGCATTAAATGGTGTTCTTGGGGTATTACATAGGATTGTTGTTGGTTTGGACACTATGAGGTCCATCACACCATAGTGGTGGTTTTGTTCTAGGTAGTTTTATTTTTGTGGGTGTCGTGAGTGGTTGTTTCATTATTGTGGCATTGGAGATGGATGTTTTTTGGGTGTATGGTGCACCATGTGGAAACCATGCCTGTAGTTATGGGAGTGGTCTATGATGGATCCACCTATTAGAATTTGGTAGTTGTTTAGGTCACTATGGTGGGTCATTTAAACTGTAGAAGGTTTTTTTACCTAGTGAAGGCTGTCAAAATATTTATGCCTAGATCAAGTTATTTTGATCAATCATGGTTCATAACACAAATTATCATTCCTGTTATGATGGATGTGGTGCCTTGGGATTTATTTTTTGTACACCTATAAACCATGTGGATAACACTATTACCTTTCTAAGGTCGTAGTGATTCTCAGATGAATTTTTTGTGTGTGTTGTGAAGGTGTAATGGAAATGTGGAAAATGGATACACTACCTAGTAGTGGGAACCCTGGTCATTACCAAATATCTAGCTATCAATCCCTTTGATATGTAGGATCTATGTGGTGGAATTTTAGAAGGCCACTATAACCATTTTGGTCACCACCATACTGTTTTGGGTACCTAGAATCAGTCCATCATTCTTGAAGAGAGGGTTTTTATTTCAGTATGTTATTCCCATTGACCCTGATCATTAGGTACCTCACCTATGAAGGATATCTTATTTTTTTGTGGTGCATTGAAACACTATAGTCATTGTTTATATTTTTATGATAATAAGTGAGATTTATGTCATCTAAAATAGATATGTTCCCATACATTCATTTCTACATTCTAATTTTAAGATTGTCCCCTATTCACCGTTATATTTGGTCTCCTCCTTCCTTCATCTTGAATCATGGATATCCTCAGAGTTTATTATGCTATTTTATTATCACTTAAGGGATCAAGACCCTATTAATTATGGGTTTCACTACTTATTTTATTCAAAGTGTTACATCAAAGACTCAAAAATCGCAGATCAGGTTGTTATATTTCATTATTGGTATGGAATACAATATTTTGAATAGGATCCAATAGCTTAGTATTATTGGAATTCTGGATACATAAATATATAAACTATAAAAACATATTATATAACATGAACACATTGTAATGATTTAATTTTCTATTCCATGATAATACTGAAAATTTAACATATTTGTCCTCTATGTTTCTTGGGTAAATGAAAATAGATTAGGGTATGATTATATAATCATTAAGGAGTAGCATACATAAAAATAATCATAACATACACAGTGAATAACTTATATAATGAGAATAATTGAAAAAAGATAAATATAAAATCAACTAAAATTGATGGCATATGATATCTATGAAAATAAATGAAAAAATTGATAAAAATAATCATTGACCTTATACTGATGCAATAAAAAAATTTGAACATTAAAACATATAGTTAAGGCCTTATTCCAAGACACAAACCCATTATGGGAAGGTATATACACCAAAACCCAAATATTTTTTTCCCCATGAGGAATATCGATGCATCAGTAGGCTATATAATTTTGGAACCAACCATTACTTTTTATCTCTAATTCATTGTCTGTAAGATTCATCAAGTGTTTTTATATCAATCCCAAGGACCACATGATGAATAAATATATGGTTATCCATGCAATGAGAAGTAGTGAAATAAAATATTTCCCCAATCAATATAATAATTTTTATTTCTATGAGTAAATACTTTGAAAAATATATAATTCATAGGGTATCAACAAGTAAACAAGAAGTACCCTTATCAATGAAATATAGTGGCGAGGGTACATTCAATGTATTGGGTTATCAATATAAGATTACAATTGGGTTCAATTTTTTGAATTGGCAGGAGTCCAAGGAACGGTATGAAACATTATTAATAATGGTTCATAATTATTGTGTTAATATTAAAAATCATATACCTTGAGAGTGTCTGGTTAGGTTTCCATTATTGGACCTACTCATCACGCATCACAATGATGATTGAGTTAATTTCATTCCAACCCTTGTTGGGGATATTACCCCTTGGTAAATCTATACTACAGCTGAATACACATTCATGTATCCTTATGAAGATGTATTTTCTAGGAAACTACACATGATTTTATATTACCAAAACATAATTTGGGGGTTCCACAATGGAAATATGATTTTTTAAAATGGATTTTTATAACTATTGAATCAAAAAAATATGATGGAGGGATAAAAATATTTACCTATGAATACCTCAAATTAAATAATTAATTTTATATAATTTTCTTTGTAAATATATGGAACAAAAAATGGTAATAGGTTGTGAATATAACATGAGGCTAAAAGAATAAAAATAAAATGGAAAACCCCACTTATTGACTGAGTAAAACTTCAATAAAATAATATTAATATAGAATTATTAAAAGTGACCATAAAATACCATGAATATATTAAATTAATGATAGAAAATCTAAAATATTCATTATATACCCCACGTAATGTAAATTAGGTGAATAATACATTACATGTATCAAAGAAAATAATTTGATATGGAAAACCCAAACCACTATTCCCAACGTCCACAGATATACATTAACCTCCAGCATCACAAACATAGCTATATTAATTACATAATTAAAAACCATAATCAAGTCCACTTTTATTAAACTCTTCATAAATAATCTTTTTCTATATGATTTGTGTATATTTTTTACCTTCTGTGTTTATATTTTTTATTGTGTTTAATTGTTTCATAATATAAGTTTTCATATTTATTATTCATATAAATTCCATCATTAATAGGTAATTAAAACTAATGTTAGGGATGTTTTATAATTATTTATGGTGTTTAAAATTCCTTTAATAGATGATTTATTCTTTATTTTCAATGATGAAATCAACAAGAATCATGTTTCAGTTATTCTTGTTGATCAAATAGTGTTTTATGAACTAGTGAATTAAAGATTTATATATCTTCTGCAAAATTAAAAACAAAACATTATATAAAAAGTTGAAATTATATCACACATGTAATTGTATTCCCATAATCATTCATGATACAAATTCTTAGTACTGTTTAGGTAGGTGGTTAAAGTAACCTAAATGTGAACAAATCCTTGTTTAATGAATAATTATGATGTGGTTTTGTTTTCATATCATTATAAAAAAGATAATGGACTTTTTTAGTGTTTATAAGTGTGAAATCTCAGAATTGGAAATTAATTATAATGATATGTAATGGATATAAATAAAATTAATAATTTGAATAAAATATTTTCCTCTTAACACACTAGTTTTAAATGACCAAATCAATATTGTTAGTTTATTGATCATATAATTAATAGATTATCAAATTTTTAGTACCAAAACCATAATTATATCGTAAACATTATATTTTCTTTTTAAATAATTTCTATGAACTATCAATGATATGTGGTGATGAAAAATGAATTTCTCTTCCGATGGTGGTGGTAGTCTACATGTATGCATGAACAACAATTTTATTTTTATTAATCATTGTAATAGATGAATAAAAAATAGTAATATCCTTAAAATGGTAAGAATAAATATATAAGCTATTCAAATATGATTATATTTTTTCTTGTACAGTAAATTTGAGAGAAAATAATTAAAGAAAGTTGTATATTTTATAATACACATATTAAGGATTTGAATTTTCCTTGGAAGTATCATATGAAATTAAATACTTGTGATAACTAATAGTGAATTTTTTTTATGATTATGTAATATAGAAATAGCAGTAAAACATTGTCAGATTTTCAATAGGAAATTAAAAGCGAGTGTTAATCTTGAAGTATTGGATATATTACCATGTTATATGTTTAGAGAAGGGTAATTTTAGGAGTAACCCTAAAATTTTAAATATTACATGGTTACAATTAAATTGTAAATAAAAAAATTTAAATAAGTCATTAGGATAATGATTGGGGGTTTAAACCCACCCTAACCAATTAATTTAAAAAACTCTGTTAGTTTTATTTCTTTTTTATTTAACATTTATCATTTATACTACTTTACATTTTCCTTGGTAATTAATTTATAACAATATTTATTAATTTCCCAGATAAATAATAACATTAACAAATGTAAATAAATTTATACATATGATTTAAAATTTTAAAATCTGTTTTTCAACTAAAATTTCTATATTTATGAAAAATTAATTTTAAATTAAACACTATTAATCACGTAAAAATAATTTATAGAAAAAACAATTTTTAATATACATATAAGATAAAATTATCTTATATACATATTTAATGAAATAAATTGATTTATTATATGAAAAATAAATTGTATTAGGCTTTCAAATAAATCAAAAACAAAATATGGCTAGTAAATAGTTATTTCAAGACAATAATGAAAATTATATTGATTTAAAGTAACATTTCAATTAGATCAAAAAATGTTGAACATATGATTTATAAGTCAAAAACGTTTAATTAAATTGATATATTTATTCCTTAAATAAATATTTCATTACATGGAATGATTTTTAAACTTCGAGGTCATTCCTCTATAATAATAAAATCATATTAGTTTTAAATATTTTTAAAACAATATTTTTCAACCCAAATCTGAACTTTTGAGAAAAATCATAAAAATTTATAAAAATTTTGATATGATGAATTAAAAAAATGATGTTAGATTAGCCAATTTTAAATTCTAAAATTAATATTTTAAAAAGATTTGTGAATAAAATATCATTAAAGGTTTAATTTCATGATAGTTCAAAATATAGTGCTTATATTCTATAGTTAGGTCTCGAGTATTAAATTTCCCCCACCCCTTAAATACTTTATAACATTAAATTGTGGTATATATCAGTTATTAAAAAAAATTGACCTCCTTCCACATAGATTCATTATTATCAGATGTTTCCTTTTCTAATTTTTCATTTCTCTAAATTATTATCGCTAATTAAGCTGTTCAATTCTGTAATACTTTTCCTTTTATTCCTTGAGTCTAGATATGTACTTCGTTATAATAATTTTCATTATCCAACTCTATTCCCTTATATGTGAGAACATGTGTCATATCTATCATGTATTTCTTATATAATGATTCTTTGAATACTCCATATACTATAGAAATTTTGGGATGTTTAGCTAATTTATTATCTATAACTCTAATTTTTTCTAGTTTCTAAAAAGCCTAAATGCACTTAGGGTATAAATTCACCTTTTTAATAATTCATATAGCTCCCTTCCATGATGAAACCTTTAAAAATATATAACCCCTAACATGAAATTCCATGTATCTCCTTCAATTGTCAGTATTGATATTTTGTATGATCTAGGTGATTTAATTTGATCCGAAATAGTCTATACATTAATATTCATCTCCTTAAAAATATATAATACAAATAAATTTCGTTCTCCAGTATCATCCCAGTTTATTAGAGAATGACACATTTTACTATACAATGCTACATATGGTTCCATATAAATCCTCTAAGCGAAGCTATTATTTTTTAGAAATTCTACCAATGTTAGATAATGATCCCACATACCATGGAAGTTAAAAGAACATGATCTCAAAATGTATTCCAATGTATGAATAGTCCTTTTATACTACCCGTAAATATTAGGATTATAAGAAGTGATTAACTACTTCCTAATTTTAAGATCCATTTTAAGACTCCTCCCGACTTTCGGTGTATACTGAGGGTCACGATTATATAAAATTGATAGAGTTTCCACTTTACATATTGATATTTAATTGATATAATGTCATGTAATATTCCCAAGGGGTATATATTCTCTTATTGGTGTGAAATTTGTAAATTAATTAAGGAAATCAAAGATTATCCATACAGAAATAATTCATCCAATGTGACATTGGGAGTCTAGTGGAAAAAATTATTTTATAAGATTTTCCATCTTTCATATAGGTATAGTAAATGGTTTCACAAGTCCTTTTTAAAGTTGTATTTAAACCATAACCTACTATCATACTATGCATATAGACACATTTTCGAAAATTTCCCACTCAATGTCATTCAACCAGTTATGTTATCCAAAATCCCATTACATATTTATTTTATAAATTCTTAGAGAGAAATTTTGGATTTAGCTTCATCTAGAAGTTCCCATTCCAACAATGGTTTTGATGGAACACATAAAATCTTCCCAAATATCAACAATACATATCTATAGATAAAATATATCAACTTTCAATAATTTACTACTTTAATAATCCTTTTTAGTATCTTATTGTCCTTCATGGACTTATCTATCTTTTCTAATATGGATGGTTTAACAATTGATTAAAAAATGATTGATGGTTCAATTTCCTTAAAATCACCATAACCATTATTATTAGATCTATGAATATATTATTCTTATCAATACTAATCATGGATAGCACTCAATATTACCCATACCTAATGCATCATCCACCATGTTTTCCTTCTTATGATGGAATAATATCAATAATTCATACTCCTTGAGTAGTTACAACCATCTTCATTACCACATATTTAGATCATTCTAAGAGAATATATATTTTAAACTCTTATGGTATGTATGTATATCACATATTTCTCCATGGAGATATAATAATTATATTTTAAAAAAAATATTTCTCAAAATAAAACTTATTTAATTAGTTTGATAGGTTTTTCATGGATTTTTAATTTCCTTGAGGCATAGGCAATAACCCATTCATTTTATATAAGTGAAAATCTAGGTCCTTTCATCATAGAATAACTATATATTACATATCCTTATATACCAGATGGTAGATTCAAAACATGTGCATTAATTTATCTCACATTCATCTGTTAAAAAATTTCCACACTTTTCATTGACCATGTGAACTTGACCCATTTTTGTGTTAACTTGTTTAATACGTTGGCCAACTAAAAATTCCTAAAAAAACTATAGATAATAACTCTCTAAACCCATGAAACTTTAGATTATAGTTATGTCACTGATTTAGTCCATTGTTTTACTACATTTATTTTTAAGGGGTCAAAAAATATTCAATACATTGATATATTATGTCCATGAAAATAAAATTCAATAAGATAAATTTTTCACATTGTATATTTACCATGTACTTCCTTTTTCTGAGGGTCTCTATAAATATTTACAGATTACTCTCAACTCATCATATATCTTAGAGTATATCAATATATAATAAATTAATATGACATAAAATCAAGATACACTTAAAATAATATATTTTCATGATTCATAAAGATAGATAGTGTTTTAGTCAATCGTATAGTCATTACCACAAACACATAATGTCTATACCTTGTTCCAAATGTCATATTTGATATATCATCCTTCTTCACCTTTATATGATGATAACCAATGTGATCATTAATATTTAAAAATTAATAACATCCTTTAATTTTATCAAATAAGATATACATTAATGGAAAATTATAGTTATTATTTATAGAAATGTAATTTATCGCTCTATAATCAAGGCACAACCTCATGGTACCATCCTTATTTTTATGAGAAAAATAGGCACTCACCATCATAAGACACTAAGACATATAAATACATTATCATACAACTCGTGAAGTTGTTTCTTTAACTCCACTAACTCCAATTATTCCATTCTATATGGATTTTTATATATAATCCTTATATTATAATTGAGGTCAATGGAGAACTCAATTTTCTTCTCTGGTGGATGAACGTGTAATTCTTTTTTAAAAACATCGATGTATTTTTTGTATCATAGACACATACTTTATTCTTAGGATATCTCATCTATCGATATATTGTGATTAACATTCTTATATTATTATAATTTCATTAATGATATCTAATGTGGGAGGATCCAGATATGATTTAGATGATGAAATTTCCCTAATAAATAAAAGAGATTCCACCTCACCTTTGTGAATTGTAGTCTCCTTCTCTTGGTAATACATTTTTACAATAAAATTTAAAATAAAATATATACCAAGTATCCTATAAAATAAAACCGTAGGTATAATAACCATTTTTGGAAATAAGGTTTTCCCATGCACCATAATTGGAATTTTTATATGCATTTTTGTTGTAACAAGATTCCCATATAGTGTATTAATTGTTAAATTACATAATAGGTTGTTGGAGGAATATATTATGTTTTTTAAAGACATGGAAGATACAAAATAGTGGGAAGATCCATAATGAAATAATAAAATATCTAAATTTGAGGAAATAATTAATGTACCTACCACCACATCATTATGATCTTCTACATTAGTTATGATAATTTCGTAATCATAACCTTTCTAACTTGTAATTTTGTAAAATAAATTCTCATATCATTTAGGTCATTGGTTCCCATAATTCCAAATATCCCATCAATTAAATAATTGAACGTCAACTACTTATGTTTCATCCATTCAATTGTGAGTTTGATGGCCTTTTTCTCATCACTTTTAGCAAAATATCATTCCCTTCCTACAATATCCATGGTATTTCTACCTACAATTATCAAATATTGAAAATCCCATCATTCCATGTGTTCCCATTTCTAAATTTTTCTACCAATAATACTCAACCTATATATTATTATTCTCCTAATTTCTCTTAAATTAAAATTTTATATAGGACCCCTTTTCTCTTTTAATATCACTAAATACTATATCCTAATTTGATGAAAAATTTTGATATTGCAATTCACATAAAAGGTTCAACAATTTATCATAAAATTAAGTATCAATCCAAATTTTGGATCTCTATAAATCATTCATAGCATGCTTAGATAACATTTTGAATTAATTACCAGCATTAGTCAGTATATACCTTCATATGATATATGACCATAATGACTTTTTTCTTTTCATTACTTTCCAAAGTGAGAAATATCATCACTAAGGAAATGATCTACTTTTAATCTTCCAATATATTAGAAGTTGTAATGAATGTTAGTGATTTTTTTCACTTCATGTTAGACAATATAGTTATCCGTGTTGTTGAGCAGTAAGTCACTCTACATAAAATATATTAATTTTTATAACCTGGATCAAATACATTAATAGGGTTATGATAAAATTATACTCAACACTAGCTTCATTAAATTTTTCAATGATAATATCCCAACAATAACTACGGGTGTTGATAAAATTATCATTTCTCCCATTAGTCACTAGATTTCTATAATGGATACACATAATTTTCTCATGATATCAAATTGTAAATTAGAATTTATATTATGTTTTCAAGATTGTTCCCTATAAATCAAGAATATTTTTCAAAGAACTTATGATATCAATCTTGGTTACTCTAAATATAGTACCCAAATATTCTATAAACATTATATAATAACAAATGTTACATCCCATACTCTAGAAACTCGGAGTTGATTGATAAAATACATTATTGTCATATAATAAAAGAGTCTCCATAGGATCCATAATCTTAGTGTTCTTAGAACACTGGATATATACATAAACAATATGTGAATACATAACATATATAACATGAATATATTGCAATAACATGGTTATCCCTTCCATCATATCCTTGAAAATTACACATAGCTCTCCTATGGGTTTCTTGTGGAATAGAAAACAAATAATGGTGAGCACAGATACTCATTAAGGAGAAGGAAACCGTGGAATATTTCATAACATAAACATGAAATAAGTGATATATGAGGAATAAATTAAAAACATCCATCTATAATTAACCTATACATAGGTCATAATATATTAATGATAATAAATGAAATAATATATAATAATAACCATTGATCTCATACTGAGGAAATTTATAATTTCAATAATCAAAACATCTGGTCAAGGCATTATTATAAAGAAATATCTTATTATGGGAAGATGTATAGCCCAAAACCCAAATTTGTTTGATTATTTAGACATGTAGATACATTTAGGGGATATGTAATTATGGGCCCCACCTATCACCAAATTATGTCCAATGTATTAACAATACGAGTCCCTGTGAATTATCATACCATTCCAAATGGAAACTTATGCTGAATAAATACATGGAAAACTCTATAATGATAATTATAGGAAAAAATACATCCCAATTCTATATATTAATGTGTATGTTTTATGAAAATATCACTTAATAAATTAAGAAACCACGTGGTATCATCAAAGGAACATTAATTAACCATATTAAAGAAATATAGTGGTGAGGTTACTTTTAAACTGTTCATGTATACATTTAATATTTTAATTTTTTTTAATATTAATTGGTATGATTCTAAAAAAATTTTAGGAAAAATCTATCAACATGGTTTATAAAGACCCTATGAATATTCCAAATCATATCACTCCAGATTTTCTGGCCAGGGGTTTAGTCGTAGACCCCTCATTGTGAATTAGTCTGATGATTTAGTCAATGATCAACCAAATATTTTCCCGGTGATTCCCCGAGGATAATAAATTCCACAAATTTTTTAACATTTATGAATCTATAAAATAATATATTTTGTAGGAAAATAAAATCAACCATACCTTACCAAAACATTGGATGGTTTTTCCAATATATAATCGATTGAGTTTTATAATGGTTATGGTAGCTATTGAATAAAAAATAGGATTTAGGGATAAAAATATATAATTTTAATCTCTTTAAATTACAAGATTAATATTTCCCCCATTGAAATGTATGCACCACATGAAAATAAATATGTAGTAAATATTACATGACTCCCGAATAATGACACTTTAGATAGAAAACCCCCTCTTATGGGTTGGGTAACAATTCACTAAAATCCTCATGAAATATAGGGATTAAAATTGATATAAAAATAATATGAATGAGGTATTTTTAATATAGAACATCTAAAATAGGCACTATATACACCACATAAATGAAATTTGGTATATAATTAGAAAAATATCGTGTACAGAGGATTTCCAGACATAAATCCTAAACTCTTGTCTAGATGTCCACAAACATACTTTAACCTAAAAATATAACAAAATTTTATATTGTAAAAAATTAATTTATAACCATATTCATTTCTTTTTTCATTTATAATCTATTCATAAATAGTCATTATCTATTTGAATATTACTTATTTTCTTATCAGGTGTCTATAGTATTGATCATGTGTGATAGTTTTGTAATATCGATATCATTACTTATTCTTATTCTAAATTTCATCATTAATAGATATATATTATTACTAATTAGTTTTTTACAGCAATTTATTTTGTTTCAATTTCCATTCAAGGGTGTTTTAGTCATTATCCTTGAATATTAATTGATAACAAGAAATTCTTTGTGATTATTATTGATCGAATGGTGTTTTCTTAACTGGTAGACTAAATATGTATATAACATATCCAGAAAACAAATATATTTAAACCTCTATATTATATTATAACATTAATTATGTTCACATACTCATTCATGATACAAATCTAAATTATTGTTCAAGTGGGTGGTCTAACATACCCAAACATGAACAAACCATTATTTAAGGATTGACTAGGCTTTGTTTTAATCTCATTATACCAGAATTATAATGATATTATCAGTTTTTATTAATTTTATATATAAGAATTATAATTTAATAATAATAATAATTAATTGGTATTATTAAATTACATAATTTGAATAAATTATTTTCCACTTAGAACTGTTTTTTAATGATTGAATTAATGATAATGGTTAATTGATAATATCATATACAATTTATCTTATTTTTATACCGAAACATAATGATATCATAAAAAGTATTTTTCCCCATTACACAAATTCTAGTAAGCATCAATTACTGGGGTTTATAAAAACTGTATTATATTTCCTATGGTGTTGGTAGTTTACACAAATGCACGATTGACAATTTTTTTTGTTAATGGATGGGATAGATGAATCGAAAATTATAATAACCTTAAGATATTAAAATTATAGTACATAAATGTTACTTACATCATTATATATGTGCATATAGAATAAAGATTATAAAATACAATTAAGGTGGAAGGCTAATTAGTTAATAACTCACAAGTCGGTGACTTGAATGTTCCTTGGAAGTATCCTAGAAAATGAAGTACTTATGATAAATAATGGAGATAAATTTTTTTCGTATGGAATATTGTTTTAGGAGGATAAATTTAAAAGTGTTGTAAAATTAAATTAAAATGATATGTGATTCTTTATGTGGTGGATATTTTACTCTTTTGTAAGTGCGGAATATGTGAGTTTTGGGATTAACCCATACTTTTTCATTGATGTAAGGTTACTAATCATTGTTAAATGGCCCAAAATGAAAAAATAGGTTTGGATAGTGATTGTGGGTCAAAATCACCTCAAACACTCCATTTGCATAATCATTTTACTATTTTATGAATGTTGGTTTTAACTTTTAACTTTTTTCTTAATTTAATGTTACATTCATAAATAATTTATAACTATTGTAATTAATTCTAATGATAATGATTAATATTATAACATTTATAAATTTGATACTTTTTATTTAAAATTTTAAAATTATTTTATTAAATAAAAATTTTGATTCTTTTAAAAGTAAATTTTTAAATAAAAACAATTAATCAAAAAAAAAATAGTTGATAGAAAAATAATTTTTTTAAATTTACATATAATATAAAATTATATTGAATAATTATTTAATAACTAAAATTTATTTATCATAAAAAATAAACTTTTTGATCATTTAATGTAAACATAAACTAAATATCCCTCGAAAATACTTGATTCAAATAAAATATGAAAAAAAACCTTTTTATTATTATCCAATTTTAATTAGTAATAAAAATTTTGAACATAGGATTTATATATTCAAGTAATATTTTAAAATCAATATTTTTAATCCCTAAATTCATATTTTATTACATGGGTGTTTTTTAAAAATTCTTGTTCATTTTTATTTAATGAAAATGTCCTAAAAATTACATGTTTCATGAAAAAATAATTAAACTAAAAGTCAACTATTTCAACAAATGTCCATAATGACATAATAAGTTAATTTTGTTTTGATGAACTGAAAAATGAAGTTATTTTTTCAATTTCAAATACAATAAATATTATATTAAATAAAATCATTAATAAGGCCTCTTTAAATTTTATATTTCATGATATTTTATAATATGGCTTTTAGCTGATATTGTATGGTCTTTGGTATTACTAAAAGTACCTATTTTTTCATTTATTATATGTTCATTCTCATTATTGCAGGATAGTATATGTTGTGTTCATTTATGGGGATTTTGTATTATCATTTTTAGTTGATGATTGAAGTGATGTGACAGGGATAGTGAATTCCATTGGTTGAATCTTGGGTGTTTGAATTGGTTCGCTTAGACCGACTTGTTCAACTCGATTTGAAATAGTTAATTTTAATGATTTTATTTTAAATATATATAAAATTACCTTTGAATATGTCTAATTCATCTATAAACCCTTATTAACACAAGTAAAACCCTTTTTATTTATTTCCCCAAGAATGGAATATAATGAAATATCGTCATTCATTCTCAATTTCTAGAATTCAGAATGATTGAAGGTAAACCTCCTAGATTGATTGAATGAAGCACACTATTATTTCCATAATCCAAATTTATTCCAAACTCAAACAATTTATTTATCTACCTTAAATTAACCACATAAATGGTGGTATGTTTTATATTCTCCTGAGGCTTGGGGGAGATGATATGGTCCATGAGGATGGGCTGCATTTTATTTGTGCATTTACTATTAGGATCTCTATTTGGGATCAGTGGTTATAATATAGTAAGTGGTAGGGGTTATAATTTAATTGATTTATTTCTACCCCACTAATCTATTAGTCCCTTTTTGGTTAAATAGAAGGGGATCTTGAATAATCTTCATTTTATTAATTCCTAGTTGTCAATGGGTTATTATTATTACTTCCCTATTTTGATAATATAAAATACAGTTCATTCGTATGAATATGTGATTTTATGGGAAATGGTAATCCATAGAATGAAATGAAAATCGAAAAATATATAATTTTCCTGAGAATAAATGGGGACATATGGAATGGATGTAATGATGTGAAATCATGAGATCTATATCCTTGATATTTTTTATAATGAAATGTTATTATGATGAATTGTATTCTTATTTTTTTTGTATTTATTTTAATTCATATGGTAAATAAATTTAGAATGTATTTACATGACTTGTTGGAAATGATGGATTGAAATTAATCGTGTGAATATGGAATTAGATAATTGACGATGTTATGAATATCTGAAATTTAATTAAAAAATATAAGGTACATTAAGAATGAATTTGGGGAGAGATGTAGTCAGAAATTAGGTTTATACAATTATAAAAAAATAACTCTTGAATCATGGAATGTAATAATTAATATGGAAGGTTGGATGGGTTTAATTAAAACTTAATTTACCGCCACCTAAAAATTGAGAATGAATGTATTATTCTTCCTTAAAACCGTATAAGAATATATAATATAGATATGAACTCCTTAATTCGCTTCCCCTTATAGATTAATTAATTCATATCAGTCTCTTATTATGTTAGAATCTTATTATTGAGAGTGTATGTGTAAATTAAAGGTAATGATAGTTAATAAAAAGTAATTTACAGAATTTAAAAATCCATGAGTCAATGATAATAAAAAATTTATGATAGATTAATAAAGATGGACATAATTAGATAAGGTAATTTTATATTAGTAAGGTTTCGGTGAAAAAACATGAAAATGGTATGTATGGGTTGTAACCTAGGGTTATAATATAACTATATAGAAATATAATTAAATTATAGAATTAAATAATTTAGGATAAATAATGATTAATATAATAATTTAATAATTTTTAATAATGAATATTAAGGACAAAAATAAAATCTATGGAATCTTATAATCGATGGAAAGGTAATGTCATTTATTAGAGATTGTTTCATATAATATCTTAGAAAATGTTGACTTGGATCCTAGAATGACATGGTGATTTATAAGATTATTAATTGTTTGTACACCCTTATAAATTTCTATTTATGTTCATAATGTTTATTATTATTGTAATTTATTATTTTTTTAATGAGATGAATATTTTTTTGATTACCTGTTATGTGCTTCCTGGTTTTTATTTTTTTAATATTATACAGGTGGTTTGAATTGTCTTATAGTGATGTATATACATGTATGAGTTGTAATATATTGAGGGAAATTGCACCTATGCACAGGTTGTAATGGATCACGGTATCTCATGTAATGTTCTTATGGGCTGTAATGGATCACAATTACGACTCATGCAACTATTATGATCAGTAATGGTTGTTTTCTCATTTACACATTTCCTTTGGTTGTCAAGGCCTTATGATTATGTCATGTTTTTTTCATAACATATATAGTTCATATCCTGAGTCATTGTTATGATGACATGATATAAAGTGTGTGATGATTATGAGATAATTTTGAAGTGGCTACATGGGATGTGGGGATGTGATGATGTGGCTACATAGAGTGTAAGAATATGATGATGTGGATGCACAGGGTATGAGGAAGTGGTGATGTGGCTGAATGGGGTGAAGGGATATGGTGATATGGTTCAACTAAGCTTAGGTATGTGATTATGTGGTTATAGGAGGTATAGGGATATGATGATGTGGATATATAGGGTATATTCTTTTGATGATGGGTTTCATAGATTGTAAGATGTGATAATTTTAGTATGATTGGGAAAAGAATAGTGTAAGTATTTTATATTTTCCTTTCTTACTATGATATGATATTTTGATGATGGAAAGGTTGATCTCTTATTAATAGTGGTTGGTATGGATTATGTTATTATTCATGTAAAGTATCTTTTTAAGGACTAACAGAAGGTTATTCCATTTAGTTTTTTTGTATATGGAGTGTTACCTTTTTTATAATCACTATACACATTATTATCCCTATTAGAAGATATCACTCTAGCCTATCTAAAATGATTTATTTCACATTGAAATAAAATTTATTAGAGAGATGATATTATTGATTACTCCTATGTTCTCACACCTTCATTCGTTTTTGAGTTTTATTGAAGTAATGATCTATGGAGGATGAGGATGTTTTTGTGTAGGTAGATGGATTGGATTTTAGGGGTTCATCTTTCCATATTGGTATATTTTATTCATTTTCTTGTATATGTGGGTGTGTACAAGAAATAAAAAAATCATATGTTTTATTTAGGAAGTTTATTTGGGATTTTTGTTTCTGTTTCCATGTTTTCATGATGTAAATGACTTCCATTTGAGAGGAACATACCCTCAAGGCATTTCACTAACCAGGAGCCAAATGAAGGGAGACCACTAGGGTCATAGTTTTCTCCACCAAGGATGAGTCATGGAATATATGATAAAGATTATATCCTAGTATTTTTTATGGAACAATATGGTAAGGTAGTGGGGTGATTTTAAATATTTGTTATATCTTTAAAGGATATGAGTATGTATCCTTTTATGAGTGAGATGACTGATAATTTTTTAATTAGATTATTTTAATATAAAAGGTGTGTCATTATCCAGGAATTTGGATGAAAATTAGGTAAAATCTGAAGATAGGATAGAGGAGGTTATGAATCCACTAATCCAATGATTTATTATTATTATTTTATGTTATTGATAAACATATCTCTTAATATAATACCTTTTTAACCATTTATACCTCTACCATAGTGATTGACTTTTAATTTGGTAACCAATTTTTTATCAATATAAATTAAATGGACCTTAATAAAAAATTTTGAACATGTTAATTTGACATTTGAAAATCAATTTTTAAAAATCAATTTTAATATATTGTAATAAATAATTTTAATAAAATTACGCTTAATAAAACAGTAACAGTTTTTCAAAAAATAACCTTTTAAGAATAAAAATTAATTTACAAAAATTATTCAAAGTAATGATTCCCCTAATATTTAATTTTTTTAAAAAATAATATGTTGGTAAATTATAAGGAAATATAAAACTAAATGGATCATTTAGAATACATGATTAAATAAATAAGATAAAAATAGTATTTTAATAGAATAACATATCACTTATGTTCCAAAATTTAAAGCATGGAATTCTAAATTCCACATAATATTAATAAATTCTTGTTTATTCTCTTTATATTAGTTTTTTTCCAAAAAAAGAATTCAAGTATATTTAAATAACTTTTTTATATTTATTTAATTGATGATTATTTTCTAGTATTAGAATTCTTAAATTTTTAGATTTATCTTTTAAATAAATCATATATAATATATAATAAAAACAACATTTATGAATAAAACATTTTTTACATGAATGAATTAACTAAAATCACTTATATTATAATAATTCTTTCTTGGATGTTATTAATTTATAATTACTTATATTTCATCAATATTTTCTATTGATATCATTCTTCAAATTTATTAATTTTGATTAAAATTCCAGTTTTAAAAAAATTCCAAATAAAACTAAATATATTAATAAAACCAAATAAATTGTTTATGCATAAAATTATATGTTTATATGAACCTAATTTATATATATAAATTATTTTATAACCACTGCATAATATTTTAAGGGCTGGATATGCATTACTGACAGTCATTGATGGTGGTTTTGCTATCATTGATCTTGTTGGGATTTCCATGAACTTTAACACATCCCGTATGAGATTTTTCTCAAACCATACATGTTGAAGTTAATATTGGGATCTGTTTAGGTAAAACCATAGTGATTCATCTTCTATTATAATCTCGAAAAAATTATGCTTGTATGGAGGATTTCTGATTCTTTATGTTGTTGTTATATATTCCATATTGTGGTTACTCTTATTTACACACACTAATTCAAAATCCATATTTTAATGGAAGTATTTAATACTTAAATTTTTTTATTTATTTGATATTGTTTTTTTTTGTAAAAATTTATTTCAACCATATTTATTGAAATTAAAATATATACTAGAATTTATATTTCTAACATTCTACATTTAAAAAAACTACATGTTCACAAATTATAATTTCTCTCACCATTAAAAACATATAAGGGTTATTATAAAATAATCCTGACTAATAATATAATTTCTAATAAGAGATTAACCTCACTATATTTATTAATCCTCAAATAATTATTTTTCCATCATAATTTCAATATATTTATATTTTAAATTTTCATTGTCATTTATGCCCAAAAATACTTCCATAATTGGTTATATGATTTAGGAGTTTCTTGAGACATAAATTTCCCAACATTATCTACAAGGTATTTTCTTATCAAAATAAAAAACACAAATTTTGATCATAAAAATCTATAAAAATATTAATAATAAAAATTAATCATAATATTTCATATCTAATAGCATCTTCAGTTCAACCTGAGAAATTTTTTTTATAATTAAGACACTATAACACTCTATCAATTTAACTAAAATTTCAGTAAGTTTTTTCATCATTATATCAATAAACTAGTGACAAAAAAATTATTATGATCTTTCCCAACATATTATAAATCCAAAAATTAAGAAAATATGTGCTCCCAAATTTAAACATAACATTTATCGCAAACATTTTTATTGTCTCACATAATCACATACCAATAGACATATACCTAAATCATATGTACTCCTAAAAAGATAATAATATTTTCATATGATAACAATATTTTACTTGTCAACGAAGGACATTTCAACCTCCATGTTTTTCTATACTTCTTAATATATATTCCGAAAATCAATTTCCTCTTTATCCTAATTTAATAAATGATCCTCAATATGAAATCATATACCAATCCAAATGATTATATAAAACATAATCTTTTATTCTTCTTAAAATCCAAAAATATTTCAAATAATATCATTAATAATGTTAAAATAAAATCACATAGTACCTCAAATGGCATATTTATGTCATTAAATTTATGATAAAACGTAAAAATATCTATCCATAATGGTATCAAAAACTCTTAAATATCCATATCATTTAAAATTATAACCAATAATGTTATCTAAACCCTAATCTGATAAAAACTGAGATTCCCAAGATACATACTCCCATATCCAATACTAAAAACATATTCTTCACATATTAGATTTGATAATAACTGAATAATCCCAAATTTAACCATCCATAAATAATATATATATATATATTTAAAATAATTGGTTACTTATATACAATATACCTTTTAGGTTTATTCTTTAGAGAATTAAGAAACACCTTTATATAACGAAAAACAAATATATCCCATCCAATATGATTTTTCTCCATTAAAAAAATGAGTCCCTGTTATATAATTAATATTCAAAATATATCTTGAAATTTTCCACACATGATACCATTTTAGTTTTATCATATTTAATTATCTTCTATGTAACATTAGGAAGTGGAATCATGAGAATGGGGAGCTCAATTTCTCAATAGTGCTAAACATAGCCATTAAAAGTTTAAGATCAAATATGGGAATATGATGATCATATGATTATGAGAAAATAATATATGGGAATGAACATAATATAAGAGATTAAAAACCAATAAAAATAGATCATAAACCATGAATCGTGGAATGAATATTTGTCATAGCATAGGAAAACAAGTCACAAGAGCATTGAAACATCAATTGATATTGATTCATTAGAGCATAACATAGGCATATGAATATTTAATAAATGCATGGATCATAAATAATAATAAAATATAATTTCTTTTAACAATTACATCTACCAATAACCTCACCACATAGTGGATAGAGGCTCATAAAATATTGGGTTCACTCTCCATTCTATTAAAACATTGGGGGACTGAGTCCCTTGGTGGATTAAGTTCACTCCCTAGTAGGTTATGTCATGATATATAAAGATATTAAAAATGAATTGGAGGTATATAACTGACTCATCCATCACATAATTTTTATCCATATATTTTTATTCAATAATAAAATTTGATAACTCGTTATTCCTTTATAGCTTAATTGGCTTCTGGAAAAGGAATGGGTATCCAGAAAAAATCCATAACACATACACATATTCCTTACATGGAATGAAGGTGGATGGTTTCATTAGAAAATAACCGTAGTGAATCATAATAAATATATAAGGATGTAAAAATTTATGAAATATACTTTTATAAAATAAATAAATATATTCTTTAAAAATGAGAAGAAATATCCTTTTCTATTTGAAACGTTAAAAAATAAAAAAATCAAAAAAATAGTAGGAATATTATTATCTTTGAAAACCCATGGAATCATGGAAAGTAATATTAATAAAAAAATTGTCATAACAGTGGGAAATTTTTTTAAGTAGTAAATTTTAAAACCTAATTCATTTCATATTTTTTAAAAAAAGTTATAAGTAACAAATACGGAAAACGTTGAAAATATTCCTTCTAACACATTTGTAAATAAATTAAAATATAATTTAAAATTAACTTAAATTTTTTTGAAGTATAGATAAGAAAATTATATAACTAGTATAAATAATTTATATATATATATAATAAAAAGGTTTTGGTAAAATACATTAAATCATTTAATTAACTGATTTAAAATAAAACCCATTTATGGAATTTAAAATCAACACTTATATGAAAAAAATAACATGAAAAGTAACTTAAAATACCATTTGTATAAATAGATTCGTGATATTATATTTTAAATAGAATTTTTATACACCATACAACGAAAATTAGTTAATAATATGACACATATCAAGATAAAGTTAAATTTAAACAGAAACACCATATGGATTTGGTAACATTTGAATAAATACATCAGGTGTGGAAAAACATTAAATGGTTTTCTAAAAACCATTAATTTTCATTAAATGAATCATATATTAAATTCATTGTTAGTGTATACATCACGGAAAATAAAGAAGTTATTGAGTATAGAACATATCTCATTGAAGGAAAATTAATATTAGTAAACCCTTATATCTTTTGTAACATTAAATTAAAATATTCATGAAATATAGAACATGAAATGGAATAATAAATAAAATTATTAGATAATTAATAATGATATAATAATTTAAATAGGTAGTTTATCCACCATATAAATGAAAATATGTGAATAATATAAAACATGTCTTGAAGAGGGAAATTTTTAGATGATGAACTCTTATAACTATAGTAATTCTTTAATTAAAAACATTACAGGAATGAAAATGGAATTATTCTCTAAATATTATTTATTGATGTATTTAATATGTAAAAATAAATTCATGGTGAACTAAATACACTATTTTAATAAAAAAGTGGTTCAAAATATTAAACATGTCTCGAGAAACTGAAATTGAGACAATGAAACACTTACAATGTCCATAACATGTGAATGAAGAATATTTAATGTGATAAATTATGTGAATGAAATTTTATTTCACATAAATCAGGAATAAATACAATAGAAAATAATCATATTTCATAATTCAAAAAATATTTTGATAACATAGTTAGTGAATAAATGATATAACCCAATGAAAGAAAATTGAGTTAAGAATTAACTTACTTAAGACTTCTTCTTGGATTTATATTGTCTGGCCTCATTTGTAAAAAATTTATATTTATTATAAATATATATCATAACCATATTTATATTTATATTTCCATATACCATTTACTAATAATTTTAAATATCCAATTTAGTAAAAATTCAATGATAAAATCAACATGTTTTTGTTAAATATTCAGTTTTCCATGTACGATCTGATTTGATGGTTCTACTCCTTGAATGTTTCACTTTTTATAAACATATATATAATTTTAATGAAGTATTAGAGTTGTTTTTTGATATATTTATATAGTCGTATGGTCATTTCAAGGATCTCGTGGTGATAATTTTCATAAAATTCCTAAAAATAATGTTTTTTAATAAATTTGATTGCATAAAAACAATTGATTTAATTAGTGAATATAAATATATATATATATATAACCATTAAATAATCATTATAAAATATTATTTTCGTTAATATTACATACACAACTATAAAATTAGGCTAATTCCACACTTTCCATTTCCATAGTTTGGAAAACTGTTGTTATACGTAGACAATACCCACGGTTTCAAAAAATTATGTCTATATATGAACATATAGACACAGTTATATAAACTTTTCATGATAGGTTTCATGATAAAACCTAAAAAATGTGGTAAATTTGTGGGAAAGTGATATTCCCAATGATTTGTAAATTATGGTTGTAGGCCCACATATACACACGATTATATTAAACTATGGTGATCGGCTCCATAAGAAAACCCGAAAAAATATAGGAAATTGGTAGGAATGGTCTATTGCAATGGTTTTCTAAACCATGGTAATATCCACCTACATCGAAGGATTAAACCATGGAAATAGGTTTTTCTATTTTTAAAATGATTATTAATTATAACTATATATAATTATTTATATATTAATATGTATATATAAGTATAAATTTATATTTATATATATATAGTGGTGATCAGTGTAGTGGTAAAGTCTTCAGATGAATATAGGAGAGGTCAGAGGATCGAATCTATCTAGAAGAATTCATTTTTTATGTAAATTTTCTAGGTTTCAAACAGTTTCAATATCCTTCTAATGCCACAATTCTAATCTTTGGAAATATACACCTAAGGCCATGATTCTAAATAGTGGCCATAGAAACCTATTAACATGGTTTAAACCATGGTTGTATCCATAGATTTCCACAATTTGAACCCTAGAAATAGGCACATTTTTCATAGTTTAAATTTTTATAATAGGTCAGACCATATTGCAAAATCAATAGCGGCCACAGTGTGGAAAACCATAGCCAAGGGGTAAGGCCATTTTCTAACCTATTATCATGATTTTCAACCATGTAAATTGTCTCATTTTGTAGTATGATTTTATTAAAATTATATATCATTCCATAATCATTCATGGAACCAAAATTATAATAATGTTCATGTAGGTGGTAAAATCGACCCAAACAAGAGCATGATATAACAAATGAATGAGTGATAGCATGAAATTTCATAATGATAATATCAATATTACATATGAGTAATTTTTTCAAAGACATGTTATAAAAATTTCTAATCATAATTATGAATATATTGATTAAGAAAATATAGAATAAAATTCAAGAGGAGGATATTTATTATGTTAATAGCTTGAAACAACTCTGGAAGGACCTCTTGGAAATAATAGATTTAGGAATAATTAATGGGAACATAAGCATAATAATGTGGGGTAGTATTTTAAATTAAGGATAAATTATAAAATCTATTTTATTTTTTTAATTTCTATTCCATACCTCAAGGGGCGGAGGGTGACAACATTTTTATGTAAGAAGTGTGGAAAATTTGAAAATAAATTTTTTATTAAAATAAAAGGGGATTAATTGTCATGGTATGTAGATTCAAATAAAAAATAATGACAGGATAGGGTAGGTAAACAATCTACTCATGAAATAAATTGGAGTTATTTTTTTATGATATAGTTGTCCTTATTACAATATTTATAACCTTGTTGGTAAATTAAACCTCTACTGTGGTGTGTAAATTTTTGTATGGAAACATATTTTTTATGAATAAAAATTAGACCATATTACCTAATTCGTAACTTATAAATCAAAATTTGAAAAATAATTTAAAATATATATTTAATAGTTGTGTTAAAAAATAATATTTATAAAATTATGATTAACATAACATAAATAATTTAAGAAAACCCTTATAAGAAAAAAATAAATTTACATCAAAATATTGTATATTATCAATTCCCATGAAATTTATTGGTTTATGGTGAAAAATAAGAGAGTTATGGCTTAAATATAATGAAAAAACTAAGTGGATATTTATGAATATTTAATTAAAGTAAAAAGAACGATATAGATTATTATTAATATAAAATATAACATATGTTCCAAAATGTCAAGTATAGGTTTTTGAATTCCACATAACATTTTTAAAAACTTTATTTTGATCCATAATTTCTTTTTTTGTAAATAAATAAGTTTTATATATTTTTAACACATTCTTATATCATAATTATTAAATAAAACTTATGGTATTTGTAGAAAATGTACTTTTCTCTACTCAATCACAAAACATCCTTTTTTGAAAAAAAACCCAAATATTCTTCATAAACTAATTTTTTTAGTATGAATCCAAAAAAAATTTATTTTAACATATTAAATATCTATATTTATAAATGTATGTTTTAAATATAAAAATATTTAATACCTATAATTTTTTTATAATATTTTTTCTAGAAAAATATAATTAAATTAACATTATTTATTTGTATTAATTATTTATTAAATGATATTAATTATTCGATGGTATAATTTAATCAATAATTTATATTGATTCCAATCTTCAAAAGAATTAATTCAAAAAATTGTTTATTTTAAAAAAATACAGTTAAATCTAAGAATATTAATTAAAACATGTAAAATTTATTATATCTGCAATTACATGTTTATATCATCCTAATTTATAAAATAAATTTTGGCCTAGGAATAAGATATTCATTGGGGAAGTGAGGGGTGGTGGTTAATCTAGCATGGTTCACTTAGTGATATCCATGTGTTCCAAATTCACTCATATGTGTTTTAACTCAAACTATACCACTTGAAGTAATTCATTTTCATTGTCAAGTGAAAACCCTTATGATTCCACCCCTATTAAAAGCTTGAAAAATGATTATTTTAAGGAATAATAGTACTAAATGATGTTATTATTATGGATTTCATAACGTGGTCACTTATATTTATACCCACTAATTCTATGGCTATATTATAATGGTCTAATTAAATTATTATAAAATGTGTCATTGATATTTTTAGTTTGGTGTTTCATGTGAAACAAACATTTGAAATATATTTTTTAAAATTAATTAAAAACTAAAAACATATGGTGTTACATTATACCCCCATAAATAAATTTTGTCCTCCCATTTTTAATTTCTCTCACATTGAAAACATATGAGGGTCTTCTTAATATAGTTATAGCACATGATATAAAATTAAATCATATGTTAAACTCAAAATATATTATTGGGGTCATAATGGTGGATATGTTTTGATGCTACTAAAAAATTTAAAGATGTGTCTGGTCGTATGAAAGTTTCCTAAGGATTTTTCTTATGTTGTTCCACTTTAATACACTTAACTTTTTAATTACATAAATAACCCATATTTGATTATATTTATAATAGTGGTTATCTGAGGAAGAATTTTCATCAGATAGATAAAGTATATCAGATAGAGAATGACCATTAGACCGAGATGGTGGGGAGGTTTTATGAACCATGTCTATCAAATATATAATGATTCATTAAAAATGATTATATTTAATCAAATATGATGATTATGTTCTATTCCTATGTTCCTAAAATCGTGATATTTTAAATATCTCATGATTTTCTCCAGACTTGGAATAAATATAAGTTTTATTAAGTGAAAGAAGGGGGATAAAAGTTTTTATATGAAAAAACATCCAACTATGATGTTTCTCAACCATGGTTAGGAATTTTATTAGTCATATGAAAATATTTTTAGTTCATGATAAATCTGTCAAATGAATTCCAATTAAAGGATAAAAAGTTTTCGAAATAAAAAATGGGAGTTTTGATATATTTTCATTTCATCAAGTCAAACTCAAATGAATCCCCATCAGAAAATATCACATCGTACATAAAAATTCATTTATTAATGATTTTTATGTAATTCCATTAAAATAATGAATCTTGGGGAACGAAGATATAGTTCATGAAAGACTTCTGTAAAGTTCTTAGGAAGGTTTAATATGAACAATGAAATATAGATTCTCATCGAACAAAAAATATATAATGTTTTATAATACAAGTATGTGGTTTTATGTTTGTAGAGTTATGATGTTTTCATCTATTAAAATATCTTTATGATGTTTTTTAAGTAGGTAGATATTTATTTTATTGATATGATCATTCGATGTTATTATAATCATGATGTAATTTTTTCAAAACTCTCTATGTTTTAAAAATGATTTTTGAATAGTATTATTGTCTAAAATTCAGTAATTTTAAAAATAATCTTGAGGAATTGATAAGATTCTGGGGAAAATTGACTGAGTATGAAAATAAATTATTATTCTTGTATTTTTTATTTTTATCTCAAATATATTAAGCGGTGTCTAATCAATTGATACAATGTTTCTAGTTTTTTTCTCATTTGTGTAAAAGATGAAGTGTTATAAAATTAGTTTTTTACAGAGATATTGGATGAGCTTATAAAAGATAGAGTTTCAATAGGGATGTTTTTAACCATGGAATATCTTAGTTTCAAGAGAATAAGATGATTTTTATCACATAGATAAGTTTTGATTAGGTGGAATTGGTAAAATAATGCATGTCACTATAAAATCATTATACATGTGTAATAAGATAAAAAATGTGAGAGTAATATCATTTAGATTATTATAATGAATAAGAAATACTTTTCTATATATAAAAATCATAAAAATAAATAAAATTAAAAGTGAATGGATGGAGGAAGTTCATACATACTAATGGTTAAGAAAGTGATGAATACTTTTATAAAATAAGAGTAAATTTTCAAATTGTACAAGAAACCTATTGAAAGGTTTTTGAGCCGATTTGTAAAGGTTTTTAATGTTTTTAAAAAAACTAATTTCATCATCTTATTTATACAAAAATAAAATCTACTAATGTTTATATAATAGTGTAATGTAATTATAAGGATATTCCATTCATGTTGTAAGTTAAAAAATAGTTTCCATTTTTATTTAGTGGTATCATATTCTTTCCAAACAACGTGTAGGCTCCCTTTTATTATAATGAGCCTTGTAAATACTTTTGTTCCTGTAGTTGTTCTAATAAGTTTATTTTTTAGAAATTTATAAAAATATAACAAGAGTTGAAGGTTGTTTTATAAAATAATGAAACAATTAAATTAATAATGCACCATGATTCGCCCGCTCACCCTATCAATGATCACATAGATCATATAGGGGCCTTTTAATTGGTATCAAAGGTAAGGTTCATTTCATTGACACTTCTATAAAGTTATAAGAAAGTATATGCTCTATATATGTTTATAATTTTGTGAACAATAAGGGGATATTAGTTTTTATTGGAAAAAGACTATCATGTGGTGAAAGATAGAATTTTATTTTCTCTTTTGTTTTTTTATGGAGATCTTGACGATTAAACTAATGGTTTAACATATCATGTACAGCTTGTTACTCATATAGTTTTTGATAAGAAAAAGGTGGATAATTATGGGAAAATATAAAATTATATACTTTCCTCACTCTCTGAATGTGAGTTTTGTAGAGTAAAATGAGTTGTAACTACCAATGTTATTTGAAAAAAAAATCCAAGAACATATATCAAGTAATTAAAAAAGAAAAGAAGGAAATGTTACAAATATTGAAGTTGAATTTTGATGATCAAATGATCAATGATTATGAATTAGTTATGGCTTCTTTACAAGGATGAATTACATTGTTAGAACCATAAGTTTTCTCGGTGAGTAGTTATAAGATTCATCTGTAGTTAAATTGATATTAAAAATTTATAATGGAAATTATGATGAAAAGGTTTCATCCTTAGAAGATATAGATCATGAAACTCTCTCTATATATGACCTATATATAACTCTCATCACTTAAAAAATGAGAATATAAAAACTTTTTATGGAGAAGAACATTTAAATTATTAATTTTAATTAAAATAAACAAAAAATTAAAATATAAGAATGTTTTTAGTAAAGAAAATGTCTTGTAGTCTGACACCAAATATGAGTTTAGTAAAAATATTGACATATTTATGTATTTTTTTTGAAAAAAAGAGAAATGGGGCACAAAAAAGAAAAAATGGATGTTAGTACTGAAATCTTTTGGATTTTGAGAAATTAGAAATTTTGCTACAAATTTTCCATTATGAATATAATATGAATAATGTGATGAAGATAACAAAAATTTATGAAATTTATTTAGGAAGAAGAATGATAAATCCTAGACCTATCCTAGAGTATTGGATAAAAAAATTCCCTATATCCAAAAGGATAAGCCTTTTTTATAAAGTTATAATAGCTAATAATAGTAAATAAGTAGTGGAAAACTTCAATAATGATTTTAATAGAGATATTTTTTAAAAAATGTGAATGATGAAAATTTCACTAGTTATAAAAGTATCGGTTTAGAAGTAGAAGATACTTAGAAGGAATTTGTGCCAAAAATTGTTTTAAAAGAATTCTGTAGAAATATTATACTAAATTAAATAGAGAACATAATGTTGAAGGAATATAATCATTAACAAAAAATCACAAATCTATTCTTGAATAAAAATCCACATGTCTTAAATTGATGTATTTTCTGAATAATGAACATGATGATGTGAAAATTTTCAATATTTTTCATGAAGAATATTTGAAGTAAAGGAGGGATATTTGTGACTTACACAAATAAGTTGATAAATTCAAACATGGAATTTTAAATTTCCAAAAATCAGTTAAATAATTTGCTATTATTTTTGAAGTTTTGAAACTAGATAAGTCTCAATAAAAGTATTCCTTGAAGGTTGATAATATGAATGATGATGCTAGAAGAATAAGAAATTTGAGAGAACCTTTTATATACCCAAAACCAAAATATCTGAAAAATTTAATGTTTCTTAAATTACATTGTCTGAAACGAGATAATCTTCAACTTTTGATTTTATTGGGGCTGAGAATTATTCTAAGATAGAGAAGAAAATATTATATGATAAAAAATCATTGGGGTGAAATAATGTTCTATATTTTAAAGTATGAAAGTTTATATAGAGAAGGTACAGAACTCTAGAAAATATAGAATATATAAAGAAAAATACTCCATCTATGGTTATTATTGTTACTCAAGTGTATTTTTCCATAAAATGAATATATGTTGGTTTAATAATATATATTATACTAATTCCAAGGAAAAATATAATACATGTTTAAGGGGGAGTAAACCCACAAAAATAAGGTATCCTATAATGTTGGTGTGAATATTAAAAATATATGCAAATAATTTGGATGTATTTTTGAAATATTTGAATAGGATAGACATCTAGGAAATGATGTATTATCATGCTTCAATCACAAAAAATTATTTATAACAAATATCGAAGCCCAAATGTGGAGTAACAAAAAAGGAGTTGAAAAATATTTTGTTGTTGAAACTGCTATCAGAGATATAAATGGAGAATAATACAAGATTTTTTAAAGAGTGTTATCTTCAAAAATATTATGATATATGAAGCTATTAAAAAATGTGAAAATTTTAATAAAGGTACATTGACTTTTGAAAATTATGACTCCCTAAGAATAAAAGGTGTTTGATATACCATCATTAGGGAATAAATGTTGAAATCCAAATGATTCGTGTTTTTTGATGCCCTATAACACAATGTTTTTTTGTGTTTCAAAAAAATTTGATGATGTTATAAAAAAATCATTAATAATGTATTTTTTTAATATAGATTAATATATGAAAGTTATTAAGAATGTTAAACAAATTGAGAAAACTTTTTTTATGTTTTTAGTACAAAAATTTCTTGTTATCTGAGTGTGATGGATGAAGATCAACTGTAGAATAAGAGGATTGGATATATGTGTCAAAGAAATATGAGTAAAATTAAAAATATAGAGAGTAAATTTGAGATTTATTACATGACAAGAATAATAGAATAATATTTTTCCTTTTTTTAGAAAGGGGAGATTATGAACTCTGTATATAGAATGTTAATATTTATTCATGTATTCCCTTTGAGTTGATACGTTTTGAAATTTTTGGGTCGATGAGTAAATAAATAAAAATTCATAGATAAGAACATAATTTCTATCGTTGATTACTTTAATCAGTATAAAATAATCATCTCTTCGAAATATAAATCATAGGATCTAAAAATGTTTAATAATATTTGGAGATGTGTATATAAATTATGTGGATATTTAGAAAAGAATTTTGAGCTAATATTGGTAGTGAATATAAAAACAAGGAGTTAAATGAGTATCTTGAAAAACATGGAATTAGTTATGGGATTATTAGACCATGAGAACTACAATAAAATAATCATTCTAAAATAAAAAAAATATTTGGTGGAAATTGTGTGAATTATATTGATTAAACATGATACATGTATTTATTTTCTAGAAAGTATATAAGTACATAGGTTTATATTTAAAATTAATGTTTCTATATATTTAACTCTCATATGACTGCTTACAAAATGTTTTAAAATAAATCCCCATGTTTGAAGTACCTAATTGTGTAAGAGAGTCCTTACTTTATAAAATTCAATGGTAGAAATCATAGGAAGTTTTATTAGATATTTTTTCATAGATTATTTCTCGGATTATATATAAATGTTATAGGATATATATGTTTTAATAAATAAATAAAATAGATATTTGATTAATCATATGTAAAATTTCTAGAAAAAATGCTAATAAAGTGTAACAAATAGGTGTAAAAACATTATATGGTGAAGATAAGATGGATAAATTTGAACAATGTAAAAAATTTATAAATAATATCAATAATGTTGAAGCTTCTCATTATGTGGATTCTTACTCATCTTTCTAAAGTGATGATGAACAACTTTTCCCATAACATTTGAGGCTAATGAAGTATGTGGAAGTTCAAAACATCATCAGTGATCAATAATAGTAGGTTAAAACTATAAGAGCATCAAAAATAGTTTTACATACTTATTTATATTCACATATTAATCCAAAATATCTCGAGGAAGATATATCACATCAATAGTGTATTTATTCCCACAACAAAGAGTTGGATCATATTGAAAATAATGATACTTGGGAACATGTACCCAAAAAAATAACAAAAATGTTATTGGTAGAATTGGATGTTATAAGAAAATTTAAGTGAAAAGGGTGAAGTTATAAGGAATATGGAATAACTAGTTTGTAAAGGTTATTTTTAAATTTATGGATTTTTTTCTGAGAGATTTATACTAGTATCAATATTAGAAACTATCCAAAAAAATCTATCACCACACAAAAAAGTCATAAACCTTTCTTAATAGAGATCTCAATGGAAAATTTTATATTGAAAAATAGTGTGTCTTTGTGATTTATAAAGATGAATGTTACGTGTGAATTTTGAAGAAGGATATTCTTGGGAATATGAATGTTTAAGATCCCAAATTGGATAATTTCATGAGGAAGCTAAACTTCAAGGAAGAGTTAATAGTAACCATTGTAATGAAGTAAATAAAGAGGATTACCTCTTGGTGATATGTTATATTGAATATATCATATTTATAGTGAATGATGAAGAAACATTTGAAAATTAATTTTATGAGGTAAATAAGATATTTGAATTTTCCATGTTAGTAGAAATGAAAAACTTTCCTTGATTACAAATATCACTAAAGATGAAATGTACATTCTAATCTCAAATAATGTATGATAAGGAACTTTTAGTAATGTTTTTTATGGAAGTATAAAATCTAGTTTCAACACTAATTTCAGTGGGAGAAAAGTTATTAATATATAGGGAACTAATTATTTAGATCCTAAAGTGTTTTGAAAATGTTTTGGATGTATATTATATCTGATGGACTCAAGGTAAGATATAGTGTATGTTGTTAAACATTTTTCTAGATACCAAAGTGAACCATAATAATACCATATCATAGTTATAAAAAATTCTCAGATATATCAAAGAAAAAAAATTAGGTTCAAATATAACAGTGCATGAATAATTGGTTTATTTGCTTATATATAAGTTTATTCTACTGGAAGTTTTGATGATAGAAGATCAACGTATGGTGGAGTTTTCTTTTTAGGAGAAATTTTTTTGTGTTGGAATATAAATAAACAAAATTTACTATGTATTAATATGGATGAATCATATTTTCTAGTTTTTACTAAGGATATAACACAATTTATGTGGATGAAGACTCAATTGGATGATTTTTTTAGTCAATGTGAAGTCCCCTCTACTCTTGGATTATGATAATCAATGTTCTATAAATCTTACTAAAAATATATTTCAATATTATCATTCGATGAAAAATGATATGAAATATCACTTCGTCGAAGACCATGTATTAAATAATGAACCAAAGAATTAATTTTTCCCGGGTAATGATAGATCACATAATCTATCATATTAAAGTCCGAAAACTCTATATAGCAGTGATTAGGGTATCAAATCTATAGGGATGGAAAATGTGGTTGTAGATACTAGAAAATAACTAAAAAATAGAACAATAATTTATCAATTAACTATAATGAGGGAGATTATGTATTAATAAGTAACTGGGTAGTGATTTAAAAAAATCAATAATTGAAGACAAGGTGGCAGTGTCTACTAAACATAGAGTAATTTGTACGTGAGTGAAGTTTCGAATTTTCAGTTAATTTATTTCTTGTTTTTGATATTTCTTTAATAATCATTCGAAAACATGTTGTTAAAATCTCTGTTGAGAATATCAACATTCAATCGGATGATACTTTGATTCATCAAAATAAACATCATTCAATTGAAAATAAGAAGAAGATGATTACAAAGTAAAAATGATCACACGAATAAGGATAAAAAAGATAAACCAAATCATTCTATCACCATAGCACAAAGATCATTAACCAAAAATAATAGTGAATTTCATCAACGAAACACTAAAAGTCATGATATAATGAAATATTAATAATATATAAAGTCTTCATTTTATTTCTTTCATCAATAAATAGTACTTCTCATTTTCTAGATCTTATTTGTTTTCTCTTGTGAATAATTTAATGACATCAAGTTGGTAGATTATGATCAATCTAATATCATGGATCCACCACTCCTATGTGTATAGTCTTCTTTTTAATCGAAAAATCTACATGAAACACAATTAAGTTCTCACCATCACATCTTGAAACCCACATTATCGGACTTCCACAAGGTACATATTCACTATACACCTTCAACCTAAACTGAATAAAATAACACTCCCACCAAAAATTAACGTCCTCATAGGTGGGATACATACCAAGGGAGTATTTATTCTCTGAAGCATTCTCATAATATAGAAGAATCATTTAGAATTTTCAATAATATATATTAATTGGATCAAGTTGGACTTCCTTTATTTGGATTTCTCAATTTAATAGTGCTTGGGAAAAATTAATAACATGATTCATTATTCATTTGTCTAACCTCCTCTTAATAATTAATGAATTTAAATGATTCACATGATTTTTTCAATCAAAATTCATAGATCTACCACACTCCATAGTAGAATTTCAACAGTCACACAGGCATCGTGAAGTTTTTTCATTCTCTTTGTGTCACAACTCATCCCAGAGAGGTCCATTCCAGTACTCCCCAAGCTCTCCTCCAATAGACCAGGGGATGGTGATGACAACTAAGAAGGAATATCACTATCATGGAAGGCCTTTCATATGTACATGTTTGTCTGCACACATAAGCAATACCACATATGTTAAATTGTAAAACACTAAGTAAACCATACATCTCACTATGCCAACAACATGGAGTAACAATAAAAAATATAAATAAAATGGGTATAATATACAATACTAAAAAAATTATAAATGTTGAAGGATACTAGTCATTAGAAACTCATTGGTGAAAACCCCAACACGAAGTGTAGGTGAAGGGTAGCTGCCTGAAGTCATAGAAGTAAACCTCATCTGTCTAATCTAACTAGGCATCACCTAGTCCACGACCACCTAGATTTCTAACAAAACATCATTCATCTTCATAAGACCAGACACTTGCGGGAAAAGATCATGTAGGGGTGAGAAAAACATTACTCAGTAGGATGCCCAGAAACCACAAAGGAAATACCAAAAGGAAAAGTACCTTTTAATTTTTTTTTCAGCTCATACCGGAATAAATAAATTACAATAAATGAAATATTTCCGTATATGGACCACAAATAACATAGTATCAATGAGACACTTAGTTCTGATGAGACACTTAGTCTCTATGAGACACTTAGTCATGGTGAGACACTTAGTCATGGTGAGTCATGTAGCATCTAGGTCAAGTAGTCTTTATGTTTAAGATGCTTCAAGTCACATAATCGTTGTGGAATATCTAGCCACATGATTCCACTCTTAGAATGCATGATCCATCAAAACATAATCCTCAAGGTAATAATCATAATTGAATTTCCACAAAAACCCACTTATAGTATCTCAAATGGACCTCCTCTTCGTGAGTGTCCCAATGCAGAAAACAACTCTCCAAATTGAAATACGATTTGGATGTTATGGGAATTTTAGTAAAAACTGGTTGGTTGGGTCCGAGAATGGTTCAACCCGATCGGACCAACCTGTCCCCCCCTAACCTGAGGATCGTTAACCCAGCCCACCTCGGTTAGGCCTAGACCGTTCTTCCATTCCATCTGGAGCCACCCAATGCTGGCCGGTTTTGTCCACCTGGACATGGAGGATGTCGCGTCCTGCCTCGCCAACGTAGTGGGCTGAAGGGACGGCCGCTCCTCCCACACATAGCACTTGGGACTATGTGCCAGCTAGACAATGTGGCACCCTTCTGCGTCACCGATCTGAACTTCCACAACACACCCTAATCGTACCTCCCGTCGCTGCTCATGGTCATGCCACCACTGGCTCTTACCACTATCCATCGTTAAGTCGATGACCTTCATATCCACCAGCCATGACACCCTACCACGAGATATCTCACCACCGCAGTACCGTTTGAATATGAGTCGATGCTGACGGCTACCATGTTGTCGGTTGTCCACGTAGTCTGGCCGCGTCACCAGGAAGGTGCCATTTCCACCACCGATCGCTCCTCCAGTGACCACATCTTGTGATGCACCTTCTCTCACACCTCAACAACATCATTTGGGCATTGGATTTTCAGTTTTGGTTTGTTTCTCAATGAATCATAGGTGAAATAACTGATTTCCCCCATGATAATGAAGAATGCAAACAATATGGTAAAGGGAGAAGCACAAGAACACCCTATGAATGATCCAAACCACTATTCATGTCAGCCATAGTTAGTTCTTATTAGAAAGACCACGAAGAATGAAAACAATAATCACAAGGATCTAATTCCCATTTAATCTCCACAAGATAGATCACATCCCAGATGGATGATTGACTCGCAGATCAACCTTTTAGTGGGTTGATCCACATTCATCTTTTGAAAAGAAATAACTGGGAAAGGGAAATCAAAAATAAATAAAACCCCTACCTCAAATATTGGTATGATTACTAACAAAGAGTGAGTCATGTGGTGTTTATTTTTTAATCAACCGACGCCTACTCTGAATCTGATCGTCGATCCACCGATGTTCGTAATTGCTCTTCAATGAGGGGTTTCGCCAAAGGCTTCCCTATTCAAAGTCTTCTATGGAATTTTCGATGTTGTTTTTAATCTAATCCTATATCCCTGTTAAACTATTAAATAGAAAAAATGTTTTTTAGCATTTCAGAAACATCATTCTTTTTCATTTATGAATGAAAATAGACTCACACATCTTTGCATCATAGTGTCACTGCATTGCAACGAGATGTTCAAAAAGTAATACAATATACTTCTTTAATTTTATTATGTATTTCTTTAACACATAAAAAATTAAGTTTTACCACTTACCCGCACGAGTCAAGGTTTGGCCCCACCTAATGTAAAGTCATTGTTCTGAATGTAATGGTTCCCTGAGATTTCTGATACGGCCACCCTTTTAGAAGTTATTAAAGTCCGACGTTAGAGGCCTGAGCATTTTTAATTAACCACTTCTCTATATTCAATGATTTAATCAAGGAACATTGGGTCTTGGAATCTTGTGCTATCACAATTCCTGGTATCGGTATTTTCACAATTAATTTATAAAAATTAATTCAGAGAAAAATCAGATTCATTACATTCTCCCCTCTATAGTGATTTACATCACCAACAACCTAAACAAGGGATACTCAATAAAAAGGTGAGGGTATTGGGAATGAATCTAAGACTTCCAATCTTATGAGACCTCCTAAACATTCTTCTGCTACTACTGAATGTGCACTAGAGGAATCATCCACCCATAAGGGATCTTCACCTGTTGATCCTTTATTCGCACTGGGAAATACACAAACGTCACCCTATTTTCAATGTAAAACTCTCCCTAGTCAATGAAATACGATGGATCATGTACTTACCTCCTCATATACAGCACACGAAATACATCATGAACCCAATACATATGTGGTGGTGGATCTAGATGGTACACCACCTCACCAACTCTGCTCAGAATCTGAAAAAGGCTGATGAATCTTGGGGATAACATTTCGACCTAGCCAAATATTCACAATCCATGTCGATGTGTGACCACAAGGAATACATGGTATTCCTCCTTGAACCCCAAAGGACTCCATCTCATATCCGTATATGATTTCAAACAAATCTTTTTAGTCCTCATCCTCTCCTAGATGATCGGAACCTTCTTGGTGTTAGCCAATACTAACTCTGAACCCAGGAGTGTTGACTCCCCTGGTTATGTCCATCTTAGAGGTGACCTTCATGGTAACTCAAAAAAGTCCTCTAATAGTGCCATACCAATGGTGGAGTGGTATCTATTATTTTATTCAATTTCCAACAGAGGTAGATGTTCCTCCCAAATGTGACCAAATACCAAGATGCAATCATGTAGCATGTCTTTTAGAACCTAAATGGTCCTCTTTGTCTGGTCATCTATCTAGGGATGAAACACTGTGATCAATCACAACTGAGTCTTGAATTCCTCATAAAATCCCCTCCAAATACAAGATGTGAAGTGATCATTGCAATCTAAAACGATCATCGAAGGAAGCCCATGAATTCGCAGTATCTCTTGAATATAGAGGCATCCCAAGACCACTACTGAACCCGTCTCTTGGATGGGTAGGAAGTAGGCTGATATTGTGAGTCGGTCCCAAATAACCCATATGGAATCATGTCCCCTAGACATATATGGTAAACCTATCAATAATTCCATCAATATTCTATCCCACTTCCACTCTGGTACCTCAAGTGGTTGATCAAAGTGGAACTTAATGCTCTTCATTCACTTTCTAACAAGAGAGGCACTGAGAAAAGAACTCTTCCATGAAATTCTTCATCCCATTCCCCCAAAACTAACGTTGTAGGTATTGGCATATCGTTACAACAAATGGATGTACTGCAAAAGAGGATATGTGAAACTCTCTCAAAACATCCTCTTGCAATGCCACTAGTACAATGGTTCCCACCCGCAAAAAAGGACAACATGCTCCTCACCTATCGAATATCCATCAGGATCTTTCAATATAGATAACTGAGCATGTCGGGTCTCACAGTTAACATCCCCAAGTTGTGCCTCCCTAACTTCCTATATGAGTGGAGGATTGAAAACCATCGATTAGAGGTATGTTGTTCCATCACCATTCATAAGGGAAATCTGTATCACATCTAAATGCTCTAACACCTCACTCGGAAACTAAATGTCGGATCTTCTGTTGACCATGTCCAACACCATGTTCCCCTTCCCATGAGTATAGAAAATATTGAATTCATAATCACGGAGGAACTCTATCCAAAACCTATTCCTGAAGTTCAGTTTCTTCTATGAGAAGATATACTTGAGACTTTTGTGGTCTGAGTAGACAGTAAACCACAGACCCATCAAGTAGTGTTTCCACACATTCAATTATAATACCACTTCTACTAGACCAATATAATGGTTTATGTAGTTCTTATCATGCAACATCAGCTATTGAAAACAAAAGGAAATCACCTCTTGACCCTACATCTGGACATATCATAGTCTGATCCCTAATGCATCACAGAACACTACATACCCAACACCCTCATCTGGAAGCCTCACCTTGGGGGGAACAAGTCATCCTCCATCTTTACTCAGGGAAACTCTGTTTTCACTTCTCCATCCATATGAAGAGTTGTCTCTTTCTAGTCAATGCAGATAAGGGTGATTCTACCTAGGAAAAGTCCTGAAAAAACATCAGATAGTATCCATCAAATCCCAAGACACTTCATACCTCGGTCACACTCCTGAATGTCTCCCAAGAAAGCAACACATCTATCATCACCGAATCTACCACAACTCCAGCCTTTGAAATGACATGTCCCAGAAAGTGAACCTCCTAAATCTAGAAGTAACCCTTCAAGAGATTTAAAAAAATATGGATCTCTTAGAGTGTATCCATGACCATTCTTATGTGTGTCACATGCTCCGCCTCGAATTCAGAGTATACTAATATTTCATTAATGAAGACCACGACGAACTGATCAAGGTAAGGTTGGAAGATCTTATTCATGAGTCCCATGAATACTTCTGGAGCCTTGTTCATGCCAAATGGCATCACCAAGTACTCATAGTGTCCTTACCAACATCTAAATGTTGTCTTCTGTACGTCCTCAATATCCTTAAGCTCCTATATCCCTTCTGGGAAAAAAATACTGCGGCTACCCATTGGGAAAATCATGGACTCACAAAGCCCTTCATTTGTAGGTCCTTTAGTTATATCCTCAACTCAAAAAGCTCCAATGGAGCCATTAGATATTCTAATGGGGATATTGGTGTCTTCTTGAGGAACATGTCAATGAATATTTCATCCTCCCTGTGAGGAGGTAATCCTAGAACATCCTTAAGGAAGATTTCCTCGTACTCATCCATCATTGTAAGAAATTTATGAGTCCTCTCGTCTACCGCATAAAGGGTAACATTATCCTATTTATGATTAATTGGATACACCCTCCTCTGAGAAATTTCATCATGTGATGCATGTTTTTTTTCTTCGGAAAATGAAAACCTGGTCCCACCTCCATGGACACACCGTACTCTATGCCTAAAATAGTCAATCAGAGCATGGACTATAGATTACAATTCCATACCCAAAATGTTTTGTAAGACCTCAATGCCACTACTAGGTTGTCCCGGCCGAATCTTTCACCTCCAAGAGTAAGCTCACACCATCTTCACTAGTGTTCTCACATGGAATACCCTCTCATAGAAGTATCTAAACAAAAGGATTGAGCCAAGGACTCCACCGAAATATCTGATCTCCAAAAAAGGTTCATTGAAAGAAAAAGTGAATGTAACCTTTTTCTATAAAAACTCATCTAGGGTGGAGAAGACACAGATCATATTACTAATCATATCTAGAGCATTGAGATCACAATCACTTATCACATGAAACTGGGCCCGCCCCTATCCACCATCTCTTGAAGCCCATGATGGACCACCTACGGTGGTGGTGGTAGTACTTCAAATATTCGTCCACCACCTGATACACTTCCTGCTCCCCTTCCACATTTATCACCCTGCAGACCAAACTGATCAAATTTTAACCTCAACCTCAGCGGTCTATCGACAGTCTTTTGATCATCTATGTGGCATGTTGGGCAATAGCGAGCCATGTTTCCCTGATCGTAGCATGTTTAGCGCAGATTTTCCTGTAGTTGGACTCCCTCTTCCCTATATGCATTATACTATCGACCCAGTATCCTGGAATCATCCTCTAGATTTCTTGACATTCTTGGGTCCCTTCATCTACAATCTTCTACCCACTTTTAAATATTTGGTTATCTGCTGTCTACTAGAAGCTCCCACCGCTAGTTCCTACTCCTCTAGAAAGCTCTCCATGAGAAAAGATATCTTTGTTACCACGTGCTGACTAGACAATGCGGCACACTGTCGCGTCGTTGATCCACATTAATGTGGCCTATCCTGGACGCCTCTCCCATTTTCCTCTACGGCCACACCATAATAGGTTCCTTCCACCACCAACCATCGAGCGGGTGGCCTCCATTTCCACAACTCACATCCCCCTACCACGGGTTGCCTTGCTGCCACAGTCCCGCTGGACCATGGGTTGCCACCACCATATGCTACCTTGTGAGAAGCTATTATTCTAGCTCGGCCACATCAATGGTCTGGTACCGCTTCCTCCATTGGACACTCCACTGGCTACCTCTTCTCGCACCACGCTTTCCATCACCCCTCTACGACATCATTTGGGCATCAGATTCTTAGTTTCTAGTTATTGTTCCATGAATCGAATGTGAAAATCTCTCTCTCTCTCTCTCTATCTCTCTCAAGATCATTAAGTATGTGATGGGAGTGGGAAAAGGAGAAGAAAAAGAACACCTAATGAATGATCCATGCCTTTGTTCGTGTCAGAAATAGTTTGTTCTTATTAGAAGGACACCAATGAACAAAAATAATAATCATAAGGATCTAATTCCCTTTTAATCCCTACAAGATTACTCCCATCCCGCATGAATAATCTCCCCTCATATCAACCTATTAGTGAGTTGATCCACATTATTCTTTTTGAAAGAAGGATAGAGGAAAGAGAAATCACATAGAAATAAAACCCCTACCTCATGGATCGGATTTAACGTTGATGAGGATTCTGTCCTGCATTCATCATTTTTCAATCTGCAGATGCCTTCTCTAAATGTGATCATCGATATTCTCATGTTCTCCATCTCTCTCCAATATGGGGTTTCACCAACAAATTCTCTCACCAGATTCTTTCCATTGAATTTTCTCATAGGTTATGAATCTAACCTCATATCCCTATTAATCCATTAAAGGGATAAATTTCATTTCACTATTTCAACATCTCCACGCTCTTAAATTTAAGAAAGAAAATGGTTTCACTCTTCATTGTGCTGTAGCATCGATGTGTTGTTATGAGATGTTAAAAAATAAATAAAATAAACTTCTTTAAGTTAATTTTATTTTTCATTAAAATTTCCAAAAATTAACTTTTCCACTGACTCGCGCTGATTGAGTTTATGCCCTACCTAAAGTAAATTTGTTGTTCTGAATGTAGAGGATCCCTCAAATTTTCTATCCAGACAATCTTTCAGATGTTATTAATGTTATAAGTTATCCACCCTATCATTTTTAATGATAAATTTTACTTTATTAAAAAAAATTATTTTGGGAACATCGGGCATTAGAATCTTATTCTGTCTTAATTCCTAAATTCATAATTTTATCAATTAATTTACAAAAAGTAATTTGGAGAAACATTTGGGTCATTACCACATAAATCTCCATCATCATGAATATTTTATGGGTAAATGTGACTTTTCCAAGAATTATTTTCCCCTTTATTTCTTGATGAGTGACACACCCAAAAAAATAACTTTGAAAAAACATATGTGTTAAGAACACACTATGATATTTCTTTAAGCACATTACGCCCGTCTTTCAAAAATTTTGATGCAACATAATCTTAAAATAAACTCATGAAATAATTTATTGGCCTCTTTGTCATGCATGACTCATTTTTTTCTTGGTACATTGGGTTTATTATGATCTATATAGAATTTTATTCTTCGAATCAATTTTCTTCTGACACACTGGTTAGGTTCTAGATTCACTAATCATAATCAATTGACATCAGTGTGATCATGGATTTAATATTCATTATGTGAACCCCAATAATTGAGATTCATTCAGTACAAACCGTGCAATCTTGTGTGAACCTCAGACTTCATTTGATCTTAGTACCCAATAATCATAAGCAGTTCTGATCTAAAATATCTGTAAAATTTCAAAAAATCTTCCCTCCTCTTAAAAAATCATCAATATCTAGCTTGGGAATACATTGATGAATTCATTAATCTTTTATTATATCTCAGATATTCGTTAGTTTCATAAAAATCATATCATTAGTTCATGCCGGAATTTGTTTTTTGTCTTTAGATGAGATAAATGGTGTGAGAGTTCTTGATCAAGAAATGATGTGGTTTAGTGCTTCTCAGATCTTTTATTGGTGTCCAATGGGACATGGTCTACGGAGATGTGGCCGAGGTGGAAAGTTATCTTGGAGGTTCATCGGACCCTTCTTGGTCCTCAACAGAGTAAGTGAGGTGGTTTACCGCTTGACCTTTCCACCATAGTTTCATTAGTTGCACGATGTCTTCCACATATCTTAGCTAAGGAGATTCGTGCATGACCCTTCACACATCATCGACTATAGGGAGCTGGACATCGATGAAATCCTAATATTCATGGAGGTTCCAGTGGAGATCGAGGATCGACAGGAGTGGGTCCTATGAGGATGGTCGATTCATGTGGTGTGCATTCGCTACCGACAGGGAAACCTCCTGAAAAGCACAAGGGAGCGGAAGGCTACGATGTGTGATCAGTACCACTTTTGTTTTTCCTAGTGTGTGTTGAAGCTTTATGGGTATGTAAATCCCTAAGGTGGGAGTAATGTAAAGACCCGGAAATGCCACAGAAATTTTTTTCTTAATTTCTTTAGAATTTAATGAGTACGCAATTTCTGACAGAATCTGATTCCGAGACCCGGTGTGCCTGAAATAATTTTCTGAAGTTTAGCTCTGGTACGTTCAGTAAACGAATGAGCGGGTTTTTCTAACTTTTAAACCGGTGCTCAGAATTAAATACCGAGGGCACCGATATACTCGTAACACTGGTTATTAATTAAGGGGACCTTTACCGCAGTTGGGATTGCATGGGTGGAGAAGTTAAAAATTATGGATTAAATCAGGAATGAATAATATTATCAAACAATTTTATTTTTATATCTATGGTGGTTTTATCCTATATGGGGGAGTTAGGGTGGGACCCAAATGCACCTAAATACCCATGTGAGGATAAATGTGATGCGGGGACCACACGATCCCCAACCCTTCACCTTCCCTTAAACTCTTCAAACCCCCTTTCTTAATTTTTGAAGTCCCCATAACTCTCAATAACCCCCACCCCATTAAAGCTCCCTTGTTTTATTTTGTCAACACTCCCATTTATTAGACCCCTTACCTCCTCCTCTACACCTCTTAAATTATTGCCAACATGCCCTAATTAATGAGATGAGTCACTTTATTTAATTAATTAAGTGGTTTGTTTTTGAATTTTAAATTATTTGTGATGGGAATAAAAATAATATCAAGAGATATTTTTTTAGTGTTGGAGCATTGGGTGTGTGGGGAAATATTAGTGATGTTATAGAGTTTTTGGGAGAGATTTGGTAGGGAAGATGATAGAACTTCCCTCTGACAAAGAACATGGCTTCTTCAATAAAGAACGCCTCTTCTGTGAAGATTGACGATGTGCTTTTTTTTCTTCCTCTGCATCATGGGAAGAAATTAAACCGTGGGGAACTCACCAACGACGACGGTTCTTTCTCAGCGTTGATGGAGTGGCAACGCTTTCCACATGATGAACGAACGCCCGACATGTTTGTCGAGGTAGGGGGATTTTTTTATATTTATATGTAGGATTTATCATTGTGGATTCCATTCCCCAATTGTATGTTTCATGATGAACGTGAATTAAATGAATTAATTCGCGGATAAAAAAAAATTGGGTTGAATCAATTTAATATTGTTTTACATGATAATATCTAAGTATGATGGATTTCATTTTGTCAATTCCACATGTTATAGATTATAAAATTTGATGGCCAAACCAAACATGACCATCGATCCACACACAAACCATGCCCTTCTCAATTTCATTCTCTACACGTTCATTGCATTTTATTCATCACAAAATAATTAATCGCATTAAACACTCAATGTAATGTTGAGCACGGCATATCCATGCGGATATCTCGACCCGAGGAATGCGAGTCTGTGGTCATCAAAATTTCGGAACATAGAACTGAGATGTGGAAGCCCGCGGAAGGGGCGACATGGTGGCCGGCAGAAGGCGGGTGTGGTGGAAACCCGGACGGCGGTGTCCATGCAGTGAAGGGGCAGTGCGTTTACTTTTTTGTCCGGGTTGACGTTATGGGGATTGATGTGTGGCGGCTGGAATTAGGGTGGAGCGTGAGTAATTTGTGGGATATAGAATAGGTTGGAGAGAGAATGGAAATAAGATGGAAAAATAATAAAACAAAATAAAAATAAATCAATCAAATGAGGAGTGGGGTGCACAAGGATTTTCATGTGGAAGTTTTGGGTGTGATAAGTTAATAAGTTAAATGAAATTAAAAATAATAATAATATAATAATGTTATAATTATTTTCATTGGGAAGACCGTATTTTAATGGTATATTCTTCGTGTGACCATGGTTTCATGAACCGTTATTGGCAGTGAGACCCTGTCTTTAAGACGGTCGATTTATGTCTAATGTTGGATACTAAATTCTTGTTCGTGGCTCGAGCCCACAAAACACCGAATAATAATATTATTATTATTATTACGGGATTTGTATCGGACATATCTCTCTCATACGGTGTCGGAATGACGAACCGTCTATGACGTTGTGACCCAGAAATTAAGATGGATGTTTGAAGACCAATTTTGGATATTTATGTCAGGGTCGAGGCGTGGGCCCCACGAGGCCCGGTTCTTGCATGTTGCCGTGAAATGCAACTTTTTCACCGGTTATCCGTTTTGGACCAATGGGTAGTCCATCTCCTGTGGTTTTTCGTATGGATTGCAATGGTGTGACTAGTTTGGTTAACCAGTGTCATTTGAAGTATGACCGGGTCGGATAGAACATGAATCCAACCGGGCCCTTGGTAATAAAATGCTTATAACTTAAGGACCGGACGTCTGATGGACGTTTCATCGACTATGTTGAATTCCTCTTGATGAGATGGTTATTTTGGCATACTTCACCAGAGGTTTGGATGCAGTTGGAGTATCATCGGGTTGGATTGTACCTGAAATCCAACCGGGCCCCTGGAATGAAAATTCTAATAACTCACAGACTGGGCCTCCGATTGATGCACCGTCTGTTGCGTTGAGACCCCTATGACGAGGCGGTCCTTTGAAATACTTCTACGTGAGACTTCGTGACACTTGGAAGTAATGACCAGTAGCTCGTGGAGCGGATCCTCTCGGAGATGAGCATACAGAGTGCAGAGAACTAGTCGTTGTAGACCTGACAACTGCTTGACCAATTCGACTCGGAGTGATTCGATTAGCCTAGTGGACGGAGCACCCTGTATTTGGCGGCAATCCCACGAAGGACGGAGCTCCTGGTAGTTCGCAGCTGACCCGCGGTACTCAACAGGAGAATTGCCTCTGTAGGCTATTAGGGGGAGCACCTGGTATTTTGCGGTAGACCCACAGCAGACAGAGTGCCCGGTATTTGGTAGGAGACCCACGGTACTCGACAGAAGGACAACCTCACCAGTCTAAGGTTAGTGAGTAGCACCTCAAAGTCATGACAGGGCCACTACACTCGATAGAGGAGGAGTTCTCCAATAGTTTTGGTTTCGATAATGAAAATCCTGGCTTGAGATGAGTCAATGACCTTTGTATTTACCTCATGAATGAGATGGGTCACATGATAACTTAGGTATATGTATGGGCATATACCTACGTAGTGGTTATCCGTTGAGTCAATAACCTTTGTGTTTCCTCATGATTGAGATGTGTCGCTTGATAACATAGGTATAAGTATGGGTTTATACCTATGTAAGGGTTATCTGTTGAGATCCATATTTGTGGTTATCCTTGTTGGATTTAATGAGACCATGAGGGTCTGGGGGTCCCTACTGAGTATCGTTATAATCACCCCTACACGGGCTATGCCCGCACCTCATTCTGTTGGATGCAGACGACGTACAGCACTGACAGAGATCGAGTGTACAAGGACTGGATGGTACCCGCAGGTGGACCTCACGACGATTCAGTACTCAGAGGTGGACTTCATGACGAGACGATACTTGGAGGAGGTTGGCGGGAGAGAGCGTTGAGGAGGATATTTGTGCCTACGCTTCACGTTGGATCCGAGGTGGATGACATAGGAGCAACTTCTATCTTCCAGTTGTTTGTCTTTTCTGTTGTTCTTTCGTTCAGTTGTAGTTGTACTTCTCAGTTGGGTATGTATTCTGGCCCATTTACTCTTCAGCACGTTATTTTGTACTTAGTGTATTACTTCATCTTGTACTCTGGTTGGATGTGATTACTTTTTATAAAGGAAATTCCTTCATAGTTATAGGTATTTACGCCTTTGGTGCTAGTCACCAGCCCCTGGCCTATTGATTGTGGGCTTGGGATAGTGATGACACGGCCCCCGGGGGACGGGTCATGAAAAATTGGTATCAGAGGTGTTGGTTCTACTGCAAAACATACAACTCTGATATTATTTTCTGTGAAGCAATAGTGTTAAGGGTACTGAGTGTGGTATTCGGTTCTGGTAGTCCAGTGTTGGTGTGGTGGTCGATGTATCCATACACTAGGACCCTGATTACTGATTTCGGACCCAGTGCACCAAAATACTGATTTCATGTGTGTTTCCATAAGTTTTCTTTAAGTCAGATCAAACCAGGTCAGCTGACCAGGTTCAAATCGTATGACCGTGTTGCATCTGTTCAGGATGTCTCCATGCAGACAGTCAGTTGGAGTTCTGAGAGAGTACTCGATGGTGGCCCACCGAGCGATTAGACTCCGTTGTAGGGCCCTCTTTCTATTTTGGCACATTCAGGTGGTGTACCAGCAGCACCCCCACCTATTAGGTAGAAGATTCCACCAGTCGTACTGACGGACGGTGTACACTGACATAGCGTGTTGGACGAGTTCCAGCAGCAGAGGCATCTATGGTTACAAGGTGAGACAGATTTCTAGGCAGCAGTGGACTGGCTAGAGGCGATTGCTAGATTTTTGCACCTATTTTAGACACTAGTAGAGTAAAGGGTGATCTTAGCTGCTGGTGTTTTCCTAATGAGTGACCATGTGGTTGGTCCGTATAGAAATCAGGGTTTGGTAAGTGGACCGATGCCTGAGATATTACCTTCGGGTAGTGTGCCAGCTATATCACTATCTGTTCGTCAACAGTTACAATAGGCCGTACCGGTTGATGACACATGTTGACATAGTTCCTTTCACCTGTTTCAGCGTCAGATACCCCTCAGGTTCCAAGGCGATCCCCACTCATAGGCGGCTGAGGACGGAATTGAGGAGGTGGCTGAGAGTTTTCTAGAGACTATACACCTTTGACAGGATGACATGTCTGTATTTGGGTAGTCATCGAGGCGTACCGATCATTCTTGGGACTTCATGACTACAATATGACCAGTTCATTAAAGCTCGGACCTCAGAGTGTGGTGTGTTTAAAGGACATCTGAGCCAGCACTTTCTCTCTACGCATTCCTACCTATGGTAGGGTGCTGGAGAGAACCTTTGTGGTTGAATGTTCTATGGATGAGTGGATACAGACAGTGAAGGTTTGCAGTGGGAAAACAGGAAACTGGCACCGGTCTCAGAGACTTGGGCATGTAAAAAGATTCATGAAGAAGAAGTGTTAAGGACAGATGAATCTGCAGAGCAGCAGACATGGAAGAAGAGATAGGAGAGCAGCATGTGGTGGTGAACATTTCGATATGTTATAACCACCCGCCTTTGTAGTCCCCTCCAGCATCAAGGAGGAGGAGGGAAGGGGAGGAGAGTATGTGAATTTAGTCAAGGAGTGTGACCCAAGGGCTCTAGGAATAATTCGAGGTACGGTCTGTTTCTATTAATAGCTGCCGTAACAATAGAAATTGATATGAATCATCCCTTCCTTCATCGAATATTGTCCCAGACCAGGAGTTTCCGGTTAAGCCGTTGGATTTACCCTCACATCTGGATATACCTTTGGGAGGAGACTCAATAATCATGCTTATGCCGATGGTATGATCGGACCCTTGAAGTGAGAGTTTTGGTTAGGACCTCTTGGTGGCAGTGTCGAGGCTTTACGACATTCATTTGGGTATGGATTGGGCAACTACAGTTCATACATAGATTTATTGTATTAGACAAAAATGTTTTGGTTTACCTACAATGTTGGGATGGGTTTTCCTTGGTTGGTGAAAAAGAATCCCCATGCATCACATGATAGAATCATGCAAAAGTGGGTGTAGTCGTTCACCCATGAGAAGACCATACTTATATTTGTACCAGACTTCTCCAGAGTTGTTGTACCGCTTTTAGCATTGAAGAAGGAGTGTAAAACCCTTTGTGTGGTCAGGGATATGCCAGTAGAGCATTTCAGGAGTTAAGGTATAGGTTGACCAGTGCGACCATTTTGAGGATACCAGAGAAGGTGAAAATCATCCAGGAGTGTATGAAGACTGCATAGAGTAGGTGGAAATCCTATGTTGATAGAAGATAGGACCACTGGAGTTCAAAAATGGCATCCACATTTTCTTATAGGTCTGACCTCGACGAGGTCAACGGAGATGTGTCCGAGGCGGCAAGTTATATCTGAGGTTCGCCGTACCCTTCTAGGTCCTCAGTAGGGCAGTCGAGGTGGTTTACCTCTTGACCTTCCTAACACTATTGCATTAGGTGCTTGATGTCTTCCACATATCTCAGTTAAGGAGATATGTTCAAGACCCTTCACACATCATCAACCATAGAGAGCTGGATATCGATGACGGGGCGACATTCACGGAGGTTCTAAAGGAGATCAAGGATCGACAGGAGTGAGTCTTATGAGGACGGTTGATCCCTCTAGTGCGCATTCGCTAGAGGCATGGAAACCTGTAGAAGAGCACAAGGGAGCGGAAGGCTCAGATGCGTGAACAGTACCTCTTTTGATTTTCCTATTGTGTGTTGATGCCTTATAGGGACATAAAGACCTGAGGTGGGAGTAATGTAAAGACCCGAAAAATTTAAGGGAATTTTTTTCTTAATTTCTTTGGAATTTTTCGAGTAAGCAGTTTCTGACTGCACCTGAATCTGAGGCCCGATGTGCCTAGAATAATTTTCCTTGAAATTTCTGGGTCTTTACAAAAATTCTCTATAATGATCACTTGGGTTCTTATAGGCATGGTAGATTGATCTCTACTAACCATGAATATGAAACATTTTCTGTGTTAGTATGGCATAGTAGGTACGTTTTCCCCATGTAAGGAAATATGAGTTCTTGAATTGTGGGTTGGCATGACCAATATACTGGGCATGACCTCCTTCATATGGTCACTTGGTGCAGTTAGTATAGTGAACATGCATGACTCATTCTATAAAATAATGAAAAAATTAGATTCAAATACAAATTACATAAAAATATTTAAAAATGAAACTACAATAAACTATGTTATTTACAAATAAATAAAAGAATTAATAAATTTAATTAATACTCAATTAAAAAAAGTTTCTAATTTATTGTTATGAAATATTAAATAATAAATAATTTAAAAAATTAATGACTGAAACAAAATTATAATTATAATTATTTTAAAAATATGAAAATTGAATAAAAATTAAAATAATTCCTTTGAATATTTCAAAAAAACAAATAGAACAAACAAATTTGGCTTATAAAATTAATAATAAAAAATCTAAAAAATATTCAAAAAACTAAAATTACCAATAAAAGAATTTACATAAAATGATTGATTTATTAATTTAATAACAAATTTAAAAATTAATTATTAATTCAACGAAACACATTATTTTGATAATAATAATACATTTAATTAGAAAACCATATGTGGATAAAATAATGAAATCAATGCTACATCAAATTTTCACACATATATTAAATTTCACTATATGAAAATTCAATGAATTATATTTATTTAGAACCACTATTAAAAATAAAAGATTTCCCATTTAAAGTTTAAAATTAGACCATAATCTAAGAAAATCCAATATTCTTTCCTTGAAAAAAAATAAATGATTACATTGTGAAAACCACTCTCTACAACATTTTAATTTAAAATTTGAGTCCCAGTAATTGTACTGAACCAAATTAGATAAATGTATAACTAAAATTTTATAAAGAGACGCCTGAATTCCTCACTCTCCCCTAGTCTCCAAAAATAAATTTTCAATTTCACTTCATTAATTCTACTACAAATGATTATAAAATAATTTATTTCATTCATTATTCATAGGGATTCAATATCCCTATATCCTTAATAAAATTATTTTTTACTATTAGTCTTTTTTTTTGAATTTATCCTTTCCATTTACGAGCAAATAATTGTGAAAAGGCACTTTTTGAAATTGTACAGAGGTCTAACACACAGACTCAATTCCTAAAGTCACGTATATTCACCTTGGGGTGCCAATTGGCCATTTTAATCTGTTTAAAAAGACTTCAATTGTAATATTTTTATTTGGATCCATAATTTGTTTTCTTAAAATGGGTATGTCATTGTTTCGTATTTCCTTGAAATGTGTATTCTAGTTTTAATCATCACAGCTTCTAGGTAGTTTCCATTGGATTTATTTATGGAACTGGAAACTTCCAATAGTTCCTTATCCAAAGGGGCACTGCTTTTCAAGGGTAGACGTTCATTATGTTTGAACTTCATGATACTTAAGAACGTGCATTGGTCGAGAGGATGGGAGGTCGGACTCATTACACCCTTTTGGGGGAAATTATTGTCTACTCCGTGACTCTCTTTATAATTTATGATATTTTCGTGAATCTTTATTAATTCACCAAATATATCATATGTATCCCTTGGAATTTTCCATTACATATTTAGCATGTGAAATGTTTTAAAATCATCTATATGTATTCGAGCTTCTCCAGCAGTGGTATCCTCTTATATACTACTTATAGATTATTTTAAACATATTTATGATGATACTGGTTTTTTAGACACTATGTGGTGCACCCTGGAATTTTTTGTCAACGAGGGAGACAAAGGTTTGATTTGATCATGGGATCGTGCCCATAAAATGGACTACCTATGTATCCTTCTGAAAGGAATCATAACCCTCGTAGTTCATTTCCATTTAATGAGACATGTTATACCTTTTAAGGTCGTGTGATAAGCACTTAGAAATAAAGTTTAATGTCATGTGGTATGGGAATCTAAGAATAAGGTGATTAGTCAAAACATATTGTGGGTCTTATGCTGAAGCAGGCCAAGGGACTTGGAAAGTATATGGGTTCCCAAGTAGGATCAGACCCTGTTGGGAACATGGCCCAAGGAGACCAGGGTTGATTTGAAAATTTTATGTTTGAACCTCAAGGATTTTTCCTACATATTCCATTTGGAGGGGAATCAAATCCCACGTAGTTCGATAAGTCTCATAAGAGAGTATTGTTCTTTGAGGGAAATCAGTTTTGGATTATTTCCAAAAAAGTATGCCTTGATGATCTTGGAATTTTATTTGGGGCTTATTCCTAAGGAGGATGCCTAGATTTGGGAAATTAGGTTTGGATTCCTGAAGAGGATATCTAGTGAGCTCGGGCCTTGAAAAGGCTTCATACGTATCCTATAATGAACAAGAATCATAGTTCTTATAGTTAATTATGTCTCATAGGCAATTATAGACCTTTGGGAGAAATTTGTATATGCTTACATCCTAAAAAGGATTCCATGGTGATTTGGGGATTTAGTTTGGGGCTTATTCCTAATGGTGATTTCCAAAATAGTGGAATTAGGGTTCGATTTATGAAGAGGACACCCTGTGAGCTCAGGACATGAGAAGGATTCCTACATATCCTCATTATGGTGGGAATTTGATTTCTCATAGTTCATTCCTTTATCAGTGTTTTTTCACATGTTGTAATCTTCACAAATCTCTAAACCCACGTGAGTCATGCTCGATGTGAGAAACAAGATGATGTGAAAGATTCACCAATGACACATTCACTTTTCCTCCTCTACTGGTGGACGAGTGTGTAAATATGGTGGTGAGAGTGGACGAGGCTTGAGTTGACCCAAGAAGAGGGTGAGGTGATGAGGCCTACTTTACCCAAGAAGAGGGTGAGGCAACGACCCTACCCTCTATTCATATTACTTTAGACAATGGTCCAATTAAAGGAAGAATGGAAGAATGTTAGAGGCTAGAACAGGATGGCTGCTTATGGTGAAAAATCCCAATGGGAGATGGAAAGGGTAACAAGAGTACGTGTTCCTATCTCTCCTATGGTCATTGGCTCCAAAGAATAAAGAAAGAGAAATAATGGTACCTTATACAAGAAAGGCTAGGGGATTACGCCCTGATGGTTGCCCTAAAATTGATCCTGGTATGGGAGGGAGACTTTTCCTTTGTTAAAAATGGGGAAAATAAATATTTGAATTTACCTTCCCAATACGAGACTAGAGGTTCCGGTTCATATCTTCTAGAAGAGAGAGGCCAATAACCAACCCTCCTCCAAATGGGGAACTTCCCAACATGGATCCTGGGAGAAAGGACATGGGACTGTGGATATACAAACCCACAGAAACGCCATGAACCCAAACCCCATTGTGAAAAAAATGTGGGAAACCTATGATGGTGGAAAAAAAAACCCAAATAGGAGACACATTGATGTCCCCTTTTCACAACGGTGAGATAAGTCAGGAGGTTTTGGGGAAGGATTCAACTTAGTCCCTTTCAGGTATTGGAACCAAGTAAGGAGACACCCTTCCATTAGTGTCTTTGAAAAAAGTTAATTGAGTTGGAATAAAAGATTTTATGCCAAGCTATGTCATGTAGGTACACCGTGCAGGTGTGCCACGTAAGTGCCTCATGCATGTTTTCTACATAGGTGTATCGCTTAGGTCATGAAGGTACACCACGTAGATTTCGATAATGACTGAAATATTTATTTCTTATAGGGGAACAAATCCAAAATAAAAATTATTAAATACTTCCAAAACATGATTAACTAGTTTAATTATCTATTATCTCATATTATAGGTATTTACATGAGACAATTTGAGGGATCTAGGAAAAATAGAAATGAAATGGGAGCTTCAGAGAGTCTTTAAAAAAATGAGTCTTGAAATGGGGAGCCTGAGGGCTCTATTTGTAGTCACGGATGGGCCTAGTCGAAGGAAGTTATGAATTCATAGGACCTCCATGCAGGTCCTCTATACTGTGAAACCGAAATTTTTCTGTCGCGTTTCTTGACTGCGTAGTTTTATCACATAGCTTGGCTATCCAGGTCTGTTTCATAGCTTGTCCGCACTGGTCTATTGCATAACATGGTTGTGCAGGTCCGTCGAGTAGCTTTTCCAGGCAGAGCTCTGGTGGATTTATCTTTCTGTTGAATTTCTTCGAACTCCGCCTTGGGATTATGATATATCCACAATAACCCTTATGATCTTATTGTATTCTTAATTAGTGTCAACAAGATCTCCCCATGGATTGGATCTGATTAGAAAGAGGGTCGAATCATGAGGTAATATGGTGAGAAAAAGACTATGATTACATTGTTGGACAGTGCAGGTTTGTCGTAGAGCTACATCATAAAGGTATGGGGTGGAGTGTTGTCGCACAAGCATGACATGCAGGCATGTCACAAAGGCATGTCTTGCAGGTCCTTGGTGGGCTATAAATAGTTTTGATCCTTTGTGATATTCTTCACCCGTTCCTTCAAATTTTCTTGGCTCTCGTTTCGTAGCTCCAACTCCAAGCCTCAATGTGTTGTGCTCCTGCGTAGTTTCCTTGATATTTTCTCAAGGTGGAACTATTTTACTAATGGAGATATTATAAAGGACTTCATTGAAGGATTTGTGCTTGGACCCTTGTCGAGGGACCACGTCGAAGGATCTATGTAGTGTACCTTGTAATGGGACCTATGAAAACAGTTTCCTTTTCCAAATTTTTGGTTTCCCATTTTTCTTTAAGTTAAATTTTAAGTTAAAATTCTATCCTATTAGGGGAAGTTCGGTAATTCATTTGTAGAAAAAATGTCCCATTTAATGACTCATACTGAAGAATCTAAGACTCATCAAATTGAAATGATGAAGATCGTCAGACCAGACTATTATGACATTGTTGAAAAAACTCTTCCTGGACTATGGAAAGGTTTAATTCATCATCAACATGATTGTCCACAAATTCCTTACTTACCCCTGTACGAGCATGGGATTTTTAAAGATTCCCATGTCCCATCTGTTATGATGTACATCCTGAAGAATTGGTTTCTTCAAGACTCCAACAGAAACTGCATGAATATTAATGCAAGGTGTGCGAGTACATAAAGGAACAATCCGTATTGGTTGAATTTTTATTCATAATTCATGTACTCCTAATATAAAGGATCATGTTGTAGAGCAAAGGCCACATTTTTATGATGAAACTTTTTGAGCTTATCAGATAGATTCATCTAATGGTTGTAAAGAAAACTGAGATATTTGTTCTAGAGGAGGTGTGAAACCTGAATGGATGTGGGAATTTTGGGTGAGCCGAACTTGTGCAGAATTCAGTAAAGAGTTATCAAATGTTTATATTTATGAAGCGGTCTGAATGGGATGAACATATGTTTATAAAAACAATCTACCCCCTAAATTACTTAGCCGTTGGATTCTGGAAACGGATTATTACCACTTGACGCATGGTGAATTAGGAATTAGTTTGGGGGATTTCTAACCAATGGATGGGGTTCCCATTCTTGGGGAAATGTATGATGAGATTCTTCCACCAGCTACTACATGGGATGGTGCTACTAGAACACTACCATTGGCTCAAAAAATATTCAAAATAGAATAGAAATTACCCAAATATAAGAAAGATTTTCATGCCAGGGTGTGGATGAAAGCCTTTTTAGAATCAACAACAGAGGAAAGTCCTAATTGTGGATGTCCTACTATTTGTCCTTCTACTGATAACTAGGGTAGTGCAGGCTCATATTGGCCTAAGTTGGAGAGAGGTGACTATAAGTACTGTGGCTACAATTTAATGCCTGGAATATATGAAAACACATGCTTATCCACCTTCCTAGCCATGTGGCTAGGCATTTACTTACTTCCAGTCCATGAGTCTGGAGGCGGTGTAAGGCCAGGGAATTTTTTCATTGCAGGTAAATTGGTATAAAGGATGTATATTGGGTTATAAACCCCTATATTTGCAAGAGTGTACCATATCCTATGGTATTTATACAACGGTAAGGCTCCATTTAGAATTTCAGGGCCATTCCAGGTGTTGTGGGGATGGATTGCTGCACATTGTTCTTAATTCTCGGTGTTGAATTTAGTTAGAGTTTCCAAGTGTTGATTCACACCATTTTTTTAGATATTTTCTGGTATTCATCCTCTAAATTTGAGACATGATGTGGTGCTAAATTCATTGAATGTCTTAAGATAATTCAGCTTCTTTTTTTGGGTAACCCACCAACTAGAAAATTTATTGATAACGGTAAAGAAGATAATTATGACCTGAGATCTTATATGATGGAATTCATGGATGGTGTATTATTTACCATGATTGATGGTGAGATTATTTTTGAGGCTTACATCCCTTATAAGTTTTATCGTTAGTGTAGATGTCTTCAACAATCAAACACTTTTTCACCTATGTATGTTAGACATGAGAATCACCCTGCGGTAAAGAGACGATTAAGGATTCTAATAGCTTTAGAGGTGTCAATGTTGTCGATTACATTGCCTCAATCAGATGCATTAATCGGGTTGGATGTTGAATATGACAAATCATGGGCTTCTTCATATCCTCAAGGGGATTTGAATAAAGTAATATATCGAGTGGGAGCTACAATGACTATTGCACGTGGAAATCATGGTAAGAAATCCAGGGCCAGAGATGAGGTAGAAGTTTCAGAGGTTTTAGAGCCTTCAAGAAATCCTCGCAGGATGTACACCAAGAAGGCCAAGGATAGGGAAGAAATACCTCAGAGGCCAAGGTAATCCAGTCACCGCCATTAAAAAGATGTTCATGTTCCACCTGTTGAACTTTCTAAAGAATAAGTGAGGCCTAAAGAAACTCACCAGCTAGAAGGTGTTAAATCTCCTCCACAATAAACCATAACGATATTGAATTATGTGTGACCTTCATCTATATTCCATTGGGAGAGTGTGAATCGTGATCTAAGGGATGCATGGTCATTCCTCTAGTATGGCACTCTAATACCATATGTGGGTGACATCAAGGTATGTTCTTATTGAAATCTAGATAATAACCTGGAGGAAGTATAGGAGTATATTACAAATCTAGAGGCTTTTATATATGAAAATGATGAACAAATCTCACCTTCTAAACAAGTATCTAATATGATGGACATTGGAGTACACGAAGGTTTAATTATCGACTCTAGGGATGAGTGAGATATTTATATTAATATTGAGAATGTATTCTCCACTTATTTTGTCTCAATTCTGCTTTACCATTCATCATAGTTAATCTTGATGAAACTGTATTTGTGAAGCTAGAATGTAGATAAGGAAACTCTGGACCAATTCATGATTCACCAAAATATGGGCATGCAGGCTCTCCTATCAACACATCAAATGATCCCCCCATGTCTCCAAAACTTTCACATGAGTGAAAATCTTGACTGGGGTAATGGAGATAGATAATCCTTAGTCATTACCTCAAGTTCCTCCTTCCAAGAAGAGTGTTTCAATTTTTCCCCATGTTCATGAAAAGAAAAGTAAGAGAGAAATGATATTGGCCTGAAATATGCAACGAAGGAGTAAGAATTTGTACACTCATAAGGGAATTTATAATTTGCTCAATATACACTGGTAATGATATTTATCTTCTTGCAGGATCTACATCTCTCTTATCTCTCAAGGGATTAAGATATGATTTTTCGAGACCATATAAAGAAACTCTAGAAGGAACCTAGGTTAATGATGATGAATCTACTATCTTAGTAGATAAATCATAATAAGATTCAGCTATACATGCTCCTAGCTCTACTAAGAGAGAAAAAATCCATAGTAAGATTAAATACATTCTTCAGTTTCCTTCTCCAGCGGATCCTAAAATAATCAATGATGATATTCCTATTACTCCAGAAGAAAGGAATGAGGACCCAGGGCAATCCGAGTTAAATATTGATGATGGACCAAACCTTGAAAGACTTGATGCTACTATACCAATTGAAGAACAAATAGAAAAAAATGTCAGTGGAGACAATTTGGGCATCAACCAATGTTTGATGGATACCATAAATGGTGAAGTTTCTATAACATTCCAAGCCTTATACACTGAAATGATGAAATCCCTTAATCCAAATAGTTATATTCTTGGTTCCATCAAAAAGTTTGGGGATTTTCATGAATAATTGCAAGGATGTAAGTCTTTATTCTATATTTCCCATAAACAGTTGTTCTTCATTAATTGATCCTTTACATAAAAGTTCACCTTATATGGATTTATCTGCAAAAAATGATGCAAAGGCTCTTTAGTAACAGGGTATTCCACCCTATCCTTCATTTTTTGGAGCTGAAGAAATACCTATAGAGGAACCTCCATCAAGATATTCTTCTCAAACTGATGAAACTATGAATATCAGGGATGAATCCAATCAAGTAGCTGAATTATTATTACTTAAATATAATTAGTTATCTGAATTATATCTTTTTCTTCATTTTTTTGAAACTAAAAATGACCTTGATTAATAGTTTATGCTTATAAGATTCCAGAGTTAGATCAGAATGTGAAGCTCCCATGCCGGCTTAGACATAAGCAGAAGGTGAAGCTTCTACTATTATGAGGAAAACAGAAAAAGGTAGTTCCTTAAGAGATCTGTTTCTAGAGTATATTTCACCTCATGGTAGTGACTCAGATTGAGACTTAGAGATTCTATATTCTCTTGGCATGTCATGTTGATGCCATGGTGGCATATTTGGAGCATAATTGCTTATAAGCCTTCAGAATAACTTTTGTCCCAATTTTCCAAACTCCCTCCATTATTTTTTATACTAGGATTTGGTGGATTCAATTGTCGACCTATTTATGATGCGATGAAAGAGGCTTTTTTTCTATAGGAGTAGGAGCATAAACTACTACAAGATTATGAAATGGATAAACGAATTCTCAATATTTAGGGCTTTCAAGCTGCAATAGATGAGGCAGCTGAAGATCATAGCATGAAATCGATTGATATCATCCAAAAAATAAAATAATCCACAAATGAGTCCTTATATCTTCAAAAAAAATTATTTTGTTTATAAAGAACTTGATAAATTGAACCATAAATTGGGAAAATATAATTAGAGGGGATAACTGCAATTTCAACTACAAAGGAACCACTTTTTCAGGCTGAGGAGTCTGGATTTTATCAAAAATATCATCTTCAATAGGTAGTTGATAGTGCTTTTGAAGTAGTTCAACAAATGAAATGTCGCGTTAAGAGTTTATTTTAAAACATGATAGAGGGGATCCATTTTTTGGGATGGCCCTATGATTTCATAATAATGAAACAAATTTGGATTCATTCATATATTTATTCATTCTTATTTTCCATGATTTCAATATTAAAGGTAATGATGATAATGCCCCTCTTTTTTTTAAATCATCAAACCTTCATGTTAGCCAATCATTATTATAATGACAAAAAATTGTTTCCATTGAATTTTATTATTATGCCGATGGGCCTAATGTGCATAATTTTATTTTTTTCCAGTGTTATATGGATATCCCCACACATTTCATATCATTTGACTTTTTATCACTAAATATTACCAAAATCATAAAACAATTCTTGTTTAGTGAGCTGGAACTCAACTTTTGTTCAGATTTCTCTTTATGGGATCTCAATCTAGTTAATACCAAGTCTTTTTTTCTGAATGTTTAGATTCTTGCATGTTGGACCGTAAAGGGATAGTATTTAAGGTCAAAAAACATTGATCATAAATTTTGATATTAGTTCCTAAAAAAGACTCTACATCTAAGAATTTCTTTAATATTATTTAAATATTTCTAAGGGGAATCATTATCCATGATTTTTATGTCCACAAAATATAAAACCTTTATCAAAATAAGGTGTGACTCTTCCAATAAAAAAGTTAACATTATTTAAAAAACCCATTATGGGGTTTTGTGTAATGTAGGTCCAATTGGGGAATAAGATGCATAGACAAATAGTGGCATCTTTTGGTTGACAGTACTGTTATGTAGGTAACTTCTTCAAGGATACCTAAGGGAGAGTACTGCATAGTCAAGAAAAAGAGCTATTAGGAATTTAACATTTTATTGTAGATAGATAGGGGAAATAATATTTGGGTGAATCAAGACCATAGTGGGAGATTTTTCCAAGGAAAGGAATTTTAAGAATGAAAGGGTTACTTTGTGATGACATATGTAATGAATAGGAAAACCATTTATATACAAATTTGGTGTGTGATGAATGATTAAAATTTATCATAAAGGGGAATTTATAAAATCATATTATGAATTTTTAGGTCATTCAGTGAGGATATTTGTACTATGCATTATTATGTCATGTAGTGAGGAAATTTGTATAGTGAAATTTTATGTCATGCAATGAGGAAATTTGTACTGTGTAGTTTTAAGTCATGTAGTGAGGACATTTTGTGGTTTTTATTTAAGGTCTTCATCTCTGAACAATGGTATGAGACTCTCCCAATTTCATGATAATTTTTTTAGAATTATACTACCATATCTAGGTATGGAATGGAAAATCATAAACTGTGATTTATGAATTTCTAAATCCAAAGGATGATATTGGAAGAGGGATAAAATCATTAGAGTAAGTCTTTTCCAAGAATTAAGTTACCATTATTGGAAAAACCTATTATGGGGGTGTGCAGTGTAGGTCCAACTGGGGAATATGCTACATAGCCAAATAGTGGAATCCTTTGGCTGACAGACCTGTTATATAGGTAACTTATGAAAGGCCGCCTAAGGGAAAGTGCTGCATAGTTAGGTGAAAGAGATATCAAGAATCTGACATTCTAGTTCAAAAATCCAAAGAAATTTTATGGTGATTCATATTTTTAAAATAATAGTGTTTTGATTAAGGGGAAAGGTATCTAAATATGGAAACTGTATTTCAAACCAAAATTTCCAAAGAATCGGAGGAATATGATTCCTATGAAGGTCTGACCCATGTGTAGGAGGTATGGTGTTTGTGGTCTTCAACCATACAACTTGGACTAGAAATAGAAATAGTATATGATATGTGGCCAAGTGATTCCAAGGTTATTTTATATTTCATTGAATACATAGAGAGAAAAATTTGTAAATCATACTCTCAAATAATTTTATATTGAGAAAAAGATAATGGGAAAAGTATACTTGAATGACAATTTAGAAATACATATTCTCATATATTGTCACAATGTTTGAAGGGAACAAATATACTACAACCAAGAACAAAGTTACTATTATTTAACAATCCCATTATGGGGGTTGTGTTATGTAGGGCAAACTAGGTCATATACTGCATAGCCAAATTGTGGCATCTTTTGATCAACAAAACTATTATGTAGGCATCTTATTCCAGACCACTTAAGGGAACATACTACATAGCCATGAAAAAGAGCTCTTGGATATTATAAACATTGTCACCATAAACCATAAGAAATATTAGGATGATCTAGAAATATTCAATATTAAGAGTGTGGAATATGGAAGGGGGCTATGCTCAATGCACATGAGAAATATTTGAATCAATATTGGATACGAGTTTGACATCCTTTACATAGATCTGACTCATACGTTAAAGGGATACTTTCTTTGTTTCCTCTAAATTAATATTGTGATGTTCAGTGAAGACATTATTTAACCCCATAAGAAATTGAGACACCTTGTTTATATAGAGAATCATTTTAACCAATTCGTAATCCCATGTGAGTTATGTTCAGAGAGAGAAACAAGGAGAAGTAAGGGTTTCTTTTATAATGCAATGGTGACACAAGTAAATAATAGGGGTGTGAGATTTACATATAGTAAGGGAAAAGTTGAACTAATGGGAAAAAGAAAGACATATTCTATCTAGACTATGGATAAGACCAAAAGATAACTATGTGTCTTACTAAAGGCAAAAATCATGTCATACAATATTCTTATAACATTTCCTATGAATGTTTGACTCGTATACAAGAAATAAACGGTTTTTTATCTTAGATGGGACCAATATTAGAGATCTAGGCATATCTACATATCCCAAATAGATAATAATGAAGTCGTACATAGTTCTTTAAACAATGGATATGTTCGAATCTCTTCCAAACCATTTGGTGCATTAACTCTAGTTATTTATTTTATCATGGATTCATTCCTTTTGTGTGATAACACTTTACCAAAATGTATTGGGAGTCACATTTTTGTAATGAAGCTTTGTTATGGCATCCTGCCTTTTTAATACAAAACTTTTTCATTACATTTTACAAATATAGGATCTTTAAAGTCTAGTGTCATAAAAATCAGGAACAAAAACACTTGAAAAGGACATCAAATATTCTTCTAATCAAATTTTAAGGCTTAATCATAAGTTCATCCTAAATAATAATACTGCATCTCAAAACCTTGAGACATATGTCAATGGAAATGGGTGAGAAGAAGTCTTATTAAAGAAAACAAGTGAAACAGTTCACATGTGGTCCTGAGTAATAATAATAAGAACATGGTAAAAATCATAAAGACATGAGAAATGGAAGATTAGGAATATCATGATAAAAAGAACATGAATAATAACCTTAATATGTGGCTACAAAATTTCATTTAGACATTCATGACCATATCACCAAGTTCCATCGCCAGGGTGTCATAAAAATTACCAAGGTTATTCACCAAGGTGTTGTGAAACTTGTCATCTCAAGAGATTATCTCTTTATACAATGCATTAGAGTGATATCAGGGCACACCCTTATTATTTATTTACTTTCATGTGAGCCCCATCGATAAAAATAAAACATTTCATAAATAACCCATAGATAATAAAAGAAATGTGTACATTTCAAAATCGTGACGTTTTAAATGTTCTTAAAAATAAGATCGTTATGTCATTTATAACCCATGGAAAGGGAGTGAGGGTTACATGTAGGAAAATTCCAGAATCAAATATATCGTTTTTTAATAACTACTAACACCCATAGAAATGAAATAGGAATGGTTATTCACTAATATCAAAAAAAGAATTTCTAGAGAGAAAGAGAGAGAAATTTTGAGATGAAATTTCTGCAGCATAACAGCTATGTAATTTGGTTTTAGAAATTAATAAAAAGATAGGGGACAATGGCCTCCCATACATAAATGGATCATGTTAAAGTATAGGGATATAATAAAAAATATATACGATCATGGTGTAGATATTCGAATGACACACTAAATGAAACGGAAACATGAAAAGAAAGAGAAAGTGCGATTTCTTTTACAAAAATTCGGCAGCCTAACGGCGTCACATAAAAATTCAAAAAATTAATATATAATATCATAAAGGGTATATCGTCATTTGGAAATTAAAAGGACAGTAGTTAATATATATAATAAAAAACCCCATATCATAAAATGGAACTATAATACATAACATAAAGTAAGTCATGACATAAAAGAGGAGGGTCAAAGATTCCCCTACCTTGAAAAGTAACATTAAAATCATGAAGGTCGGGACCTTGGGAGGCTTGAGGTAACCTTAGGAGGACTCTTTGGGAGGTAAAGAGACCTAATATTCTTTGAGTAGGATTTTTGAATGAAATAGATGAGGGAATGGATTGGTATTTATAGGATAAGTGAGGGATCACATCCTTAATTTCCAAGGGACATCTCATCGATGGTATTGGCAAAACCATGGGCTTGCCCATGGTATTGGCCACATAGGACACCTCATGGAATATATTAATATTCATAAGTATACTAGAATTATTTCATAATTATTACATGTAACAACCCAATATTTCATAATACGTTATTTCTTCAAAGTAATTCAATAACTTTCACTACACACAACACCAAGTTCTAGCACACCATGACTTACCAAACTAGTCGTTCAAATGCGGTTATAAATAGAATTAATAGAATTTTGAAATTTATATAATTTATATAATTTTAGAATCTATATTATTAGTTTCTTAGACATGATGTAAGAACAAATACATTTTTTCAGATAAAATAAGTATTTTCCAAAAAAATGTAAATTTACCGCCTTTTAATGGCAAAGCCTTTTTAAATCCAATATTTGAAACTTTTATATATTAAATTTGAGAAAATAAAATTCATTTCTAGAATAGGGAAATAGGAATTTAGTTTCAATAATGTTATTCAGTTGTTAAGATAACTTTTATATTTGGATGAATAGTGGAAAATACTATATATTAACTGAAAACTCCTTATTTAAACAAAATATTTTCTATTCTTAAATTTTAAATTTTAATGGTATGGAAGTATAAAGAAATTATATTTTTACCATTTAATTCAATGATGTTCATTGTAAGTAATTTCACTTTGAAATTGAACATAAACAAGTGTCAATCTTTTGATAGTTATAAAAATACTCCATTTGGTTTTAATAGCAGGTATTAATTTTAAATTAATAAATACCACCTTAATATTTTAAATTTGGTAAAATAGACGTAATTGTTTGGATTTTTTTCAATATGGAAATTATCTTATGGTGAAATTTTGGTACTTTTCTAATAACTTTCATATTTTGATTAATAGTTAAAATTACCAAATTTTAATTAAAAACTACTTTTTTAAAAGAAAAAATTAATAGTGATAAATTATGTATTTGAGTGATTTTAAAGTATAATTAAATTATAATTTAACCATTTAATGCAATTTTGGTAATTTTAAATAATTTCATATTTAAACTGGATATAAGAAAGTGTCAATCTTTTGATAGTTATTATTTGTTAAAAACACGCTTTTTGTTTCGACAACGATAATTAATATTAAATTAATTTCTGCCACTTATGTGTTTTGAATTTAGACAAATGGATTCCATATTTAGAATCATTAGGTCCAAATTGTGTATATAGTTATCTTTTATTTTTAGACATTTTGAATAATTACTTTAGTAAATATTTTATTTACCATGGTTAAATGGTAAATCTGGTAAATAAGGGTAAATAAATAATATGATAATAATACTAAATTGCCCTAAAACGTGACCTAACTCTATTGTTTGATATATTCCTGACCATGGGAATCTTGGGTCTATTTTGGGACCCCATGGAGAAACTTGTAAGTGATAATGACACATTATATTAATTAAGTTAAATTAAATGCAAAAATGACATAAGCGTATATCTTTTAGCAAAACAATTTTTACATAGGGTTATATATATTGGTTTTCGATTATAAATATTCCTTAAAAATATAAAAAGATTTCCTAAATAAGGATATTTTATTTATAATTTTTAGACATTGAATAATTAAATTTATTTATGACACAATAATGATGAAGTATTTTCCTTATTAATAAAATAATAAAATAATTTGTATTATAAATGTTAAAATAAATATTATGTGAATGTTTAGATTCCATAAAATAATTTTATTGGTTAATATGACATTTTAGGATTGCTTAAATGAATTTGGTTTGATTTAATAAACTTTATAAGACTTTAACAAAAATCAATTATTGAGTAGTGTCAAAATTAACATAAATGAGTTTTTAAAACAAATATTATATTATTAATTGATATTCTATTCTTAAAAATATAAGGATCTTCCAAAGGAATTATATAATGATATGTGTATCATAATGGACCACTTTGGAGTCTCTTGGAAGTATATAGTATGTTTATTAACCATATAATATAAAAATACAAAGTGACATTGTAAATGTCAAACTAATTAACTAAGAGTTAAATCTAAAAGATAAGGTTAATAAAGTGACCCAAAACTATATAAATCCTATAAGTTGAGTTTTGTTCTACCAATATACACCTTATACATTGAATAATCTACTTTAGGGCCATTAGAAACCAAATATGAATTTATTATAAATTAATAATTTATGTTTTAAAGAGCCCCCCTTATAAAATGACACCACTTCAAACAAATTATTCATACCTTAAAATACTTTTGGATCGGCCAACCTATGTCCAAATACTCTCTAAACTATCCTCCCTCAATCTTAGAGGCCTTCCTTCAGTCATAAAGTCAACCCAAGGAGCCCTTTTGATCAAATCAAAAGGAAGAACCCGAAGAAGAGGTAATGTTTTCACCACCCTCTTTCAAGTTCCATTCTTCCTCAACTTATTCTTTTTTTGTTATTTAAATTATAAAATAATAACTCTATTTTCTTCTATATACTGTGATGTTATTATAAATATGGTACAACCATTTTCAGTGTTCTGTCCATCCTTTTAATGACATGTCACTATATGTGTGTACGTACGACCTACCGTCTCCACATCAAGGTGTAATTGTTATTCAATATATTATTATTTGGATGGGTATAATAATGATCTGTAATTCATGTAAATAATAAATATAACATTATTATTATTATGCATATATGATATAACATTCAATTGTATATTATTTTAATATCAAATGAATGACATTGTCGCTCGTGCGTACGTACGGACTACCGTCTCCATGAACGCGATGAGATTCATTCCTCGTCGTATCCATTCAAGAATAATTTTCATTTGATGGTTCAAAATAATTTAAAGAGACTTAATATCATTCTAGATATGAATAATATACAACCTATTAATAAAAACATGGCTTTTGTAAAAAAACATATAAAAGAAAACGACTGAGTTAACACCCGAAATGACGATAATACTAAGATATTATTAACACAGTTATGTTAAAAGATCATATATGATATCATAATAATGTATACGAATATTTTATAATTTAATAAAAATTATTTCACTATTATACAGGTGATTAACCTACCCTCAACCAAGGGAATGTACAAGGTAAGGGTTTTTCATCTTACTTCTTATTCTTGTGAGATTCATGCCATATTGCCACTATTACCTTTTGTGTGGTGTATGTATTTCCCATAATTGTATTATTTGTGTAATAAAATTTAATTTAAGTTTATTTACATATTTATTGTATGATACCTCTTTCATGGGGTGTATGTTTCATATGTTACCAAATTGGTAAGGGTTAATTCATCAATCTCATTATTATTTGAGATTGTTTATGTGTAAGTATTTAATGGGAAATTTTTATTATCCATGTCCATTTTTCATAAAAGTGACTTAAAATTTAATATTTTAATGATTTGTGAAAGGTACTCTTTATCAAGATCATAATTTTAAATGTTTTAATGATTTATTTTTCTAAATATTTTTAATTAATGTCCATGTTTTCAAATTGATTTTTCGTATTTATTTAAATGGACATGAATGTTTTAAAATGACAATTCTTTTCAAAAGTTTCAATGTGGTATGGGACACTTTGATTCAAAAATCTCTTTTAAATTTCTTCCCTTATAAATGTGTGACTTTTAAATGATTTCAAAAAAGAGATATTTCTCTCAAATATATTTGATTTCATCCATGTCAACAACCTTTGATTAATTTTAATCTTATTTGAAATTTGGTTATTATGATAAAAAAACATCCATATTGTATTGAAGGTTATGTGATATGTTTGACTATGGATTTGTTAATTTTAGACCATTCAAGGTTTCTGGAGAATTTATTGACATTGTGTATGCTAGTTTTAATATGAATGTTTATGTTATGTTTAAACCTATTCATATGAGGAATACATTGGACTTAGTATGTAATGGGTGGATCCTGCTATAGCTCCTCATTGCATCGGTAGGTATCATGAGACAAACTAGTGTCTTGGCACAAGGACATGAAAAATTATTATTTGTAGTCTTGGAACAAGGCCCTGACTATGTGGTTATGATAGTCTGGCATTATGCATTCCATCATTATTAAAGTGGTTAGTGATATTGCATGTGATTATTCGACTAGTAGAATATCAATGTGAACATGTAAATGGAATCACATCATTTAATTTTTGCCATATTATGATGAAGTTCATGTTTAAATGGATTTTTTTATTTATACATTGCCTTAAATGTCTATTCTTATTTATGAATTTTTCCGCTGTATTGTTATCCTTACTGAGCATCTGATCTCACCCATTTCTATGTTTTATTTTTCCCAGGATTCCAAGAAGTGTATTTTGATTGATATGCAGGGTTAAGACAAGGGAATAATGTTGATCGTGAAGGATTATTTTTTTTGTATGTTATGAAGTGTAATGTAACATTCATGTAATTAATCTATTTTCCGAGACTGCTAAACTCATTGGTCCTTTCGGACTTGATTCCTTGTAATCATGCTAATGTATTAAAATAATGTACCAACTCTGGGTAGCTGGGGTCGGGGTGTTACAGTTGGTATCCGAGGAATTTTAGTACAAACCATGGAAGCTTGAATTAGATATAATTGGATTAGAGAACATAGTCCTAAGATATACTTTTAGGATTAGTATAGAAGAACTTCTTAGAATTTTGGTATTGTAGAGATTTTGTGAGTTTTCCAAGAAGATACATCCCTATCTGGATACGAGCAGGTAGAGGCGGCTCTCGCACAGATGTACATAGGGGTAAAACCTACAACACCTATTTGAGCTAGAATCGAACATCAACTGGTGCACAACAACGGGCATTGTTGCACTCTTGGTTACGACACTCCCAGGGGATATTCATAGCATAATTCTAATTTTCTTTACAAACCATTAGGAAGTGTTTATGAGTATATACTTCATCAAATAAGTAATTTTTATGATTATGGATTATATCCATAAACTCATTAATTTATGTTAACTGTTTTACAAGTTTGGGATTAGGTATTACTATTCATAAACAAATTTAGTGTATTCCATTGTTTAGAAATGGTGCCCAGTGGAAGGAATGTGAACTCCAGCAATACGTATGATCCAATGAGTGAGAAGGATCATATCCTTCATGGTATTGAGCCAACATTTAGAAGGGAAATATTTTCCCTTGTATTCTCAACATATGAAGAAATAGTATCATGTGTTAATATGATAAGTAAATAATTCTCTGAGTCCTATGGCATTGAAGGCAACAAATAGAAGAAAAGGATGGAGGAGAGAAATATAGATAAATAGAAGGGGGAAAAGAAGAATTTTCCCATATGTAATAATTGTGGGAAGAAACACCCCGGAACTTTCCTGAAGGGAATGTGAGTTTGTTATACGTGTTGAGAAAAAGGACAACAAGTACATGAATGCAAGGGTAAGAAAAAGGTTTCAAATGTACAATGCTTCATCTGCAAGGAGTTGGGTCACTACACGAACCAATGTCCAAATCATCATAGAATGCCCCAAATGATTCTATTGGATAATAATCATGTTATTATACTACCATAGATGAGAAGGAATGATTAGAGTTCTTATTAGAGAATTATGTCATTTGAGTGTTGTATCAACAATGTACTAGTTATAATAATTATGGAGTAAATAAGGATTGTACGACAGTACTATTTCACAAAGGACTTGAGATTGTGTGGAACAAAGAAAAGTGATTCAATAGCAGGTTAAAATTTTGGAAAATATATTGTTGAGAGATTGATAAACCATAATATGGTTCTGATACCGAGGTAGTGATTTTGAAATAATACATGATTGATTTGGCTAAATTATATTGGATATTCTTGGAGAACATGAAACTGATTAATGATTTTTATATTCCATAATTGTTAGAGTTTAAAAGATTTTTGGATAGAAGTTGTATATCAAGTATTCTATAAGGAATAACGGTGCATGAATGTAATCAAAAAGGTTTTAGGGTATTTTAGGATGTTGTAGTGTTTTAAAAGAATACATGATGAATGTGTTCACATGCTATTCTGTCGATAAAAGATCTTGATTGTGTTTACCTAACTTATAAATTTTGAACTGTGAGTTTGGACATAAGTATTTTGGATAAGTCTAGTTTGAGATTATTTTTGGATTTCCAAGAAAAGGCAAACCCAGTGGTGGGAAGCAACTCGTCGCGTCCGGCAAGGCCGCAAGACATGAACCCACAACCGAAGGGAGATAGGGGTGTATCACCTATCAATGACCCATGTGATGTCCTCGATTGAATAATGTAGTTTTTTAATGGTTCTTCTAGATGAATTATAAATTCATTTTTTTAAATATATATTAATAGGATAAATAGAATATTATTTTTAAGTTCTATTATCTTTTATAGTGAAAGATGAGTTTTTGTAGAACATAGTTAATGGATGGCACTCTACTTGTCGAGTGTAAATTTTTCTTCTTCTCTTATTCAATTAAGAAATTAATTATTATACTTTAGTGAAGGTATCTTAAAATAAAATATTTTTAATCCTAATACCATATGTTTTGTTGAACCGGTGGTATTTTAAATCATTATAGATTGATGAATTTAAGGCCCCCAATTTTATAATTGTTTTTGATTGATGACCTTAATCAATAAATATAAATATTTTCATTTTTCCTCAAATTATATTTCCTTAATTTCCACCAATGTTCTCCTAATCGAGATCATAATTTTGTGGTGACCCTTTTATTTCCATTTTCCTTATATTAAGACTACATTTTACTAACCTAATTTCAAATGTGGGTTTTCCCAATTATTTTCTATTTTCAACCGTTTATTTTCGAAAAATAATTTCAAATTGTGAGGCTGCTATTTATTGAAGGAGGGAAGAATGTAACACCCCACGATTTCATAGTACGTTATTTCATCAATGTAATTCAATAACTTTCACTACACGTAACACTGAGTTCTAGCGCACCATGACTTACCAAACAAGTCATTTAGAAGAGGTTAGGAATGGTATTAACGGAATTTTTATCTTTATATAATCCTTATAATTTTAGAATCTATATTATGAGTTTCTTAGACATAATTTTAGAACAAACACATTTTTTTAGATAAAAGAAGTATTTTTTCAAAAAATGAAATTTTACAGCCTTTTAATGCCGAAGCCTTTTTAAATACAATATTTGAAACATTTATATATTAAATTTGACAAAATAAAATTCATCTTTAGAATTGGGACTTAAGAATTTATTTTCAATAATGTTTTGGTGTTTTTCTTATAACGTTCATATTTAGGTGAATAATGAAAAATACTATATTTTAACTAAAAACTACTTTTTTAATTAAAATATTTTATATTGTTAAATTGTAAATTTTAATGGTATAGAAGTATAAATAGATTATATTTTTACCATTTATTCCAATGATGGTCATTGTATGTAATTTCACATTGAAATTGAACATAAACTAGTGTCAAACTTTTGATAGTTATTAAAAATATGCCTTTTGGTTTTAATAGAGGGAATTAATTTTAAATTAATAAATGCAACATTAAGATTTTGAAATTAGTTAAATAGACTTCATTTTTGAATTCTTAATATCTAAATTATCTTAGGATAAAATTTTATTACTTTTCTGATAACTTTCATATTTTGATAAATAGTGAAAATTAATAAATTTAAATTAAAAACAACTTCCTAATCAAAGTAATTAATAGTGTTAAATTACGCATTTGAGTGATTTTAAAGTAGAATTAGATTATAATCTTTCCATTTAATCCAATTCTGGCCATTGGACATAATTTCATATTTAAACTAGACATAAGAAAGTGTCAATCTTTTGATAGTTATTATTTGTTAAAAACACGCATTTTGTTTCGACAATGGGATTTAATTTTAAATAAATTTCTGCCACTTATTTGTTTTGAATTTATAAAAATGTATTCCATATTTATAATAAGTAGGTCCAAATTGTGTAAATATGTACCTTTTATTTTTAGACATTTTGAATAATTTTTTCAGTAAATATTTTATTTACCATGGTTAAAGGGTAAATCTGGTAAATAAGGGTAAACAAATAATATTATAATAATACAAAATTTCTCTAAAATTTATCCTAACCCTATTAGTTGATACATGCCCGACAATGGGAATCTTGGGTCGATTTGGGGACCCCATGGATCCACATGTAAGTGATAATCACACTTAATATTAATTAAGTTAAAGTAAAAGAAAAAATGACATAAGCATTTATCCTTTAGAAAAACAATTTTCACCTAGGGACATATATGTTGGATGATCGACTATAAATATTCAATATAAAGATAAAAAGATTTCATACATAATGGTATTTTATTTATACTTTTTATACTTTGAATAATTAAATTTATTAATGACACAATAATGATGTAGTATTTTCATTATTAATGAAAGAATCAAATAATTGGTATTATAAATGTTAAAATAAATATAATTTGAATGTTTTGATGCCATAAAAGAATTTTATTATTTAATAGGACATGTTAAGATTTCTGAAATGAATCTGGTTAATATTAATAATGTTGTTAAGACTTAAAAAAAAATCAATTATTGAATAGTGTCAAAATTCCCAAAAATGAGTTTTTAAAACAAATATTATATTATTAATTGATATTCTATTCCTAAAAATATAATGTTTGGACAAAGGACATATATAATTATAGGTGTATCATTAATGGAACACTTTAGGGTCTCTTATAAATATATATTAAGTTTATTAACCATATAATATAAAAATACAAAGTGACATTGTAAATGTCAAACTAATTAACTAAGAGTTAAATCTAAAAGATATGGTTAATAAAGTGACCCAACCAGTCTAAAACGTATTGGTTGAGTTTTTTTTGACCCATAACCACCTTATAATTTGAATAATCCACTTTGGTTCCATTAGAAACCGAATAGTAATTTATTATAAATTAATACTTTATGTTTTTTTCTAAATAGACCCTCCTCCCCCTTATAAAAGGACACCACTTCTAACCAATTTTCGATTCCGTAAAATCCTTTTGGTTCGGAAAAAATCTTCCCAAATACCCTAAAAAATATCATCCCTTAGTCTTAGAGGACTTAATTTAGTCAGAATTCCTACCCAATGATCCCTTTTGATCAAATCAAAATGAAGAACCTGAAGAAGAGGTAATGTTTTCACCACCTTCTTACATTTTCCTTTCTAATTCAACTTCTTCTTTCTTTGTTATTTCCATTCTAAAATAATAACTCCAGTATCTTCTATATACAGTGATGTTATTATAAATATTGTACAACCATATTCAGTATTCTATCCATCCTTTGAATGACATGTCACCATACGTGCGTACATACGGCCTACAGTCTCCACGTCGTGGTGTAATTGTTATTCAATATATTATCATTTGGATGGGTATAATAATGATGGGTTATTCACATAAATAATAAATATAACATGATAATGATTATGTATATATTATATTGCATCCAGTTATTTATTATTTTAATATCAAAAGAATGATATTGTCATTCATGCATATGTACGGACTACCTTCTCCATGAACACAATGAGATTCATTTCCCATCATATCCATTCAAGAATAATTTTCTTTTGATGGTTAAAAATAATTTTTAGAGACTTAATATAATTATGGATATGAATACGATATAATCTATCCATAACAAACATGGATTATGTAACAAAACATATAATAGAAAACGAGTAAGTTAACCCCCGAAACGACGACAATACTAAGATATTATTAACAAAGTAATGTTAAAAGATCAAATATGATATCATATTAAAGTATATGAATATTTTATAATTTCATAACAATTATTTCACCATTATACAGGAGGTTAACCTAACCTTAACCTATGAAAAGTACAAGGTAAGGGGTTTTCATGTCACTCTTTATTCTATTGAGATTCATGCCATATTGCCACTATTTACTTTTTTGTGGTGTATGTGCTGCCCATAATTGTATTATTTTTTTAATAAACATTAATTAATGCGTATTTATATATTCATTGTATGATACCTCTTTCATGAGGTGTATGTTTCGTAAGTTACCAAACTGGTAAGGGTTAATTCCTCAATATCATTATTATACGATATTGTTTATGTGTAAGTATTTACTGAGAAATTTTTATTTTCTATGTCCATTTTTCATAAAAATGATTTCAAAATGAATATTTTAAGGATTTGTGAAAGGTACATTTTATCAGGATCAGAATTTTAAATGTTTTAGAGATTTATCTTTCTAAATATTAATAATTAATGTCCATGTTTTCAAATTGATTTTATAGATTTATCTATATGGACATGAATGTTTTGAAATGATAATTCTTTTAAAAAATTTCAAAGTGGTATGGGAAACTTTATTTCAAAAATCTCTTTTAAATTAATTCCTTTATAAATGTGCAAATTTTAAATGATTTCAAAAAAAGAGATATTTCTCTCAAATAGTTTTGATTTCATTTATGTCAACATCCTTTGATGGATTTTAAACTTATTTGAAGTTGTTTTATTATGATACAAAAAATCCATATTTTATTGAAGGTTTTGTGATATGTTTGACCATGGATGTGTTATTTTTATACCATTCATAGTTTTTGGAGAAAGTATTGACATTTTGTATGCTAGTTTTAATACAAATGTTTATGTTATATTTAAAACTATTCATATAAGGAATGAATTGGACATAGTAAGTGACGGGTGGAGCCCGCTATAGATCCTCGATGCATCAGTAGGCCTCATGATACAAACTAGTGTCTTGGAACAAGGCTTTGAAGAAATCTTATTTGTAGTATGCGCATAAGGCCCTGACTATGTGGCTATCATAGTATGGTATTATGAATTACATCATTATGAAAGTGGTTAGTGATATTCAATGTGATTATTCGACTAGTATAATATCCATGTGTACAAGTAAATGGAATGACTTCATTTTATTTTTTCCATATTATGTTGATGTTCATGTTTAAAAGGATTTTGTTTTATTAATACATTCCCTTAAATGATTGTGCTAATTGAAGACGGTTTTCGTTGTATTGTTATCCTTACTGAGAATCTGAGATCACCCCATTCTATGTTCTATTTTTCCCAGGATTCTAAGAAGTGTATTTTGATTTATATTCAGGGTTAAGCCAAGGGAATTATAATTTTTGTCAAGGAATATTTACGTTGTTTTGTATGTTATGAAGTGTAATGTAACATTCATGTTTGTAATCTATTTTCTAAGACCTCTTAACCGATCGGTCCTTCGGGACTTTATTCCTTGTAATCATGCAAATGTATTAAAATAATTCATCAACTCTGGGTAACTGGGGTTGGGGAGTTACATTACATCCATAATGATGTCATTAAACACCCGAAACTCAAAACTGAAATTTTACTATTCGCCGAAAATTCAACATTTTCTGAAAAATCACAAAAATTAACCTTAACCTAATATTGATGCTCAAAATTGAAAAATGAACTCAATTTTATGAAAATAATTTTCTAATTATGAGAAATTTCATTTTTAAGTAAAAACACTATTCACTAAAAATTCAACATTTCATAAAAATCCCCAAAATTCACCTTAACCTTATATCGATGCTATGAATTCAAAAATGAACTCCATTTTATGAAAATAATTTTATAAATATTTTTAATTTAATTTTCAAATAAAAACAATTTTCAACCAAAAGAAAACTAACACATAACTAATAATTTCTGAAACAGTTATTTACTTATTTTAATGAATCACATTACCTATTCATGGTGCCTAAATTATATTAATACTCTCCCAAGTGAGGTTACCAATCCATTTGGTCACATTACTAATCACAAGGGTAAAATTTCTATTCATAATTTACTATTCACAAAAAAAATTAAGTTGATCTTATTAGACTATAAATTTCATACTAAACCCAACTGTAGAAGACCATTTATTGAAAATAATACACATAATTAATTATTTAAGGTTTACATAAATATTTTAAAATATCCATTTTTTCCAAATTTCATATACATCCTATATTTATCTGGACATTTGAAATTCAAAAACTTCACCATAATATGAAAAAAAAAAATTTATATCATAGCATTACAAAAAAGAAGCTAAGGTATCGTAACATATCCCCTTATAACACCAGCATAGGAACTATGTTTAAGGTGTGATAAGGTGATAGAATCATGGGGTGGCTCGACCTACATTGCCCGAGTGGTGACCTCTAACAGCTTGAACTTCTCCTGTGTGTGATTCTGTTCAAGATTCACATGATCATGTTCGGCATAGTCTTGGTCCAGAGCAAATCCCAATGGTGCTACCTCCTTCCCAAGTTCCATCAGATAACCTTCAAATGACCCGTGTCTACTAAATTAGGCCATCAAATCTTCATTCTATGTTAACTGAACAAGATCACATGTATTTATATACTAAAATAGTAATGTTAAGAGTTTAGCTTCCAACGGTCATATTGACCAATGTTTATATAACAGTATTAACCCAATGGTCTCATTTAATTATACTGGCTTCATTAATTAATGAATATAGTTTTGTTGAGTATAAAATAAGAAAAACACACAAAAATTGGAAACAAATATTAATAAAAAATTTGGGACGTTACATTCTTCCCCCCTTAAGAAATTTCACCCATAAAATTTTGACATTTACTACATGAAGAGAAAATATGTGGGTACTTCTACCTCATAGACTCCTTTGGTTCCCACCTGGCTTCTTTGCATTTTTGGTTCCTCCATAACACCTTAACAAGGTGGATAATATTTTTGTGTAGAACCTTGTCTCTACGATCCATGATCTCCACCGACCGCTCCTCATAAGAGAGTTCATGCTCTAGTTGTACCACCTCTGGATTTAGTACATGTGAAGGTTCAGGTATGTACTTCTTCAAGAGTGATACGTGGAAGACATCATGAACTTGTGCAAGATTTGGATGAAGTGAAAGACGATAGGCCACTACTCTTATGCGATCAAGGATTTCAGAGGGGTTGATGTTCCTAGGGCTAAGCTTCCCTTTCTTCTGAAACCTCGTGACTCTTTTCCAAGGTGAAATCCTAATAAAGACCTTTTCACCAACATAAAACTCTATGTCCCTTCGATGGTTGTCGGCATAGATCTTTTGTAGACTATGAGAAACCTTAATGTGTTTTTGTATGGAATGGACTTTTTCTCTCATTTCATGAACAAGATCGGGCCCAAGAAGCTTTCTATCAAGATCTTCATCCCAAAGTGTAGGAGTTCTATATCTCTTCCCATACTGAGCTTCATAGGATGCCATTTGAATGCTCGGGTGGAAGCTATTGTTGTAAGAGAAACAAACTAAAGGAAGATGTTGATCCACTACATATTTAAATTTCACAGAGCATGTTCTCGGCCTATCCTTGAGTGTTTGAATAGTCATTTTAGATTGGCCATCCATTTGGGTGTGATAGGTCATACTAAAATTAAATTATGTTCTTAGAGAATGTTGAATACATCTCCATAATTTTGATTTTAACCTTGGATCATGATCAGATATGATAGAAATTGGATCTCCATGTAGCCTTACGGCTTCCTTTACATAAATCCTGGAAAATATTCAAGGAGAGAAATATTCCAAAATGGATATTAAATGGGCAGTCTTGTTGAGGCATTCCACAATAACCCATATCACATTATTTCTTTTGGATGTTCTTGGGATACCAGTGATGAAGTCCATAGTGATATTGTCCCATTTTCATGTTGTTATTGGTAGTGGTTGCAATACCCCTTTTGGAATTTGTCACTCTCCCTCACTTTCTGAAATACTAGGCACCTTGAAGTGTAGTATTCAATATTATTTTTTATATTATCCCACCAGTAATGATCATGAAGGTCCCTATACATTTTTGGTTCTTCCAGGATATATAGAGAAAGTAGATCTATGAGCTTCATCCATAAAATCCTTCTTTATTTCCGAAATAGATAGAACACATTGTCTTGTACAAAATTTTAGTTCACCTTCTTGATCAATATTGATCTCGGGAAACATCCCATCCTTCATAGCCTCAAAAATCTTCTATAAAAAAGGTTCTTCATTCTGTGCTTTCTTGATCTTCTCTATTAATAGAGGTTGGGAAATCATTTGGGTCAGTGTTGATGATGTCCCTTCCTTTATAATTCGCATGTCCAACTTTACTAGGTCATTGGTCAATGGATCTCTTTGAATTACTATCATGGAATGAAAAACTGGGTCTTTCTTATTTCATGCATCTGCAACTTTGTATGCTCTTCCAGGATGATAATGAATTGAAAAAGCATAGTCTCTTAGAAGTTTCGACCATCTCATTTGCCTCTTGTTCAATTCGTTTTGTGTGAAAATATACTTCACTCTTTAGTGGTATGTGTATATATCACATTTCTCCACATAAATATAGTGCATCCATATATTTAGAGGAAAAACTACCACAAACGGCTCCAGATCATGCATAGGATAATTCTAATCATGATTCTTCAACCGTCGAGATGCATAAGTAATGACTTTGTCATTATGAATGAGCATCCACCCAATACCTTTGAGAGATTCATAGCTAAAAATAACAAATCCTTCTCCACTTGATAGCAGAGTTAACATGGGTGCAGTAACCAATCTCTACTTCAACTCTTGTAAACTTTCCTCACACTCATTTTTGTAGATAAACTTGACCACCATTCAATTTAACTTGGTTAATGGATTATAAAGTCATGAAAAGTATTTCAGAAAACTCCTATAATATACTTCTAATCTAAGGAAACATCGAATCTCAATTATTGTTTTAGGATGAGGCCACTCCTCCACAAATTTTATCTTTGTAGGGTCAACTCTGATTCCTTCATTGGTAACAATGTGCCCCAAGAAATCAACTTGTTGTAACCAGAATTCACAATTACTGAACTTTTCAAAAAGCCTCTCCTTCCACAGAGTTTGAAAAATAGCACTTAGATGATCCTCATTCTCCTCACAGTTTTTGGAATATATCAGAATATCATCACTAAAAACTACCACAAAGTAATCAAGGTAGTCCATAAAGACTCTATTCATGAAATACATAAAAATAGTAGGTGCATTAGTCAGTCCGAAGGTCATAGCAACAAAGTCATAATCCCCATATCTTGATCGGAAGGCAATTTTTTGAAAATATTCATTCTTCTCCATTAAATGATGATAACCATTTCTAAGATCAATCTTAGAGAATAATGGAGTCCCACAAAGTTGGTCAAATAAGTCATCAATTCATGGAATAGGGTATTTTTTCTCCACTGTGATCCTATTCAGTTCTATATAATCAATGTATAACTGCATCAATCTATATATTTTCTTCATAAAGAGAATATGTGCTCGCCAAGGAGGCACACTCGGTTGGATAAACCCCTTTCCAAAAAATCTTTGAATGGTTTCATTAATTCCTCCAGCTCCACATTTTCCATCTTCTATGGGGTCTTTGAATTTGGATGAGATCCAGGTACGAGTTCAATAGATAACTCTATCTCTCTTTCTAGGGGAGGTCCTGGTAACTCCTCAGGAAATATGTCAACGTATTATTGGACGATGTGGGTGTTTCTTGTACTTAAACTCTCATATCTTTCTTCTTTGTCACTGATAAACTCTATAAAGAAGGATATAGGGGGTTCCTCTAGACAAAGATCAGGTTCAGATATCTCTATATGGATGATATCTTTTGGTTTTCCATTCAAGACTTCTGAGATTTCCTTACTTCTTCATTTGATCTCATCATTATACATTGAAAGGCAATCCATCCTTAGTATAATGTCGAATTCGAGCATGGGAATGACTACTATATTTGTGAATAAATTATGCTCACTAATGTAAATACTAGAGTTTCTAAACACTGATTATTCTTGGATAATCCCACTAAGAGTTTTGAATAATAACTCTACTTTTAGCAAATCGGGGGTTGATTCTAAATTCTATTCAAACATGGAAGAAATAAAGGAATGTGTGGAACTGGAATCAAACAAATTACTTTCTATAATTGAGAGAACAACAAGGGTACCTACTACCACATCATTCGGAGTGTCAACATCAGATTTCGTGATAGCGAAATCATGACCTTGCTCCATTGGCCATTAGTGAGGCTGATGGTGGTTCCCCTTCACTGCCTTCAGATTTGGACAGTGGTTGTCAAAGTGCCCACATTTTCCACTCATAATTCACTAGACCTCAGGTAGGGAATTCACCATCTTCCCTTTATCATTAGTGTTTGGAAGATGAGTTTCCACCTCACTGTGACAATTTTTCACAATATGGACATCACTTCCACACTTGTAGAATTTCCCACTCCTGAGAAAGCAGTTACATGAATTCTTTCTTCCCATATTTATTACATGCTGGATAATGTACATTCTTGCCTCCTCTTCCCCGATCAAAGGTCCTCCCTAAGCTGGGCTCCATCGATCTCTTCTTTCCATTTGATTAATGAGACCACCGAGTCTCACCAAACTCCAACTTGACTTTTATCCCACTCTACACGATCTCCTTATAGATATCATAGTATCGATTGACAAGATTCATTCACAAATGAGGTCTCAGACCACTGAAAAAATATATCAACCTTACCACTTGGATCCAGGACAAAGCTAGAGGTGTAAGATGAAAGTCTTGTAAATTTCATCTCGTAGCTTCCCATAGATTCATTCTCATTTTTCTTCATCTCGAGAAAATACTTCTCCATTCTGGTTCTCAGGGAACGAGGGAAATACTTACTGAAGAAGATCCCTCTGAACTCTTCCCACTCTATAGCTTCAACCTCCACAATTTTCCACATGATTTTAATCAATTCCCACCACTAATCAGCTTCTCCTAAATGATATAAAACCAGGGTGACCTTCTCTTACTCTGAACAGTGGAGCACAGAAAATATCTTCTTGATAGAGATGATCCACTACTCAGCAATCAATGGGTCAGTGAGTCCACTGAATGTTGGTGGTCATTTATGCATAAAGGACTCAACAGAATTTTGTTCATTTCATAGTGAGATCGTTCTCTCAGTTTGATTCAAGTTATTTACCATAACTTGAGTCAGTTGGTTCATCATTCACAGGAATGTTTCCATTCCGGCTTCCATCGGAGGGTTGTCAGTGCATGGTCCATTCCGGTCACCATTTTCAGGGTTCCTCCTATTGACCAAAATTTTCTAAAATAGTAAAACCTTATTGAGAAACGTTTTTCATTTATGAATATTTTGACTAAAATGGATTTTATATCTTAAAACATTATTCATAAACAATTACATTTCTCTATAATTTTTTCATAATGATTCATAAAAAGCTTGCGATTAATCAAACTTATCCCCCTGGGGTGTCATAAAAAAGTGTTCAGAAAGGCCCATTGTTGTGTACCAGGATACCCCAGGTCATGCTTGGAACTCATTGTCGGAGTTTTCACTCTAGTTACCTCTGTACTTGAGCTACCTCTACCTGCTCGTATCCAGACAGAGTTGTATTTTCTTGATAAACCACTTACTGAATACTCACCAAAATACCAAAAAGTTATTCTATATTTAAACTTTTCTATAGGATTATTCCTAATGTTTTAATATCCTAATTTCAATAAATAAAAAAACTATCCTCTGATACCAACTATGGAATCCCACCTTTTTAATACATAACTTTTTATTGCATTTTACAAACAGAGGTTCTTTAAAGTCTAGTGTCTTGGGAATTAGAAACAAAAAAACTTGATAACAAAATAATACATTCTTATATTCCAATAGTAAAGCATCATCATAAGGTCATCCTATGTACTAATACTGCATCTCTTAACTTGGGAACATACATCAAAATAAATGGGTGATCAGAAGGCTCAGAAAGGAAAACAAGTGAAATAGTTCACATGTGTTCTTGACAAATAATTATAAGAACATGATAAAAATCACAAAGACATGAGGAATGGAAGAATAGGAATATCATGATACTAAAAACATGAATAATAACTTGAATTTTTGGCTACAACATTTCATTTAGACAATCATGAAATTATCACCAAGGTCTATCCCCAAGGTGTCATAAAAATTACCAAGTTAATTCACCAAGGTATCCTGAAACATTTCATCTCTAGATATTAATTAATTACCCGATGCATTGGAGTGCTATCAAGGCGCACCCTTGATATGTATTTACTTTCATGTGAGCCACATAGATCATAATCAAACATTTCATAAATAACCCATAAATAATAAATGAAATGGGTTCATTTTAAAATTGTGATGTTTTAAATGTTCTTAAAAATAAGATAGTTATGTCATTTATAACCCATGGAAAGGGAGTGAGGGTTACATGTATGTCAATACCAGAATCAAATATATAATTTTTTTATAACTATGTACACCCATAAGAAAAGAAATAGGTATGGGTATTCACATATATAAATAAGATAATTTCATGAGAGAAAGAGAGAGAAAATTTTCAGACAAAATTTATGCAGAATAACGGCTATGTAACTTGGTTTTAAACAATAATAAAAAGAGAGGGTACAAGGGTATCCTAAAGATAAATGATGAATTTTGATGTATAGGTATAGAATAAAAAGAAATATGATCATGGTGTGGATATTTGAATGACACACCACATGAAAAGGAAACTTGAAAAGAAAGAGAAAGCGCGATGTCTTTTACAAAAATTTGGCAGGCTAACGGCATCACCTACAAATTTAGAAAATCAATTAATGAGACCAGTAAGGGTATATCATAATTTGGAAATGAAATGGACAGTAGTTAAGATATATAAAAATCCCTTGCATCATAAAGTTGAACTATAAGACAAAACATAAAGGAAGTCATGACTTAAAAGAGGAGGGTGAAAGTTTCCCTTACCTTGAAAAGTAACTTCGAAAGAATGAAGTTTGGGACATTGGGAGGCTTGAGGTCACCTGTGGAGGACTCCATTGAAGGTAAAGAGACCTGAAATTCGTTTAGGAGTATTTGTAAGGACATGGATGAGGGAATGGCTTGGTATTTATAGAAGAAGTGAGAGAACAAATCATTAATTTCCAAGGGACACCTCATCGGTGGTATTGGAAAAACCATGGGATTTACCATGGTCTTTTTCCTTGGTATTGGCCACATGGTACACCTCACATAATATCTTACTATTCATAAGTCGAACAGAATGATTACATAAATATTACATTCTTAATGATGTCATTAAACACACGAATCTCAAAACAAAAATTTCAGTATTCACTGAAAATTAAACAGTTTTAGAAAAATCTGAAAAATTAACATTAACCTATTATAGATGCTCTGAATTCGAAAATGAAATCCATCTTATGAAAATAATTTTCTAATTTTGAGATATTTATTTTTTAAGTAAAAACCCTATTCATTGAAAATCCAACTGTTTCAGAAAAATCCCCAAAATTCACCTTAACCTAATATTGATGCTCTGAATTCAAAAATGAAATCCAATTTATAAAAATATTTTTCTAAATATTTTTAATTTAATTTTGAAATAAAAACACTATTCACATGAAATAAAACTAATACATAACTAATAATTTCTGAAACATTTATTTACTTATTTTATTGAATCAAATTAACAAATCAAGGTGCCTAAATTATATTAATACTTACTTAAGTGAGGTTACTAATCCATTTAGTCACATTACTAATCATGAGTGTAAAATTACTATTCATAATTTACTATTCACCAAAAATTATGTTGATCTAATTAGACTCTAAATTTTGTACTGAACACAACTGTAGAAGACCATTTTTTTAAAATCATTACACATTATTAATTTTTTTAAGGATTACATAAATATTTTAAAATATCCTTTTTTTCAAAATTCATATACATCCTATATTTTTTCAGACAATTGAAACACACAAACTTCATCATAATTTGAAAAAAAAAATTATTTATATCAAAGTATTACACAGAGCAGTGATGGTCTCGTTACATATCCCCTTATAACACCAGCATTGGACCTATGTGTATTGTGTGATAAGGTGATAGAATCTTGGGGTCGCTCGGCCAACATTTCCGGAGTGGTAACCTCTATCAGCTTGAACTTCTCGCATAAGTGATTCCATTCAAGCATCACATGATGATGTTTGGCTTGGGCTTGGTCCAGAACAAAGCCCAATGGTGCTACCTCCTTACCATGTTCTGTCAGATGGGCATTAAATGACCTAAGTCTACTAGATGAGGCCATCGAATCTTTTTTTATGTTAATTAACCATGTTCACATGTATTTATAAACTAAAATAGTAACGTTAAGATTTTATCTTCCAATAGTCATATTCACCAAAAGTCATATAATAGTCGAAACCCAATGATCTCTTTTAATTATACTCACTTCATTAATTAATGAATATAGTATTGTTGAGTGTAAAATAAAAAAACACACAAAATTGGGAAACAAATATTAATTAAAATTTCGGGTTGTTACACATGTCACCATACAATGTCTCGATTTTACCATTGAAACAGTACTTAAGACATTGGTGGTATGACGAAGGTATGGCTCTATGCTAATGTATCTGAGGCCTTCCAAGAAGAATATTAAAGGATGTATCTTGAAGAACAACCATGAAATATATATTAGATAGAAGATCTCCAAACTGTGCACTGATTATAATCTCACCCAAAGGTTCTTACTCATTCCTTTCATACCCTTGCAACATTAAAGTGGAAGGAGATAAGTCAGATTCAGTTAGTCCTAATAGATAAAGTGTACGAATATGAATGGGGTTGTCTCTGGAACCATTATAAATGATGTTTATTTCTATATCTACATCATTGAATATTCAAGTCAAATACAAGGGTCTAATTAGCCCATTTACAACCTCATATTCTTCTTCATTTGTAAAAGATATGACAACATGACATTCTTCAGGATAATTCTCTATACAGTAAACCTAAACTACAACAAATTTGGTTTCAAACTCTTGAGGACTTGAAAAGGCCTCAATGAGTTCTTCTCGAAGATTTTTTGAAGGATTCATTCCATCCATAAAAGATAACATGGCCAGTACTTGGGTTAATTGTTTCAAGACATCCTAATTTTGGTCCGAAGGTATTCTTTTTCTAGCATGAAGATACGGTTTTTTGGGTGTTTTTGATGTTGATGCTTCAAATGTAGATGTACCCTATGTCAGAGTAGAAGCTAGAAATACCCCAAGCTTTGGTCACTTAGACTGACTTGGTCTATTCACTTTATGAGAGAAAGACGGTGTAATTTTTAACCTTTCCCCCAAAATAATCATGTTAGAACCAAACCTGTCTTGAATAGAAGAAACTCCTGGTTCATATTGATCCCGCAGAAGGAATCTTCCATGAGTTTCAGATGCATATATGGTTCTAGCAGGGGTAGAGTTAAAATAGTGGTTTCTAGAATTCCCAAGTCTTCCCATGTATCATCAACCATGGCCTCTTCCTATGGTTCCCCAATTTGGTCTAAGGAATTCCAAATAATTATAATCAGAATCCCCATTGGAATAAGGATCCTTTAAATAGATAATGTTGACAGAACCAAAGATCATTTCTTAATCTGATAGAGGTTCTTCCTGACAGGTTAATTATGATTGAGTCATTTGGCGGGGTGGTTCATGTGCTTTCGAAACAGATGGCATGAAATCTACCTGGGTCAAGGACAACTTTGTCCATAATGTGATCTCATCTCTCTCTGATTTCTCTTTTTCATTATGATCACTTTGCTTCATTGAAAACAACCTTTGGATGAAGGTGGTTTTGTTGTGAAAGGAGTAGAAGAATACACAATATGTAGTTTCCAATGTGTTCGTAAATTGGAAAGAGTCTTGTTGATCATTTTCTTGATCATCCAATCATCATATTTCTGCACATTTTTTCTTTTGACTTCTTTCCATTGACCTTCTCCCTCTGGATCAATAGTATTAACATGTTCTACTTGAGTTGATGAACATTTCAGTTTCACTCGTCCAATGTCTACCATCTTTTTCAATAGGTCCTTGAAAAAAAAATTCCTGGTTGGGATGCCCTATCATCTGGGGAAAGGGACAATAATTTAGAAGATCTTCATATCCTTATTTATTTGGTTTCTTCAACATTGGAAACTAAACCAAAAAAATTTCTAGAGAAGAGATGAAGTAATTATAAACATCTTTATTACATAAAAAATAAACTTCATTCTTTAATTACTCAAATTTTTTCTTCCATTGTTCTCTTGGACCATCTTGACAAGATGATTGTTTCTGAAAATGCTCAGGAGGTGGATCCATTAGATGTGATGCCGATCTGGAAGTAGAATCCAGTACAGGTGCCTACTAGTACGTAACTGTGGCATATTTTTCCTTTCTTATCCTCATCCATGGAGCTGATGAAATTACATGAGTTTTAGCCTAAGTTTCTATAATAGAGTCCTAAATCTGTTGAGTGATTGATGTAAGGTCTTGAGACCCTCTTGTGTATTTCACGGGGATCAATGTTGTGTGTAAATCAGCACATAGATTTTCCACACAAATTGGTATCAAATCTTCTTGAAGGATTTATAGACTTAAAGAATATGTTAATAATTTCTATTGCACAATGAAATTTGAAACTCTTTCATTATCCCTTTGCTTAAAATTAGTAAGATAAAAAATTTATCTTCTGTAGCGTTGAGGTAAATTGGAGAAGTAATTTTTGGTGGAGATCTTCCCATCCAGTATTTGATCGAGATTGTAAACATGTAAACCATACAAAAGTTGGTCCTTGTAATGACTGCACAGAATAGAAAATCTTTACTACTTCTTGTTGTTGAGGAGTTCCCATCACGGGATCACAACGAGAATAAAAATGTGTGAAGTGTTTTTCCAGATCTCTTGAACCATTAATGATTGGGAATGTGGTATTCACAAAATTTGGTGGGGTAGATATTGCATCCTCCCATTTAGGTGAAGCTCTCTTTTCTATCTGAAATACTGCATGTTGTTCCTCTTTATCTTCCAATTGAATCTTTAATGAATCAATTGTGTTCATAATAATTTGGGGTATATCTGGATGAGATGAAACCTGTGCATGTATAGAAACTGGAGTATGAGTTGGTGCAATGACTCCCAAAACCACTGATAGTGGTTCTGATATTTTCCTTGGATATCCCATGGGAATAGAACTATTGGGATATGTCTGGTCCTACCTCGATTGTGTATCTAGTTGAGGTAATTCATTATCTGCATTTGTAGATACTACAAATTCACTTTGTTGAGTATCACCTATAGGATTTTCAAGTTGAGTACCTTTCTGGGGAGAATGTCTATAAGAGATGATTTTTCAAAGTAACTCGTTGTTGAGTCTCTTGAACTCCTTCATTTCATCTTCTAGTTGTGAAAATCTCTCTTCAAGAGAAATTTATTGACCTTATCTAGTGGAAATGTGTGATGCAATTTGACTTTTTCATTTCCCATTGTTATATGCCTTTTAGAGGGGTGGGAGATGGTTATTTGAATGCATACCAAGATTCTGGGTAATCCTCTGTCTTCTAGTACGCACACCTTATTCATTTTCCTCAGTGTGTACCATATTACGGAAAAGATTACCATCTTCTATTTCCCATAAAATTGACTCATTTCCTAGAGGATCTTCTCCATTGGTGTTAATGACATTCACTGAATCATAATTCAATGATGACATTCTGTCATTATTTTTGTAAGATCGTGTCCTTGGGTATCTTCAATGAAAATCTATTCTCCTATATGATGAATTCATGGGAACTATTTGGAAGGTAGTAACCCGATGGGAATCCACATATAGTTCAGTTTTTTTCACACCTTGTCGCTTCTTCCCTAATTGGGAGAAAACCATCTTCCTTTGAGGAGGGGATTACAAACGTTAAAAATACCCCAGCCCTACAGGCTGGGGTTTTTCCTGTTGTTATTCATCTTTAAATCATTGAACTTTTTTAATGAATTTGAAGGTTGTATAAAATGATCCCCCAATATTGCTAGCTGAAGTGATTTTTGAACTTCTATGGCTAAAATTCATACAACTTCTCTTCATATTTTTTGAATTTTGGTTCAGACATTAGATGGGTGCATTATCATAAAACCACTAAAATCACCTATTTAAGAAGATCAATGTGCTATTTTAGACATTTCCATTCTCTAACAGCTGACATCCGCAAAGCGAGGCGCCTGCCCAATATTCTCAGATGTTTGATGTAAAAGTAACACAACCACTTATTTTTATTGGGACTTACTCTGATGAGAGTTGTTTGAGGGTGGTTCTCGGGCGTACATTCGATTACATACAAAATCTATTTATTGTGTCCAACTTTGGGCACTAGATTTGCATGGGACCACTTTTGGTGGACTTTGCTAATTTTGGAGTGCAGTGAAATTCAATGCTCCATGCACACCCCATCATTTGATATGAACACTAGATGGGGAATTATAAATTAAATAGCATCGCCTTTTTAGATCTTTGATTCATGCACACTAAAGGATTCTCTGATATTCTTTAACTTTTGGTTTTTGGGAAACTGAGAGAAACACCAAGTCAATATGGTGTTGCAACCCTCCTATAACCTTTACATTACTTTGATATTCATCTTATGGTAATACTTCGTTTTTTAAATGATTAATATTCTTTCATAGTTTGAGGTGGATATCCTGAATGAAATCTTCTGCAATAAATTCTGGAATGTTTTACTAAATATTTTTTAAAGGCCAGAACATGACTGGTACTTCTTCCTTAACCAATTATTTCCTCATGATTAACACATCTTCATTGTCTTTCACTAGAGGTTTCTCCACATGGTCTGACCAAAGTAGATTCTCTGTATTAGATAATAAATGACCCAATGGAGGTTCCTAGAATGATCGTTCCCTTAAAATGTCTTCTGGTTGAGAAAGTGTTTCACCAGTCAATGACAAGGAATCATACATTAATTGACTTGTATTGGAAAGTTCTTCGAGATAGGAGGGATTTCTCATTGCTACATTGTCAATTATATAATTATCTTGAAAATGAAAAATACTAATGTAGAGAGTACTTTCATAGAGAATTCCATCATGGAGAGGATCACCATGGTGGATTTCAATAAGGGATAAATCTTTTTTCCCTTTGGTCTTCTAGCAACGATGAGGGTTGTCGTGGCACTCATCCAGGGATTAGAAATCTAGATTGACATAATCGTAATGATGAAAGCCTTTAAGATGAAGTTTCTGACGAGGAACATCAAAATTACTACAACCAATCCCATGATTTTGTAATGAGAGGATAGGATCTGAAGCTGCAACAGATAAATGTCTAAGGGCTTCAAGAACTCCAACAATAAGAGGAGCCAAATCGCAGCTTGACTTTTGATTTTAAAACTGTTCTTGGAAAAACTTCTTCTTGTATGTTCTCTAATACATATTTGGGGCCACTTGATGGAAAAAATGGTTATCATTGGCAGGTTAATGTTCCTGTCTTATATTGTTTACCAGAATGGACCAATTACCATTAATTGGAAAGGGTGTATGTTCCCAATCTTGGTGTCTATAAGATATGGGGGAGTATACACTATGACCCTCTTGGATTGGAATAGAGGTGTGTATCTATTCTGGGATGGCATGTCGATGTGTCATCCAATGTGTGGGGATAGATTTATTTGTCTATTTCCTCGGTACTACCGAAGTGGTTGTTATAATATCATAGCATGCTTCGATAATATGGTTAAAACTTGTGTTTAACATTTCACTATTTGTAAGATGTGTTTGGTGACTTTAATGGCTGGAACGAGAATATACATCCATTCTGTATCTGGAGTAGGTGTATGTGCCTCCTCCTATCCACTTTTTCCTATTAATGGGTATTGATATAACTCATGTATTGGGGGTCATAGATTTGGGTCTGCCCCAAATTTGTCATCGGAGCTTTTCGACTGACTTCTCTGGGTGGTACCAAATGAGACTATTGGTATACTTGATGAACCTTGGTAGGTGTATGTGCCTGATGGCTGTTTTACATCAATTATGGTTGAAGAACTTCCTTCAATACCTCCAGAAGAGTCTTCTGAGCAACAAAATTAGGATGAATGGGTGTATGTTCCCGCTCACTGTTTTCCAACAAGTTATGTTAATGGGCTTCTTTGGAAGGGGTAAAGGTAATAAGATACTTTATATTGATAGGACGGTGTCACCGATGGTTTTTCATGCATTCCTAAGTATAAGAGACCTGGGCCGAACATCCAGAGGCTACACCCCCATCATGTTGCGGGTTCACTGTCACGCGATTCTGCAGGTGATGATTGCTAATCAGATTCCTCAGTAAAGACCCCTACAACCTTGAATTGAGGCCCTGATTGATCTCTTGATCTAGCTCGCTATAGTATGGTAGGAACTAGTTGTTTCATTCTAGGCATAATGACCTGAAATTATTGGAGACGGTGTTTGTCACTATATGCTTCTTAATCATTTTTTGTCATTGGCTGGATGATCCAGAATTGTTATTTACCTGGAGAGCCTATCAAGCAACATCCAAAGTTGGGATTGTACTGTGATGGTGATATTTATTTACCATCACATTATAAAGCCAGTGATTAAGATTTTGGTTTGGTGATCATGTCCTTTTTGTGGATGGGGATCCAACTTTAGCAGTGGTCAGGATGTTCACAGATGTTGTTTTGAAGAAATCCATTTTGGAGTGAAAAGAATTCTGAGAAAAATTGAGACCAAACAAGAAACTCCATTAAACAACATTTTTTTTAAATGGATACATGTGTGATTGATTCCTTTTCATGGCATTCCTTTATCAATCGATAGGGTCCTAATAGGTGGTTAACATTATTAACTTGGTTATGGAATCACGTTGGGTTCACCATTTTTTCGGATTTCCTTGAAACGTGTATTATAGTTTTAATAATCAATACTTCTATGCGGTTTTCATTGGATTTATTTATGGAATCAAAAACATCCAATAGTTCTTTATCCAAAGGGGTCTTTCTTTCCAAATGCATGAATTTGTTATGTTTTAACTTCACAATACTTAATAACATGCATTGGTCGAGAGGATGGGAGGTCGAACTCATCACACCCTTTTGGGGGGATTATTGTTTACTCTGGGACTCTCTTTATAATTTAAGATATTTTCGTGGATCCTTATTAATTTACCATGTATATGACAAGTATCCCTTGGAATTTTCAATCAATTATTTTTCATGTGAATAGTTTTAAATCATCTGTATGTATTCAGGGTTCTCCATTAATGGTATCCTCCTATATTCTACTTAGATATTTTATTGACCATATTTATGATGATAATAGTTTTTAATACACTTAGTGGAGAAATATGGAATTTATTTTCATCCAGGGAGATAATGGTTTGATTTGATCTTGGGATTGTTCCCATAAAATGGTCTACCGACGTATCCCTATAAAAGGAAACAGAACCCTCGTAGTTCAGTGCCACAGAATGGGACACATAATTCCTTCTAATGTCATGTGATAAGGAACTAGCCATACAGTTTAATGTCATGTATTATAGACATCTTAGAGGAAGGATCTAAGTCAAAACATAGTGTGGGACATATGTTAAGGAACCCCAAGGGACATGGAAAGGATATGTGTTCCCAAGTAGGATCAAACATTGTTGGGAATATGGGAAAAGGAGAATAGGGTTGATTTGAAAATTTTGGGTTTTAACCTCATGGTGGATTCATCCATATCCCATGTGGATGGGAATCAAAGCCCACGTAGTTCGAGAAGTCTCATAGTAGAGTATACTCCTTTGAGAGAAATATGTTAGGGATTACCTCCTAAAACAGATGCCTTGATGGATTGGGGGTTCAATTAAGGGATTATTCATAAAATTGGCACCTAGATTAAGGAAATTAGGATTGGATTATTTTAAAGGATATCCAGTGAGCTCGGACCCTATAAAGGCTTCCTACGTATCTTGGTTTGAAGAGGAACCAGATTTCTCGTAGTTCATTAAGTCTAATATGAGATTATAGTCCTTCGAGAGAAATGAGTTTGGGCTAGCATCCTGAAAAGGATGCCTTGGTGATTTAAGAATTTAATTTGGGGTTTATTCCTGAGGAGGATTCCCAAATTAGGGTAATTATGGTTGGATTCCTGAAGAGGACATCCAGTGAGCTCGGTCCATGATAAGGCTTCTTATGTATCATAATTATGGTGGTAATAATAGTTCACTTAGTTCGTTACTTTATCAATGTTTGTCAACATGTTGTAATCATCAAGAATATCTAATCCCATGTGAGTCATGCTCGGTGTGAGAAACAAGAGGATGTGAAAGATTCAACAATGACAAATTCACTTTTCATCCACTTTTGGTGGAAGAGAGTAGACCTATAGCGGTGATAGTGGACGGGGCCTGATTTGACCCTAGATTAAGGTGAGGTGACGAAGAAGAGTTCACCCTAGAAGTGGGTGAGGTGATGAGCAGTCCCTCTATTCACATTACATTACACAAGGGCCTAATGAAAGTAAGAAGGGTTGATGATTAGGGGCTTACACCCGGATGGATGCCCATGGTGACAAAGCCCAACAGGAGAGGCAATGGGTAACGAGAGTCCATGTGCCCATGTCTCCTCTAGTTTTTGGCACCAAAGAAGTGAGAAGGAGCAATGATGCTACCTTTTCCAAGAAACTATTGGGGGTTACACTAGGATGGTGGCCCACAAATTGTTCCATATAGGTGAGGGATACTTCTAGTATGTTCAAAAGGGAGAAAAGAAAGTGTGAAATTTAGCTTAACTACCAGAGACATGAGGTTCCAGGTCATCTCTTTGAAAAGGGAGAGGCCAAGAACCAACTCTCCTACCAATAGAGAACTTCCCAACATTGTTCCTATGAGAAAGGTCCATGTGACTGTGGACATACAAACCCACATACACTCCATGAACCCTAAACCCATTGTAAAAAAAATGTGGAAGCCTCAAACTCTGGAAATATAAACAATATTGGATACACACTGATGTGACTTCCCCCAAGGTTTGATAAGTTATGTTGTTTTGGTGAGGGCTTCAACTTAGTCCCATTCAAGTAAAGGAGCCAAGTATGGAGATACCTTGCCATAAGTGTCTTTGAAAAAGGGTACTTGGGTTGGTATGAAGGCTTTTATACTAAGCTCAATCACTTAGGTACCTTGTGTAGGTGTGCCATGTAGGTTCCTCATGCAGGTATTCCACGTAGGTGTATCTCCTAGGTAGGCTGCATAGGTACACCAAGTAGATTTCTATGATAACTATAGAATGTATTTCACATATGGGATCCTAGCCTATGTAAAAAATAGGAAGGACTTTCAAAACCTGATTATCCCATTTAATTATCTCTTCTCTCATGTTTTAGAGAGGTACCTGAGACAATTTGAGGGATCTTGGAAAAAGCTTTATTCAATGGGAGATTCATAGAGTTTTTCAAAAAAATTACAGTCTTGAAATGGGGAGCCCAAGGGAACTATTTATAGGCATATATGGTCCTAGTCTAAATAAGTTTTTTTCATTAAGTTCCTCCACACAGGTCCTCCTTGAAGGTCCTCCGTGTATAGAAACTGAAATTTTTTGCCACATAGCTCAGCCGCGTAGGTTTGTTGTGTATCTTGGCCATGCAGGTATGTCATGTGGGTTGGTCAGGCAATTCTGTCGCATAGCCTTTCTGCGTAGTTCTGTCACGTAGCTTTTTCACATAGAGCTTTGGTGGATTTATCTTTCCTTTGAATTTCCTGGAACTCTGCCTTGGGATTTTGAAATATCCACAACAATCCTCATGATATTTCTGTATTCATAAGTAGTTTCAACAGTCATGTATTTTCAAATTCAAATGTATAGTTTTCTAATGTTATAATATCAATTCCCAAAATATATCTCCCATCAAACTCCCTTTCCTAGTTATTTATCTGAATTTACAAAAAATTAGAAGGACATATTCCAACATCAGTCATCTAATTATAGAAATTTCATTATTTTTGAAAACCCTCAATTAAGTATAAAATTATCACATAGGAAAGACACAATGATTTTTTAAAATGTTTTATTTAAAACTCTATAGGGATGTAATTTTTAAAAGAGATAGGGTTTTTTATATTTTCTATATCTATTCATAATTAGGATTATTTAAAAGACCCTCCCCCCCCCCACAGTTAAAATCCAACAATGTTCCAATTTATCAATCATAATGTTTGAGAGACAATATAAATTATTTATTTTGATTCGATTTAAAATATATCATATCAAATATATTTTTTTACGGGGTGATATAAAATCTCAAATAGAGAACAATTTTCCACAAAAAAAATCAAGGATGAAAATAAATCTAAAATGAACTCTACTAGACACTATCAAAAAATTAAGAACAATAAAAATTACTAAAAATATTTCATGATACCTATGATTTTATGAATAATTTTCAAATGGTAAAAAAATTACTGAAATGAAAAAAAATAATACAAATATATTTATATTAAGTCTTCTGTACTTTCCAGTAAAAAATTGATGAATTTAGCCTGGAAATTATTTGAAAAAATTAACAACTAAAATTAAAATCAAGGTATGTTCTACCATAATAATATTAAAAAAATTACATCCTTGTAAATGTAGAATCTTTTCTCACTATTGTATAGAACATGTATCCTCCATCATAGAAATTGAAATTAAAATATAGTTAAAAAGGATGTGATCGTATAAGAAATACTGATCATAGTGAGATGAAGAATTTGAAATAAGAAAAAGTTTTAGTAGAGATATGTTTTATCCACTGTTATGCACAATAAAATCTTTCTGGAATGGATGTTCACAATGATTCGATTGCTTGTAAAATAATCTTAAAGCACACTATTTCCACTTCTTATAGTCACTTGAACATCCACACATCATATAATAATACTAAAATTAACTACCACACACCATCAACAACTCATGTTCAATAAACCGTCCCACTTATAAAAAAGAAATAGGGAATGATTGAATGTATAATAAGAACTCCATTAATTAGTTTAAATAACTGATTGAGATAAATAGCAGATTGATGATTATTTATTTAAAAAAGGATAAAATTGAAAAACAAGAAAATCATGGGTATCCTCCTAGGATAATAAATATTTATGGTCCCCATCTAGACTAAAACCATTCCTATATTTCAAATAAGTAGATGGAATTCAATCCCTTTAGGTACCCCTCAATGTAAGGTTTGATTCGTTGTCCATTCAATAAGAAAGGATGGTTTTATTCTCGTACCAAATAAAAGTATCCATTAAAAAGAACTCACACAATGGTGAAATATCTATACCACCTATAATTTAGCTTCCTGGGAAATATATTGAGTTTAGAATTATAAAAATATCATTTTTACTATATTTAAAATATCTATTTTGAAAGAAATAATCATGAAAATCATTAGTCTTATCTTCTTAAACAACACAATTTTGAAAATAATATCAATTAATATCATAAACTAACCCAAATTTGGAATTATTATTTCTCTATCTATTATAAAATATATTTTGTGGGATTTCATGGACCAAAAATACTTATGTTGAATCTCTAAGAGAAAATTAAAAGTTTTCTCAAAAAGAAGTCTATTTAGGTATGTCCTTATTAGTGTTTCAAATAATGTTTTTTTATCCCATAATGCCTCATTATATTTTAATTATCATTCCTTCCAAGATATTGAAACAATTTTCTCTATAATTTTTTAAATTCCCCATAAAAAATTTAAACATTTCCACTCAATTGTGGATGGAATGTTTTTCCTATTCTATGGGAACACACAGAATTTTCCCTTAATGATTTGAATTTAAATTTTTTAATATGTGTTCTATTGTACATCATAAGATCATTTTTCACACTAAAACATGAAAATATGTTATTTCTAATGAATTTAATCAAATTTTTATCTTCATTTTTGGGATGATCCCCGGACTAAAACCATTTGGAAACATATTTTATAGAAACTAAGATGTAATCATTCCTATGAGAAAATGGGAATGGTCCCCTGAAATAAAATCCCTAGACATCAAAAATCATATCCTGTAAATTAATTTTCTAGGCTATCTCTGTATTCCATAAAAAATTAACTGGCCTCTTATACTTATCACAACCCCCAACTAAACTTCATTAATCCTTCATGAATGTAGGATAATAAAATCTTGCTTTAAGGGATTTTTGTGCTATTCTCTTCCTTTATGATGACCTCACCATTGTGTAGAGTGAAAAATCTCAAAAATAGTTTTCATTTAGTCTTATAGAACATACCTCCTCCGGATTCCATCCATTAAACTCTAAAAAATAAATTTTCTTCCTAAAAAATAATATTATATTCAGCGATAAACTTTTTTCTTTGATTATTAGAAAAATATTTATCGATTGAACATTATGCCAAGAAATTATCAAGGTATTCATAACAAGAATAGTGAATGCCTAAAATAGTGAGTAACATTTCTTATTAGAATACATTTTAATCTCCCTGGTATCTTCACACAATTTTTTAGGTAACCAATAATAATGATTTGTTACAACATTCTGACCCACTATTTATCATTAATATCAAAATCAAAGCCATTTTGAAAAAGTATCTAACTAATGAGTCTGGGTTTGGATTTTCATTGAAAGTCGAAATTTCAAGGTAGTGTGGTCTGTAAACCCTATGAATATGGAATGACAAATTTAATTCAAAAACATCAATAGAGAAAAATCAATATCCAAAATACCTTCATTAATGGTGTAATTTCATTGAGAACCATCCAGATGCTTGTTAGAAAAATAAACCCCATGATATTTTCATTGTCCCATTTGGCTAAAAATACTCCAACATCCATATAACTTGCATCACACTTCAGTTCAAATGTACTTTTTCAATTTGGTGGAGTTATCATGGATGAAGAAGTGAGCTTTTCTTCAATAAGGTTGAAATATTCAAGATAATTTTCTACAGAGAAAAATATGTGTCGTTGTCCAACAGTGAACACCGAAGTTTAAATTTTTTGAAAAGTATTAGATAAAAATTCAGTAAAATACCGGTATACCCAATAAATATTATAGCACCTTTGACATTATTGGTAGGGTAAACATTATAATGACATCAATCTTGGAATTATCAACATATTAACACCTCCTAGATACTTTGGGTCCTATTAATATTCTATCAGTGACTATAAAATGGAATTCATCCCCATTTATAACTATGTTAGTCTCTAGTAATTTTTCAAAATACAATTCCAAATTTTATAAACACTTGTCAAAATTGATTACCGCAATGGAAAAAAAATTCATAAAAATTTAATGATTCCCTAAATCTTGTTTGAAAAAAATTTCATCCTACACCTTGGAAAAGTTATTTTCAAAGCACACATTTAAAAGAGAATTCTCCAATATAAATGTTTACCAGAGGAGAATGTTAAATTGGTTTTATATTGATCTTGTAGGCCTACAAAAATCTATTTGTAACTAAAATATCTATCCATTAATCATAAAAATTTGTTTACATATAGCCTCATGAGTATTTTATCTAAAAAAGAAATGTGGAAATTATCTTTTCTGGTGGCATTATTCAACTTTCTATAATCAATATAGACTCTCCATTTATTTACTTCCTAACATGTATTTATTAATTACATTCATTAGTCACAATAGTAAATCCCAATTTCCTGGATATTACATGGATTATACTAACCTAACAAATCATAAATTGGGTGTATAATTCTAGAATCGAGTAGCTTAATTCCCAATTATCTCTTAGCTTCTTTAATTATTGGGTACAATCTCCTTTAACATTCAACTCCCATTTTGTGGTCAGGATCCATAGGATTACTATACATGAAGCATGAAGGGTTATTCCCTTTGATATCAATGATGGACCATCCTATTAATGTTTCTAATTTCTTCAGAACACCCCATTATTTATCCTCTTGAATTTCATTAATTCAAGTGAATTTATTGTAGGTAGTTTCATATATTAAACATAAATTGAGTATTTCATGTGTGAATGGATAATTTTAAGTTCCAAATATGGTTCCTCTTTACTGTATGGATGAATCGTGGGCTTGGTAGTTCCAAGATATTCAGCATTTTTCATAAAATTAGTCTAAAAATGGATAGATTCTATATTTCAAATCCATATATAAATTTTCTTTTAATGTTTACCATGGTGGATATCTAAATATTTTGAATTTACATATAATATTTCAACAAATTTATCAAATAATCATCATCTATTTATATAAAAAATTCTCCCTCAACCGCATCAAATTGTTAAAAAAAATTTCTAAAAGGGAAACGAGTCTGAGGTAATCCTATAAATTTTCATAGGATCTAGATTGGAGAATTTATCTTGATGATAAATTCATAGATCTATAAAAACACTACTATAAAGATTATTAAAATCACACAAATTTTCACATTTAAAAAATTCAAAATGCTGTGAAAATTTATTGTCATCTTCCACATGAGATTCCTTAGCAATAGATTAGTTGAAAATTTGTTCTTTTAGTTTTAATGTGTTCTCAAATTATAAAATTAAAACCATAGATAAGTTCTCATGAAATATTTGTGATTTCCAAATTTTAAAAACATAAAACACTTCTTATTTGTCTCTAAAAATAAATATATAACTACCTTTTACTCTACAGATTACCTATCCCCCTTTAGAGAAGAAAGTCCTACCTAGAATAATGGGAACATCCGGGTCACACTCCATGTCTAGAATAAGAAAATATATAGGTAAAATAAACATACCAACTTTAACTAGAAATTTATCAAATATCCTTATGGTAGGAGTGAATGATCTCTTTATTTGCTATAGAATAAAATTTGTTGGTTTCTACTCCCCAAATCCCTGCAATTCAAATAATGATTAATGGGGTAGGTTGGTTCATTCCATATGACCACATAAATTTTTTTTTAAATAGATCTCTCAATGGTTTAGGGATAAAACCCCCCAATGAATATTTGGGTTTTTGTGGAATAATATTATTAGAGAAAACACTTCACTCATCAATGAGACTATAGGATTCAAACTGCTCTAATATTTATTTCTCTAAGTAATTTTTCTAATTGATTTCAAGTATGAAAGACTAAAAAATAAATACTAAATGAGGGGAATTTTCACATGGAACGTCTTGAATAGACTAATGAATCAAATAAATGTTATTTTTTACTATTTGTTTTCATCCTTTGGGTGAATGGGATGTATGGGTCAAAATCTCTGAGAACTTAAGGCATTTCCCTAGTTTCTTCAACAAAACATTCTTTCCCTTTAATAATTTTTATTTCAGAGTCTTATTTTTATTGATTTTATGGCTAATCATATTGATTATATTATTTTACAGTAGTGTTATACATAATTAAATATTGATTTTTTATCATATTTTGGTGTTTATATTCTACCATGTTATTATTTGGATATACCGAGAGTCAAATATAATATCTTCTTGAGTTTTTAATCCTATCAAAGTAACCGCAACCATTGAAATCTCTCTATGATTAATCTCAGTGGTTTGTTCATATTACCTTTATCTTTTTAACTAAATTCATTATTTAATTAACTTGTTTGTAGTTACAAATTATACATTATGGCATAATTTGGGATTTATTTGAATAATGTTTATCATTTGGTGAGTTTCCCCATAAACTACTAAAACATCCCTTTAACATAATTTTATTAATTAAAATTTTCAACCATATTTTGATTCTAATATTTATCTCTTTTACAATTTGAAAATATATATGAATAATGTTACTATCTATTCATTGCTTGTTCTCTTTAGGATAGGTTTGGTTAGTTCCTATATCCAGTATTATAATTGTTTGAAACAGATTCATCTCTCACTAGTGTACTTTTACTATATCTTAAAAAATATGAATATTATTATATTTTGGAAAGAATTTCATTGTATGGAAAACTATCACTTCATTGTCCAAACATTAAAAATTGTTTACATTGTTCATTAGTACTTTTATCATAATTTTAATAGCCAAATTTATTAGGAGTTTTCTTAAAAAACATTTATTAGGAACTAGAGTTGAAGTTTTATTATAGATAATTGCGCATTAATTTCCATCCCTAGACTATTTTCATTCCATGTAAAATTAACTCTTCATCTAATTAAGAGTTTATATATTGAATTAATAAAAAATTAATGAATTTTTTCTTAACCACTTCATCAATTTATCTATTTTAATTTCCTACCTCTAATTGGTTAACCAAGTTTTTACTAGATGGTGAAAACATTTATAGAAGGAATCCATGAGTTAGTGGAAAGGATGTTGGATATAATGACACTACATAAGAATGTCCCAAAAATTATCCCAAGATTCATGAAATACCTTTCCATATTATTGATAGAAGCTAGTAGATCTGTTTCTAAATTCTCCCTTAAGTCTCCTTAAAAAAATTTAATTAAGAAAGAGTTTTATATTTTTTTCCCATGCTTAATAAATGTTTACATCGCATTCTTAAACCAATTTCCTTGTATTTTCGTAAAATAAAAATGTAAAATTGTCGTTTTTATCTCATTCTCACGCATACCATACATTGAATACTAATGAAGAATGTCGATTCCTTCTTAAGAATTCCATTGAATGAAGGTAGTAGGGAAGGTAAGATTTTATCAGATCATAGTTTTTGGATATATTTGTAAATCTGATAGAAGAATCATTACATGAAACTTTGTATAGTGACCTAGAATTCTAATATATGGGTGATAAATATCTTTATATTAATATTCATTAAATTTTATAAACACACACTTAGGCATCATAATATTTTAGTCCATTTGGAAACTTGGAACTCTATATTATTAATTTGTGAAAGAGCTTCAACGACTCCCACAAATATATTCCCCTTTATTACTCCTATATAAATAACTTTCTTCATAACCCGGGGAAAGGAAACATAAGAAAATGTGATCTCGGGTGCTCAGTAAGTGTAAAAATATAAGATATGTCAGAAAAACATGAGCATAAGGGTATGAGAACATGAGAATAACTGTTGAATACAATTATCTTCATATCAAATATTCTGATTTTGAGTAATGGAATAAATATTAATTTTTTATAAGACACTAATCATATGATAATCAAAGAACAGGATTTATGAGAATATAACATTGATATATGACCTAGAATTTTGGAATACATATGAGAATAGAAAATCGTTACAATATTAGTCAAGGATCATAATGTAGTCTATATTAGTGGAATGGGTTCACTCCCCAAACCTTTTTAGTAGTCATAGTTCACTCCCAAGACCATTTTAGAGTACAAATTCCCATATTGAACAGGCTTCACCACCCATTCCAATCTTGTCTATCTCATTATATATAGATCTTTACCCAATTAATTGGAGGGATATATAGGAAACACTCATTTCATAATGAAAACCATGTTAAATTCTTCCAAAAGATCACAAAACATATATCATATAATAACCTATGAAATTTAATTATTTTCATAAACATTTCATCCAATCATAACCTCTATAAAATAGTAATTTTTCATAACCATTTCATCATTTATTCATAGAATATTCCAAGGAAAAAAGAAGAGGGGTTCATATGAATTTTATCATGGTACAAACCATGGAGAGAAATGGGTTTCAAAAAAATATTGTCATCATAAACATTAAAAATTAATATAAATAATAAAAATTTTATCCTTGGATCATATCCACAATAACGAAAATGTAACATCAAATCATTTCATCTGATATGGAGAATTATTTTGAAGCGATAAATAACTTGAAACATTTCGTGATGAAAATATGTTTTCTTTAATAATACCATTTTAAAAATAAAAATTCCAAAAACATTTTGTAAATGAATTCATATTAAAATATAATTTTAAACTTATAAATAAATCTTTAAAAATAATTTAAACATTTCTTGATGAAAATATCATTTCCTCTTTTAAAAAATCTTTTTAAAACATAGAAAACATTAAAAATAATTTTCACTTTGGAAAAATTTATCTAAAATATAAACATTTACTAAATATTAAGTAAAATATTTTATATTCAAATAAATTTGAAAATTTATGAAGTAATATTGAAACCATTGAGTGGTCATGATAGTGGGAAATGATGTAATACCATGTATATTAAAAAAATTCATTTCACATTTCTTATAAAATTTGAATGAGAATTTTTTGTAAAATGAAAATAAGATTCCATTAAAAACATTTCTAAAAAAATAAAAAATAGGTAAAATTTATTTACTATCACATTTTTTAAATTTAAAAATAATTTAAAAAATTTCAGAAAAAATAATTTTGGATTAAAAAATAGGTTTTTTATTGAAAAGAGAAATAAAAGAAATATTATTAAAAATATTATTCAAAACTATTTGGTACATAAACAGAGAAAAAAATAAAAAAAAATTTATCTCATGAAATAACCATAGAATAAGATAATTAATGTGTTTATTAATTGATATATCCTAATATTTTATCATCCTAAACATAATCATAAAAAATCCTGGTAAACAATGAGATTGTAACATAAATGAAAAAACAACAATGTTAAATTTTAAATTTAATTACCATGATGTAATTTCATTAATTAAATATTAAGATATATGAGAATAACTAAATTCACAATATTAAAACACAATTTTGATATAAATAAACTCATAAAATAAGATAGGTTGATAACATAACATTTGTCTCAATTAAGTAAAATTGAGACAAAAAATACTTACTGCTTTGGTAAATCGTGAACCATTAGCCCATGAAAGAAAGATAAAAATGTATATGTAAATACCAAAAATTTTAATGATAAGAGTCATAAAATACATTTGTTTGAAATATATACACCACATAAAAGAAATACGTGGTGAATATGGCATGTGTTTTATAGATGTAAAATGTGAGATGGAAATCCATTACCATATGTCCCAACATTATTTGTAATCATTCAAACCAAATTTATAATAAATATATGTTTATTATACATCTATTAAATTGCTAAAATTATATATATCATACTATATATGATTTACTTATGGACCTTTATCGCCCATTTATTTACAATTCAAGGTTAGAATCACGTTTTGGGTAATAACCACATTGTCTTTCTTATATGAATTGATTTTTTATTTGTGGTACTATCACATTGATCAGGGAACCATAAAATAAAAAATAATAATAATTATATAATTATCATATTTATACATTTATTATAGTTTTAGTACAAATCATTAAATATTGTTTTGAGAAATAAATTATGTTACGATAATAGAGATGATAGGTTGTACGTACGCATGAGTAACTTTTGTATTTTTCAAAGATCGTTATGGAAATAAAGAATGTAAAATAATATATTTATAGACTAATCATAATATAATAAATAAAATATTTTTTCATAAAATTTAATTATACATATCATCAATCATGTGTGGTGATGGAAATAATGTCACATCGATTTGTGAAGGCAGCAATCAACACGTAGACGAACGACATTATCATCTCCCATATGGAATGGAAAGTAATGAGAATATGTATATGATATAATTAATCTATAGGAATAATTGTTTAATATATATCATATATATATATATATTATATCCACCATCATACCCAACTATGATAGGTGGTTATGTAAAAATGAATTACATTTTCTCACGATGCGGTAGTCTACCATACACATGAATGATGATTTTGTAAACCACCTGATGTAATTATAGATGGGTTTATATCATTAAAATTACATAAAAACTTTTATGTATTTGTAATATACATAGTTTATTATATCCTCATTTTTTAATAACAATTTTAGTAAGGGAATGAAGAAATAAAATAAAAACACTTATTTAATAACATTACTCTCCATTGGGTATCCTACTTAGGATTGAACCAATAGTCTTCATAGTTTGGTTTTATATATAGAATAAGGATTATACGGTGATAAGATGGAATTTTAAATGTTTTTTGGGTATTAATTGTGTGATGAAAAATAGTTTCATGTTTTGAATGGAAGAGGATATTGGGTGGCCCTTTATAGGAGAGTTGAGTGGCACAATTCTAAATTTATGAAAATAAAATTGTATCCCCACACATTTATCATGAAACAGGGCACGAAATGTTGTATTATTGATAATTAGACAATATAGGGTAGAAATATTCCCAAATTATGGATTTTATATAAGTTTTTATGTTATTTTAAGCCTTATGTTTTTAGTTGACCCCCCCTGTAAAACCATTTTTACCTCTACCGTAGTGAATAATTTTTATTTTTTTCACTATTAATTTTGTTTAAAAAAATGTTAAAATTATTTTATAATATAAATTATCCTGATTCGAAACATTGAATCCAGTTTTCTAAATTCCATTCGTAGAAGATGAAATAATTTATTTTAATATTAATCTTGCAGACACAGTGAGAAATTGGGTTTTGAAAGATAGAAAGTTGAAAAGTTTACAAGGTTTTTATATCAAAATTAAATATCAAAATTATACGAATGACCAAAATTGGACTTATATATATACATATATGTATATATATATTTTATATAATTTTTATTTAAATCCATTTAAAAAAAATCATGTTTATAAAAAGTTTAAATGAAAAGGTAGTTTTCAATTAATATTCATTATTTTCCACTATTCATCTAAAAAATATATCTTCTCAAGAAATTATAAAATAATGGCCCAAAAAGGTTATATGACTTCTTTTTGAAATAATATATTTTTTAATCATAAAATTTGATTTATTATTATCTCTTCTCTATAAATAAATAATGTATATGGATATAATTTGATTAAATATTTACTATATAAATTTCATTAAAATAATTAAATAAAAAAATTATTTAATTTAGTGAGGTAAAATGTGTTTTTTTCGGAAAAACAGTTTTTCATAAAAATATATACTTGACATTAAATATAGTTTTTTCAATTTTTAATTAATTAATTTTCAAATAATTCATTATCAATACATACGTAAACCATATTTTTCATAATTTAGATAATCTAATTCATATTCACCTGTCCAACGTCTGGGTGATAACTAACATATTAAATAATAATATTTTAAAAATAAGTCTCTCAGTGTTGCATGTAATGAAAGCTAAACTCATTATTGTGTGTCACATAAGCTAGAATAAGTGTTATTTGTAACTCAATCTAAAATAAATTGTGCATATAATAAAAATATATATAGGATTAAATTTATTTGAAAAATATATATATTTGAGAAAATATCTGGGTCTTATATTTCACACTCTTAAAATGAAGTTATCACTTCAAATTAATCCCAGTCTTCAAAGGTTTAACATTTGAAAATTCATTCATATATACCCATATTGTAAAAAGGGTTAAAAAATATCTTCTTGAAAATTGTAAAGGAATGTTTGAATGTCATTTGAAATAACACAATCCAGTTTTCCAAATAGGATAACATGAGTGGGAAGTGAAAATGTGGACATAAAAGGGAAAAATAACAACCAAATTATGATAGAGAGTGATCGAGAAAATTATTAGGAGAATGTTTTCACGTAAAAATCCATAAATGAAAGAATCATGAAAAACCTAATTTATATCCTCATAACCAATGGAAACATGACAATATTTTATTTCAATGACATATTTTAATGTTGGTTAATTCTTTTCCATGTATATTGAGAACATTTGAAAATTCCCTTGCATAATATCTTTTTATTTCGTATGAACTATTTCATCATTTGGTTGTTCCTTGATCAATTTAAAATTTATATATTACTCTAAGAGAATAATTTTTCATTAATTATTTACTAAATAATATCTATAATGGAATGTTAAGTCATACATTCTATCTCTAGTAGAAATATTGTTAACACTGGTTATCAAAAATGGATAAATCAGAATATGGTGAAGTAATACATTAATCTCTAAATCCTCATCCAAAGTTTAACATAAATGATTTCATAAATGGTGAATCTTATAAGCCTCCCAAAATAATAAAATCTAAAATATTATAAGGAAGGTCACTAAATATCAAAAATTAACTTATCATTAATCTCTATTTTATTGTAAAGTGTATCTTGATTGTCACGTACCAAACATGTGAATACATTCATCATGTATTCTCTTGAGACTTGGTAATAACCTAAATTACTATAAAACCTTATTTAAAACATATATACTACAATATTATTTTTATAAAACATTTATTGTATGATATATTCCTTAAATAAATAAAATTATCTCCATCAATGATAGCATAAAATAATTTATCAATAACCGTTAATGTAATCAGTATTATCTGATTTACTTATTCACATAAAAATATCTTTATCCAAAATAAACACCATATTCTCAACCTCATGAACCTATTAAGGGGTATTTTACCTTAATTAAGTGTTTTATATAAAATATTATCTATCCATTAAATCAATATTATAGTACATTAGTACTACTCAAAATATTCTGGGATCTCCTTAACAAAACAATTATTCTAAACAAACCTTATTTATTCTATGATTCATAATCTATAATTAATGAATTACAATAAACAATTACATTAATCATCCCACTTTCTTTAAAAACCAATTACTATACTTTAGATTCTTATTAATTAACACCACTTTCCTTTCAAATTTTATTTGTAGTCTCTTAATCATCATCAATATAACCATTAATCATATAACTATTGTAATTATCTTCATGGTATTTACCATATGGACATTTATTTGTATAATTCCAATAATTTTCACATTTAAAACATTAAAAAATAGTAATATATTATATAGTTCCTTATTCTCATCCACTTCGTTAAACAAACATTTCATTTTTCCTTTTCAGTTACTTCCTTTGTGTCATTATTTTCGACACCGAAATCACTTTATCATCCCTTTGAGATGTAAAAATGAGTGATTCTTTCTATATTTTAAAAATATAGGAAAATTAATATTATTTCTTCTATGGTATACACTTCCAGAACTCTTAGTGAACACTATCCTTCCCTTCTTTAGTGATTTTAATAATTATTTAATGTAATCGTTTTTTATCATGTTAAGTGATAAATGTTTTGGAATAATCAAAATATCCTTCACTCTATTCATCTTCACATTTTTTGTATCATTGGAAAAAAATAATTGTTTCATTCAATTTTAACATTGTCCCATCTATATCCTTCCATTTACTAAACCAGAAAACAATGTGTGAGAAATTGTAATAATAATGGGAAACCAAGTAATCATGAAAATATCATATAGTATGACTAAATCATGACACATTATTTTTAATCTATGACACCTTTGGATTCACGTAGGTCATTCATAGTCATAGTATATTTAAATCCATTATGTCGGTTCACAATGAGTTTGTGAATTTACAAAGAATATCTAATGGGATTGTTAAATCAGGTGTGTATAAAGCACATTATCATGAACCATGTGATTATCAAGTTATGCTCAATACACCATTTTCAAAGTTATTTCCCCTACGAAACACTACTCCAAATCCACATTCACTTTTAGTATCATGAATTTGGTGTTTTTTTTATTGAAATCAATTAATCTATCCTTTACCAAAATTCCATGATACTTTCCTATACACTGACTCATCCTTAGATTTATCCTTAGGAATATCCCAATACAAATCTTTTATAAATATCTCTAGAAATATCACTAAATGGTTCTCATAAAAATTTAAAAAAATTGACTGAACCTTTCCTCTTATATCAACTATAGTGACCCATTCTTATTGTATATTGATATTAAATATTTTTTATGAACATTCATTCCTTTAAAAAATACATTTCTGAGCATCATAATTGTTTTCGTCTTTTGGAAACCTAGAACAAAATATTCTTATTTTATCAATGATATTCAATGTATCACATAAAAAATTTTCATTTTAGTACTCCAATATAAATACCTTTCTTTATAAAAATGTTAATTAAAACATAATAGACGGAGAGCTCATACAAAAAATAAGGGTTAAAAAAGTCTATGTAAAAGAAAAACATGAGCATTATGGTATCAGAACATTAACATGACATTTGAAAACCAAAAAATTCAAATCCAATATCATAATATAGATCATAGTATAAATATTGATTGTTCATAATACATGAATCATAAGGGATCAATGGACTTAAACCTTAAGAGAATAACATTGACATAATACATAGAATTGTGGAATACAAATAAAAATATAAATTCATTTCTATATTAATAATTGATAATTGTCAAAGCTATCCTAGTGGAATGGGTTATATCATCAAACCATCATAGTAGTAAATATTCACTCACATGGTCATCATACAGATAATTTCACCTAATGAACTAGGGTCACTCCATGTTCCAGTTTTTTCAATACTATTATATATAAATCTTTCCCCAATCTATTAGAGGGAGATATATGTCTCACCTATCTCATAATGAAAACCATATTTTTTATGTTCCATATGATCATAAAACATTCACTATATCATAATCCATGAAATGAATTGCTTTTAATAAATATTTCATCATATTAAAACCTAAAGAAAAGTTACATGTTTTTTAACCATTTCATAATTGCATCATAGAATCACATTGGGAAAATGAATTATGTTTCATAATAATTTTATCATGGTATAAACCATGGAAGAAAAATAGGTTTCATAAACATATTTTCATCATAAGCATAACCCATTTATAGAAACAATAATAGTGGTATCCTTGGATCGTATCCCTAGTAAATACAAATTTAACCTAAAAGTATGTCATCTTAGATATAGAATGATTTTGAAGATGAGAAATCACCATGAGTATTTCTTTAGGAAAATTAATTTCCTTTTAAAATATATTTTTCAAAACAATAAATTCATAAAAACTTTTGTAAATAATTTTTTAAAATAAAAGTTGAAACTTATAAATGAATCTTTTAAAAATAATTGAACTTTTATTGAGTAAATTATACTTTCCACTATGAAAAACCCTTTTTAAAACATAATAAACATTCAAAATGATTTTCTCACAGACATACTTAATTTAAAATATTAAATTTTCCCAAATATATAGTAACAAGTTTATTTTAAAAAAAATAAAAACTGTAAACTAATATTGAAATCATTGAGTATTCATGGTAGTAGGAAATATTTTTTCATGTCATGTATGTTAAATAATAATATACTTTTCACATTTTTTTTAAAAGTAAAACTGGCATTGTTTGAAAAATTAAATGAATATTCCTTTAAAACATTTGTTAAAAAATAAAATATGGGTAAAAATATCTCTACTAAATGTTTTTTAGAATTTTATTAACATTTTTTAAACAAACATTATAAAAATATGTTGTGATAGAAAAAAATGTTTTCAAAATAATATAGAAATAAAAATATTTCCAAAAAATGTTCATTTAAAATCATGGTTATGTAAAGAAAGGAAATTAAGAGAAAACATATATTCTCATAAAATAAACATATTAAAATAAAAATTTTCAGTTTATATAGATAAATACCATAATTGTTTATCATTATAATAATTATAATAAACTATCCTAATAAATTATTTGATTGTAACATAAAATATTTACCTCTTTGGTAAAATTAGAATGTAAACATCATGAAGGAATATCATTAAATAAAACATAAAATATCATGAGGATAAATTAACTCATGATATAACATGTTAAATTATATTTATATACACCTCTTCTTATATGACATATATATAACAAAACATAGTTCTTAAGGAATGAAAATTGAGATAAAAATCACTTAAAACTTTGCTAACTTTTGAACCGTAACCCCAAGAAATATAGATTAAAAAATAGATAGAAAATAATAATAATTTTAATTATATTATTTATAAAATAAATTCATGTGTTGTATATAAACCACATAAAATAAATAACTATTGAATATGTAAAGTGTCTCAAATAAGTAAAAAGTGATACAGAAATGCCTTACCATATCTCTCAATATCTTTCACAATCATTAAAAAATATTATAATAAATATATGTTTATCAAAAATATATTATAAAACCAAACCTATGTATATACCACCATATATGATTTACTTATGTCTTTTTGTTACTCCTTTATTAATAATTCCATGTTATGTAATGTTTCAGGTAAAAATAGATTTTTTTTGTATATTTGTTTATCAGTTATTTTCAATCATATTACATTGATCATGGTTATATAATCTCAAGAATATTAATCATGAAATAATTATCATATTTATAGTCAAATTTTACTTTTAATACCAATAATTAATTATGAATCTGAGAAATGAATTATGCAACAATCATAGAGATGGTAGGTCAAATGTATGCAAGAATAACATTTTAATTTTTCAATTATCATTATAGAAAGGAGGTAAGTAAAATATTATCTACCAAGAGTGATATTAATATAAGTATTTAACATGTTATTTCTTTAATTATACTTATAAATATCATACATTTGTAGTTGTGATGAAAAGGAAGTCACATCGCTTCATGAAGTTGGTATTCTACGCGTACATGAACAACATTACCATCTTTTAGTGAGTGAAAGTATAAGAAATAAAATGATATATTATATATTAATATTGGTAAATGTGCCATAATATAATAATAATATCATATATATCATATATATTTATTAACATTATCATCATTATCTTCCATGTAAAGCATTAGTGAAAACAAATTACATCACATCCTGAGGCTGTAGTCCGACATAAACACAAGCAACATTATCTAATCCCATATGAAATGGAAATTATAAAGGTATATATGATATAATGATTCAATAGGTATAATTATGTTATATATATCATATATATATATATATATTCTCTATCCATCATTATGCCCGCCCATGAATGTGGTAATGGAAAAATTAATGACATCGGTTTGTGTGGCGGTAGTCCACCAAACACAGGAAAGATGACTTCATAACCCATTTTATAAAAGAGGAGATGGTTTTAGGTAATTAAATTAACATAAAAACATATTATTATATCAAAGATGCTGATTATATTATATAATCATGTTTTAATAATAATTTAAGGATGCAGATAAAGTAATAAATTAAACGCACTCTTTGAATAACATTACCTCTTCTTCAGGTATCCAACATAGGTTTTCACCCAAAGACTTTCAAGGATGAATTTATTTTTAAAATAAGGTTTTTGGAATTTGATAAGAGTGTTTGGGAAGATATTTGGGCAGTAATTTTCCAGTAAAAAGGTATTTTAAGCTGTGAATATGTGAAAAATGGGGTGGCCTTTTATAAGTGAGGCGAGTGGCATAGTTAAAATTGTTGGAAAATAAATAGGTGCACCCACATTTTTGACATGAAAAAGTTCTTCAAAATGGATTATTATCTCTAATTATACATCATAGGGTCTAAATATGTATATAAAATATATTTTTATGAGTTTTCAATTTAACCCTTTTCATTTTAGAGTAACCACTAGTAAAACCATTTTTACCCTTCCAAAGTAAATAATTTTTACTTTTTCACTATTCATTATGGTAAAAAATTAATTTAACATTATTATAAAATATAAATTTATATGATTTCAAATATGGAATTATTTTATCAAAATTCAATTCACATAATTTGAAAACATTAATATAAAATAAATCATGCATTCATGATGAGAGAACTGATTTTAAAAGATAAAAAAGATCAAATGCCTACAATGTTTTTATTTCAAAATTCAAGATGAAAATGATTAAAATAACATAAATATTATTATTATATATATATTTGATATAATTTTAATTTTAAACTAATTTAAAATTTAATTTATCTTTATTAATAATTTTAATAAAATTAAATTTTTCTATTAAAATTCATTATTTTTCATTATTCATCAAAAAATTATTCTTCGCAGAAAATTTTCAACAACTCACCCAAAGATAAATTTTATAAGAGGATTTCAAAAAAGATGTTTATTTTCTAAAATAAATTCTCTAAAATTTCAAAAAAAAAATAGTTCTAACTGAATTTTTAAAATAGGTGACCAAACTGCTTTTTAGAAAAATATATTTTTAGTGTAAAATTGGATTTATTATTATTACTTATCACAAAAATACATTAGATGAATTTTAATCAGTTGATTGAATTTATAATATTTAAATTTTGTTAAAATATTTTACATTTTTAAATTTATTGAGGTAAATCTGATGGTTTTCATAAAAATATATTTTCAGGAAAAAAATCCATTATTTTCAAATGGGTTTTATTTTCATTTTTAATGAATTGGTCACCAAATAATTAATTCTATATACACATGTAAACCATATATTTTAATAATTTATTTAATCTTATACATACTATCAATTCCAACATATAGATAATAAAAATCATATTAATTAATAATATTTTAAAATATGTAACTCAATGTTTCTTGTAACGCAAGTTTAACCCAATGTTGTGTGTAATGCAAGATAAAATAAATTTTATGTGTTACGCAAGATAAAATCTGTTTTCCTTGTAATAAAAATTTTAAATTCATTAAAAATAATTTTAAATACAAAATTTCACAAAATCATGGGGTGTTATGCATGAACGATTAATAATCCATGAACCACGACCATTGAACATTTCCTTCAATTGTTTATAGTTCCATAACTTTAACATCTCTCTCTCTCTCTCAAATTTTCCATTTTATATTTATTTATGAGGTCTCATTAATATATTTCAAAATTATTTTTAATAGTGTCTAGGTTGTGATACAAATATCTGTGGTTCATGCACTGAAGAAGTAATTATCATCACACTATAGGTTCAAATTTTTTTAATTTTTGATTTTATTCTAGGATTTATATATTATCTGTTTTTGTTTGTTTTATAAATTTTTTAAAATTTTCTTGATTTAAGAAATCTTCCTCAACAATAGTGATAAAATTTAGTAATGAAAAATCATTGACTAGCTATAATTAAATTCTTAAAACTAAGAGATAGAATTAATTAGGGTATCATATCCATAGGGAAATTAAAAGATGGTGTAGATCCATGAAAATAATAAAAAAATAAAATAAAACAATAATGTGTAATGTAACTAATTTCATGATGGTGACATATTAAGAAGAAACATATGAGTTATTAAAAATATCTTTATATCATATGAAGAGAAAGTAGTAGTGAAAACTAAGCAGAGATTAGTTGAAACATGGGGGAAGAATCAACTTTTTGGATAATCTATTTCTTGCTTGTGAAGATTTTATTTGTATCAACAACTGAAAACATGATGAAAATATATTTTTCCAGAAGATCGAATACATATCTGATTATTATAAAGTTTTTCACTTAAAAAATAAATTTAAAATAAGTAGAAGTTTATATAAATGTAAAAATAAAGTCGCAAACAATGATTGAAATGATAAATCAGATAAATATAAATTCCACTTGCAAATATCTTTAGCAAAAAATAATAGTGAAATTCTTCAATGAAAAATTGAAAATTATAAGCTAATGAAATAAGAATAATATGTTGAGTCTTCATTTGATATATAGCTCTGAGGACTAGTATTTCTCATTTTATTGATATGATATGTATTCTCTAGTGGATTATGTATTGAAATCTAGATGATCATCTTTGATATTGGAATGTTTGGGGATCCACCAATAATATATGTTTCATCTTCTTTTTAATTGAATAGTCCTTATATAACCCAATTATGTTCTCACCATCAAACCTTGAAAATCACCTTATCTAACTTCCACATGGAATGGTTTCAATGTACAAACTCAACCTTAGCTCACTAGATTAGTGCTTCCACAAAAAAAATTATCCTTACACATGGTTTTCCTCTGCCAGAAATATTTATTCCTTACAATATTCTCTCAAAACTCTATAAAACTCATTATTCAAATTAAATCTTCACTCACTTTCTTAAGCTGAACATCCTATATTTGGATTTCCAATGTTAAAACTCATTTCTCTACATGAACTTACAACTTGATTTTGTGTTCATTTTTATTATCACTTCTTCTTAACATGTGACATTAAATGAGTCACATGATATTTCTGATCAAAAATTCATAGACCATCGATACTTTGTAATAGCGTTTCAAAAATCACACATCCAACATCAATATTGTTCATGAACAACTACTCATCCATCTTCCAAAAGCCCATAAGAGTAAACATGATTCATCTATGATTGATTATCCCAAATTATCATCTCATGTCATTAACACAACACTACCATAGAATCATTTTTACATATAAAAATATTTTACAACTGAAAAAAATTCATTGATAAAGTTGGTAACTTTATCAGTTCTAAACAAATTGATGTTATAAGGTTCATTTATCAGTGATAAAAAAGTGCAGATGAAATTACCCCTTTATAATCATTTTTTAGTGCTAATAATGGTATCTCATTTATCATATCTTCTTTTAGTGCTGATAAAGGGTACTTTTATCAACACTTTTCTTAGTGTTGATAAAAGTAATATTTCATAATAAAAATTATTTATCCCTATAAATCATATATTAATATATGAATACATTGATATTGATATAAATATAATATATTTGATTAAATATGATTTGTATAATGCTAAATTAACATTTACACGTAAAATACAAGATATTTAGTGAAAATAAATTATTATAAAATTATATTATTTAATTATTTTCTAACTATTGTAGAGTAATAGTCAATTAATAATAATTTTATGATAGATAAATTTAAAATTTAAATAATATATCTAAAATAATTTGAAAATGTGACTCAATCATGAAATGACCATAACTTTTGATTTGGGTGTATGTTTGGGATCTGATGTTCATCGGATTAAAGAAAGCGATGAGCACCAAACTATCATGTCTGGAGGGACTTCAGTCATTATTTTTTGGAGGCCAAAAAAGACCCAAATGGCCTTAAAAAATATGTTTTTAGTCTGGGTACAACATGTTATTGACATTTGAAGGAATTTTATCACCATTTAAGGGGGGAGTTTTATCTTTTTTCACTGAAGAGTCAATTTATTATAAAGGATTACACTTATAAGGATATTATGACATTAATATTTTTTCATTTTTCATAATGTACTATTAATTTTAATTATATATACACCCATTTTAAATAATTTTATATATTTAAACATAAAATTTAAATTTTATAAATAAATATGTAATCATATTTACATATAAAATATTTTTATAATTTTATAAATCACATCTATGTACAAAATAATATACATTTTATTTATAATAAAAAATAAATGGGTATTTATATACTTATATAATATGTGTGTGTGTATTTGTGTATTTTTGTGTGTGTGTATTAATAAACTAATATATATTATTTATATATTAAAATATATGTATATAAATATTAATATATAATATATGTAAGTAATTAAAAATATATATAAATATATTTATAACTACACATATATAATATATATATGTGTGTGTGTGTTGTATATATATTTATATTTATTTATTTAGTTATTTATTTATAAACACACACACACACACAAAACAAATTTTATAAATTTATTTCAAAATGATCATATAATTATATATTAATATATGAATAAATATATAAATAAAAAAAGATAACAACATTTATATATACATATATATATATATATCAGGAAATGGGGAACAAATAAAAATGGAGGAATGGTTAGGGTCTAGGAATACTTGGGAGAGCTCTCAGGTTCAAATCTAGGGGAGGTAGGGTCAGACGTGAGGATATGTAAAGGGGGTGCCTAGAACTGTTAAAGGGTGTGGCATGAATAGTCTTGTTAAAGGGGGGTAGTGTTATTAAAGTGGATTTTGGGTGCTGATAGGGGGGGGTCACCTATGATTCTAATTTTTTATCATAGATTAAAAATATTGTATTTTATCGGTTCTTTTTTTTCTAGTATTGATAAAAGGACCCTCTTATAAGTAAATTTTATAACAATGATAAAATCCCCCTTTTATCAATGATTTTTAAGCACTAATAAATGTGGCCATTATCAATGATTTTGTTAACATTGATAAAAAGGAACCCCTTTTAACCGCACTGAGATTAGAAGCACTTTTGTAGCAATGTTAATGCCTTTTTCTTGCACTATTAAAATCCATTTCTATATGAGTTAACCCAAATAATTTTGTTGGGAAAAAATTCATGTAGCAACAACTCAAATCTGAATTTATATAAGCACATTTAATTCACCCTTAAACACTTTTGACACCACATCAACTTTCATCTATCTCATACAATTAATTTTTGTCCATGTCATCATGCATGACTCAACAATTCTCGATTCTTTGGGTTCATTATGAGCTCATTATAATTTTATTATTCACGTAAACTCATCTTCCCAAGTGCTGGTATGGTTTTAGATTCACTGATCATCATCAATTTACTTTGGTGAGGTCATGGATTGGAACATCATGAGGAAATAAACAATAATAGTTCTCTAGTCAGAGTAATATAGATGTGATCGATAGAAACTTGATCTTGTTAGGATCGATTTCTCTACCATTAGGTCTCCCAGGACCAACACATAATCCCTTCTAAGGATCCATCCTAAAATTCATGAGTGAAAGGATGAATTTCTCATCCATTCTTATATGTGAGCCACCAACGTTGATGTAATATTTGGTTCGACGTGGGTTTGTACCAAAAATCCCCCTCTAAAAAATATTCCACCCAATTGTGCTTCCCATTCAATAAGAATACATCTTATCTAACCATTGGTACATCCATTATTCTCCATCGGCACTCACCGCAAGATGATCACTGTCAGGAAGACTTTTGGTAGAAGGAACCATGGATTCATGTGCTTCAAATGATATACTGCTATAATTGTCCAATATATTTTTGGAATACATCACCCTACATCACACATGGGTTTTACCATGCCTCTGATACCACTTATTGGAAAATAGACACATCGTTCTAATTTTTTTGTTGCCTCCACAAAATAAAATATCCCAAACATGTAGATATATTTTTAATGTGGTTTTCTCCATGAGGTTCTCACACCCTTTTCTATTCATCACAAGTAGGGGTTAACAAATACAAGTAAAAAATCCCCTCTATATTTTCTTCTCACAAAATAAAAACTATTTTTTTTATTTTTCCCACAATCCCAAAAAACACCAAACTCTATATCTCTATTATAGTAAAAAGAATAAACTAGTATTCTCACCTTTAGTTTTCTCTATAAAACATGACAACCTACAAAATCTATATGAATTTTTTATTCATCGTACTTTTTACTTCAACCATCCTTTTCCCCCAAATTATCAAACCTATAATAAAAAAATAATTCTCTATTTTCTTTTTCTATTTCTTACATTACAACCATTGAATTCACAAACATATCATCAAATAGCAATGTCCACCTGGTAATGTGTGTGAATCCACCATGATATAATATTTATCAAAATAAGATAATTTACTCCTCCTTGAATTTAATTTTCGAACCTAATTTCCCATCGTATTCATCAAAATATCAAACCAGCATCCTATCCTCAGAAGAAATCTCGCTCCCACTATCATTAATCAATCTCAAGATGACTACATTCCCCACCAAATGGTATATCCCTTAGGCCTCTTTTGTAGTAATCAAAATTGTATTTCTACATGATACATCCAACACAACACCATATTTGGATATAATGTACCCTCTTTTGATGAGACTACATAATGATACAATGTTTCATCTCATCCTGAGAATGAATTTTATGTCAACTAGTTTTTATACTTCTCTATCCCATGTATTCGATTTCATTGTCCCAAATCCTCACACCTCACATGTTAACCCATCACTAAGTTTCAACAAATCATCCACCTTCTGAAAAGTATGAAACACAACTTTTTTTCTACATATGTGTACCATGATCCAAAAATCCAAAACCCACTAGTTGTAATTTTTATTTTGATCCCTCTTGTTCTTCCTTTTTAATATTAGACATTCAAACTTCATGTGCCTGTATCTTTTTCAGTAATGACACTACAATTTCCCCATTCAATTCTATGATATGAGTGAAAGCATCCTATTTTCATAATCATATCTTGATGATTCTATAATGTTCAAAACCTTCTCTTTATCTTTATTTTTCACATCAATGAACTGTTTGTTCTCTTCAGGGTCACTTTTATACTAACCCATTTTCTCAAACATGTAACATGTGATTTCACTTGGATCACATCCTTTCAATTGTGGTCTCTATTATTTACTTACTGAATTATGATATTGGCTCCTACCATATTTATCATCTCGTACCACCATGATTTTATTACCTGAATAAAACGATGTTCTTTAGAATGCCTTTGAATATTTATGTGATTCCATCACCTGATACAAGTTTAATGTTTCCTTTCCCATGAGCAATACAATCACTAGTCCATAAAATGATATCGGTAGATATTAAAAAGGGAAAAGTGATTTGTATTCCTCTTAAACCATTACAAAAAACCTCAGTAATCTTGTCTGAATCTTTTTAAATTCAAAAAAGTGATCCAACAAATTTTCTCCCTCATCTATTCAAAACTGGTATAATTTCATCATTAGGAATAATTTGGTAGTGAGTGACTTCTCCATATACCACTACTCAATCTTCTTCCAAATATCCTTTGGTGAGGTATCTTCCAACATAATGTACATTATGTCATTCACCAAACATATTCGAATAATATTAATGAACCACATCTTCAACTTTTTCCAATCATCTTCACTGATTTTATCCTTTTTTTCTTTGATCAACGGTTTAATCATTCCATGTTACACTAAAATGTATTCATTATGGTTTTCCAAAATATGAAATCATTACGAAAATCAAACTACCCAATCATTAATTTTTGATGTGCTTTTACATCATCTATCATCATTATCACCAATATGATTACCACATTTGATGTTGAACCCCCTTTGGTACCATTTGACATGGTCGATTTCTTATTTCCCTAAGTCTCCTAGGCTTAGAACATAAACCCTTCTGAGGTTCCATCCTAAAACCCATTATTGATAGGAGGAATTTCTCATCCAAGATTAAATATTAGACACTATACTTTATGGAATTTTTTGTGGGACTTGGGTTTTCAGAAAATATTTCATCGTTTAATGTTGATGACCCTTCATCGTTGGAAATTCAAATCTCAAATATTTAAAAAATTTACAAAAATGTGAGCTCACATTCAAAAAAATTGAAAATATATGGTTGGGAAAGACACTCATTAATGCATCAAGAACCCAAAAAATCTCATATAATTTTTGGTGTCTAAAATTATCAATAGCGTTTTTATGGAACATGTTATTCAGATTTGGAAGATAGAATCAGTGCATGAGGCTATGATTAGACAAACGCATGGTTTGGTAGAACTCAAATTTGTGATCAGTGATCCATGGGTCTACGGATTTTGTAAAGGTAAAATAGACCCTCTCATGGTCACATGGAATCATGTAGGCTTAGTAGGTAGATAACCACTAATTATCAGTATGAAAAATCTGGAACAATAATTATGGATTTGTAGTTACTTTTTTCTCAAGCATGACCATCAGAATTCTAGCATAGTATGTTGTCATCGTCACTATATAAACCATGAACTCTATCATATGATCACTTAGTATGATAATTATATTGATCATGCTTGAATTTTATATGAAAATATTAAAAAGAAAAATTCAATCTAAAATTACATGAAATTAAATTAATATAAGGTAGGAATAAATAATTTAATTTAAAAATAAATGAGATAATTAATAAATTTCATTAATACTAAAATTAAAAATATTTAAAATTTTAAATTTTCAGATAAAAATGTATATATAATTTAAAAAATCAAAGAATAAAATTCAACAAACAAATTTTAATATTTTGAAAAAATATAAAAAATGATTTAAAAATCAAAAGATTGTATGTGATTATTTCAAAAAACAAAAAAGAATAATTTTCTTTAGCTTACTAAGAAAATATTGAAAATATAAAAACTAACTAAAAAATAAAACATAGCAAGAAAATATATGTATTAAAAATAATATTATAAATAATTTCATACCCAATTAAATACATTTATAATTTATTCAATCAAAAAATATTTGTATAATAAAAGTACATGTAATGACAAAAAAAGATGAGGTAAAAATAAGGTAAAAATTTTCAAATCAATTCCAACAATAGACCAAGTTTCTGATATCTTTCTAAAATCAATTTCAATGGATACATATCACAAGCTAATGCTGGTAATGGGTGTTCAACCTTCCCCTCTTTAAAAATAAGGTATGTGATATCCATCACATCTCTATCTTATCATTGTATAGTTCTATAAAGAGAGAGGAAAATATTTCTAACATAAATACATCCATTAGAATATACATAATCTTATATTTTTATAGTCTTTTCAAGGAGAAAAATGTTTTTTAAAAAAAATCTATCCATTTTAATGTGATCAACCTTTTTATAAAGGCATGTATTTAGGGAGTGTTGTTAAAAGTGGTATAATATTTGTTTTTCTTGAGCAAAATACTTTAAGTGTTTTTTGAAGTGGATGTAGGAATGTTTCTCTTGTAGGAAAAGATTAATTTCTTATGAATGCTTCAATTGGAAAAAGATTCATAAGAAAAATTTTAGTTAAATCGCTGTTTGTAGGCAACATGGTATTTTTGTTTAATAATTTTTTTTACAATATCATGTTCTATCACATAGGTTTAGAATTGTTGTAAAATGATACATTAGATTAGTTAAAATTTATTAGTGAGTTATGTTTATTGATTGAAAATAAAATCAAAAGGGGATATTGTTGGGACCACGATAGAGGAGATGTGTTGAAGAAACAAAATTAGTTAATGAAATTATTGTTCCTTAGAATGTTTCCTAAGAAGTTTTTGTTTTTTTCAATTCTTATATATAAAACCTTTTTAATAACTTAAATCAACGATATTTAATGATATTACAAAAAAAGATGATAAAATTAATAGTAATAATTAGATGTAGAAAGGACATTTGATAGATAAGGACCATTGAATAGAGATAGATTGGATTTTAACCAAACTAAGTCAATTGGATATACACTGTTCTATTAGATAATGTTTTTTTGTTGAATCAAATCTGACAATGATTTGTTTCTACTTATATTCCTGAAATAATGGTAAGTGAAATATATCATGATTATTTATTGAGTTAGAAGAAGGAAAATTTTTCTTTAGTGAAAAGCGGTGTAAAATTATTTGTATACAAAAAATCAATAATATGATGTTTTTGTACAGTGGTTATGAATTTATTCAATCAAAAAAAATTGAAGGTGGAGTTTTTAAATATTTTCATATGATGAATCCCATATCAAATGAAGTCTCATAATAAAAATTCATATTATACGAAGTCCATCAAAAGAACAAATTCATCAGATGAAGTAATTATGATGACAGTCCACCAAATATATGAAATACATCAAATAATGAAAGTGTTTAATAAAGATTTATGAAAAGTTCATACGAATTTAAAAAAGTGAAAATTAGAAATAGATTATCATCAAACAAAAAAATGGTATAAATTTTTATCAGATGAAAATGTGGTTTGATGTTTTTATTTTTATGATGTTTTCACTAGTTAAAAATACATTATGAAGTTTTCTTATTGATTTAAAAATTGACTATACCGATCTCATCATTCAATATTATTAAAATCATGAAGGAAATTTTGGGACAATAATTATTTTTTGATAAATATTTATGAATGGTGTGGTAATTGGAAAATAACTAATGCTTCAAGAATAATCTAGAGGTGTTTAGAATATTTTAGGGAAATTTTCATGAGATTCATATTCTATTTTAGAATCTAAATTGATTATAAAAATAAATTTGAGTTCTTATATTTTATATTTTGAGATCACCTATATAAAGGGGTTTCTGATCAACCCATACTAATTTTGAGTTGTATTAGTCACTTGTGAAAAATATGATGTTCTGTATAATTAGTTTAGCACATAGATACCAAAAAAACATTTCAAATACATAGTTTGAACAAGGAATTTTCAAACCAAGGAATATATTTTTGGATGACAGAAAAGACTAATAATTTTGTATCGAACTATGATGTTTTTATCAGGTGGAATTGGGTTAAAAATGAAATTCAGTAAATAAGAATTTATATTAGGTTGAATCTAATGAACAAAGTATAAGTAATATTATGAAGATTATCAAAATGAACCAGATAGACTTTTATAGATAGCTAAATAAAGGGAAATAAATCAGAATAATATTGAATAAATAGATGATGTTCTTACCTACTTCTAGGTATGAAATTAAATAAGTTGTTTTTGTAAGAAGAGAAAATGTGAAAATTTTAATGGAAGAACAATGAAAATGCATTTATCATATTGGTGGAGGATTATCAAATTATTAAAAAATTCTAAGTTACATATTATCTATGTAGAACGCACTTACACTGTTGTTTTGATAATACTGCAACACATGTGTAAGGATATTCCCTCATTACTATAACCAAAAATGGGATTTTTTTAGTAGATTGTGTGGTTTTGGATTATTTTGAAACCATTAAAATGAATAGATACTCTTTTTTTATATTGAATATTATAAATACATTTTTTCTTGTCTTTTTTCTTGGGAATTTGTTTTCTTTAATGATATAACTCATAAATAGGAGGTAAAGATTGTTTCATAAAAAGTGGAAAATGTAAAAGAAAATGAGATATATTATTCACCCTCTCCCCTATTGGTGATCACATAGATCATTCTTATGCCTTTTATCTATAGTATAAGTAAAATAATTATTTTTCCCTCATAATATGAATATGATATAGTTTTATTTTTAATAACCATTTTTCTAAATAAACATCCTAAATTAGAGATACAACATATGAATTTATATATAAATATCTTCCCCAAATTAATTTTCATTACCTATTTCATACCAAATAATAATATAAAAAGGATAAAATAAAAATCGATAAATAAATTAATATGAAAAATAAATAAAAATATTCCTTATCAAATATCACCTTCATTTAAAACTGAGAAGTATTCGGTTAAATTATGAAACTATATCACCCTGTTAGTTAAACATAGATTTACTAAATTTTTATCCCCTTAATATCAATAACGTAATTCCCAAAATTATCTATATCATTATCACTGTATTATAAAGTAAAAAAACATTCTAAATCTAATCTCTAAGGGTCCAAATTTAAATTTATCTCTATGTTGCATTAATCACTCACTAAAATGCATATTGATACACATAAACTATAATAAAATATACTCCAAAAAATAATAGTCTTTTATCAAAATGGAAAATATTTCTTTATCACTAAATCCATTTTCAATTCTTAAGTTTATCTATATTTCTATGATTTTTTTCACAAATAATTTAAACAATTATCTCAATTAAGAATATTTACCTCGACAGCATATAACATAACAACCCAAAGTGTTATAAAAACCTCAATCACATATTTTTATTTGGACCCAATAAAAATATCCAAATATATCATTAAAAATATCACAATATAGTCACATAATACCTCAAAATGTGTATCTATTCATTTTAACTTATTATCAACCCATGATGGTATCCACTTATTAGAAATATCGTTAACCAATAACATCATAACCTATACAGTTATATAACTTGGATTTGATGCCAATTATGAGTCCTCATTTCATTACACCTGATTATCCACTAAATGAGGCTAATATTCATTGTTAATATATATAATATTCATGTTCCTTATTATTCATAAACACCATTTTAGTTCACTTTACACTTTGAACATCATTTCATATTATGATTGTAATACCTTCTTAAATTGCACTATTATGTGGTACATTTTTGAACATCATTTGAAGTACCCAATGATTCATCTGATTATACATATTTTAATTTGATATTTCTGGAAATTGATCTACACTCCAATATGAACTTGTTTCATTCAGGGATCAATGGAGAATTCATGGAAGAACATGGGGATATTTTGTGATGAATGGAAGAAATTCTAGAGAAGGAATATTGGACAATCATCCACTGATGAGACTGTGGGGCCCAACATACAAGCCCAATGAATGCCAAATTTTGTGGGATGCTATAATACATGCATATTAACAAATAACTCTCCATGATCCAACACTAATTCGGCCTCTATGGTGGTCATTTAGGGGACCAAGTTAGAAATACAATTCTGGGCTAGATTCTACGACCTAGAAAAACAGTCCACTAATTTTAACATATCTCGGAATACGCAACTCCAAATGGGCCCACATTTTACAGGATGTTCGAATACATCAGGAGATCCATTTTATTCTCATATGGACAACTCTGATTCGGCCATCTATAAGGGCTTTCAGACGCGTCTTTTTGGTGATGGAAAGCTAGATGCCACCTCGGGTCAAGGGTGGAAAAATCTACTCTCCCTTACTTTCCACCCACCTACGGCCTACCACAATTAATTGAGGAGACTTGGACTATTGGAGGCTCTACACAAGGGCTCAAAAATTTCTATTAAGGTAGTGGTTTTGGAGTATTGAAGGATCGTTGGTGCTTGATTTCATTGTAGTGTTAGGCTGCCTCTTTGTGTTTGTAATCGCATTTCTTTCTCATGTAAGTTGTTTAATTCACCTTAGTTTCTTAATAAAAGTTCTTATTATCTTATTATTATGTTCTTATCCTTATCACTTTGGTACCATTGGTTCATGTTGTGAACGTTTTCATACCAAACCTTGTGATATTTATAACACAACAGAGGAGTGATCTTTTGTTGTTGTTGTTTTTACTTCTTCAATTCCACCTTTGTATGTCTACTTCCCGCTTCTATTGAAGACATGTCGTCAATGAAGGGCTAACTTTTTATGGGTTGATCCAAGGGAGTAGCAAGGGGATGTATTGGATGTTATTTATTACCCTATTAATGGAAAATCACTTCTTTTAAATGTGATTTTTATTTGATGATTTTAAAACATCTTCATCCTTATTGAATTTAAGGTCACACATTCAAGTGCTAATACGATCCTCTACCTTGGAGTGCTCAAAAAATTGATCCTGCAAGTGTATAGGTGATTAGTATTAGGGTGTGTAGGCATTAAAACAGTAAGTGATGATTTAGTTTAATCTTCTTAAATGAATCCATCTCAATTATAAGAAATTGAAATCATTAAAAAAGTAATTCATCCAATCCACCCTGAGTGATAACCTAGGATCAACTCATTCTTTTAAATTGAAATCACATAAATCTGTTAGTTATCCATTAAAACCATATAAAATCAACCCATGATGGCCACTTTATATCCAAAAACAGTCCATAGAATGTACGTGTCTATAGGTTTCTTCTTAGGTCTCTGAGGATTCGATAACCCAAGCTAAACCACAAGGACCATTCTACCTTCATCTCTTGGGTAAATTTGAGAGAGAATCAAATTTTGGCACCATTTCTAGGGACCCAAGTAAGTCATCTAAACACCCATTCTATTCTCCCCCATTTCTTATTTTCTCATCCAAATTCTCTTATCTTGTCCCTTTCTCGTTTTTTTTCTTTTGGTGCATGTCCGTCTACACCCGCGATCAATCAAACCGTCTAGTTAGGGTGGATAGTCCTGGGGTTGGGGAGTCAAGTACACAAATGGAACTCATTCCATGAGATCCTAATCTTCCTAATACTCTAGTGTCCAAAATTTAGCCAATTTCAATGGAAGGATTTCAAAGAAACCAACTCATAAACCCGGGTGGGAACCAAAATGGAAACCCAAATGAGGCAGCCCCAAACATGGGGAATGCAATTGATCAAACCATGAATGACTACCTCACACCTTCCTGGACCAATGCCCCCTCATGAATTAGACACAATTCCCTAGGAGATTCCAACTACATATTTAAACCCCATGTCTTAAACCACCTTCCCACAATCCATGGAATGGAGTCCGAGATGTCCTACCTGCACATTAAGGAGATCAATGACATTGTAGAAACCAGGTGTCCCCCACATCAACTAGAATCAGCTAAGATGAGGCTATTTCCTTTTTCTTTAAAGTATTGAGCTAAAAATGGGCTAAAAAAATTTAGACCATCATCCATCAACTCTTGGGACCAACTACAAAGAGAATTCTATAAAAAATTATTTCCCCACCACAAAACAATTGCACTTAAAAAGAGTATCCAAATCTTTTTTGAAAAAGAGGGAGAGTCATTATATGAAACATGGGAGAGGTTCAAAGACACTCTAAACATGGTTCCACACCATGTTTTTTCTATTCCTGAACATGTGATAATTTTCTATGAAGGGTTGGGTCCGAGGAACAAACAATTCATTGACATGATGTGTAATAGAACCTTTAAAAACAAAGCCCCAAATGATGATTACGAGTATCTAGAAAGCCTTTGTGAACAAAACCAAACATGGGGAACTTCACCTTATTCTGAAAAGCCACAAAGAACTACTGGAATTCATACACTTAGAGAATAGGAAAGCCTTAGGGCTAAACTTGCAGCACTCTCTAGGAAGGTTGAAGAGATAGACCTTAGGAAAGTCCATGAAATCCAAACCATTGACCCTGTTTGCAAAATTTTTGACAAACATGACCATAAGATAGACAACTACCCAACCATTCCATCCATCAAGGATGTTCTCTTAGGAGGACCCCCAACGGAATCAAATTCTTTGAACTTTCAAAATCCTCATTACTAAAACACCTTCAACCCAAGGTATAACGACCACCCAGGCTTCCGCTGGAAAGATAAACAACAACCTAGACAACCACAGGGAAAAAATCCTTACCCCCATCAGAACTACCAAACCCATAACTAGTTCCAACCCCAACCTATCCAATTCCAATATCCCCCGGTCCATTTCAAACAAACCATCCCAATTCCAAAATATCCCCCTGGGATAAACCAATCTTCTCAAGCACCAACCCAAACTACTCTACAAAGCCTATTACAACAACTATGAAAAAAAATGGAGTGGATCAAATCAGAGGTATCGTCCCTAAAACAAGAACTTCAAACCATAAAAACCGGAAAGGAACCCATGCCTACTCAAGCGGTGTCATCCTCAACTTCAAGGGGAGAGTCAAGTTGTGCTCAAACAACTCATGAGAAACTAAAGGCTGTGATTGTTTTAAGAAGTGGGAAATCAATTGAGAAACCTGAACAACTAATTCAGAACCCACTTGAAGATTTAATCTTGGATGAAAATTCAAATGAACCACAATATCAAACTGAGGAAACTGATAACATTGTCAAGGAAACAACTCTTCAACAAACAACCCCACAACCTGCACCATTTCCTCAATGCATGAGGTGGAAAACCAATCCTGAACTGAGTGAAACATTGAGGGAAATCATTTCACAAGTCAAGTTAAACATACCGCTTCTTGATGTAATCCAAACCATACATGCCTACTCAAAGTACCTTAAGGACTTGTGTACTTTTAAAAGAAAATTTTCATATAAAAACCATGTATTTTTGGCTGCTAATGTGGGTACCACCATTCAAGGGACCATTCCTCCTAAGTTGAAAGACCTGGGTTGCCCTTACATCAATGATGAACTAGGAGAAAGAAAAGTTGTCAAGGCCTTGTGTGACCTAGGTGCTAGTGTCAATCTCATCCCATATGTTCTGTACTGCTAGTTTGGCCTAGAAGAACTCCAACCCACATCTGTCACACTTCAACTTGCTGATCATAGCATTAGGGTTCCAAAGGGGATTTTAAAGGACATTCTGGTAAAGGATGAAAACATCATCTACCATGCTGATTTCATTGTCCTTGACAACCATCCAAACTTAGTAAATAAGGAACAAACCCCAATCATCCTTGTTAGTCATTTCCTTGTAACAATCAACTCTGTTATCCGAGTCCAAAATGGGAACATGACCATCACCTTTAGGAATATGAGTCCAAACTTGAACATCTATAATGCAAGCTCACAAATAAGGGATGACGAGGACATTCATGAAGTAAACATGATAGGAAGCATTGATAATGAATCCATGGAACATCAAGGAATATTTGATGAATGTTTAAGTCAGAATGAGATTGATTTTCTTTTGTTCATATGAAGGAAGTTTATATCCTTGGCTTGAATCATTTTCAAATTTATCTTATGATGCAGTCTTAGGTCCAACAATCAGTGAATCCTTTCAAGAAACCACTTTCAGGGAGACCACTCCAATTTCCTTCCCTAAATCTGATCGAGCCAATATAGTAGGTGAATCTTCTACATGTGGGGAATCAATCCTATCTGAAACTCTAAAAAAAGAAATTGGTCTTGATCGAATGTCCCAATCTTCTGCTGAAATTTTGAACCAACCTGATCTTGAATTGAAGGAACCTCCTTCTGCACTAATGTATGCCTTCCTAAGGGAAAATCAAACACATCCTATTGTCATTTCTTCTTCTCTTGAAGCCAATCATGAGAGGATGCTTCTAGATGTCCTTAGGAAGAATAAGAAAGCCAGTGGTTGGACCCTTTCTGATATTCCTGGGATTATACCACTTATCGGGACTCATAGGATTGTTCTGGAATCTGAATCAATGCCATGTCATCAACCGCAACAATGACTAAATCCTAATATCATGGAGGTAGTAAGGAAGGAACTTATGAAATTGTTAAAATCTGGTATCATATATCCCATAGCTGAGAGTGTGTGGGTGAGCCCAATCCAAGTGGTTCCAAAAAAGGCCGGAATCACAGTGATAACTAATGAGGATGGAGAGATTCTTACAACAAGGGTGAGTAGTGGATGGAGTGTCTGCATTGACTACAGGAAGAAAAACTCATTCACCAAAAAGGACCATTTCCCCTTACCATTCATTGACCAAGTCCTTGAGAGAGTGGTAGGTCTTGCCTTCTACTGTTTCTTAGATGGGTACTCGGGGTATAATTAAATTGAGGTCTCCATAGAGGATCAAGGGAAGACTACATTCACATGTCCATTAGGAACCTTTGCTTTCAAACGCATGCCCTTCGTGTTATGCAATCCCCCTGGAACCTTCCGACGATGTATGATGGGAATCTTCTTAGACATGGTAGGGGATTTTCTAGAGGTCTTCATGGATTACTTCTCTATGTTTGGGGATACATTTGAGGGATGTCTGAAGAATGTGGAGAGAGTCTTTTAAAGATGTGAAAAAAAGAATCTGGTCCTAAACTGGGAAAAATTCCATTTCATGGTTAAAGAGGGACTTGTTCAAGGCCATCTGGTCTCGAGTAGTGGGATTGAAGTTGATAAAGAAAAGGTTGACATCATTTTTCACCATCGATAACCCAAAACTATCAAGGAAGTGAGATCTTTCTTAGGACATGTTGGTTTCTATAAAAGATTCATCAAGGACTTTAGTACAATATTGTGTCCCCTTTGTGCTCTCCTAGTAATGGATGCTCCATTTGTTTGGACAGAAAGCTGTGAGGGTTCATTCTCAACCCTCAAATCCTCTCTCATCTCTCCTCCCATTATGAAATCTCCAAATTGGAACCTTCCTTTTCAACTTATGTGTGATGCCAGTGACTTTGCTGTTGGAGCTATGTTAGTACAACGTTGTGATAAAACTCTTTATGTCATTTCTTATGCAAGTAAATCCTTAAATGATGCCCAAATAAACTACACCACTACTAAAAAGGAGTTACTTTCTATTGTGTTTGCTTTAGAGAAGTTTAGGTCCTACCTCTTAGGATCCCCCATCACTGTGTTCACTGACAATTTTGCACTAAAATACCTCTTCCAAAAACAAGATTCTAAGGATAGAATGATTAGGTGGGTCCTTCTCTTACAAGAATTTGACCTCACAATCAAGGATAAAATAGGAGTTGGGAATTTTGTAGCTGATCATCTCTCTAGGGTGGAATTCCAAGACAACTCAAATCACCTTTCTGTTTCTGATTCGTTTCCTGATGAACACCTATACTCTTTCACTGACTTCCCTTGGTATGCTGACATAACAAATTTCTTAGTGACATGAGTAATTACAAAATTCTTAGGGACTCAAGATTGAAGGAAATTCCTTTCTGATGTTAGACACTATGTTTTTGATGATCCATACCTCTATAAGTTCTTCCCTGACCAAGTCATTATGAGGTGTGTTCCAGAATCTGAACAGGAGTCCATCCTTAAATTCTGTCACAGTGAGGCATGTGGAGGTCACTTTTCCTCAAAGTAAACATCTTTTATGATTCTTCAATGTGGTATTTTCTGGCCCACCCGCTCAATGGACTCCAACAAATTTTGTCAAAGCTGTCCTAGGTGTCAAAAAGTAGGGTCCATCACTAAAAGGAATCAAATTCCACGCACTCCCATCTTAGTGGTTGAAATATTTGACTGTTGGGGAATTGACTTCATGGGTCCCTTCCCAAAATCTCGGGGATATTTCTACATACTCTTAGCTGTTGATTATGTCTCAAAATGGGTTTAGGTCGTTCCCACTAAGTCCAATGATCATAAAGTTGTGATTTTATTTCTGAAAGAGAACTTATTATTCAATATTTGCAATTACTAGGGCTATAATCAGTGATCGAGGAACCCATTTCTGCAACCGCCCATTCTCTTCACTCATGTATAAGTATGGTATTTCTTATAAAGTGTCTACTACATACCATCCTCAAACCAATGATCAAGATGAGTTATCGAATAGGGAGATTAAGCAAATTCTTGAGAAAACTGTCAATCCTTCTAGGAAAGATTGGTCTTAGAAACTCTTAGATTCTCATTGGGAATATTGTACAGCATACAAAACCATTTTAGGAATGCCCCCATATATGTTGGTTTATGGAAAAGCATGTCATTTTCCAGTTGAGATTGAACATAAGGCCTTTTGGGCAATTAAGAAACTGGATTATGACCTCTAATTGGCCGGAACAAAAAGGAAATTAGATCTCAATGAACTGGAGGAACTAAGGATGGAGGCTTATGAAAATTCCAGGATCAATAAAGATAGAGGTCAAGCCTACCAATCTTGGAATATCAAGGTCAAACATTTTGAACTGGGAAAACTTGTGCTCTTGTATAGTTCAAAACATAATTTACATCTGGGAATGTTAAGGTCTTGATGGTCCAGACCTTTCATAGTGCATCATGTATTCCCCCATGGGGAAGTAGAGATTCAAGATCCCACAAGTGGTTACATTTTCAAGGTCAATGGTCAAAGTTTAAAACCATTCATTGAATCATTCAATAAACAGGAAATATAGGTTGAGTTAACTGAGCCAACCTATGAACAAGAAAAAATTGATAGATTTAGGGTCCATGTCGGGCTAATGACGTTAACAAAGTACTGCATGGGAGGCAACCCATGGTTTTTAAGTTTCTTATCATTTTGTTGTTTTAATAAACTTTATATTTTAAATAGGATTAATTAATCATTTTTACTTTTAAAAAAAGGACTATTGACATGTTCTTCTATTATGAGTATAGATGGGTATGAAAGGGGAGCATTGTATTCATCCGTGTCACGCGGTGTGATCCCTGAGTAATACCTTACCCAAAAAATAAAAAGAATACAATGTATCATTAGTTTTATTTAAAAAAATAAACAATAAAAAAACAAGAAAAAACCATAAAAATGATGACACTTGGAATTAAATAAGTCGTTTTGTTGTTTTTTTTTTTGTCTGGTTTGTTCTTCTTTTTGTTTAGGTACTATTTTGGGAGATACATGTTCAATCAAGGAGGTGCCTACATCCCCCAAGAGATCAAATGACTAATTTGTAGCATCAAGAACTTCAGCTTCAACCACCAGGTGATTTCATTCCGTGATCCTCAGTTTCAATTTCCTTTTTGAACTTTAATTATCTTCCTCTACTTCTTCTAAATTTTTATTTCTTCAAACACTGGGGACATTGTTGTTTAATGTTGGGGGGAGAGATAAAATAAAAAAAAACTCTTTTGTGTAAAAAGAAATGAATGATTTGAAAAAAAATTAAATGGACGGAAAAATTACTTTAACTTTAAACATGGTAATACACATTGCACACTTTGAAACTAAATATCAAATAATTTAGCATACCTTGATTCTGATTTTCATCCTTGTATAATTTCATGAGCGTAGATTTTGGAAAGTGTGGCTGTCCAATGTGATATTTCATCATTTATATTTTCATCCAAATAAAAAAAATTCACAATGCATTTACTTTGGATTGTGGGGTGTTAGTTTATGTTCATGGGGGCCCCTAAATAAATAGCATAGGTTTGGTGATCATTTTAGATTAATATGAGTATTCAAAAAAATTAAAAAAAATTTGCGCATAGAGCATTGAAATGACCTAATGCGTGGCTTTCGGCACTTGGGGATCGTGACTCCATAGTTGTCTGGCCCAGAGATAGTAATTTTATCTCTATTTTTGGTAATTTGAATTTGTTTCTGACTGAGTTAACTCGAGATGATCCCTGAGTATGTGGGCTTCACTTCGGGCCCTAAGGTCTTTGATCCTAGGAGTCATCGGCAATGTCTCGCTACCGGGGTTCACTCTTTTGAGTGCAACTTCAATTACAATGGAAAAATAGCAAAAAAAAAACAAAAAATCAAAAAACAAAAAACAAAAAAAATTATACAAAAAAATGAATACCCATCTTAATATTGAAATGTGATTCCACCTAGCACTTCCGTAATTTCCCCCTTGAATAAAAATAAACCCCCATGTCTATTGTGATGCACAACACATCCTCATACTTAATTGATATTGGATGAGATATGGCAATGAATTTGAACAAAGGAATAGGCTTGGGATTAGGATCTACTGATGAAACTATCTTGTATTAAAATATTTTGATGGGTTTCATGATTGTTAGGTATAAGGTTTTTTGGTGATCATTGTGTATTAAAATGGTTTTGGAAAAGGGAATTCGAATTTCATATTGTTGAGATATATTTTGCTCGAGACTAGAAAAACTCAAGTTGGGGGGTGTGATTAGACACTAAATGAGGCTAATATTCATTTTTAATATATATAATATTCATGTTCCTTATAATTATTAAACACAATTTTAGTTCATTTTACACTTTGAAAATCATTTCACATTATGATTGTAATACTTTCTTAAATTTCACTATTATGTGGTATATTTTTTAACATCATTTGAAGTACCCAATGATTCATCTGATTATACATATTTTAATTTTATATTTTTGGAAATTTATATAAACTCCAATATAAACATGTTTCATTCAGGGATCAATGGAGAATTCATGGAAGAAGATGAGGATATTTTGTGATGAAAGGAAGTAATTCTAGAGAAGGCAGATTGGACAGTAGCCCACGGATGAGACTATGGGGCCCAACATACATGCCCAATGAATCCCAAATTTTGTGAGATTATATAATCCATGCATAATAACAAATAACTCCTCATTATCCAATGGTAATTTGGCCTCTATGGTGGTCATTAAGGCGGCCCAAGTTAGAGATACAATTCTCGGCCAGATTCTGCGGCCCAGAAAAACAGTCCACTAATTTTATCATATCTCGGAATACGCAACTCCAAATGGGCCCAAATTTTACAGTAGGTTAGAAACCATCAGGAGACCCATTTTATTCTTCTATGGACCACTCTGATTCTGCCATATAGAAGGTCATCCAGACGTGTCTCTTCGGTGAAGGAAAGCTGGCTGCCACCTCAGGTCAAGGGTGGAAAAATCAACTCTCCCTTACTTTACACACACCTATGGCCTACCACAATTAATTTAGGAGACTTGGACTGTTGGAGGATCGACCCAAGGGCTCAAAAATTCCTATTTAAGGAAGTGGTGTTGGAGGATTGATGGATATTTGGTGCTTGGTTTCATTGTAGTGTTATGCTGCTACTTTGTGTTTGTAATCACATTTCATTCTCATGTAAGTTGTTTAATTCACCTTAGTTTCTTAATAAAAGTTCTTATTATCTTATTATTCTGTTCTTATCCTTATCTCTTTTATAACTTTGGTTCAATGTGTGAACTTGTTCATAACAAAACTTGTGATATTTATCACACAACGGAGGAGTGATCTTTTGTTGTTTTTGTTTTTACTTCTTCAATTCCACCTTTGTAAGTCTACTTCCCGCTTCTGTTGAAGACATGTCATCAATGGAGAGCTAATTCTTTTATGGGTAGATACAAGGGAGTAGAAAGGGGCTGGATTGGATGTTATTTATCACTCTATTAATGGAAAATCACTTCTTTTTAATGACATTTTTATTTGATGATTTTAAAACATCTTCATCCATATTGAATTTAAGGTCACACATTCAAGTGCTAATATGAACCTCTACCTTGGAGTGCTCAAAACTTTGATCCTTCAAGTGTATAGGTGATTAGTATTAGGGTGTGTAGGCATTAAAACATTAAGTGATGATTTCGTTTGATCTTCTTAAATGAATCCATCTCAATTATAAGAAATTGAAATCATTAAAAAAGTAATTCATCCAATCCACACCGAGCAATAACCTAGGATCAACTCATTCTTTTAAATTGAATTCACATAAATCTATTAGTTATACTTTAAAACCATATAAAATCAACCAAATTTGGCCACTTCATAGCAAAAAATATTCCATAGAATGTACATGTCTATAGGTTTCTTCTTAGGTCTCTGAGGATTCGATAACCCAAGCTAAACCACAAGGACCGTTCTATATTCATCTCTTGGGTAAATTTGAGCGAGAATCAACACCCATATCTAGTGTTAAAAACATATTCAATACATATATTCATTGATACAAACTAAATAAAAAACTTAATCATCTATTACTAAAATAAAAATATCAAACCTTGAGTCACATACCTACCCAATACCATTTAGGTTAAGAGTTTTCTGAAATTATGAAAAATATGTACCAAAAAACATATATTTTTCCCACACTATGGGAAGCATTACCATTGAGAAAATATTTTCTTATTCTCAAATAATTCTTGAATATATCTCAAACCATTATCCACATATTATTCCCTTCCTGGCATATCAAATATAACAGCTTTTCCTTTAACATGTGGGAATGGAATCATAAGAGCATTAAGGTAAAAATCGATGTAAGGGTAAACATAATATTAAATAATTAAATATCATAAGTGATAAAATATAAATATATAGGTATGAGATAATAATCAATTTTTATGAACATATAATACAAATCCATTCACAAATAACATAGATCATAAACCATGAGACCTGGAAAAAAATAGTTTTCATGACATAAGACATCTATTATAAGAATGTTGAAATATAAGTGAATCATGAGACATGAGATTATAAAAGAAGAAAAATAATATTTAATAAACTTTTGGCACACATATAAGTAAAAATAGTAATTTAATTCATGAATTATTACTTCAAATACCATTATAATTGTGTAGAAATAGTCCCATAGTAGATTGGGTTCAATCCCTATTCCATTTAAAACCAAGATGGAATGAGTCCCTTTATGGATTGGGATTACTCCCCATTACTTTACATGTTTTATAATAATATATAAATCTTTACCATATTAATTTTAACACTATAATTGAACATTAAATCACATAATGATAAAACATACATATGTGTGATAGAAGAGGATAAGAGGATTCAATATTACATCATAGATTAATTAACTCGTGAAAAAGAAATGATTTTATTTAAAATATGTAAAAACATAATCATCTTAAAACCATTGAATAAATGAATATTATTTCATTATATCATGTCTCCAATGAATAATATTAAACATTAAAGGATCTTTAAATATATTAAATACACCTTTATAAAATTATTAAATATATACTTTGTAAAAAATAATGAAATGTAATTTTCTATTGGTAACATTTTAAAAAAATTATAGAAAAATTGTAATATTATTTTCATTAAAAAAACATGTAAAATTATAAAGTCATATTAATAAATAAAAATTCTCATAAAAATTTGAAAATTTGGTTTAGCAGAAAATGTTAAAATAATACCTTACCACACATTTGTAAATAATTGCAAAAGTAACTAGTATGGAAAATATTGAAAATAATACTTTTAAAAAAATTAAATATAAATCCTTTGATTGTTAAAAATGAAATCAAACAATCATTTTTTCTATATAATAACATTGTTGAAATTGTACAACGAATGTGAATGTGGAAGAAAATGATTTGGGTAAAATATGTTAAAACATTTAATAAAATGATTTAAAATAAAACCCCTTATGAATTTTAACAATAAAACCCCTTCGAAATAAATAACATATGAAGTAAAATAAAATTCCATTATTATAAATATATTCATTATATAATATTTCAAAGAGGTCATATAAACAGTATATAAATGAAAATTAGTCTATAATATGACACATCTCTCAATTATTTGAAATTTAGAATAAACCCTTAGGACCTTGGTAACATTTGAATAAGTAATTAATCAAATAGATAACCATATATGGATTTTTAAAACCCCATATTTTTCTTATAGAGTATATTATAAGAAATTAATTGATAGTATGTACACCACTCAAAATAAATAAGGTGGTGAATATAGAACATATCTCAATGAATGGAAATTAAGATGAAAAAACCCTTAGACATTCTATAACAATAGAATCAAAACATATAGAAATTAAGAACATGAAATGGATCTTTAAATAACATTAATAATGGTTTAATCATCAAAAAATACTTCAACTAGGTAACATATTCACCATATAAAATAAAATATCTTCATAATACAAAACATTTCTTAAAAAAGAGAAATTTCAAGATGGGGAAACCTTAAAAATATAGTAAATTTAAATAAAAGTAATTATAATGAATGAAAATTATATAGATTTTTAAATTACTTTAATTTCATGAAATAATGTGACAAAATAAATTTATGGGTTGTAAGTGCATCATTTTAAAGAAAATATGATGCACAATAAGAAATATGTGTTAAGAAATTTAAATTGACATAAACTCTAAAATAATTATAACCCGAAAAGTTAAAATATATAAAAGTATATATTAATAGAATGAAGTGTAATTTCACATTAAAAATTTGAAATAAAATATGAAACAATAATAGGTCATAATTCACAAAATTTTGGAATAACATAGAAAATGAAGAAATAATATAACTCGATGAAAGTAAATTGTGGTAAGATTCACCATATCTTGAACTTATGCTTATTAAAACTTGTTCTAACCTCTTATATGACAAATTTATATTTATTGAACATCTAAGTCAAAAACATATTTATATTTATCTTACTATATATCATTCACTAACAATTTTGAATTACCCATATACTAATTATTCATTTTTAACATCAATATTTTTATGTTTACTATTTTGTTTTCCATGTATGTTCTAATTAAGTAGATCCATTAAAAACACAATATTCATGGTTTAATAATTTTAATAATTTTAATTAAGTTATATACTATGTTTTTATATATTTAAAGAGTTACATGTTCATTTTGTGGACCTTATGGTGATGTTTTTCATAGAAGGAAAAAAGTGTTTTGAAAGAAATTATGATTATATAAAGAGAATTGATTTTATTAGTGAATAATAATATTTATATGACCATTAAATAATCATTAAAAGATCTTAAATTCAAATATTTTACATAATATTTCCTTAATATAAAATTCCATAACAATTAATGACACAGACATTATAACATCTTTCATGTATGTGTTAAGACCAACCTAAAGAACAACATTTAATAAGAAATAAAGAAGTAAAGAAATGATATTTGATAAGTTTTATATCATTTCAATAGATTATTTATTATTTAAAAATATATTAAATTGATAAATTATATTTTTTAAGTGTTATATGAAGAGTATATATAATAAAAATCTAGAAGAAGATATAATTTACGCTTATATCATGAATCAACTCTTCAAGGATCTCTTGAAGATTAGAGTATTAAGAGTTATTATTGGGAACATATTCTAAATAACATTGTAAAATATTTATAGGGAAATAAATATGGTAAATTATAGGTGATAGTTCAAAATTGTTTTGAAAAATTTGAATAGGTGGAGGATGGATCATTTTATAAGTAAGATGAGTGGTAATTTTTCTAAATACATTTTTTATTAAAATAAATGAAGATTAATTCTCAAGAAAAGTTTCATGAATTTATGGAAATTTAATATATTGTATATGGAAGTTTATAATATAATAATACAAATCATTACTGATAAGGTTTGGTCATATTATTTCCCTTATCATTTAATTGCAAACCTTATTAAATATTTAAACCTCTAGTGTGGTGAAACAATTATACTAAGGTAACTTATTTTTTATAACTAAAATTGAAATGTTCCTTATCACCTAATATGAAAACTAACATTTAAAGGTTCAAAAAATGAAGATTCAATTTATATTTGTGGTAGAATTAATTTTAACAAACATATTCTTAATTCCATATATGGTTTTTTATTAAAATACTCATTCTAAGTATTAAAATTAATTTACATAAAAATAATTTATAGTATTGATTCATGTAAAATTTAATGGTTTGTGATTAAATAAAAAATTGTTCTACTAAAAAAATTAAATCCAAAACTAAATGGATAATTTTGAATTCAAAATTAAAGGAAAATTAATAAAATAGTTTTTTATTCGAATAAAATGTCACTTATGACCCAAAATATAAAACATAGGTTTCCAAAATATAGTTAATATTTTCATATTGTTTTTATGTTATTTAATAGACTTTTTTCAAATAAAATGTTTCATATATTTTAATATAATTCTTATACCCTAATTATGTTATAAAAGTTACAGAATCAATAAAAACTATATTTCTCACCATTCACCCAATAATCAATTATTTTAGAAAAATTCTAATATTTCGCACTAGTATAATCATGTCATGATGAATCAAAAAATGAATTTTATTTTATAAAATTATAATTCTAAAATTAATAAATTTATCTTTTAAATAAAATATATATACTTCAATATAAACTATTTTTTGAAATAAAACATTTTTTATTAGCATAAAATAATTAAATTAATATTCATTATAGTTTTTTAATTATTATTTAGATATTATTATTTTAGAATCATTTTTATTTCATCAATATATTCTATTTATATAATTCTTAAAAAGTAATACCTTTAAAAAAAATTTGAATTTTAAAAATATAAAAAATAAAACTATACATAATAATGAAAACATATAAAACTTATTATGTTAATAATTACGTGTTTATGTCTCCATAATATTTACATAAAATCCTCTCATCACCTCTTTATAAGATTTAAGGGTGAGATATGTATTGGTGGAAATCATTGGTGTTGGTTCATCTAGCATAGATCTCAAATTGATTTCAATGATCTTTGACAACTCCAACATATGATTTCCATCAAGTTTTACTTATTTATGTTTAAATTGGATATGGTATAAGGAATACCCTAGTGGATTCAACTCTATTCTATTCACAAAACAAATACTCATCAGTATGACCAATACTTCTTGATTCCATTATTATAGATTTAATAATTTTTTTACATCTATTTATACATGCTTAATCAGTGACCATATTATAATGATCTTATATAATAATTTTAAAATATATTTTGTTTTTTTAGGGTCGTATATGAAACAATATATTCAATAATATTTATTTAAATTAAAATAAATAATAAAATATTATGGAATTACAAGGAGATTCTCTAGAATACTAATTTACAAAACAATGATGGAAATGATGGAGCAGTGGCTATGAAAATCAGAACACCTTAGTTATATAAACTGAATGGTGGCAGTAAGATGACAGAATCATAAATTTCCCCATGAATCATGCTAAAGGTAAAAATGAGGTGATTCATTGTAATTTGTCACATTATTTATATTTAAGGGTCTATGCTGTTTTTAAATATGAAGTATTATGTAATGTAGAAACGTATGCTTCTTTAAATTGAAAGAATAGGAGTTAACTAGTGAGATTTTTTTAGGTGGGAACATTGTATCAGAAGTTGGAATTTTGGTGGGGGAAGTATTTAATATAAAAAAGTTATTTCGATGAAAATATAACATATTTTGCTTCATAAAATGAATATCACAAGTTGTTTATGAAGTCACTATCATTGGGTGGTACAAACATTGTTATTTATTTTCTATGTGTAATATAGTGTCTACAAAGGGTCATCTCTCTGGAAGAACATTTGTTGTTAAACACTCACTACTCTTAATCACATTACAGTTTTTTCATTTCCTTTTATATCATATAAATGTAGTATAAAGATATGGTGGTTGAGATATTGTAATTAAAAATATAAAATAAACATGCAATGTAAATAAAAACAAAGTGTATAAGGTTAGAAAAAAGGTTAGTTCTAGGGTTTTCTACTCGAGTGCCTTTATTATTCATTATTATTTTATAAATAATATTTGATATCCCATCCCATTCTATATGAATTACAGTCCAATACTTTTAATGTTATGTTTATCATTCCCAGATGATATTTTGGAATACCAAACCTCACCTCCTCCCATATTCTTTATCGGTGAACACATCTCAATCGAGAGTGTGAAATCTTTCATGATTTAGATCCATTAAATACTAATTCATCCCTTGAACACATTCAAATCCATTGTATAGATAGAGTAGATGAAGGTAGGTATGGAATAGTAATTTTGTAGATAATTTGTTTTATAGTCTTTCCAATGAGTAGTGGATGATCACCACACCATCCCATAACACTTATCACTGCCTTTATATAAACATATTTAAAACATTATGAATTAATGGAAAATAATTTGGGAACATTACTAAAACTAACCTTGTGGAAAAGAATCACTTTATTCATTTACTATCATCAGTGTGAGAGGTCATGGTAATTAGAGAGAGAGAAAATGAATTGTTTTAACCTTGAGTTATGTGATCACATAATGAAATGAAATAAAATACAAAAAACTAATCCCATATTGTAGTAGAACTCGAAATTTTGTACTCTCTATGATTTTTAGATTATCCCCTTCAGAGAATCCTATAGATTGGATTTATATGAATAAATTTATTTCTTCTCACATTAAATTAATTTATATGTATACCCTTTTTCAAGAATGGATTTTAATGGTCAATATCCCAAAATTCATCTCTTAAGATATCATAATATCATATTTATAGTTTTAACTTGAACCCAAAAATCATATCATGATTTTAGCATTCTACTAAGATTTTCATATAGCCATTTTATATATATTCATAACAATTAATTCCGTTTTTTTCTCACATAACCATGGAATTTACCATGTGAACTATCATGTTGACATAACCAAAACAACACAATACACCTTAAAATTTCTTGAAACATTTACCATTAGTGTTTTTACTTGGTCGTTTCTTACAACTTTTTACTCCTCCTTCACATACCGTGATCGTCATGAGATCCATACCAAATGTTTAGGTATTTCAGTTTTTTAAACCCTTATTATCCATGACATGGAATTCTATGACCTAGACATCATATTTTCAAGAACCAAAATAACAGTGTTTCATAATTTATTTAATAATTTCATTGTATATTTATTCACTTAAGTATATAGGAAGAATCTTCATGGAATTCTATATGGTGTAGAATCTATCATTTTCCCACTATAAATCCCTATGAAACACAATCCCCTCCACCACTTAAAAATAGTAACTCGTTCTAAATCTATCATGGTATAAAACCACTTATCCAACCTCCAAGCTATATCCTGTAATATTGATTGGTGTTTCCATTACCATGGTTGCTGCCATTTTCAACCTTTCATTCAACACATTGTTATTGTCACATAACCTTCCACGAAGACAGTGGTGCCATTAGGCTCCCTTTGGCTATCACAAGCAATGTATTCATGTTTCCAATGATCTCTAATTTTTTTATTGTTTATAATTATTCATAGTAAACATTATGAGATTAATATTAAATTTTTTCATCCATTAAGATTCCAAAATATTGAGGTGAAAATGGTTGCTGTGGAAAAATATTCTTCAAATAAATTCATGGCAATCTGTGGAATGTTGATAATCATGGAAGGTGCAGTTAGTCAAACCTATAATCATGTTTATAGAATAAGAGTGTGATAATTTCATTTTTAAATGTTTATGATCATAGAATAATATTGTGATAATATCTTTTTAAAATGTTGAAGAACATTCATTTTAAATGGATGAATAGTTCCCATATATTTCCATCCGACACTGATTATCTTCCTGTCAATCATATACTATAGTATACATGATGTTATAGAATGACACCATATGTGTGTCCCATTTTCACCTATCGACCATTCAATTATCATGTTCTCATATTAAGTTTATTGTGAGTCTTCGATTGATAATCAATGTTGGTACATTTTTTAATGGTCAGTTTTTTTATTTTGCCTTTGGAAAAGGGGGGTTTTATTGGAGATATTGTGTGAAATAAATTATTTTTTTAATTTGTTTAACAATTTAATAACTATTTGGGTTGAGTAAAAAATTAAAAATTTAATCTTTTGAAATCATTTATATTTTCTATATATTTTATTAAATTACCACCAACTTCACATGATGATTTTTTTACTGTAATTCCAAAATATTTTGGTTCAAATACAAGCCTTAACTGGGACACTAATCTCAATCAATCTTGGTTGAAGAAATGTTCATATTTCATGAGCTATTATATTATTTTTGTTCCAATAATCCATGTAATCCATATTTCAAATAAAACATGTCATAAATATATGAAATTTTAGGTTCAATATACGAAATGTCAATTTAGAAAATATTAATTGAAAAAATTCACTCAATAAATTAACATACCCAAATTATTACTCACATGAATGGTATATTTAATCATAAATTGATATAGTTATTAATCTAGTTTATTTTAGGGTGATTAGTTAAAAATATAAGAAAAAAAAGGGATAAGATAATATTAGCTCACCGTACACACACAAACGATGAAGAGAGTTAAACATTAACATTTTATTGAATGAGAATGAAAAAATAAAAGAATTATTTTCTACTTGATTTAAAAAATTATATGAAAATTAATATTACAAAATATATTTTTCATTATAGTTATAAATTAGGATTAAGAAACATTATTTAATATGTAATTGAAATAAAAACAACCATACGAGATTACAGTTGAAAACACATGAAATACACAAAAATAAATCATGGAGGAGTGGTATATCAATTCTAAAATTGAGTTTAGAAGGTCCTACCCAGATTTTTTCCAGGATATTTTCATGTCAGCCTATCCTCATGCACTCTGAAATTCCAACCCCATTCAAGGAGATGATGGGGATGTATTATTATCCCAATGTGGTGGACTATTTGTATTCCAAGACTATCCCTCATATTGGATCACCAATTTTACTATTTTGATAGACATATATTGAGATATATTCTTCTAAAAAAATATAGATATATATTTTGGAATTCCACCCTCCAAATTCTTTGGCCATTGAGTGATTGGAACCAATGGTATAGCTATTTTGGAAAATGATGTGCTTCTATAAATTTTTTTTGTCAAACTTTTCCATGGTTTAAATGTGAATTATTTTTTTTCTAGAAATATTCCCTAAAATATGAACCATTTAATCAAAACATTTATGTGGATGTATCTGTAATTTCGCACCAAAACATCTCAGCTCAATTGGATGATTGGATTGGTGGAAAATTCCAAAATGGTGCGCTATTTTTAATTCCCAGACAGAATAATGGGTAGGAATTCAAAGAGTCGGTTGGGTCCCATTTTTGTATAATTGGGAGATAAATATTTTATCCAATATTTTTTTGGATATTAAATAACATTATATAAACTTTTAGCAATTTGGTGCTTTTAGATTGAGTCAAAATAATCTCTCTTTATGGAGGTTCCAGTTTCTTTGATAGATTCTTTGGGTATTCCTGTGTGGTATATATAAACCTTTAGATAGTCTAATTGTCTCAATATCGACTTGAATTATTTGTAAGAAATTTTACTAGGAACCCTAAAAAATAGGAATTACACTATTTGGGTAAGGAGGTTTGCAGTTAAAATTAAAATAGTAAACTGAATCAAATTTGGATTAATTGAAATAATGAAAAAAATTATATTTTGTATTAAAAAATGGGTATTTAACATTAATTATACACTTATACTTGAAAATAAATAAAGGGAGTAGAATAAAAATTAATTAATTAATTAATAACAAGAACTCCCCCACACTTACTCTTGTGCATGTACTCATGAAAAACAAATACATAACAAAATTATTTTCACTCACCAGCAATTTTTATAATTTTGTTATCACTAATCTGGGGGGTCTAGACTAGTTCATAAAGCCATAAATAATTCCAAAAAAATTACAACAATAATATTCCAAAAACAATTCATTTTTCATGCTCAAAATTAGAAATTGAAAATGATGAATCTTAGAACTCACTCCTCTCAGAATGATATAATTGTTTTATGGTGGTTCACTCATTCACCAACCAAAAAAAATCATAGAGTTTAAAAGATATATATTCTTCCAATATCTATTCTAATGTGTGTGTGAATGAATATGAATTTTTAGGGGTGTTTCAATGTCTTTAGTATAGTAGTGATATAATGTCTAAACAAGTGTCAAATATGGGTAAAACGTCAACATGGAGAAATAAATGCACATTTTTTTTAAATGGATCATGGAAGGAAATCTAAAAATGTATTTAAAATGGAATTAATGTTTGATAGAATATAGTATATGGAAATAAATTTTTATTAGATTCATTTATAAAATATTTAAACAAGTTAAAACCTATCCCAATTACCCATGAAAAATTATTCAAGTGTTTTTTTACATTTTTTGAAGTTAAATGTGGAAACAAATCAAACACTTCTCCCAAACCTAGTTTTAAATACTCACAACACTAATTGTAATAGATATAAGAAGATCAGAGGTTGAGTAAGAGTGATTTTTCACTTGACAAAGACACAACACAATATTTGTATCCTTTTTTCTATATTCATTTATTAACACTTTTCAAAAAACCTATATAGGTTTCCATATTTACATTCCAAAAACTCACTAATTGATAACCTCTCCCCTAAATTTAAATAAATTCATTCACCCAAACACTTCTTGACATGTTGAAAATAATGGAAATGGTGCAAAAAATGAAATTCCCCCCCCCCAAATATATTTGAATAAATAATGAAATAAAAAACCAGGTAGATTTTGGGAGGGACAAGGCTATGGGATTTTAATTGGTCGAACAAAAATTGTTTTCAATGGTTTATAGGTTCTTTCAAATAGTGGTTCAATGTATGGTTAATGTGAGGCTATTTGGCTATTTTGATTCTCATGCGGTTCATAAAATTCCTCTATCATATTAATGTACACCAAGGTATGAAATTAAACTCTAAGGTACACAATCTGTAGACTCAAAATTGAGGGATTTAAAATGCACCGTATGGAAAGGTGGTCATAGGTGACCTTGGAATGAAATCTGATGTTATTCATTATAGTTTTGATAAAATAAATTTACAAATAAAATTTTCACCATTAAAAATTTATTGTTCCTGATACAAAATTATTTATTCTAAATTATATTGAAAATATAAAATGTTTGAGATGAAAACACTCATAGGACTCCCCAAAAATCTATGAAAAATCTGATGATTTTATAGTGAGTAGTTTTGACTTATTTTATGTTTTTATTATTTTAATACAAACCCAAAAAAATAAATAGAAGATAAAAAAGAGTTTGATGAATAAAGAGGTAAAAAAGGTGACAGTGGGAGAGGAAGAAAAAGATATATAGAGAGAGATACATAGAGAGAGAGATTTAAAGGGAATTACATGCCACTAGTTTGGATTTGGTGGGTCTCAATATCTATCCAGTGGTGGGTCTACCATAGATATTGGGGATCTAATAAAAGTGGATGTGGTTCCTAAGATATGTTTCCTCTTAGGGTAATTCTTTAACTAATTTCCATTAACCAAGAACGTCCTTTTGGAAGATGGTTCTTGGAATTGTACTACACCAAATGGGTAGACATTATTAAAAATAAAAGGATTTTCCCAATGAGAATTATCTATACCTAGTTGAAGCTGAAGTCACAAATTGAATCACATTACCTTTTCACCTTCATGGAATACATTTTGTAATATAGGATGTTAATGGAGTGACATATCTATTTCAATGTAGATATTCAAATTATCAATTAGAATCAAGTTAAAGCTCCTTCAATTTATTCAACTTCAATAATCTATCCTCTCCAAATTTTTCAAAATTGATATTGAAAGCTTTCACAGCCCAAAATGACTTATGTTCGACTTCAACTAGTAAATGAAAATAATTACTAAAGGCTAGAATAAAATCAGACATATCAATGGGTATAATATTGGTTTTCTAATAATGACAAAGCACTTCACCTAGTATTTAAGTTCTGACTTCTCTTATGGGATTGAAAATTCTCTCCAGAACACTTTTTACTTTTCTGTTATAATGTAGATCCATTCCATTTTTTGGGGGTGGTATACAGTTTGTGTTTTATGTACAACCCCATTATTTTAAAAAAAAGATTCCATGGTCTTATTTTAGAAATGTAATCCAAAGTTACTTTTCAAGGAACAAAGTGTTCCAAATCAATAGTAAATGTGAGTTTTAAGGAACTCACTAATAGTATGTGCATCATCCTTATTAATTTTTTTCCCCCGACCATGCTCGAAATATAATCAAACCAAGAATAATATATGGGAATTAATTTGAAAGAAGGAATGACCCCATGAAATTGGTTCCCAAAACAATGAAGATATCACATAATATAAATGTATTTTCTGTCATTTAATTTCATTTAAAAATTGTGACATACATTTAGAAAGTGGAACATGATTTATAGAACTCATGTGAGTGCATAAAGAGTGAAGACCAAAAGAATATCATGTCATGGTTCATCCAGGATGACCTTTTTGGTCTAAAGTTGCAACCACCAGGCATTTACTAATAGAATTCTAAGATGAAGGACATTTCATCTTCATTAACACATCTCTTAATTTATAAGTTATCCTTAATTTCCCAAATTTCATTATCTACGGAACAATAGTATTTTGATTCACTTTTGCACTTAATTTTTTCATATTTGAAGAATGTTTAGGAAAAACATCATTAAACAAGTAATTTACAGTTGGGGTGTTCCAAGGTAAATTTGGAGAAAGATATGACAGGTGTTAAGTTGGAAATTTAGGATTAATTATTTCAGAATGAGAAGAATTAGAAATTCTACATCAAAGATCCAACATAGGTTTCCCTTTTACAGATATATATTTAATCACAATATCAAATTATTGAATCATTAGGACAATAATATTATCCTCAGTTAGGAATCAATTTTCTTTAGTAAGAACCTTAAATCTATATGGCCAGCAAAGATGATGATTTTTCATCTGAGATATAGGTTAGAAATTAATCCAATGGAAAAACCCACAACTATAAGATATTTTTCTTTGACTGTGTACTAAGATTTAGTTTCATCCAGTGTCTTTGGCGAATAATATATGGCATGGGGATTTTTTTTCTTCATTGACCAAGAACTGTCTCAATGGCACTATCAGAAGCATCACACATCATTTCAATGTTAAGAACCAATATAGGGGTTGGATTATTGTGGAAGATGTAAGAATTGATTTGAGATCAATAAATGCTATCCTGAAATCCTCATTTAAATAGAATGTAACTTCATTTTTGAGTATCTATGTTAGTGGGAGATAAATTATATTGATGTTATGGATGAATCTATGATTGAAAATAGGATTCCCAAGGAAGGAAATTATGTGTATAACTGATGTGGATTCAAGAAGAGATTGGATTACCTTAATTTAGGAATTATCAACTTGAATACACTCTTGTGATGTTATTTTCCCTAAAACAATCCCATTAGTATCCACAAAGTGACATTTTTTTAAAATTTAGCACAAGGTTACCTTTGACACACTTTGGGAGGGCAAGATATATTGAATGCAATCCAGATTAAAATAACTCAAAATATAAAAGAAATTAATCCATGAATACCACCATTAAATTCCCAATTAATTCATAAAATATACTCATCATACACCTCTAGAATATTGTAGGATCATTGAAAATTCTAAAAGGAATTATCCTATATGAATTTGTCACAAATGGGAAAGTGAATGTAGTATTTTCTTAGTCTTGATGTCTTATTTGGCTTTATAATGAGCTATAGTATCCATCAAGAATGAAATAATGTGACTTTTAATAGAATAGTTCTTCCATTTGATCAAGGAAATAAAGAGGGTAGGGATCTTTTCATGTTTCAAAATTCACTTTTTGATTATAAATTCATACACACAATTTTTTTACTCAAGTTGTGACCACCAAACCATTTTTGTTTATCATAATAGTTTTACCTCCCATTTTTGGTAAAAAAATGTTTCGGAACAAACCATTCACTCTCGGTAATTGGTTACAGAATACTATCTTAAAGAATTTTGGAATCCCTTCCTTAACTACCACAAGTATGAGTCGATTATCTCTACTTTGATGTTTTCTGATTGATTATTATTATTATTATTATTGGTAGATATAATTAATGAAAAGCGTATGTTTGATTCCAGGTAGGTCATATAGGTACCAGCCTAGGGAATTTGATTTAATATAACATGTGAGAAAGTTTGGAATCCTGATTTACAATAAGTGCAGCATAGATGTTGATGGGATAAGAATGATCATGGAAAATGAATGCATATTTCAGGAGTTTCAGAAAAGGTTTTTGATCAGTTTCATCCATTATTTATAGGATAGATAACATGGGAAAATACTGGTTTTGATTCATTTTCCTCCATAAATTTATAGGTGTAATGGTAGAGATTAAATTTTATATGGGATTATCGAGAGTTTTTAAGATTCTATAGATTGATGGAGTCTATTTAGGAAAGGTAAACATAAACTTCCCCATGTATTACTCTGTTAATAATTTTGATTATTTTACAAGAATATCTCTAATTAGAACATGGTGGAATGGGGTTAAATTTAATATCATTATTTTCTGGAGAATTATAGATTGGTAAGGTAGAGGGATCCTCTTATGGGTATCTCATGGATTAAAAAATGTTGATCTTGACCTATTGGTCACCAAATTCCATGAATAAGATTATTTTATTGACATTACTATTACTTCTGATCTTATGTAACGAACATCCATGAATTAGGGAAAATCTATAATAATTAATATAACCTTCTATTTCAAGGACATATAAATAATTTAGTAATATATTATCATTGAATCGGATAAGGGAATCCTCAATTATTAACATTGGACTAGCATTATGTTGATTAGATATCTAGATGACAAAACATGTTGGGTGTAAGGGCACTAAAACATGTATGTATAAGATTTATTTCAGAATGAAGTTTTTCAGGGCTATTAGATCTATGAGGGAATCCTAAATGTTGGAACTCCCGATTTTTAATTGAATAGTAAATGTACCTAGAAATTTTCATTTCATAGGAATGGAATGTTGGGTTGAAACAATTTCAATGGTCTTAAGTTGTCTATTATGGGTTCACAATTCCTTAATAAACAATGAATACTTATGGATTTGTTTGATGAAATCTAAGAGGGTAATGTTAAACCCAAAATGTCGAAGTATTTCAAGTATTTCAGAATCAATATCAAATGGCTTCTTTGTATTAGAGACAGCTTGAGGAAAACAAATTCGGTTCCATAGAGGACTATATATAGGTGAGGGAGTCACATCAAAAAAAATTTCTAGTTTATTTTTATAATATTTTACCAAATCACAATTTAAAGGGTAGTCATAGGATTCATAATTGGTGATATAAATTTTCATTCTAGATCAATGTGAAATTGCACATACATTTCTCTTGGGGTTGGAAAATGGTTAAGTAGGGAGTTGGGAATAATTGTTTTTTGTCTTAGGTTGGATTCAAGTTGACCAATTTGGTATTCAATGTTTTTAAGGATTTAATGGGTGAAGTAGGCATTATATTCTATAACACATTCCCTTGGTTTCATAGAAGAGTATTCTTGTTATGAATAGATATTTCATTTGATTTTGGTTCTTCAAAATTTATTTTATTGGGTAGGGAATTGTGAAGGGTCACTGGGATAGTGAATGCCAGGAGGGGTAGGAGGAGGATTTCTCCTTTTTTATTGAGGAAGTAAATGTTAATGTCTTTATAGAAACCCAATCTTGAAATAAATAGATATTACATAATTTTAGATAAATATTCAATATAATAAACAAATACATTCCAATGGACCATAGTAGTTAAGTGTCTTTGGAAACATGGAAAAAAATATTCTATCCTAGTGAAGGATCTTCAGCATATCCCATTAAACTATCCACCTTCAGTACTTCTAACAAAAATAGTTCTTCATAACATTGGGAAAGGAATGATAAAAGGAGTGATCTCAGATTCTCAGTAAGGTTAAATAATGTAAAGACATAATCATAAGATGAACCCAAGGGTATGGGACTTTCACATAACATTTGGACATCATACTTTGCTTATTAGATTTCATAATTTATATTGGAAATTTATAATAAAAGGGTTATAAGAGAATTAAGATCATAATTCATGAAATCATAACATAGTAATAAACCATGTAATTCTAGAAAACACTTATAAAACACCTATTCTATGGCACCCTACCATGGCCTTTGTAACATGTTATACTAGAGTTAATGAACTATGTACCTACAATGGGCTTGGAATTCCGTTCCTTGTACCCTATTAATTTTGGATTGTGATTTCCTCCCATGTACCATCTTGTTTCATGCTTGGTATATCCTCCCATGTACCCTCTTGTTTTAGTATTGGAATATCATCATTTTTACCCTCCTGTTTTGGTCTTAGGATTTCAACTTGTGTAACCACTTATTTTGGGTTTAGGTTGTCCTCTCATTTACCCTCTTATTTTGGTCTTAGTATGTCCTCCTATTTAACCTCTTTCTTTGGGCTTGTGGTGTCCTCTCATTTACCCTCTTGTTTTGGGATTGGGATGTCATCATGCCCACCCTCTCATCTTGGGATTATTGTGGTCTTAGGATGTCCTCCCACGTAGCCTCTTGTTTCGGGCTGGGTATGTCATCCCATTTACCATTTTTTAGGATTGGAATGACCTCATGTTTAACCTATATTTTAATTCTTAGCATGTCCTCCCATTTACCCTATTCTATTGAGATTATGATATCCTCCCATGTACCCTTTGATAACATAAAAGATTTATCATTACCCAATAAATTTGAGGTAGATTTTGTTTCCACCAATAACAAAATGAAATCATACATGCTTGTTCCACAAAAAAAATTCATCATAAGATGACCCATGATAATATATTGGTTTTATAAACATAAAATAATAACCCATGAAATGAAGTGGTTATAATTAACATTTCATCACATCATAACCTATTAAAAAGAGATAGTTTTCATTATCATTTCATCAAATCATGACCCATGAATAGAAGCTTGTTTCAAAAGCATATAACCCATGGAAGTTAAATGGGTGTTGTAATAATTTTTCCATCAAAACATAAACCATTTAATAAATAAAATGAATGTAAATGTTGGATAATTTACTATAAAGGAATGAGTAATATCTTCTGATTTCATCTTATATGGAAAGTAATTTTAAAATATCTTTCAAAAATATTCCATGAAGAAAATATCCTTTCTTCTTTGAAAATAATATTTTTGATACATAAATCTATTTGAAAATAATTTTTTCATAAAATACCTTGAAAAGATATAAAGAAGACTTGAAATCAATTTGAACACATTTTTCCTTGAAAACTTTTTAAACAATCTTCAAATAAAATTAAAAAAAGTTCTTTGAAAACACTTTCAAAACTCATAAAGAATGATTGAAAATGTTCTGAAAACCACTTCATTGATGATACATTAAAAACATATAAATAAATATTGAAAACATTGTGAAAACCATTTCATTTGAATTAACATTGAAAAATTATCAATAATGATTTTAATACCATAAAACATTTTATTAAATTCTTTTTCCTTGGAAATTAGCTTCAATGGTCTTTTGAAAATAATTTTAAAATCATTTTTGAAAGCATATTTTTTAATACAATAGATTTATAACTGATGAGAGAGATGGTTAAATTTTACTTAAAATCATTATATTAATTTCTAATGATTGTAAAATGGTACTAATATGTGAGGAAATATTGAATAAATTGTGTAGAACATAGTTCATTTTTTTTCTTCTGATATAGATCATGATATTTCATTAATCTAAGTATAATCATAGACAATCTCAAAAATTGATGAGATTGTTTTAATAAACTATTATAACTCGGTAACATGGGATCATACTCCCCATGAAATAATATAAAATTAAATTAATCTTAAAATATCATTAAAATAATTATATTCATGATAAAACATTTAAAATTGAATTATATACAGCTCAAAAATAATTTTGGTGCATAAAAAAACATGAGTCTCAAAGAAGGCAAATGGGGATGAAATTGTTGTTTCTGATTTGGAAACTTTTGAAATGAAAACCTCATGAAATAAAGTTAAAAAAATGGATATTTAAATAGACATAAATATATGTATAAGATACATATAATACAATAATGGTTAGTACATACACCACACAAAATTAGTGAGTTGTGAATAAAGAATGTATCTCATGGAAATACGAAGTTAGATGAAATCCCCTTACCATGTGTCTTATATTTCATCAAACTCATTCAAACCTCCTTTATAATAAATAAAAATTTATTATAAATATATCACAGAACCATATTCTTACTTATAATATAATATATATTTTTTTTATCACTTTATATTCACCGCTCATTAACAATTTTTTGTTAATATTTCACTTCGGGTAATATATTCTTTGTTCATCATATATATCTTAATTTGTCATATCATTGGTCCTCACATTTATGTCATGATTTAATGAATGTAAAAAATGATTTAAATATAATTTATATTTAGTGTAATTGAATTATAATAATCCATATAATATAGAAGTATCATATGGAACATACCGTTTATGGAGACGGTGACCCATACGTACGCATGAACGCAATTTCTGTTTAATAACTATATTGAATGAAAGAAGGTAAAAGACATATAAGTACATATACATATTTATGTATATATATATAATTGTTAATTTAGCTTTATGATATCATATATATCATATATATTCACTAAATCTATCCTTAATACAATCCATGTAGTGTATGAACGAACCACATCACTTTGAGGGGGTGGTAGTCCGCATTTCTAGAAAAAAGATTATCATATTAAGAAAATAGAAAATATAAATATATGCATAATAAAATAATTAAATTATCTTAAATAAATAAAATATATAATATATAACATATATAAATAGAGTTTCCATCACAATTTCTACCATGAGAGGCTGTAGACTTCCATACACATAAACAGTATGTTCGTTAGCCATTAGAAGTAAGAGTGCGTAAGTGCAGGTTGAATCATTAGCCTAAAAACATACTAGTATATTGAGGATGATGTTTTTGTTATAAAATTATGGAATATAAATATTTTATGTATTTGAGAAATAAAATAAAAAAAACATGTTTTACAGAGGGTTTTACCTCATAATCAGTTAACTCCTTTTGGTTTGTACCAAAAGGCTTCCTTGGATAGATTTTTTCCCAAGGGAATACATAAAGGTGTAGTAGAGGGAAGTTGGGGATATATTTTTGCAATAAAAAATGGATCCAATGTGGCCTGATAGGTGTGTTCAAGTGGGTGGATAGTAGACCATTTATAATGGAGGAGGAGTGTCACTTTTGTAATATTTTAAAATAAAAGAACCCCGCCAACATTTTGTTATTGAACGATGTTCAATAATTATCCCAAGTCGATAAAATGTAGTATATAGTAGAATTATGGACATCCAATTTCATTAGGACGTGTTTATAGGTGGACTAGGTTCTTAAATTTATGGTTTAGTCCATTATTAATATTAGTTTAACCATAATAGTTGTAATTAATTTTAATTAGTTCGCTAATATTTTAGGTGAAATCTAAGTTGACCATATTAGACATTAAAAATTATTATGATTACAAATATGAAATATATTTTTCCAAATTCCAAACATAGAAGTGGCAGAAATGAATTTAAATATAATCCCACAGTCGTGTCGATAATGTCGGTTTGTAATGTAAAATTATTCAAAATATTTATATGTTTTTATGTTAAATTTCATACTAAAATTATTTATAAACAAATAAATTTTATTAATTAATTAAAAATTTTAACCAATTAAACCTATAATTTATCCTTATAAATAAATTATAAGAAACAATTGTTTTTAATTAAAATCTACTTTTTTTAACTATTCATTGAAAAATGAAACCTTACAGAAAAATATTAAAACAATTTCCTAACCTAATTTTTATGACTAAATTAAAAATATGAATTTTAATAGGAGATATTAAATATATAAAAGTTCCAAAAAAATTATTTTAATTAGTTTCACCATTAAAAAGCTATAATACTACCATTATAAAAATATAGGATTTTAAGCATAAAATTAGGGTTATTATTTTCTTTTTCCTATCAAATATATTGTATTAATATCAAAAATATTTTATTGAAAATATATTGTATAAATTAGATTAATATCCCTTAATAATTGTAATTAATTTAATTTATTAGGATAAAACAGGATTGTGAGCACAAAAATAAAAATATTTTCTTTTGTATTCTATAATTTATTATATTATAATTTCTAATTAGTTGGTAACCAATAAAATAATCTAATAATTGTGTAAACAATATATTGTTCATAAGTTATTTAATAATAATCAAAAATTATAATTTACCATCATGTTTTTATCTTATTATATTAAAAAATCATATTTTAATAATACATTATTGTTCTGAAAACCATGGTCATGTGTGTTACGCAAGCCATCAAAAAAAGTCATTGTTGCATGAATCTCAAGCTAAAATATATATTCTATATAGATAAAGATAGAATTTATGTTTTTTTAGTTCAATTATACCATCCATATTTCTTTAATAAAAAATAAATTATTTTCAATGTTGCAGGAAATGAAAAATATCAAAACGATTTGATTAAACCAAAAAATTAAATTTCAAAAAAACATGGGGTGTTACATTCTAACCCCCATTAAAATAAATTCCCCGCTTGAAAATCATCTAGGTTATTATTGTTTTAATTCAAGATATTTACTGTTAATGAAACCCACAATTTAGAAATTAACACTAAGACCTCCCTTCAAAAGAGATGGTTGGAATCATAACGTTTACCCAAAGTAACATATAACTAGGATTACACATATGAAAAAATAATTTGTGAGTGAATATTTGACATGGAGGAAAATTATAAATATTTATAGGGAATTATTGATTTCATCAATCATAAAGAAGTGAATAATCAATAAACATTTGAGGTCCTCAAAGTCATAAAAATGTGATGATTTAAAAGGCCATCAACTGAACGAGAATTAAGGTATTAAGACAATGATTTTTTATAATTATCCTATCATTGAGTAATTATTTTTATTGAACAAGAATATATGTAAATATTTTTACTTGATGTTATTCCCTTTCATGTGAATTATCTCATCCTTTGGTTATGCATTCATAGATTCCCACTTCATCTTGTATCCTAAGAAATGAATGAGAATGTGTTTTTTGAAGTTTTAACAGGTCACGATATCCATGATAATTAAACCCATCTATATTTATTTAACATCAACCCAAATAAGTTATTAAATATTAATAGGTCCTTATTTGGTGAGATAATACCTTAATATTAGAAAAAAATTTAGAATATTGACTTAAACATTCCCTAAATGGTTATACTTATAACCCTTATTAAAGATGAAATATAATGATTTTGAAAGAAAGTCATAAAATCAGCATAACATTGAACCACCATATATCAAAAAATGACACTATATTTTAACATTCCAAATATGTGAATTCCATCATCATATATTCTATTGAAACATTGTAATAACCTTAAATACTATAAATCCTTTTAGAAAACCGGAATGTTTCTTTGCTCTAATGATTACTGGATATATTTCTTAATTCCAATAAGTTGTAAACAATATCCTTCATGACATAGGACAATTTTTAAAATAATAAGTTCTTTGGTAATTTGTACTGGCCAATTTACTTATTCATATCAAACATTTATTTATCCAAACATCATTATCTCAATATCAAGCATTAAATTAACAGTTACCATCCCTTAATCAATATATCACCTTTTCATGAAATAATTTTTCAATATTTACATCATCATTAAAAATGTTCTTTTCAATCCTTAATTAACACTTATACTGAAAATAATCATATAATTCACTATTTTTAAATCATAATCTTTGAATTCCTAAATGTAAATACTTTATTCATCCAACTTTATTCTTAAACCATTACATAGTCTTCATCATCTTATTTCTTAATACCTCTTCCCAAGAACATGAAATATGAATCATGTCTTTACATTTTCCAAATAAAATATAATCATTCTTATCAACAATAATATTAAATCAATGCATACCTTTCATATGTCATTTATGGTATCTTCATCATCAAAAGAAAAAAAATTAATTGTACCACCTTGCTGATTCTCTTTATGAGACATCCACGTAGGACATTGATTTTCATAATGTTCATACTTCATGCATTCAAATAAATAATTAATTGATAATATCTTAGTGATCCCAACATTCCCATACATTGCTTTAACTAAACTCTTCATTTTTTAGTTGTAGTTAAATTCATTGTGTCCATCTATTCTGTAGTCAAAACACCTTCTTTTTTTTATAAGACACTCTTACATGTTTTTCTTTCCAAATTAGTCATAAAAATAAACCTAGATCTTCTTCCTTCTATAGTCTTCATTCCTTGAGCTCTCAGTGACCTCCTTTATTCTCTTCCATGGTGAGTTCAATAGTTGGTTAAGGTACACATTGTTGATCATGTTCCTTGAAAACTGATTAGGAATGATCAAAATATCCTTCACTGTAATGATCATATCATTTGAATTATCATCTGCATATTGTCTATTAAATTCAATACCATTCATGTTCCTCCTAATTCCCCACAATTGTATAAAACCAGAAAGAATTGAATAATAATTGATTATCATAGTTAGGAGACACATAATCATGAAAAGTCACTTATATGATGTATAACTTATGACACCTTTAATATATGACCCCTTAATTTTATCATAGGTTTATTATAGTTAACTTATATTAGAATCCTTTATAATTTTTCATGAAGTGATTGTGAATTTTCAAAGCATATCTCTTGAGATTGTCAAACTAGGTGTGCAGAAAGGCTCATTTTCTTGTACCAGATTACCCTGAATTAGGCTCAGAACATATTTTCATACTTGGTAACCCTATTTACATTTGTGCTAGATCCAAATCCACTTGTATTAACAATATAGTGATCTATTTCTAGGAAACCACTTACTTTATCCATTACCAAAATTCTAGGACATTTTCCTAAATTTTAACATGTACTTATACTTATCCTTAGACATGTCCCTAGAATTATATATAGAGATATACCTAGGGATATCCCTAAATGTTTTTCATCCTAGTATCAAATGGTTCACTAAACCTTCCTTTGATACCAACTATAGTGACCCAGTCTTGACATACATGTATATTACATCATTCTATCTAAATATTCAGTACATTAAAAAATATATTCCCAAGGACCGTAATTGTTTAGTGTCTTTGTAAACCTTGAAAAAAAATATTCCATCCTTGTAAAACATATTCAATATCTCCCATAAAGATCAAAACCTTTATTAATTATATTTAAAATCTTTCTTAATACACTGGGGAAAGTAAACATAAAATGTTGTGAACCAAAGGGTATGGAACTTTTTCTTAATATATGAAGATCATAAACTGCATATTAGGGTTCATAATAAAAATTGGTTATAAGGCTCCAAACATAAACCTTACTTAATCTTGAGTTATTACAAGATTACACATTGAGGATCTTTTCAGGTTTAGAGTTTTAGAGAATTAGATCATAAAACATGCATTACATTCCACATTTAAACAAAGTGGTTACATAAAAGATAGTATTCATTTTTTCCCATCAACGGAGACATATTTAAAATAAAACAATGATTCTTTCTGGACACTTCCTTGACACTATAATCATATCATGTACCTTTCCCTTGACCTGTGAAAAAACATTTAAAAAACATGGGATGAGCATAAAAATCTCAATAAAGGATATAAAAATATGGAAAGGAAACATCTGTACATGTATACATAAGATTCAATGAAATCATACTCTTCTCACAAAACATAATCACTTTAACATACCTCATCAAAACATGAATAAATCATAGAAATCATAAGACATAAATGAAATTTGACGCATTCATAACATTCTTACGTAGGGAGTAACCCTCTTGGTTACGTTTGGAATACCCATCATAGTATATTCCATAAATCTCTTCGGAGAAACCTTAACGCTTAACCCCTTCGTGTTACCCAATTCATTGGAGAGCTATATCGGGCTCACCCACCCTTAGTTTATCACGGAACCACCCATCTTTATAATAATGCCCAAGAACCATAACATAATCGTATGACAAAAAATATGCATAAAGGAAACATAACACTTCCAATTTTCAATCACAAGATATCAATACAACAAATTGATATAAAAACATTATGAAAACTATTTTCAATACCAAAATAAAAGAAAAGTAAAACATCGTATTTATTTTTCATTTAAAAAGAAATGGTATGGCTTGTAGAGGAAGCCGAAACTCAAATAATGGTCACGGCGGCGGAGAAGTCATTGTCGCCGCATATGTACAAAAAAAACATTCCCTTTTTTCATTTAGTAAAATGCTTCGTATAAAAAAGATTCCTTTTGGATAAACATAAAATTCAAAGGGGATTATACACCGTATAAAAGAAAGTTGTGTATAAAACTAAATATGCCTAAATAAAAGGATATTGAGACGAAGTCCCTTACCTCGGATCCGACTTGACTCGATCGTTCTTTAACGTCCTGAATAATAAACTTGAGTTAATTTCTACTTCCTTAAGAACATTTTTCAAGTTCATTATTACTTTTATATCACTTATTACCATGTTATAAACATTATTTACTCATTTAAGTTAATAATGTTTGTTTTGTCGATATTTGGTTCTTAAGTCGAAAGTGGACTTCTTACAATTACATGTTGTTCGTGTAGTCAAAGGTTCATTATATCCAGAATGGTATTCATGATTTGGATATCATATATATCATATATATCCAGAATATACTTGTATTTATAATATTACATAATCATTTTAGAGGTAAGAAATGAAATGTACCGTTCATGGAGACGGTAAGTCGTACGTACGCATGAACGCTACTTTCATTTCTATGTCATATTAATGGAATTAAAACTAAATGAGAGGTATGTATATTTTAATTCCAGAATTATATTCATCATTTCGATGTAACATAAATCATATATAATAACTTTGAATCCATCCTTTATATGTCCCACATATTTCATTAACGAATCAAATCATTTTGAGTGGGCGGTAGTCCGCACTTCCTAAAATGAAATTATCATGTTTACCCACAATGGAAACCATAAAGTTATGCCACAAATAAAAAATACAGAAGCATAAAGAAAACATAAACATAATATATATCATATATAAATAGAGTGACATCTTAATAGCCACCATTAAAGGTGTTAAAAGATGATTGAACAATCATCATTTTGTGATGCAGAAATTCTCCAACCACAGAAACAGTATGTTCTTTAATCATTAGACAGAGGTGTGTGTAGGTGTAGCTCAAATCCTTATTATAAAAACATACTAGTATATTGAAGATACTTTTTTTGTTAAAAAATAAAGGAATAAAATGATTTTATAGGGTTGGAGAAGCAATATAATACAAAAGAACACAAGAGAAAACACTACCTCTAAAATGGTTAACTCTTTTTGATTTGAGCTCAAAGACTTCCTTGGGAAGACTTCTACCCAAAGTGAGATTTCTAGGAGTAATAGAGGTATTTGGAGAGATAAAGTGGGAAGAGATTGGCGGAACCAAAGGCTTGAGAGGTGTGGGTAAGGTGGTAGAGGTGGGGGCCTTTTATAAGAGGAGAAGAAGGGCACTCTTGGAAAGTTATAAATGTTTACTTTATTATAAAATGATTTTCGGATTTTAAAGGTCCCACATTGATATAATTCTAGGATAAGGTGATAAGGGTTCGAAATACACCCAACCAATAGGTTTTTGACATGTTTATGTCTTAGAGTTTACATTAACTTTTCATTTTATTTAAATCGTTAAATAATTAGGTAATCACTGCATCATCATGATGTCATAAATAATATAATTTATTTAATGTCTAAAAATTATAAAACAAATATAATGATGTAGGAAATAATTTTATCTTTCTAATTAATATTTATAGTAAAACATATGACCTGTATGACCCCATTTAAAAATTGTTTTAGAAAAACAACTCATGGTTGTGACATTTTTACTTTAACATTAAATAAAAAGATATTAATGTCATTTTCCCTCCAAAGTGGATCCATGGGGTCCCCAAGTTGACCCATGGATTGTCTTGGTTGGCCATGACACATCCAATAATGGTAGGACATGTTTCATCTTCATTTAATATTATTAATACATTATTCTGACCTTAAATTACACTAATTACCTCTAATCGTGATTAAAAACATAAAAGTTACTATTCATAAAAAAAAATTTTAATCCCATTGAACAACATTTTACTTCTTAATGACAACCATGTATGTCAGATTTTTGAAATTCAAAACACAGAGGTTGTAAAATTTGATTTAAATGAAAAATCAATTTTTATTAAGTACCACTTAGTGGTTTCACTATTCATCAAAAATTGGAGTTTTTCAGAAAAATACCAAAACATAACTCTAAGATATATTTCATATTCCGAATTCGAAAATGATTTATATTTTATAAAATTGAAAACATATAAGTTTCATTAATTTATTTAATAATTAATTCCCATTGTCAGAGCAAATAGCGTGTTTTTAGGAAATAATAAGTATCAAAAGATTGACACTAGTTTAAGTCCAATTTCAAAGTGAAATTAATTCCAACGACCACTATTTGATTAAATGGTGAAAATATATTCTAATAAAACCCTAAAAAAAATTAAGAAGATAATATAATCATATAAATAAATTATATTAAAAATAGGTTTTGAATTAAAATACAACATTTTTCACTATTCATTAAAAATGAACATTATCGGAAAAATACCAAAAATTTACACAAAGTAAATTTTGATATCCTGATTCTAAGGAAGAGTTTTATTTGTTCCAATAGAATGTATAAGAGTTAACAAAACTATATTTAATGACGGTTCGCTATCAAATGGCGATAAGTGAACCTTTAGTGAAAATTACGGTATATATGCCTAAAATTGAATTATTTCTGTATTTTAAGCCTTTATCTTGTATTTGATAAATGTAAAAACATTTAAAAAACATTTATTGTAATATTTTATTTATTTATATCCATTCACGCCAATACAATGGCTCTGTGTTAACTACCATTTAAAATAATATTATTTTATTACTAGTGTGCAACGTAAGATTTCAATGAAACTCTTTGTTGCGTATATGGTACGCTATCGAACATAGCAACCCCTTTAAAGTAAAATTAATATTTAATTTGAAAATATAAATAAATATGAAAATGATTTATTCTTTATTTACCTTGGATGTTACAACCTTCCCCCCTTTTGGGAATTGTGTCCTCGCAATTTTATTCACATATCAAAATAAGTGGGGGTAGTTATCCCTCATTGCATTTTCAGATTAACACGTTACCACTTCAACCATATGGTTTATCCACAAAACATTTACCTCATGAATTACCTTATTTCACAACACTTTCTTTCTTCTGTAAAGAATCTGGACTTGCTGTTCTTCATAAGAGAGATTCTCTTCCAACTGAACTACCTCTGGGCTCAAAACATGAGTTGAATCTGGCATATACTTTCTCAACATCGAAACATTAAAAACATTGTGTACCTGAGATAAAATCAGAGGTAAAGCCACTTGGTAAGCAACTGATCCATCTTTCTCTAGAATTTCATATGGTCCAATGAACCTTAGACTCATCTTTCCTTTCTTACCAAATCGAATCACACTTTTCCATGCTGAAACTTTGAGAAAAACATGATCACCTACCTCGAAAGATAGATCCTTCCTCCGGTTATCCGCATAACTTTTCTGTCTACTCTGAGCTGTTCTCATGTGTTTCTGAATCAACTGAACTTTTTCTTCCATCTCTTCTACCAATTCTGGTCCCATTAGTTTCCTTTCACCCACTTCATCCCAAAAAGATAGTGTTTGACACCGCTTCCCATATAATGCCTCAAATTGTGACATCTGTATACTGGAATGAAAACTGTTATTATAAGAAAATTCAACCAAAGAAGGATGTTGGTCCCAACTTCCCTGAAAATCAATAGAACAAGCTCGTAGCATATCCTCCAAGTTCTGAATTGTTCGTTCTGACAGCCCATCTGATTATGGATGAAAATCTGTACTAAAATTCAATTCAGTACCCAACGACTTTTGAAGGCCTTTCCAAAAGTTAGAAGTGAACCTCGGATCACGGTCAGATACAATGGAGAGTGGAACTCTATTTAACCTGACTATCTCTTTATGATACAAACTGGAATGTTAATCTAGGGAAAAAGTATCTCTTATGGAAAGAAAATGAGAATATTTAGTCAAGCGGTCAACAATAACCCAGATTGCATTATTTCCTTGAGGTGTCTTCGGTAATCCCACAACAAAGTCCATGGATATGTTTCCCCATTTCCACTCTGGGACTAGTAAAGGCTGAAGCATCCCTTTTGGTAACTGCCGCTCTGGTTTAACCAGCTGACAAGTCAAACACTTTACAATAAAATTAGCAATATCTTTTTTCATTCCATCCCACTAGTAATACTCCCGCAGATCTCTGTACATCCTAGTACTTCCAGGATGAACTGAAAATGTGGAACTATGAGCCTAACATAATAACTCATTCTTCAACTGTGAATCACCAGGTATACATAATCTCTTCCCAAACCTCAAAACACAATCATTATCAATGTTGAATTCAGGAAACTTACCCTTCTGAACCATCTCTACCTTTTTTGAAACTCACTGTCTTCCCTCTGTGCTTGCTTAATTCTGTCTGATTTGGATGATCTCATAGATACCTGAGACAAAACAGAAGAACTTTCTACACCAACAACTTTTATGCCAAAGTTCATCAAATCACAAACCAAAGGATCTCATTCCAAACGTAGCATGGTTAGTGAAGCATTACTTTATCGGCTCAAATCATCAGCCACTTTATTTTCTTTTCCCGGATGTTAATGAATTGTACAATCATAATCCTTGATTAATTCCAGCCATCTCCTCTGTCTCATGTTCAATTCTTTTTGAGTGAATATATACTTTAAAATTTTGTGATCAGTATATATTTCACACTTTACTCCATACAAATGATGCCTCCAAATTTTTAGAGAAAAACCCACAGCAACTAATTCCAAGTCATGTATAGGGTAATTTACCTCATTAGTATTCAACTAACGTGAAGCATATGCAATTACCTGATCATTCTACATAAGGACACACCCAAGTCCTTTCAATGAAGCAACAGTGTAGATAACAAACTCTCCATTCCTAGAAGGATGTGCCAAAACTGGAGCATTCACCAATCTTTTTTTCAACTCCTCAAAACAATCATCACATTCTTTTTTCCAAATAAACTAAACACCCTTCCGAGTTAGCTTATTCATTGGACTAGATAATCGTGAAAATATTTCAACAAACCATCGGTAGTAACCTTCCAAACTAAGGAAACTATAGATCTAAGTTACATTTGTGGGTCTTGGCCATTCTTCAACACCTTTTGTTTTAGCAGGATCAACAGTTATTCCATCTTTTGAAAAAATGTGACCAATGAAAGAAATTTGTTGCAACCAAATCTCACACTTGCTGAATTTCCCATAAAATTTCTTTTCATTCACGGTTTCCAAACTAACACTTAAATGACTTTCATGCTCCTCCTTACTTTTAGAAAACACCAAAATATCATCGATGAAAACAACCACAAAATTATCCATGAACTCATGGAAAATTCTATTCATAAGGTTCATGAATATAGCAGGTGCATTGGTTAACCCAAAAGGCATAACTACAAATTCATAATGGCCATATCTAGTATGGAACGCAGTCTTCGTAACATCTGCTTCTTTTCCTTTCAACTGATGGTACCCCGACCTGAAGTCAATCTTTGAAAAATACTGAGCTCCCTGGTGCTGATAGTACATCATTCGATGGCCAAACATTTGCTGAAGTCACTGTAAAGGATTTCACCACCCCTTTCTGCTTGTAGTCTGGCAGCTTTCCCCCAGTTGAGTTCTTCGTTAGACACTCATTTCCATAATGACCCATTTCATTACACTTAAAACATCTTACCGCTGACTTTTCATTCCCTACTTGATCATATTCCTTAAAGTTATGAGCAATATAACCAGACTTACCACACCGAAAGAACTTTCCAGACTTGGATAAACATTCTCTAGGATTCATTTTACCACACTTCTCATAGGATGGATATTTGGTTTTCATAACTCCTTGCTTCTTTGATGAATTATTTCCCTTTGCCTGTCAGCTGGACCTCTTATTCTATTGTTTGTCAAAGAACACATGATCATCTGCAATATCCATTTCCACCTTCTCCACACATCGAACAAGTTTTTCATAACTCTCGTACTCACGAGAAGCTAAATCCCTTCGATACTTTGTATTTAATCCTGAGTAAAAAATGGTTTATTTTACTATCATGATCTCGTATGAAGTTTGGAGCATACCTTGCCAATCGAGTAAACTTTTCTTCATAAGCAGCCACTGAGTCATCCTCCTGCCTCAATTCTAGGAACTATTTTTCCATCCTAAGACGAACCACCTTAGGAAAATATTTCTCAATAATCATACCTTTGAATTCATCCCAGTGAAGATCACCAATCTCATCACTATCCCTGATATTTTTCAACATCGACTCCCACTGATCAGCTTCGCCTTCAAAATGGTAAACAGTAAGACTAACCTTTTGATGTTTTGAACACCCCATGACATAAAAAATCTTCTCTAGTGATTTAATCCACCTTTCAGCTTGCACGAGGTCAGATGATCCTCTGAATGATGGGGGATGTTGCCTCATGAAATGTTCCACCACTGACTTGTTCCTCTGCGGTTGATCTGGCTGATCTCGTGCATGGATACCACCACCATTTATAGCCTGAGTCAACTGTTCCATCACTATATCAAACTTTTCAGTTCCGAGTCTGACCATCTCAGGTTGCTGATTTGGAAGGTTGTATTCCTCCTGATTCTATCCCAACATAGCTACTTTGTTTCCTCTGCAGAAAACCATTATGAACACATAAATATCTTAGGTGAAGAAACATGGTAATCTATAAATGCTATATCATTTCAATCATACCAAAAATTAATTCATAATTTAACAATTTTCTAACTCCTAAATTTTTCTAAACCGACCTCTGATACTAACTATAAGGACCCAGCCTTAAACCTTACTTAATATTGAATTAAATGAATAATTCACATTGAGTATCTTTTCAGGTTTAGAGTTTTAGGAAATTATATAATAAAACATGCATTACATTCCACATTTAAACAAAGTGGTTACATAAAAGATAGTAATCATTTTTCCCATCAACGGAAACATATTTAAAATAAAACATGGATTCTTTCTTGACACTTCCTTGACACTATCATCATATCATGTACCTTTCCCTTGACATGTGAAAAAACATTTCAAAACCTTGGGATGATCATAAAAAGCTCAGTAAAGGATATAAAAATATGGAAAGGAAACACGAGTACATGTATACATAAGAATCAACGAAATCATACTCTACTCACAAAACATAAGAACTATATCATACCTCATCAAAACATGAATAAATCAAAGAAATCATAAGAAATAATGGTAACTTGAGGCATTCATAACATTCTTACATAGGGAGTAACCCTCTTTCTTATGTTTGGAATACCCATCACAGTATATTCCCTAAATCTTTTCGGATAAACCTTAAAGTTTAACCCCTTCGTGTTACCCATTGCATTAGAGAGCTATATCGGGTTCACTCGGCCTTAGTTTATCACAGAACCACCCGTCTTCATAATAATGCCCAAGAACCATAACATAATCGTATCACATAAAAAATGCATAAAAGAAAACATATCATTTCCACTTTTCAATCACAAGATATCAATACAACACATTGACATAAAAATACTATGAAAAACGTTTTCAATACCAAAATAAAAGAAATGTAAAACATCTTATTTATTTTTCATTGAAAAATAAAGGGTATGGCTTGTAGAGGAAGACTAAACTCAAATAATGGACACAGTGGCGGAGAAGTCATTGTCGCCGCATTTGTACGACAAAAACATTCCCTTTTGTCATTTAGTAAAATGATACGTATAAAAAAGATTTCTTTTTGATAAACATAAAAGTCAAATGGGTTTATACACCATATAAAATAATGTTGTGTATAAAACGAAATATGCCTCAATGAAAGGAGATTGGGACGAAGTCCCTTACCTCGGGTCTGACTTGACTCGATCGTTCTTTAACGTCCTGAATAATAAACTTGAGTTAATTTATACTTTCTTAAGAACCTTTTACAAGTTCATTATTAATTTTATATCACTTATTACAATGTTAAAAACATTATTTAATCATTTAAGTTAATAATGTTTGTTTTTTCGATATTTGGTTCTTATGTCGAAAGTGGACTTCTTACAATTACATGTTGTTCATGTGGTCAAAGGTTCATTATATCCAGAATGATATTCATGATTTGGATATCATATATATCATATATATCCATAATATACATGTATTTATAATATTACATAATCATTTTAGAGGTAAGAAATGAAATGTACAGTTCATGGAGACGGTAAGTCGTACGTACGCATGAACGCTACTTTCAATTCTATGTCATATTAATGGAATTAAAACTAAATGAGAGTTATGTATATATTAATTCTAGAATTATATAAATCATTTATATGTAACATAAATCATATATAATAACTTTAAATCCATCCTTTATACGTCCCACATATGTCATTAATGAATTAAATCACTTTGAGGGGGCAGTAGTCCGCACTTCCTAAAATGAAATTATAGTGTTTGTCCACAATGGAAACCACAAAGGTATGCCACAAATAAAAAATACAGAAGCATAAGGAAAACATAAAAATAATAAATATCATATATAAATATAGTCACATCTTAATGGAAACCATTAAAGGTGTTAAAAGAAGATTGAACAATCATCATTTCGTGAGGCAGAAATTTGCCAACCACAGAAACAGTATGTTCATTAACCATTAGACAGAGGTGTGTGCAAGTGTAGCTCCAATAATTCTTATAAAAACATCCTAGTATATTTAAGATACTATTTTTGTTACAAAATAAATGAATAAAAAGATTTTAAAGGGTTGGAGATGCAAAATAAAACAAAAGAACACAAGAGAAAACACTACCTTTAAAACGGGTAACTCTTTTTTATTTGAGCTCAGAGGCTTCCATGGGAAGACTTCTGCCCAAAGTGAGGCTTCTAGGAGTAATATAGGAATTTGGAGAGACAAAATGGGAATAGAATGGCCGAACCAAAGGCTTGAGTGGTGTGGGTAAGGTGGTAGAGGTGGGGCCTTTTATAAGAGGACAAGAGGGGTACTATTGGAAAGTTATAAACGTTTACTTTATTATAAAATGGTTTTTCGGATTTTAATGGCCACACATTGATATAATTAGAGGATAAGGTGATAAGGGTTCGAAATACACTCATCCAATAAGTTTTTTACAATTGTATTTCTTAGAGTTTACATTATCTTTTCATTTTATTTAAATCGTTAAATAATGAGGTAATCGCTGCATCATCATGATGTCATAATTAATATAATTTATTTAATGTATAAAAATTATAAAACAAATATCATGATGTATGAAATCTTTTTATATTTATAATGAATATTTATAGTCAAAAAAATGACTTGTATAACCCAATTTAAAAATTGTTTTAGGAAAATAACTCATGTTTGTGACATTTTACTTTAACATTAAATAAAAAGATATTAATGTCATTTTGCTTCCAAAGTGGATCCATGGGTTCCCCAGGTTGACCCATGGATTTTATTTGTCGGCCATGACACATAAAATAAGGGTAGGACATGTGTCAAGTTCATTTCATATTATTAAAACATTATTCTGACCTTAAATTATACTAATTACCTCTAATCGCGATTAAAAACTTAAAAGTTACTATTCACCAAAAAATTATTTTAATCCCATTGAACCAAATTTTAATTCTTAATGACAACCATGTATGTTGGATTTTTGAAATTCCAAACACATAGGTTGTAAAATTTCATTTAAATGTAAAATCAGTTTTTTAAGTACCACTTAGTGGTTTCACTATTCATTAAAAATTAAAGTTTTTCAGAAAAATACCAAGACTTCACCCTAAGCTATATTTGATATTTTGAATTCAAAAATGATTTCTATTTTACAAAATTCAAAACATATAAGTTTCATTAATTAATTTAATAATTAATTCCCGATGTCAGAGCAAATAGCGTGTTTTTATGAAAAAATAAGTATCAAAAGATTGACACTAGTTTAAGTTCAATTTCTGAGTGAAATTAATTCCAACGAACACTATTATATTAAATGGTAAAAATATATTCTAATTAAACTCTAAAACCAATTCAAAAGATAATATAATAGTATAAATAAATTAGATTAAATAGCAGTTTTGAATTAAAATACAACATTTTTCACTATTCATTAAAAATATGAACTTTATCGGAAAAATACCAAAAATTTACACAAAGTAAAGTTTGATGTCCCGATTATAAAGAAGATTTTTATTTGGTCCAATATAATGTATATGAGTGACCAAAACTATATTTAATGATGGTTCTCCATCAAAAGGCGATAATTGATCCTTTAGTGAAAATTAGGGTATATATACCTAAAATTGAATTCTTTCCGTATTTTAAGCCTTTATCGTTTATTTGATAAATGTCAAAACATTTAAAAAACATTTATAATCATATTTTAGTTATTTATATCCACTCCAGCCAATAAAAAGGCTTGTGTTAACTACTATTTAAAATAATATTATTTTATTACTAGTGTACAACTTAAGATTTCAATGAAACTCTTTGTTGCGTATCGGGTACGCTATTGAACATAGCAACCCCTTTAAAGTAAAATTAATATTTAATTCGTAAATATTAATAAATATGAAAATGATATATTCTTTATTTACCTAGGATGTTACATTGGTAGTTCAGAAAACATTGATCAGAATATCATTAATACAATAAGTCTTGAATTCATAACATAGGAATAAAAAAGAAAATTATGGAAAACACATATTATAACCCTCTGTCAAGGTGGCCTACGAAGGCCTTTGTAACATGTTATGATTGGTTTAGTCATTTGTCTACCTACTTTGGGGAAGGGATTCCGTCTTAAGTACCCTCTTGTTTCAATATTTTTTTATTCTCTCATGTAATCTCGTATTTCATGATGGGGATATCCTCCCATATAGCCTCTTGTTTTTGGCGTGGGACGTCCTCCTATTTACCATATTGTTTTGGAATGGGGAAGTCCTCCTGCATACCCACCTGTTTTAAACATGGGATTTCCTCCCATTTACCCTCTTTTTTAGGGCATGGAATGTCCTTCCTTATACCCTCTTATTCTAGGCATGGTATGTACTCCCATTTGAACTCTTGTTTTATGATTGGGATGTCCTCCCATTTACCCTAATATTTTATGCTTGGGATGTCCTCTCATTTACCCTCATTTTTTGTGCTTGGGATGTCCTCTTGTGATCCCTCTTTTTTTGGTCTTTTTATTTCCTTCCATTTACCTTCTCATTTTGGGATTGGGATATCCTCCCATTTACCCTCTTTCTTAAAGCATGGGATTCCCTCCAATTTAAACTCTTGTTTTGGGATTGGGATGTCCTCTAGTTTACCCTCTTATTTCGGCCAAGGGATGTCCTCTTATGTAACCACTATTTTCAGGCTTCGGATGTCCTCCAATGTACCATTTTATCTCATAAAACATTTATCCTTTCCCAATTCAATGAAGAGAGATATAGATCCCACCCATCACATAATGAAATTGTATATTCATGTGCAAAAAATTCATTCATCGTATCATTACCTTTGAAAAGAGATATGTTTTATAAACATGAAATATTAACCCATGAAATTAAATGGTTATAATTTACATTTAATAACATCATACACTTTTGTAAATACACAAGTTTCATAATCATTTAGTCAATGAATTACATGTGAAGAGAAGAGGGTTTAAAAGAATATAACTCTTGGATGTGAAATGGGTGTCATAATAATTCTTCCATAAAAAACCAAACCATTCAGTAATGAATATGAATGAAACCTTTGGATCATTTCCTAGAATGAAAATAGTAATATCAACGGATTTCATCTTATATGGAAAATAATTTTGAAATAACTTTCAAAAATGTTTCTTAACAAAATATCCTTTATTCTTTGTAAAAAATATTTTAGATACATAAAACCCTTTAAAAATCATTTTCCTAGAAAATACGTTGAAAATTTATAAATAAGATTTGAAATAATTTTTAAAATGTTTTTCCTTGAAAACTTTTAAAATGATATTTAAAACAATTTAAAACCCATTTTCTTGGAAGTAAAATTGAAAACATAGAAATAATTTCTGAAAGCGTTTTCAAAACCATATCATTAAATATACATTGTAAACTTATAATTAAATATTGAAAATCTTCTCAAAAGAATTACTTTAAAAGTAAGTTTGAATACTTATAAATAATTCTTTTAAACCCATAAAATAATTAAAATCCTTTTTCCGTGAAAATTATCTTTAAATATGTTTTGAAATTTTTTTTAAACATTATTTTTTAAAATAATTGATTTCCAACTGAAGAGAGAGAAAGTAAAATTTCACTTAAAACATTATCTTAAGTAGAAAAGTGAGTAAAATGGTAATAATATGTGAGTATATAATCAATTATTATAGGTGAATATAAATCATGAGTGTAAATGAGAGATTGATCATGATATTTTATTAATCTATTCATAATCATAAAAAATCTCGAAAAGTGGTGCAATTGTTTCAATAAATTATTATAACTTGGTAACATGGGATCATACTCTCCTTATAATAATAAAAAATATATTAATCGAAAAATATAATTAGAATAATTATATTCATGATATAACAAGTAAAATATAATTATATACACCTCTAAAAGAATTTTGGTGCATAACAAAACTTGAGTCTCAAAGAAGGAAAATTGAGACAAAACGATTTTACTAATTTTGTATCTTTTAAAAAATCAAACCCATGAAATAAAGTTCATAAATTGGACTGTAAATACCCATAAATTTAATTATATGATAAATATAATACATTAATGGTCAGTACATACACCACACAATATACGTGAGTGGAGAATAAAGCATGTATATCACAGAAATAAAAAGTCAGACGAAATCCCCTTACCTTGTGTCTTGAATTTCATAGTACTCATTTAAGCCTCCTGTATAATAAATAAAAATTTATTATAAATATATAATATAAAAATATTCTTTCTTATAATACCATATATTTTTTTATTATGACAATATATTACCCACTCGATAATAATTTTATGTTAAGGTTTTACTTTGGCTAATACCCCCATTGTTCTTCGCATGTGTCATAATTTGTCATATCTTTGGTCCTTATATTTATACAATTATTTACAGAATTTAATACCTGATTCAAATATAATTTATATTCATTATATTTTTATTATAATAATCCTCATTATATATAAGTATCATATGGAAAACATTATTCATTAAGACGGTATGTTGTACGTACACAAGAACGTTATTTCGGTTTAATTGTTGTATTGAAAGAAAAATGTAAAAGTTATATATTTATATATATGTATATTAATATCATTATTAAATTAGCTTTATTATATCATATATGTTCTCTAAATCCATCCTTAATATTTTCCATATTGTGTATGAATGAATCACATTGCATTGTGGGGGCAGTGGTCTATACTCCCTTAAACGAAATTATTGTATTAACAAGAAATATAAGTTATAAAGATATGTGTACTAAAATAATTAAATAATATTAACTACATAATAAATATAATATATAAACATATTTTCAATCTTAATTTCAACCGTGAGAGGTGGTAAGAGAAATATAAACAATCATCATTTAGTGAGGTGGTAGTCCTCTAAACACGTAAACAAAATGTTCATTCCCCACTAGAGGGAAGTATTTGTAAGTGTAGGTTTAATCCTTATCATAGAAACATACTTCTATATTTATGAACTTTTTTAAAACAATAGTTTAATAATAATATTTTAGGGAGTAGATAATGAAAAAAAGGGTTTGTGGTAGGGTATTAAATCTAAATTGGGTAACCACTTTTGGTTTATAACAAGAGGATTGTTTGGATTTATTTCATCCCAAGGGGAGGATTTAAGGATGATGCTATGTAATTTTTGTATCTATTTGGTGGGATTTCTTTTGAGTCAATTTATCTAGAGAGGTTTGATAAAGTGGGAGGAGGGGAATCCTCTTATAATAAAGGTGAAGTGACATGCTTGTAATATTTTAATTTAAAGGAACCCTAACCAATTTTTTATTTAAAGTGGTTTAATAAAGGTAACATGTAGATACAAGGAATAATAGGGTAAAAATATGTCCATACAAGAGATTTATGACACTTTTACAGGTCCTTTTGGGTCTCAATTTTAATGTGTTTTCCTTAGTTAAGCTTAATTTAACCTTAATCGTTGTAATTAATTTAAATTACATAACTGATATTTTGATAAAAAAAACTAAGATATCATTTTTAGACATTATATATTATTCTCATTCCAAATATTAAATCCATTTTTCAAATTCCAAACACATAAGTAGTAGAAATTAATTTAAATATAGTCCCACATTTGGGTCGATAATGAGGGTTTTTAATGTTAAATCATTCAAATGTTTTCAATGATTTTATATTCAATTTCAATGTAAAATTGGTTTATTGACCTAAATAAAATTATTTTGTACAATTATTTTCCAATTAAACTTTGAAACAAATTTAAAATATAATTAATCCTTATAGATTAATTATATTAAAAGATGTTTTTAATTAAAATCCAATATTTTTAACTATTCATTAAAAAATGAAACCATACAAAACAATACCAAAAATTTCTCCTAACATAATTTTTATGTTTCACTTGAAAATATGAATTTTATTTTAATATATTAAAATTTATAAAGTTTTTAAAAATTGGATTTAAAATGTGTTTTCCATTAATAGGTTGAAAATCTACCTTTATTAAAATATAGATTTTTAATCATAAAATTGGGTTTGTTCATATATTTTGCCTATCAAATCTATTGGATGAATATCAAAAATATTTAATCTGATATATATTTTTTATATTATATTAATATCTCTCACTAATTGTAATTAATATAACATATTTTTATTAAAAATATTTGTGTTCATAAAAAATAAAAATATATCCTTTATATTCAATTGTTTTAATATTATCATGTCAATTAAATTCTTAACCTATAAATTAATATTATATTTGGGTAACCCATATATTTTTCATAACATAGTTAATATTATTCATTACATCTAATTTAATGTCTATGGTTTGTCTTATTATATTAAATAATTATATTTTAGTAATATATTATTGTTCGCTAAACATAGTGCATTTGTGTTAAGTAAGCCATTGAGGAAAGTAGTTATTTCATGTATGGTAAGCTACCCTCATTGCTCTGTATATAGAAACCTAAAATTTATGTTTTGTGAAGTGCATATAATCCTAATATAGTGGTTTATATAAAAAAATTATTTTTATCATTACATGAAATGAAAAATATCAAAAATATTATATTAATTTGAAGGAAATAATTCACAATATATTAGGGTGTTACAATTTTTAGATGTTACCACCACCTTTCCCATATTGGAATTGGTTTGGATTTTGAGGAGGGAACTGAGGAGGATGAGAGATGTTATTATCATACCTCAATCAACGGTTATAAGTAGAGAAGAAGGGCTCATAGTGGGGTTGGTTGGAGTTTCTATTGATCTAACCCGATAGTTTAGTGTTGATGTTTTATTGATAATATGATGCATTAAGTTACATTAGCCTAGAATAATTTTATGGATCATCCTGAAGTTGTGTAAATTTTTTGGATTCATGATACAGTTATCTTGAGATTCCATAATTGTTTATCGGTCTAGGGAACAAAGATTGGGGAGAAGATGAGGTTGTAAATTTGGCAGCCACCGCTAGTTGTCTCACAATAACTATAAGTTCACCGATCCAATCAGTCATCGTACTAGGCTCAATGGATTGATTCTATTGGACTTTTTTTACTGCATAATGTTCTTGAGTATAGAATTTCTACATAATTTCAACTATGTTTCTTATGAGATTTCTTGGTACTACAAGAGTTTTTTCAACAAGAGAACCACCACATGCGTAATAAACGATAGTTTGATCCATATCCAACAACCCCAAATAAAATTATTGAATCAAGTGTTTGTTAGAGATTTGGTGGTGTGTTATAGTTGTCACAATATTTTTGAACCTCTCTCAGTACTCATGGACTGATTTATTTGGGAATTTATTGAAATAACTAGTTTATTTTTAGATATAATCTGTTTGAGAAGAAGTACAATATTTTTCTATGAAGAGTCTGTTAATTTATTTCCATGTGTCTATGGAACTAGCATGGTTGTAGTAGAGACATTACTTCATAGAGTCTGATAGGGATAAAGGGAATTCTCAAATTTTATTTGTTCTTTAGAAACCCCTTGAGGATTTATGGTGGAACACACCACATAGAACTCTTTGATATTAAGATGTTGATCCTCCCCGGCTAGCCTGTCGAAATGAGGTACAAGATGTATCAATCCAGGTTTGAGTTCAAAATCAGCATTTATGTTTATAAATTTAATACAAAGGAAGTAGTAATTCATATTTGGGGTAGCGAGTTCTTAAAGTGTTTTTTCTTTAGGAGTTTACACATCTAGAATAATTGGTTGGGAAATGAATGGGTCTAGAGTGATTTGATTATCCATAATTTTCCTCCTAATTTGGTGAAGAATTTTCTAAATTTTTAGGTCAAACAAATCAGGTGTATTGTTTGTGAGGGTAAGAGGAATTATTAGATACTTTATAAGGACGAGGAAGGTGGATTTTTCCTTTTGGTTTTTCTCAATAATTTATTTTTATAGGAATATGGGGTTTCATTGGTGTTTTTTCAGTTATTTTTTTTGAATAATTTTTAAAATTTTATTTTATTTTTTAAATAAAACTTCCCACCAATAATTAGACCATCCCTTCAATGAATATATATTATGTTTGACTGATTATTCAAATGTATGATTCTCTACTAATGTGTATAGAGGCACTCAGGTTGAATCCTCAGTGAAAGTACCTTTATTTAATTGTCAAATTTTTTTCTATTTTGAAAAGGTGGGATTGATTAAGGAGGATATTTTAAATGAATGATATATATATTTTTTGTATCATTTTAATAATTATTTGCATTATTTAATATAATTGTAGATAATCTTGTGATATCCTTTATCTTTTCAATATGTTTCATTAAAATAACATCAACATCAAAACATTTTTTTTTAAATTCTCATATGTTTTGGCTTTAAAGAAAGCCTAAACTAGGCTAATAATCTCAATAATTTATTTTATAATGGAATATTCAATATTTAATTAACCATTGTTTACTTTTGTTTCAAATAATCCAGGGAATTCACATGTCAAGCAAAACATTTCAATAATCCATGAAATTTTGTGTTCAAAATACACAATATCAATTTAAATAATATTAATTTAGAAAAATATCTCAATCACATAAAATCCCAAAATTATTACCCACCCAAATGTTATATTTACTCAAAAATTTAAATGGTTATTAATCGGGTTTATTTGATTATGTTCAGGAGTTAAAAATAGAATAAAAGATAAAGGGATAAGAAAAGTGTAGTGCACCGAATACCCGCACACACAGTGAAGAGAATTAAACATGAACATTTTATTTAATTAGATGGATAAAGAAGGGAATGGTTTTTTACTTAATTTAAACAATTTTAAAAAAATTAGTATTAAAAACATAGGTTGGATGGCAATAAGAAATTATAAATAATAAACATGCTTTAATATTTAATTGAAATGAAAACAAACTTACATGATTACAATTAAAATACTTGAAATACATGAAAATAATGAATGGAGGAATGGTATCTCAAATAGAAACATGAGTTTTTATGTTCCTAGTAGTCCTTTATAATTTCTAGGATTGTTTCAACCTATCCATCCATGCTTTGAAATTCCAACCCCTTTCTGGGAGAATATGGGAATATTTTTATAACCCAAGGTGGTGGAATGTCTTCATATCAAAACATTCCCTGAACTTGGATTACCAATTTGTCCATTATAAATTCTAATAACAATATATACTCTTGTTAAAAGTTTTAGATAAGTATGAGGAAAGTTCACTCTATAAATTTGGGGACAATTGGACCTTGGGATCAAATGTTTTGGTTGTTTTGGTAAACCACGTGTTGTTGTCCATTTTTGTGTCGAATTTTTCTGTGATCTAAATGTGAATGCATTTAATTCTTGGAATATTCCCTGAAATCCAAATCTTTTATAATATAAATTTAGAAATCAATATCTTCTATTTGAGACAAAAAAATATTATCTCATTTGAATGATTAAATTGGGTAAAAATTCAAGAATCATGGGCTATTTTTAATTCATATAAATAAATATGGGTTAGACTTCAATTCAATATTTTGGAACCTTTTTGGTATATTTGGCCCTTAAATTTTTTTATCAAATATGTATTTTTATATAAAGGAACGTTTTATTTACTTTCAACAAATTTGGGATTCTAGATTGATCCCAGAAACTATATCATCTTGCTTAGACATGTTTCTTTCATAGATTCTTTGGGCCTTATTGTGTGGCACATTTACCATTTAGATGGAATAATTGGAAAATTACCAATTTATTCATTTGTAGTAAATTTAATTAGGAACCTTAAAAAATATGAATTATCCAATTTTGATATTTAGGGTTAGGTTTATAGCTAAAATAATAAACTAATTTGAATCAGAATTAATTAAAAGAATTCTCAAAAAAATATTTTATATTAAAACATGGGTATTTCACAAAACCTATTCACTTTTACATGAAAATGAACAAAGGGAGTATAGAAAAGTTATGAACAAATGAATAACATCAACACCAGATGAGAATCTCATGTGATGTGACACATAGGTTATAACTAGTGATTACTCCTGTTAGGCATTCCTCTAGCCATTTTAATATTATTTTGTTCTCTTCACAGAATATCAGCACATATTATATACACTATTAGTCAATATTTTACCTTTCATGGACATTTCCATTCACTCCTATGCTACACACCTTAGTGAAAATAAGTTGATTTCCTCTTAGAGGCCTTGATATCCTAAGGTTATCAACTCTGGTTGATACCATTTTTTTGGCACTTCAATCATAAGAATATTCCTAATATAATATAAACTCATATAAATTGATATGGTTCAATCACATAAGATAAAATAAAAATAACAACAATTAGAAACTATTTTTTATTAAATTTTCACCATTACATCCAAATTATTCCTTTATATCAGATATGTAACAATTTTCTATAAATTAACTATTTGGTTAGAGTTAAAACATTAACATTCACATGGAAAATATAAAAAACATTTTATCTTTTAATTATCCTACACTTAATCATAAAACTCCTAGAAAATACAAATATATCTACTAATAAAAAAGAAATATCCTTCACACATACAGTCAAAAAAAACAAAAAAAAATAGAGAAATAATGATTCATTCATCATTGAAAATATCACGCCTCCTATAAAGTTCATATTTTCAAACCAATGTCAATTTAATAAAATTTTCATGTCACAAATTTGTTAATAAAATTGAATTTAATATAATTAATATTTTTTCAACTGGTATTATAATAAAAGATTCATTATTAATATTCTTTTGAAAAATTTATATTTCCCACTTCCTTTATAAAACAAAAATATTATTCTCAAAAGTCAATTTCCCCCTTTTTAATTTTGGGTTCAATATTTACATCACTTATAAATATTAATTTTTTATTATTTAAGGGCTTTACATTCTTTTTTATTTTTTCTTCTATTATTTTTAGTTCCAAAATATCTCATAACTTCTTGTGGGATTTTGAATACCCATTTTACTCTAAATTGAAAGGAATTATACAAATTTAATTTTAGTTGGATCCCAAAGGTGTTTGTTTTCACAATAGAAAACTTTCTCAAGATACAGTTGACAATTCTAGTTCCTACATGTTATAATATTAATTCCACTTAATTATTTATGATTGAAAATCCTTTTCCAATTTTTTTTTTTAAATTATATTAATGAAGTGATATAACTTTCTCAGCAATAACATAAATTCAAAAAAATATAACTTATTTATATCCTTAAAATTATAATGATATGATATTGTCACAAGGTATGATGTAATTTTAAGGTCAAATTCCTTAGATAAAAACACACATAAATATATTCAAATTGAAAAACACATGGAAATATCAAAAATATTGGTACCACATCCACAGACATTGATAATTATAATCCCATTTTTAATTAAAATAATGATTGTATCTACCTTTAATGCATAATTAATTTGAGAAGTAAATAAAAATACATGAAATGAAGGATACAAACAGACTTATTAGTTGTGGAAGCATTGAGTTAATATCTTAAATTCCATCTGCTATAAATCTATAAGTAATAACTATACAATAATTAAAATAAAAATTACTTAATAAAAATTAATGAAAACAAATATATAGAGAAAATGGAAGAAAAGATAGATAGATCTTATCTTAACCCCCAATGGAGTCCCGGGTTTTCGTTTCCCCTAGAAGAGAAGTTTTATCTATCATTAAAAGTCTGGTGGTTGGTGAAGATTCCTTTATTTTAACCACCACCTGATTATCTATATAGTATTATTCATCTTTCCTTTTGTTTTGAGGATTCTAAGGATATATTAATGTAGTTCCATCCCCATAAAAATTAATTATAATTCACATAGTGGGGGTAATAGAATATATGGTTCCTCATATTTTCAGTTTCTACTTTAATATACATTTCCTTAACTTTTATTATTTCTATTTAACTTCTATAGTAATATATTTAACAAGGGGTATTTATATAATATTTTTATTTGAGAAAATACATAAAAAAACTATATCAAAATCTTCCCTATTAAATATTGAAACCTGTAATTTGGCTTCTTAATGAAAATACACTGAGAGTTACTTATTGACTCCCTATAATAAATGTCCAATAATTTTTGGAATCTTTATGTGTTCCTTATTAGGTGTATCATAGTCATATTATTTAATCCCCATTTAAAACCATGTGTTTTCAAAATAAAAAAAATTAAACTATGGGTGTAAATTCTAAATTCAGTTTCAATATATTCAAATGAAAATGAGTTCAATAATTGATTAATCCACTTAGTTAGTTTATCCTTATGTGTAACATAATTACTCAATGCCTCCTTGAGTTGTGTTTCATTGGATAAAGTTAGGTATTAAATCTCCTCCAATCTATCTTCAAACTCTGCCACATGGGTGGTTTATTCTTTCAAATATGGAGAAAGATTGAGTTGTGTTGTTTCTTATTCGTTAAATGTGGGATTATCTTGTTGTATGTAAATACAAAAACATATATTCAAAATATTATCCAAATATTATTGATCTACTATAATAATATTACTAAGAACATTGTATGTATGAATATCCTCCAGCAATGGTTGAGTGGGATTTGGTAGTAGATATTAAATTAACTCCTTCTTATCCTATTCATGTTATTAAACATGAAAAATTAGTGGGGATAATTATTCCTCCATAGGTTATGGTTATTTAACTAGTTTTTACTCATTGGATGCACAGTTTTATTCAATTAGATATTTTATTTGATTCCTTGCCTATTGAATTTATTTTTTTATTTATTACATCGAATATTTTATTTTATTTTTAGTTTATTTCTCTTATTACACCTATGATTAGTTACTCGATATAGAATAATTTGAATTGGAATTCATCAGGGGAAAAATATTAGTTTTTTATGAAAAAAATTAAAATTAATTGCAAAATGTGAAAAAGAAACAGTGAATGATATTTCTTATTGATCCTAAAAAAATTCCAAATTTTAACACACCTATCATAGGTTGGTACAAAACCTATTATTTATTTTCTTGATTTTTTTATGGTTGAACATTATCATATCTATTTATAAATTTTACTATCAAATACAAAATTCTCCCAATAACATTATTACATTTATTTGGGTTTTTAATCATTTATAAAAGTGGTACAAATAAATATGGTTTTATATTTTGGAATGAAAAATATAAAATAATAATGGTATTAAAATGAAAACATAATGAATAAGATTAGAATGAAATAACTTTTCCACTCTAGTCTCTTATTTATTAATTATTATTATTTAAATTATATTTTATAGTTCATCTAACCATGTATGAACTATTATCCTCTACTTTGAGTGTGAATTTTAACATATCTGGGATATTTATTTGGAAAACTATACTTCACCTACTCCAGTAATCAATAAGAGAAAACATAGCTTAATCGAGAGCATGATTCCATCCAAGACATAGCTCTAATATATTTCGTTTTATCCCTCAACACACTTAACTCCATCATATAAAGTTAATTTCTATTAGAATAGATGTAATTCTGATTTGGTATATAATAAAATGAGATTTAGAGTCATTATAAGGTCTATTGGATTATATTTACACCATCCAATAAAATTTCTCTATCCCTCACCACAACTAGAATAAAAATATTATTAATTAAATAGAAAGTATTCTGGAACATCATGAAAACCTCCCCAAAGGCCGAGCCACAAGTTAGTCACTCACTATTGTGATTTTAAGACCTCTTGATAAATAGAGGGTGAGAGAGAGAGATGAGATAGTGGTAAATAAAGATTAATTTTATTACAACTATGAGGAATGATATTACAGAATGAAAGAATATTAATTATATAGCTCCAGTGTGTGAACACTAAAATATAAATGGTCGATCCCCATCATAGAATCCTTTACATTGAATTTATATATTGAAATTTCTATCTTATTAATTTGAGTTTATTTATAAACCTCTCGTTTATTAATGAAATTATTACAGTGGTCAAACACACACAACTACTCACATATGATTTCATAATATCATATTACTAGTTTTAACATTGACTGAACCTTTGAAGCTTCACTTGCATGTGCATACAAGATTTATGTTTGACCACATGATGTAATTTTGTAGAATTTTTTTATTCCCAAGACATCTTGTAACTCACCACATGAACTATCACTTTGACACCATTGATCCAATGTCTTACTCACCAAATACACTTTTATCTTTTAATGTGGGAATTTTTACTGGTATTTTTTCAATGGATTTGTATTTTTCTTCAATATATAATTTCTATGATGACCTTCAAACTGAAATTTTTAGAATTTTATATTTGTAAAACCTTTATTATAAATTACATAAAATTCAATGCTTTAAAAACCTCAACCATGGAATAAAATCATTCTCTAAATTGTTTCACTACCTGTTTTCATTCATTTATGGAGTGTATCAATTGGGTGTTACTGACATCACATGAAACCAACCGTAAATTGTCAATGGGTCCTAGCCTACCAAGATTCACCAATTTCACTATAGGCACTTGTTACCCCATCTTTAGGGTCCACCCACTTGCCTAGACTAGTCATAATACTAATGACTATCCTCACACGCTAAAAAATTTTCCATTAGTATTCATTTTCCTTACTCACAAACACCCTGTGATACTCTTTAGAAGGACACAAATCCTGACACTAATCTAGTTCAAGACTTTCTTTACATTAATTCTATAATCAGGTAGGCTCCCAAAAATAAATGCACAACTTGATGACATTGGTTTTAATATTTAGTATGTTAACCTTTATCTTTCAGGGGTGTTATGTTCTCCCCTTAAGGAATAATATCCCCATTATGGACCCTACATTAAAACCAATGTAGTTCCATTGTACTTCTGGAATACATTGTAGAAACTGGGCCACATTTAAGCACAAACACCATACCATAAATGGACCCTAGGTTCTGGCCTACCCCTACCCCTAGTTACCACATATACGTGTTTTTTCCACTCCCCAAAGACCACCCACTGGCCCAAATGGATCACTAAAAAAATTAATTCCACAACATGTCAAAAAATGCTCTTTCAATGTTCTTTTTCCTCACTCACACAAACCCAATCTAAAATCCAAGTAGTTCACCTATCCAGACACTACTCTAGGAAAAACATCACTTAACTATGGAGTTTTAGTTGGGTACGCTCCAAAAAATAAATCTTAACCTTATTGACATGGGTATAAATATTCATCCATTTAACCCTTTAACTTTATGGGGCATTATATCTCCCACTAAGAGAACATTTTCTATATTGTGGTCACTTTATTTAATCCTAGGTTGTGTAACTATGATTTTGGATGGGTACTAATCTGATTAAACTATATCAAATGGTCCCCACTGAAAACTCAATCCCCATAACTAATGTGGTTTTGGGTTCCTAGAACACTAGGAACCACCATTTTTCTCAAATATAGGTGTTTTTCCTTCAATGGGATCCACCTTCATACTCGAAAGGATAATCATACTAAGTAATATCCCCAAATTCTAAAACATGTTCATTTAGTGTGTTGTTTTCTCACTCACACACACCCTAGGAAACATCATAGGTGGTCACCAACACTTAAACTACTCTAGGACAAGCCTTTCTTAACATTAGAGTTCTAATCTAGTATGATCCAAAAAAGTGTTCTCCTTATTAACATGGGTAGTAACATTATGTCTATTAAGCCTTTAAATTTATAGTGTGTCATATGAAATCAGCACAGCTATGACATCCTCAACAATGTAACATTCATAGTTTAATGCTCTAATTATCCCTATGAAATACTATCACCTCCACCATGACACAACCAACATCATTTCATCCTCCATCTCATCTTTAATCACCACTTTTCTAACAATGAATCTAAACCATAGAATATTTGTATCATGTTTATATCATCATTGAATTTACTTGTTTCCATCCTTTTAATTCAATGAATCATCATTCTCACTTAGAAATCCATGTAGATGGTTATAGAAGATGGAACCTTTTATCTATCACTAAATATGACCTAAATTTTCAATTTATCTCCCATTAATGTTCTGTGTCTTTGATCCATAATAGTGGTTGTCACTATATCTATACTTTGGTTTTGATTCTATAGATATTCCCTAATGTAGAGGTGTACATGGTAGGTATGACACAAGCATATTTGATGCCATTCATGGAAGTCTATAATGTCGTGATGATCATAAAAGGTGTGGTTGATTAACATTATAAGTGTGTTTGGATATGATGAGCATGAAAATCCTATTTTAATCAAACTAATAATGCATGTTTTATAAATATTAATATTTTTATCATGTTCCTATTCTAAATCAATTTCGTACTCATCAATCATCTATTATATCCAACTCAACACATCAACGAGTTGTTAGATGATTAGATCATGTGTTGACCCACGCAGGTCATCTAAACCAGTAATAAACTACATCGAGATTTCCTTTATTCTTCTAGGTACTTATTTTTTTCATTTAGTTCCAACCCACGCAACATAGAATATTATTCTGGTCCAACCCACCTTTTTTTTCTCAATTCTTTCCCATTCTAGGTGCCTTAGTGATAATTGGTTGACTACCTATTAGTTGGTAACTCTGCTCTCCTAGGGTTCCCATTATGGACTGAAACCATTTTTTATTACATCAAACATAAAAATTTTCTTAAAAATGAAAATAACTCACGTCAATGTATATGGTTTGACCGTATTAAATATGAATAAAAATAATTAGAAATAATTTTTTTCCAATTATTAAATTTCACTCCAAATTATTTCTTTATATCAAATATGTGATAATTTCCTATAAGATAAATTGTCGGTGGGAATTAGCACATTAAAATTAGAATATAAAAAGGTATAAATATTGGATTTTTAAATATGGAGACCAATTGCACAGGATGGGAGATACTAAATATAGACGTATGGATCATTTGAACTAAATTATTCTATTGTAATCATCTTACTGTCATTATAATTGAATTAAATCATTGATACCCTATCCGGTATTATTCACATATGAACAACACAAAAAAAATTCATTCTATTGATTTAGTAATTGCTGTTCATTCTGAGGTTAGCGTTGTAGTGTAGTAGCTTAGGTGTGGTGTTTCCTTAATGTTCGGGTGCATTATATCATGTGACACATTCTAGTACCTTTTTACATCTATAAAGTTGTAGTGTATATATTTTATGTAATTAAATAAAAAATTCAGCCAAAATATTGGTGTTATAGATTTGGATGAGGATTTTTTGTGCATCAGGCCCTGGTTAAGATGTTTTAGAGCTTAGATCAAAAGAATCATTATGCTCTTTCCCCTTTTTTAATGTTCTAATAGTTAGTTCTTAATACCTCTTATGTGTTCCATAATTTAGTGGGAGTATATTATTTTCTAAATAAATTTAATTGGATGAGCATATATTATTGGAGGAGAAGTTCGACGCAATGGATTTTGGGTTATGGATAACAAATATAGAGGATTATCTACTATAGAATGTGCAATATCCTAGGTAATAATAGAATAATATATTTTCACATCTATTAATATTTTATGACTTAGATATTAAGTTTACATAAAAAGTTACACTATTTCTGATAGCGTACACAACACACGATAGTGGGTTTCTCTGAAATCATATATTGCACACAAGACTGAGACATACCAAAAAATAATACATTATTAATATTATTATTTTAAATGGTAGTTAAATCCAAGTCATTGTATTAAAATGATTGAAACAAATTACCTATATTGTGTCTAAATGTGTTTATTAAATGTTTATACTTTTTTTAACAAATTTCAGTGGCTTGAAATGTGAATAAATACAATTTTAACCATAAAACGTCTAATATTTTTAAAAGGCATTTTTACATCCTATTAAAAGAGGACCCTTTTTAAATCTAGTTTTTCTCACTTTTATATGTTCTATTAAAAAATAAACTAATTATTTTTATGCAGGACATAAAAATTTCATCTAGTTTAATTTTTTTTGGTTTTCTGAAAAAATTTATTTTTTAGTGATCATTAATAAAATAATGAATTTTAGTTCAAACATTTTTTTCATCTAATTTAATATTATAGTTAGATATTTATTTTAATTTAATTTAATGTTTAACTAAAAAAATTATCATTTAATCCAAATTTTTTCATTTGATGAAATTTTATATTGAAATTAGATATAAATTCATGTTAATCTTCTAATTTTGGCAACAGGGGTTAATTTTAAATTAATTACTACAACTTATGAGTTTTTAATTAGAAAATAAATAATTCCATATTGGTAATCATAAGGTGAAAATTATTTTAATATGATTTTTTTATTTTTTATAAATTATGAATAGTAACTTTAGTAATTATTTTAATTACCACGATTAAGGGTAAATCAGAAAATTAATGGTCAAAATAATACTATAATAACATAAAAATATCCTAACACTTTTCCTAATTTACTTTTACGAGTATATCCTCACTATGAGAATAATTTGATCTATTTTAGTACCACTTGTATGACTTTAATGCATTTATAATATTATATTAAATGAATGTTCATTTTTGGTATACTTTTTGTTTTTTAAAAAAATAAAGTATTTTAATATGCAGTAATATAAAGGATATATTAGTCTATAAATAGTGTTTAGAAATATAAAAATCTTTCATACAACATGGTAATTTATTTATAATTTTTAGAAAACAAATAATTAAATTTAATAATAACAAAATGATGATGAAATAATAAATTTAATAATTATAGAATCAAATAAATGACACTATAAATACTAAAATAAAAATTATTTGACATAATTTATGCAATAAAAATATTATTGGTTAATATGATATGTTATAAGTCTATTAATTGATTTTTGATGTTATATATCTATTAGTATTTCATTTAAATTCAATATTATGAATTGAGTAAAAATTGATATAATAGATATTTTATAAAAATAATAATTTATTAAATTATTATTAATACTAAAAATCATTTTAAAACATAAAGTGAATTTTATAAGGTCAAAGAGTTTATTAAGTATCAACTTAGGGGAAATTGACCCCATATACGAAACATTTATAGCCTCTTACTATTTAAATTGTGGTTACCATAATTAAAATTAAAAGATAATAATTAAGGGAAAACCAAAAATATAAGGTTTAAAATAAAATTAAGACATGACTAAAAATTATTGGATGAAATTATTTCGAACAATACTAATCCTAGATTTTACAAATCTCATTTTTGAGTCATTCGAATTAAAAAATAATTTATATTCATTTAATATTTTAAGAGTTTCCAAGGGTACCCCTCCCCTCTCCTATAAAAAGGTACCCTCTATTCTCTAATAATCACACATAAACAACCTTTTGGTTTGTAGAAACTCTAAAAAAACCCTTACTAGAATCCATCACCACTTTCTTGACTTCCTTTTTTAGTAAAAACACTCTTCATAGAGGTGTTAAGGTGTTCATCAAAGTTGATCAACCGAAGAAGATGTATAGTGTTTTAAGTGTTTCTGTTTTATTTCTTCTTCCACTTTTTATAAATATTCTTAATATAAGATAAAATAATAAATATATTGTGCTTAATATAATAGTATTGTATTATGTAAATATCATCACCTAATTCAATTTATAATTTCATCAAATGGGAAATGAACATTTTGTTCATGTTTATGGTGGACTACCGTCTCAGGAAACGATATACTTCATTTTTCATTACCATATATCAAAACTGGTTATAATGATGGAATAAATATTTATATATGATATTCTTGAAATATTTACCATTTCAAAATAATAATATTTCAACTTTTTTCATTTCTTCCTTGTATAAAAAAATAATAATGACTATCGTTCGTACGTGTGGACTATCACCTCTGCGAAGCGATGTGAATCATTTTTATATACCACATCACTTGTAAGATATATATATATAAGTACATTTAAATTTTTAATATGATTTTAATAATATTATAATCATTATTTAAAGATAAAATAGCAATTATCTTATTTCAATAATGGTCAATGAAAAATGTAAACGTTACTGATTCGTACATACGGCCTACTGTCTCACTGATTATAACGTTGTTCATTTTTCATAAGAAAAATGAATGGTTCGATTTAAAAGTATAATTAATTTATAAAAGTGGTTATTATATCATTAATTTCTTCTAGATATGATGTACTTATGACAACATTTTAACACCCCTTGATTTGAAAGTATGTTATATCTTTAAAGTAATTCAATAGCTTGCATTACACGCAACATTGAGTTCAAGCACATCACGACCTATCCAACTAGCCATTTAAAAAGAGGTTTTTAATAGTATGAACCAAATTTTTTATTTTATATATATCATATATAATTTTAACATTAATATGTTGTGTTTCTTAGACATAATATATGGAAAAAATCAATTTTCTAGATAAATGAAGTGTCTTTAAAAAAATGAAATTTAACGCCTTTTAATGGAGAACCCTTTTTAAATCCAATATTTGAAACATGTATGTAACAAATTTAAAAAAATAAAATTCTTATTTAGAAACAATAAATTAAAACTTCATTCTGGTTAAATATTGGTTACTTTTCTGATAACATTCATATTTTGATAAATAGTGAAAAATATTTAATTTTAATTAAAAACAATTTTTTTAATCGAAATAATTTATAGTGTTAAGTTATAAATTTGAGTGGATTTAAAGTATAATTATATTATATTTTTATCATTTAATATAATATTGGTCATGGAAGTAATTTAACATTTAAATAGGATATAAACACATATCAATCTTTTGATAGTTTTTACTTCTCAAAAACTCACTTTCCGGTTTTGACAACGATAATTAATTTTATATTAAATATTGAAACTTATATGTTTTTAATTTCACAAAATTGATATCATTTTATAATTTTCAATATCAAAATTATCTTAGGATGATGTTTTTGGTATTTTTCGGAAAACATTAAATTTTTGATGAATAGTGAAAAACACTACCTTATTGTTTAAAACAAACTTTTTATTTAAGTAATGTTTTATTTTATTTAATTTTATTTTAGGTCAAAATACATAATTAATACCTATATAAATTTAATTCAATTAATTAGAGTCATTTTATAATAAAATTAGATTATTAAATTTTATCGAACATTTTAACGTCTTTTACCCACCTTCTTGGTACATTTTCTAATTTGCATAAAACCTAATTTCACTTCTTCTGTGAATTTAATTTCAAAAATACGAGAGACTCGGTTGACATCAGTAGGTAAAATTTTGTTCAACAGGATGAAAATAATTTTTGGTGATTAGTAACTTTTAAATTTTATTTACCATAGTTAAAAGTACAAATGGTAATTAAAGGAAAATATTTGATATTATAATTATCCTAACACATATAATAATTATGTTGGATATATTTATTTAGACCACAATCAACCTTAGGAATAAAATATGATCCTATTTCATCCACATGGATTAGATTAGGGCATTTATTATAATTTTATTTAAATAAGAGTTAAAAGTGTTAAATTCAAATTTTAATATATAAAACATTTTCAATATAGGGTTATACATAAGATATATTTGACTATAAACATTCATTATAAAGAAAAAAATATTTTCTACAAAATGATATTTTATTTATAATTTTTACATATTAAATAATTTAATTTATGTATGACACATTGATGATGTAGTAATTAACTTATTAATTAAAGATTAAAATAATTGATATTATAAATATAATGATAAATTTAAATTGAGACTTATGATGCATTAAACTAAATTCATAGGTTAATATGACATGTTAGTATTGATTTATTGTATTTTTTTAGAAGTAATCATGTTTTTTTTTACTTTCAAAAAAAAAACAAATACTAAATAGTGTCAAAATTGATATATATGAGTATTTAATACAAATACTATGTTATTAAATGATATAATATTCCTAAAAATCTAAGGATCTTCCCAAGGTCTTAAATAATGATATATATGTCATTAATGAACCCCTAGGGGTTCTTTTGGAATTTTACATTATGTTTATTAACCATGTAATATTGAAATATCAGAAGACATTGTAAAAGTTAAACTATTTAACAAAGAGTTAAATCTAAATGATAAGGTTAATAGGATGACCTAAACCTGTCCAAAACCTATTGGATGAGAGGTTTTCGACCCAACCCCACCGTAGAATCAAAATAAATTCTTTTGGAGTTATTATAAACCGAATATGATTGTATAATGATGTAATATTTCATTCTTTTCCTAAAGTGACCATCACCTCTCTTATAAAAGGGTACATACCCATCTCTCATAATCACACCTACAAATCCATTAGTCTCAGCCAAAACCTACTCCAATATCCTCCAAACTACCCTCACATCGACCTAGAGGCCTTAATTTGATCAGAAATCTAACCTAAGGAGACCCTAGATCAAATCAAAAAATGGCACCCAAACAAGAGGTAATTATTTCATCACCTCTTTCAAAGATCTTTTCTTATTCCACTTCCTATTTGTTTGTTGTTTCCATACCAAAATAACAAAATCAGTTCTTTCTACATACTGTGATGTTATTATAAAAATGGCACGACCATATTCATTATTATATCCATCATATGATTGACTAATTCACCATACGTGCATGCGTACGAATTACCGTTTCCACAGCGTGGTGTAGTTTGTTATTCAACACTTAATTATTTGGATGAGTATAATAATTAGTATAATTGATGTAAATAATAAATATAATATGTTAATGATTCTTTATATATGATATACCATCCAATTACATATGATTTCACCATCAATAGAATGGTATGTTAACTCATGTGTACGTATGGATTACTGTCTCAATGAACATGATGAGATTCATTCCCCATCGTAACCATTCAAGAATAATTTTCATTTTATTATTAAAAATAATGTTTAGGAACTTAATATCATTCTGGATATGAATCAAATACATCTTATCAATTAAAAACAGGACTTACGTAACAAAACATATAAATGAAAACGAATCAGTTAACTCCCAAAACAATAATATTACTGAAATATTATTAACAAAGCAATATTATAAGATCATATATAAGATCATATTTATTTATATGGTTATTTTATACTTTAATAACAATTATTTAACTATCATACAGAAGGTTAACATACCCTTGACCAAGGAAAAGTAATAGGTAAGGGTTAATTCGTCAATCTCATTATTATCTGAGATTGTTTATGTGTAAGTATTTATTGGGACATCCTTATCTATCCATATCCATGTTTCTTAAAAATGTTTTAAAAAGAATATTTTTAGGTTTTATAGACTAGAAAATTTAAATATATCTTCATTTTAAATGTTTTAAAGATTTATTTTTTTAATATTTTTAATTAATGTTTAGGTTTTCAAAATGATTTTAACAATTTATTTACATGGAAATTATTGTTTTAAAATTATAATTACTTTAAAAAATTTCAAAGTGGTATGGGGAACTTTGATTCAAAAATCAATTTTAAATGACTTCCTTTTAAAATTTTGAGACTTTTAAACGATTTCATGAAAAAATGATATTTTTATCAATGATTTTTCCGGGTCATTTTTAACTATGTCATCATCCTTCACTGGATATTATTATTGATTAAGGTTTATTTATTATAATACATTATTCTATATTTTATTCAATGAGTTATTATATGTTTGATAGTGGAGATGTTATTTTAATACCATTCATGGTTTATGGTTAAAGGATTAACATTTCGTATGCTAGCTTTAATAGGAATTTTTATGCTATGTTTCAAAATTTTCATATGAGGAATACATTGGACTTAGTAAGTGATGGGTGGTGACCTCTATAGCTCCTCTATGCATAGGTAGGTCTCATTAGACAAATTAGTGTCTTGCAAAAATGCCTTGAAAAAATTTTTATTTGTAGTACTGAAACAAGGCCTTGACTCTGTGGTTATGAAATCTGTCATTATGCATTCCATCATTATGAAATTAGATGTTTAATTTAGATGTGATTATTTGACTAGTACAATAACCATGAGAATAAGTAAGTGGAATTATTTGATTTATCTTTTCAATATAATACTAAAGTTTACGTTTCAAAGACTTTTATTTTAGTCTTATACATTGCCTATAATGTTTATGGTTATTTATAATAGTTTCTGTTATATTTTTATCCTTACTGAGCATCTGAGCTCACCCTTTTCTTATGTTTTATTTTTTCTAGGATGCGAAGAAGTGTATTATGATTGATATACAAGATTAAGCTATGGTAATACTGGCATTCTCAAATGATTATTTATGTTGCGTTTTATTTTAGAAATTGTAATGAAATGTTCATATATGTAATCTTTGTTTTCCAATACTGCTAAATTGATCATTCCTTCAGGACTTGATTCCTTGTAATAATGCCAATGTATTAAAATAATGTACCAACTCTGGGTAACTAGGGTCTGGGAGTTACAGTTGGCATTAGATAAAGTTCAGTACAAATCTTGGAAACTAGAATTAGAAAAACTCTTGATTATAGAACATTACCCTAAGATAGAAATTGAGGATTACTATAGAATAACTTCCTAGAATTTTGGTAATATAGAGATTTTGTGAATTTTCCAATAAATACATCCTTGTTTGGATATGAGCAGGTAGATGTGGCTCTGGCATTGATGTACCTAGGAGTGAAAACTCCGACTAGGAGTTTTAGGGTTGACCCAGGGTATCCTGGTACATTGCAATGGGCCTTGCTGCACTCTAGGTTATGACACTCTTGGGGATATGCTTATGATAATTCACATTTTCTTTACAAACCATTATGAAGGATTTATGAGTAAATATTTCATCAAAGAAACCATTTTTTTGATTATCAGACTAGATGTGTGAAAATATTCAATTAATGTGGAGAATATTTCTAGTTTTTGGATTATACATTATGATACGAACTAACCAAGTGTATTTTTTCATTTTGAGATGGTTCCTAGTAGAAGAAATGAGAACTCAATAAATATGCATGATCCAATGTGTAAGAAGGGTCATATCATTCATGTTATTAAGCCAACATTTATAAGGGAAATAGTCTCCCACGTATTCTCATAATATGACGACATAGTTAAGTAATGAACTCTCTAAGTGTTATTGAATTGAAGGGAAGCCAGAGAAGAACAGGATGATAGAGAGAAATATTGATACAAGGAAGAAGGGAAAGAATTATTTTCCCATATGTGATAACTATGGAAAGATTCTGCTTGGTAAATTCTTGAAGGGAAGGGGAGTTTGTTAAAAGTGTGGAGAAAAATAACACCAAGTATGTGATTTCTTGGGTAAGAAAAATGTTTCAAAATTACAATTCTTCAGGTACAAGGAGTTAGGAAACTATGAAAATCAATGTCCCAATCAGCAAAATATACCGCAAATGATGTTGTTGGATAACAATCAAGTTATGATACTACCACAGATTAAGAAGAATGACTAGTTTTATTATGTTTTTTTGTAAAGACCCGAAAATTTCAAGGAAATTATTTTCTTAATTTCTTTGGAATTTTACGAGTCTGTGGCTTCTGAATGCACTTCATTCTGAGGCCCAGTGTTCCTAGAATCAATTTTTGATGTTTAACTCAGGTACATTCATTAAACGAACTAGCAAGTCTTTCTAACTTTTGAACCGGTGCTCAAAATTGAAATCTGAAGGCACCTATGAACCCGCAGCACTGGTAATTTCTTAAGGGGACCTTTATCGCAGTTTCATTTTAAGTTGGTTGAGAATTAATAATTGGGGAATTAGTTTAAAATTAATAAAATTATTAGAATAATTTTATTTTCTTACTTTTGATGTCAATCCCTCCCATAGGAAGTTATTGGTGGGCCCCACAACCATCCAACTCCCCATGTGTGGATATTTGAAAGGTGGGGCCCACACGAAACCCAACCTTTCACCTTCCCCTAAACTCCTTAAACCCCCTTCTTCAATTTGTAAACTCCTCATAAATTATCTGAACCATTCCACCTTCCACCCTCTCATTTAATATTCCAACACTACAAGTTAATTAATCACCCACAATTAATTAATTACTTGTGTGTCATGAATTCATTTGAATGATTTTGTGTTGCATGGAACTTATTTAAATGGGAGAAGTCATTTATACTATTTGCGATTGAAAATATTTCGTTGGGGAAACTCTAGAGGATTATAAAGAGAGTTGTTCTTCCTCTGACGAAGAACGTGAAGTCACCGACGACGTGCCTTCTCTTATTCTACCTCTACGTCATGTGAGGAGACACTGCTCCAGAGAACGTTTCCAACGATGATCACTCTTTCTCCAAGGTCAACAGAATCGACACCATTATTCCACGACGTCCGACCACCGTGAAATTCATCTTCCACTGTTGGATGACGTGCAATGTCTTTGCAAAGTAGGGGAATATTGTATATTTATCATTTAAGTGGTTTATACTCTCGAGCATGATCGTTTATTTATTGGAAGTTTTTATAAATTATTCTTGAATAAATTATACCCTAGTCATAGGTGAAAGAAAGTGTTTTTTTATTACCAATTGATAATGCCTAACGCAGAAGGTGCAGGCCGAACAAACAAGGCCCGACGACCCTCCGTTGGTTGGTTGTTTGTGCACGGGATGACGAGAGATGATGAAACGGGGCCAAAATGGAAATTTGAAGCTGTTGTAGTGAAGAGTAGGTTCCGGGAGAGCAGCGGGCACAGATGGTGGGCGAATCGGACCCCTGGAGTGCGTCCAGCGGTCTGCTGAATATGTTGTCGGTGCACCTCGCTGGCCCGGCAGTGGAGGCGCACCATCGGAGCAGTCTGTCGTGGCAGAGCCGCGGCGGTTGTTGAATATTGGAATGGCTTTGCCGTTCCGGAGATGAGGGGCGCAACATTAATTCATGCCACCTAAGGGAGGTTGCGCCTCCGCTTGGCCAGGTGGCCGAGCCAGCCTCCCACGGCCGGTCCGGGTCAGGCCATGCGGACCGGGCCGGACCCGGACATGAGTCGGGTCAACCCGGTTCGGGCCGACCCAGGGTGGGTTGGGCCTGGTTGACCCGGGCCCAGACCCCCCTTTTCCGGACCAGATTCGTTTATATTCCCATAACATGATCTGCGGACCTCCGATCGATGCACTGTCAGTTTTGTAGGATTCCTTGGATCGAGACGGCCATTTCGGTATATTACACTCAATGTTTCGTCTACGTTTGGGTGCAGACAGGTTGGTTCGAACCTGAAACCAACTGGGCTCTCGGAGCGAAAACGCTTATAACTTAAGGATCGGACGTCCGATTGATGTGTCATCAATTATGTTGTTTTCCTTTTGTTGAGGCTTATATTTTGGTATACTCCGCTCGAGTTTTGGATGCAGTTGGTGTACGGTCTAGTTGGTTTAGCCTATAAACCAACCGGGCCCCTCGAACGGAAAAGCCAATAACTCTCAAACCGGACGTCTGTTTGACGAACCGTCAACGGCGTTGGTAATATCATTGAGAAATTTCTCATTTGAGTATACCCCATGGGAGTTTAGGGTACATTTGAGTATGGTCGGTTTGGTCCATACCTGAAACCAACCGGGACCCCTAGACTAAAATGCTAATAACTCACAGATTGGGCATCTGATTGACCTATTGTCTATTTCATTGAAACCCCTATGACGAGGTGGTCCTTTATGATATTTTTTCATGGTACTTTCAGATACATGTAGAATCAACCAGTAATTCATGGAGAGGATCCTCCTAGAGGCCAGCATTCGGAGTGCGGAGACATAGTAGTTGTCTGAATCATGATGACTGTTTTTCCGATTCGTTTTGGAGTGACTTGAATAGCCCAGTATAGAGCACTACTATGTTGGGGTGGCAGACCCATGGTAAAGGAGAACCACTTTGTGAGGTGGTAGACCTGCAGTACTTGACAGGAGATGTACGTTTGTAGGCTATGAGGGTGAGCACTACTGTGTGAGGTGGCAGACACGTGGTGGGGGAGCACTACTTTGTGAGGTGGCTGACTCGCGGTACTCGAAAGGAGGAGTACCTTAGTAGTATAAGGTTAGTGACTAGCATCTCAGAGTCACGATAGGATCACTGTACTCATCCGGGGTGGAGTTCTCCAGCAGCCATCGTTTCGATATCATGAATAAAAATCCTGGTTTGAGCAGTGTCTATGACCTTTGTGTTTTCTTCATGACTAAGATGGGTTACTAGATAACGTTGGAATATGTATGGGCATATACTTAATTTTTGATTATCCGTTGATTTTACACATATTTGTTTACCTCACGATTGAGATGGGTTAATTGAAAACCTAGGTATATGTATGGGCATATACCTAAGTAAGGGTTGTCTGTTAAGATAATTCTTTTTGGTTATCCTTGTTGAATTTAGTGAGACCATGAGGTTCTCGGGGATTCTACTGAGTATCGCTATACTCACCCATGCATGGGATATGCCCACACCTCGTAGTTTTATATGCAGTTGACAGATAACACTGATGGAGGCCAATTGTACGAGGACTTGAAGGAACCTGGAGGTGGACCTCACGACGAGTCAGTACTAGGTGGTAGACCTCACGATGATTCGGTACCCGGAGGAGGTTGATAGACGAGGGAGATAAGGAGGCTATCTGTAACTATCATTCAGTTAGGATTCGTTATGGATGATCTAGGAGCAGCACTATCTGTACCTACCCTTTAGGTAGGATCTGTGGTGGATGATCCAAGAGCTTCTTGTCTCCTTCTAGCTATTTTGTATTTTACCTTGTACTTTACAGTTAGGCATGTATTTTCGGCCTCTTACATTCAGCACTACTTTTTTTTCATTTTTACTTAGTGTTTTCTTCCACATGTACTCTGGTTGAATGTTTTTACATTTTATAAAGGCAATGCCTTCCCATTTTTATGGATTTACACCTTTTGGTGCTAGTTGCCTGCCCTTGGCCTATGGAAGGCGGGCTTAGGGTATTCACGGCATGGGCCCTGAGGATAGGTCATTAAAAATTGGTATCAGGGGATGTCAGTTCTACCGCAGAACTTAGGACTCTGATATTTTCATTCTATGAAGCAATAATGTTAAGGGTAATAAGTGTGTTTTTCAGTTCAGGGAGTCTAGTGTTGGTGCATTCGGCCGATATAACCATTCACCTGGACCCTGACATCTGACTTCCGACTTAGTGCACGAAAACACTGATTGTATGTGTGTTTTCAAAAGTTTCTTTTAAATCATCTCAAACTAGGTCAGCTCACCAGGTATAGTCTTTGACCTTGTCGCATCTGTTTCCTTTCGGATGCCTCCCTACGGACGACCAGCTTGGGCCCCGAGAGTTGTATGTACTGACATCCCACCGAGCGACGAGGCCTCATTATAGGGCCCTCTTCCTATAATGACCCATACTTTACATACATTGTTAATACTTCAAAATTGAAGCACACTTATTACAACATATGACAAAACCACAAAGGACCGTATATGTATAGTGTCTTTAGAAACTGGGAAACATAAACAACTGGTTCATAAATATTCTACAGTGTATCCCATATATTTCATCATATCTAGGGTCCCTTTTAGCATATTCTACATAATATCCATCTTCCTGACCTGGGGAAAAGAAAACTTAAAAGGGTGAGCTCAAATTCTCAGCAAGGGAAAATAAAGGAAATAAAAATCATATCATATCTTTTTGAAAATCATAACCTGCAAAAGAGATCATAATAACTTAACATGGAATAAATCATAGAAGTGAAAATGAGATCCCCATAATCATATCATGAAACTTGAAATCTTTGTGGCATGCACACATAATCATAGAAAATCATTTCTTGTTAGTCATGACTCATTGCCAAGACTATCTTAGTGGACAAATTCCCTTTCTGAACCGAGTCACCCTCGTTCCAGTCCTGTTTCACTGAACCGGTATAACCTACCGTTCCATCCATGTCTATCTCATGAGATATAAAATCTTTACCCAATGCATTGGAGGGAGATATAGGTCCCACCCATCTTATAATGAATCCTTTCTTATGTGTGCCACATAATCATAAATCATACATCATCGCATAACACATGTAACAAAAATGGGATTCTTGAAACAGCATGACATCATAAAACAAATCATATAGGGTAAATGACTTCATAAAAATAATTCCCGCAAAACATAATCAACTCAATTTAATAATAGGGATAAAAACAGAAACCTTTATTATCATAGATGGAAAATAATTTTGATAAAACACTTGAACTCCATTCTTCAGGAAAATATCCTTTCTTCTTCAAAAACATTTTTCCTTTCTTAACATGTCATACAACATTAAACTAAAAGAAGTTGATTAAAAATAAACTTGAAAACTTGTAATGGAATATTCTTGGAAATAATGTTTTAAAAATCCATTCATGCCGTATAAGTTAAAAAGAACATTCTTCTCATACTATTGTCAGAAAAGTCAAAAAAATACTTCGTACGAAAAATGACAAAAGATTCCTTTAATATCTTTTACTAAAAACTCACCGAAGGGTAAAATAGGATTTAAACTATTGTAGGTGAATGGAAATAATATTACATATTGATGAAACATGGATGTGGATGATAAAATACACCTCAGTAAATACTAAAGTATAAACAATCTCGGATAAAAATGAGATTGTGATATTTCCCTTACCTTAGGTCCGATTTGCTTTGTACGTGTCCAAAGGTCCTCTTCTTCGGAACGCCTCTTTGAATCCTCCACTTAGGGAACTAAGATTGGTCTTTGAAGAAGACCAGGACCTCTAGGATTATTCTAGGGAAGTGGAGAGGAGAAAATGGAAGGGGTTGGCCGAGCTTGAGTGCTCAAATTGGTGTGTGGAGGAGGGGGAGGAGGTGCCCTTTTATAAGGGAGGAGAGGGGCACCTTAGGAATATCTCAAAATATTATTTTATATTAAAGTAAAAATCGGTTTATAATGGTTCCAAAGGGCCTTATTTCGAAGCTAAAGTGGGGATGGGTCGAAATCTTATCAACCAATAGGATTTAGACATGTTTAGGGTATTATTTTAACCTTATCAATTAGATTTAACTCTAAGTTAAATAATTTAACTTTTACCATGTCTTTTTGTTTTCTTTCACTATATGGTTAATACACTTACTATAACATGCCAAACAAACCCCAAATTGTTTATTATTAATATATATATATCCTTATCTAAGTCATTTGGCCGATCCTTAGATTTTTAGGAATAAAATAACAATTAATAATATAATATTTGATTTAAAAACTATTTTGTGTCAATTTTGACACTATTTGATATATGATTTTTGTGAAAGTCATAACAGAATTATATGTTCGAACCAAGTTGATTAAATCAACAATAATATATCATAGTAACTTATAAAATTAGTGGAATTCATAAAAAGTCTCAAATTACATTTATTTTGGTGTTTATAACATCAATTATGTCAATATTTTATTAATAAGATAATTACTGCATCATCATTGTGTCATAAATAAATTAAATTATTTAATGTCTAAAAATTATAAATAGAATACCATTATGTAGGAAATCTTTTTAGCTTTATAATTAATATTTATAGTCGAATTAATCTTATGTATAACCCCATATTAAAAATGATTTACTTATTAAACTTTGATTTTAACTATTTTAACCCTTCTTTAAATAAATTAATAATAAATATCCTAATCTAACCCAAGTGGGCCTAAATGGTCATATTTTATTCCTAAGTTTGTTTTTTGTCTAATTAAACTTATCCAATAGAATTAGGACATGTGTTAGGGTAATAGTAATATCATATTTACCCTTAGTTACCCTATTTACTATTAACCGCGGTAAAAAAATAAAAAGTTACTATTCACCAAAAAAATTATTTTTATCTCATTGAACCACATTTTACTTACTGATATCAACTGTGTCAGTCGGATTTTCAAAATTTCATTTACAGAAGTGGTAAAATTATGTTTTATGCAAAATTCAGTTTTTAACCTACCACTTAGTGGTTTCACTATTCATCAAAAATTGAAAGTTTTCAGAAAAATACCAAAATTTCACCCTAGGCTAATTTCGGTATTCCGAATCCAAAAATGAAGTCCATTTTGAAAAATAAAGTTTATAACATTTCAAAAAGTGGTTATTACTATTCATAACTGCTAGTTTTAATAATATTTTAATAGCATATCGTTGTTTAGTGAAACTCGTATTGCGTACGACGCAAGCTATCGAGGAAGGTCGCGATTGCGTGTAAAGTAAGCCAAGCAAGTGTGTAGTGAAAGATTCCTTTGAACAAAATATTACTCATAAAAATATTGGGTGTTACATTCTACCCCCCTTAAAAAGAATTTCGCCCTCGAAATTCGTCACTTTGTAACAAACAGATGAGGATACTTCTCCCTCATCATATCCTCAAGCTCCCATGTAGCTTCTTCTAATTGGTGGTTCCACTATAAAACTTTCACCAATCGAGTGGTCTTGTTTCGTAGGACTTTTTCGCTACGATCCAGAATCTCTATCGGTTGTTCTTCATAAGAATGATCTTGCTCCAGCGGTACAACTTCTGAGCTGAGTACATGTGAAGGATCAGGTATGTACTTTCTCAGGAGAGATACATGGAACACATCGTGAACTTGAGAGAGATTCGGTGGAAGCGCCAATCGGTAAGCTACCTTTCCAACACGATCCAGTATTTCGAAAGGACCGATATATCTTGGGCTCAACTTCCCCTTCTTTCCAAATCTCATAACCCTCTTCCAGGGAGATATTCGTAAGAACACTTTATCACCCACTTCAAACTCTAGGTCTTTTCTTCGGTTGTTGGCATAACTTTTCTGTCAACTCTGAGCTGCTCTTATGTGTTGTTGAATAGTTCTGACCTTTTCTGCCATTTCATCAACGAGATCAGGTCCTAATAGCTTTCTTTCCCCAACTTCATCCCAGCAAGTTGGAGTCCTGCATTTCTTTCCATAGAGAGCTTCATAAGGATCCATCTGAATACTGGAGTGAAAGCTATTATTATAAGAAAATTCTACCAAAGGTAGGTGTTGATCCCAACCTCCTTTGAAATCCATAGAGAAAGCTCTCAACATATCTTCTAGGATTTGAATTGTTCTCTCAGACTGACTGTCTGTCTGGGGATGATAAGCAGTGCTGAAACTCAACTCTGTATCCAGAGTATGCTGAAGACTTCGCCAGAACATCGAGGTAAATCTCGGATCCCGATAGATATAATAAAAAGTGGTACTCCATGCAATCTTACCACTTCCTTTACATATATCCTGGCAAGCTGATCTAGAGATAAATCCTCTCTAAGAGCAATGATGTGTACAGAATTTGTAAGACGATCAACTATGACCCAAATAGAATTATTGCCTTTGGATGTTTTAGGAAGTCCTGTGACAAAGTCCATAGTGATGTTTTCCCATTTCCATTCGGGTATGGGTAATGGTTGTAACATCCCCTTAGACTTCTGTCTATCAGCTTTAACTTGTTGACAAACCAAGCATCGAGAGACATATTCAGCAACATCTCTTTTCATGCCATCCCACCAGAAGTACTCTTTCAGGTCCCTATACATCTTCGTGCTTCCAGGATGAATAGAGAATGATGAACTATGAGCCTCATCCATCATCTCCTTGTTTAATTTGGGGATGGGAGGAACACAAACCCGATTTCTGAACTTTATTATCCCATCACAATAAAGGTTAAATTCAGGAACATTTCTCACCTTCTTTTGTAACTCGACGTCTTCTTTCTGTGCCTCTTTAATCTTCACATGTATAGATGGTTGAACATTCATTTGAGAAAGATAAGATTTTTCCTCTTCCATTATAATTCCAAGATCTATCCATTGTAAATCCATAAATATTGGATCTTTTGTGATCCTCATCATGGATAAACTAGCATGGTCTTGTCGACTTAATGCATCTTCCACCTTGTTTGCTTTCCCAGGGTGGTAATGGATTGAGCAGTCGTAATCCGTAATCAGCTCCAACCATCTTCTTTGACGCATATTCAACTCCTTTTGTGTGAAAATAAACTTTAAACTTTTATGATCAGTATAAATATCACACCTTTCACCAAAAAGGTAATGCCTCCAAATCTTTAATGCAAAGATTACCGCAGCCGACTCCAAATCATGTGTTGGGTAATTTTGCTCATGGATTTTCAACTGTCATGAGGCATAACCTATCACCATATCATTTTGCATAAGAACACACCCCAATCCCTTCTTGGATGCATCACTGTAGATCACAAACCTTTCTCCACTACAAGGCAGTGTGAGCACAGGTGCACTGGATAACCTTCTTTTCAAATCCTTGAAATTCTCTTCACATTCCTCTGTCAAAACAAACTTAACTCCTTTCCGAGTCAACTTGGTCAGTGGATTAGAAAATCGTGAAAAATCTTTTACAAATCGTCGATAATATCCAGCCAAACCAAGAAAACTTCGGATCTCAGTTACTGTTGTTGGTCTTGACCATCTTTCGATAACCACTGTTTTTGCTGGATCCACAGATATCCCCTATTTTGAGATTATGTGACCCAAAAATGCAACTTTTTGAAGCCAAAATTCACACTTGGTAAATTTGGAATAAAGCTTCTCCTTTCTCAGGGTCTTCAATATAATTCTCAAGTGATCTTCATGCTCTTCCTTGCTCTTTGAATAGACAAGAATATCATATATAAAGACTACCACAAATTGATAAAGATAGTCTCTAAAGACTCTATTCATTAGATCCATGAAGATAGCAGGGGCATTAGTAAGACCAAATGGCATCACTATAAATTCATAGTGTCCATACCTTGTACGGAAATCCGTCTTTGGTATATCCTCCCTTTTGACCCTTAATTGATGATACCCTGAACGAAGATCAATCTTGGAAAAGTATTGAGCTCCGCATAGTTGGTCAAATAAGTCATCAATGCGTGGGAGAGGATATTTGTTCTTGATAGTGATCTTGTTAAGTTCTCGATAATCAATGCAGAGTCTCATTGATCCATCTTTCTTCTTAACAAATAGAATAGGTTCTCCCCAAGGTGATGCACTAGGGAGTATGAATCCCTTATCAAGATTCTCTTGGAGTTGCTTCTTCAATTCCTGCAACTCAATTGGGGCCATTCTATAAGGTGTATTTGAAATAGGCAAAGCACCCGGTATGAGTTCTATTGAAAACTCAACTTCACGATTTGGTGGAAGACCTGGAAATTCCTCCGGAAAGACATCATCAAACTCCTGTACGATGGGCATATTCTTAATCGTAAGTTTCTCACCAACCATTTGAGATAAATAACCTTCATTTAGTGGAATCAATACCCATAAGATGGAAGAAATTTCCGCTGGAAGGTTATGTTCATCCTTGCATTGATAGACAATCGTAGATTGATCTGGAATATGAAATGTGACTTCCCTTCTTTGGAAATTGATATGAGCTCCATGTAGAGAAAGCCAATCCATGCCAAGAATAACATCAAATTCTACTAAAGGAAGGATCACAAGATTTTCAGGAAGCACTTTCCCACAAACTTCGATCAGAGAAGAATTATAAACTTTTGATGCGACTGTTGTGCCATTAGGTGTTGTCACAGCTAACTCAACATCTAATTGTTCAGGTAGTACGGTGATACCCTTAGAAAAGTTTTCAGAAATAAAAGAGTGGGTGGATCCAGAATCAAATAAAACATTTGCTACTTTAGAGTGGATGGTAAGTGTACCTTTCACCACTTCGTTATCGTACTCCACATCGCTGATAGAAATTGCATGTGACTTTCCTTTGTCTTTAGCCTTAAGATTTTGTTGACGTCGACCATCATCATCAACCCTTGGATTTGGGCATTGATTGGCATAATGCCCCATCTCCTTGCACTTGAAACATTGATGTGTAGTAGGTTCATTCTGTGTATCCCTTACTTTGTTTGCATCATTAGACATCTTCTTCCCATTATCGCGGCATTCAAATGCCCGGTGACCTTCCTTTCCACATTTAAAAAATTTACTTGTACCTTTAAGACAACTCCCTCCAAGTTTCTTTCCACACTTTGAGCATACGGGAAAGCTCATCTTTTTTTCAGTGTGCTCTTTAGATTTTCCTTTGAATTACATCTTCCTCTTCTTATCAAACCCATGTGACTGATGGGTTACTCCAATCTCTATCTCGACTTTGAGAGCACATCGAACGATTTCCTCGTAGCTATTGAAGTCCCTTATGGCTAACGCCCTTCGAAGACTTGGTTTTAAGCCACTAAAGAATCGATCGATCTTACTCTCAGGTTGGATAATAATACCAGAAGCGTACCTTGCAAGTCTTGCAAAATTTGTTCATAGGTACCAACAGATTCATCATCCCTTTGCTTCAGTTCAAGAAACTCTTTCTCCATCTTTGTTCGGAGAATACGAGGGAAGTACTTATTGAAAAATAAGTTCTTGAACTCGTCCCATTCCATAGACTCAATTTCATCCCTTTGCCTCGTATTCTTAATAAGATTCCACCATTTATCAGCATCTCCTTCCAAACGATACACTGCTAGGATGACTTTATCATGTTCAGAACATTGAATAACTGAATATATCTTTTCAGTAGTACTAATCCATTGTTCAGAAACTAATGGATCAGTAGACCCGCTGAAAGAAGGTGGACGCTGCCTCGTGAAGGATTCAACAGAATGTTGCTCCTTCCTTTGCTCGTTTGGAAGTCCTGCATGATTCATAGCTTGAGAAAGTTGTGTGATCATGGCTACAAGATTTTTCATTCCTGCTCCCATATCGTTTGGTTGCTCAGGGGGACAATCATTGCATGTCTCATCGCATTCCGTATTAACATGGTTCCTTCGGGTTCCAGCCATTGACTAAAACCAAGAAGAATAGTGTGAGAAACACTAATTATAATAGGAAAACCACATAATCAAGAATAAAATTTCACACTTAAGGTCTTATCCTAGAGTATTCATGGCCATTTCTAAAACACTAAGATTGTGTTCTATGCTTAGACTTATCCTTAGGGTTCTTACTAAGGCTTTCACATCCTAGTTTCCAAAGGTTGACTATACCTTCCCTCTGATACCATCTATAATGACACATACTATACATATATTGTTAATACTTCAAAATTAAAGCACACTTATTACAAAATATGACAAAACCACAAAGGACCGTATAGGTATAGTGTCTTTAGAAACTGGGAAACATAAACAACTGGTTCATAAATCTTCTACAGTGTCTCCCATATATTTCATCATATCTAGGGTCCCTTTTAGCATATTATACTTAATATCCATCTTCCTGACCTGTGGAAAAGAAAACATAAAAGGGTGATCTCAAATGCTCAGCAAGGGCAAATAAATAAAATAAAAATCATATCATATCTTTTTGAATATCATAACCTGCAAAAGAGATCATAATAACTTAACATGGAATAAATCATAGAAGTGAAAATGAGATCCCCATAATCATATCATGAAACTTGAAATCTTTGTGGCATGCACACATAATCATAGAAAATCATTTCTTGTTAGTCATGACTCATTGCCAAGACTATCTTAGTGGACAAAGTCCCTTTCTGAACCGTGTCACCCTCGTTCCAGTCCTGTTTCATTGAACCGGTATAACCTACCGTTCCAGCCATGTCTATCTCATGAGATATAAAATCTTTACCCAATGCATTGGAGGGAGATATAGGTCCCACCCATCTTATAATGAATCCTTTCTTATGTGTGCCACATAATCATAAATCATACATCATCGCATAACACATGTAACAAAAATGGGATTCTTGAAACATCATGACATCATAAAACAAATCATATAAGGTAAATGACTTCATAAAAATAATTCCCACAAAACATAATCAAATCAATGTAATAATAGGGATAAAAACAGAACCCTTTATTATCTTAGATGGAAAATAATTTTGATAAAACACTTGAACTCCATTCTTGAGGAAAATATCCTTTCTTCTTCAAAAACATTTTTCCTTTCTTAACATGTCATACAACTTTAAACTAAAAGAAGTTGATTAAAAATAAACTTGAAAACATGTAAAGGAATTTTCTTGGAAATAATGTTTTAAAAATCCATTCATGCCGTATAAGTTAAAAAGAACATTCTTCTCATACTTTTGTCAGAAAATTCAAAAAAATACTTCGTACGAAAAATGACAAAAGATTCCTTTAATATCTTTTACTAAAAACTCACCGAAGGGTAAAATAGGATTTAAACAATTGTAGGTGAATGGAAATAATATTACATATTGATGAAACATGGATGTGGATGATAAAATACACCCCAGTAAATACTAAAGTACAAACAATCTCGGATAAAAATGAGATTGTGATATTTCCCTTACCTTAGGTCTGATTTGCTTTGTACGTGTCCGAAGCTCCTCTTCTTTGGTACGCCTCTTTGAATCCTCCACTTAGGGAACTAAGATTGGTCTTTGAAGAAGACCAGTACCTCTAGGATTATTCTAGGGAAGTGGAGAGGAGAAAATGGAAGGGGTTGGCTGAGAATGAGTGCTCAAATTGGTGTGAGGAGGAGGGGGAGGAGGTGCCCTTTTATAAGGGAGGAGAGGGGCACCTTAGGAATATCTCAAAATATTATTTTATATTAAAGTCAAAATCGGTTTATAATGGTTCCAAAGGGTCTTATTTAGAAGCTAAAGTGGGGATGGGTTGAAATCATATCAACCAATAGGATTTAGACATGTTTAGGTTATTATTTTAACCTTATCAATTAGATTTAACTCTAAGTTAAATAATTTATCTTTTACCATGTCTTTTTGTTTTCTTTTACTATATGGTTAATACACTTACTATAACATGCCAAACGAACCCCAAATTGTTTATTATTAATATATATATCCTTATCTAAGTCATTTGGCCTAACCTTATATTTTTAGGAATAAAATAACAATTAATAATATAATATTTGATTTAAAAACTATTTTGTGACAATTTTGACACTATTTGATATATGATTTTTGTGAAAGTCATAACAGAATTATATGTTCGAACAAAGTTGATTAAATCAACACTAATATATCATAGTAACTTATAAAATTAGTGTAATTCATAAAAAGTCTCAAATTACATTTATTTTGGTGTTTATAACATCAATTATGTCAATATTTTATTAATAAGATAATTAATGAATCATCATTGTGTCATAAATAAATTAAATTATTTAATGTCTAATAATTATAAATAAAATACCATTATGCAGGAAAGATTTTTATATTTCTAATGAATATTTATGGTCGAATTTATCTTATGTATAACCCCATATTAAAAATGATTTACTTATTAAACATTGATTTTAACTATTTTAACCCTTCTTTAAATAAATTAATAATAAATGTCCTAATCTAACCCAAGTGGGCCTAAATGGTCATATTTTATTCCTATGTTTGTTTTTGGTCGAATTACACTTATCCAATAGAATTAGGACATGTGTTAGGGTAATATTAATATCATATTTACCCTTATTTACCCTATTTACTATTAACCGCGGTAAAAAAAAGTAAAAAGTTACTATTCACCAAAAAAATTATTTTTATCTCATTGAACCACATTTTACCTACTGATATCAACCGTGTCTGTTGGATTTTCGGAATTCCATTCACAGAAGTGGAAAAATTAAGTTTTATGCAAAATTCAGTTTTTAACCTACCACTTAGTGGTTTCACTATTCATCAAAAATTGAAAGTTTTCAGAAAAATACCAAAATTTCACCCTAGGCTAATTTCGGTATTCGGAATCCAAAAATGAAGTCCATTTTGAAAAAGAAAATTTATAAAATTTCAAAAAGTGGTTATTACTATTCATAACGGCCAGTTTTAATAATATTTTAATAGCATATCGTTGTTTAGTGAAACCCAGTATTTCATACGACGCAAGCTATCGAGGAAGGTCGCGATTGCGTGTAAAGTAAGTCAAGCAATTGTGTAGTGAAATATTCCTTTGAACAAAATATTACTCATAAAAATCTCGGGTGTTACACTTCCAGTTCAGGCACCAGTGGAGACACCAGCTGTACTACCACATGTTGGGCCACCGATGCCACATGCCCCAGCTGCAGTGAGTGCACGACTCTTAAGCACACTGCACAAGTTCCTGCGCTAAAGCCCACCCATGTTCAGGGGAGAGAAATACCCACAGGCGGCTGAAGATTGGCTGGAGGCTATGGTGAGAGTCTTCAGACTTGTAAGGACACCAGCCGACTACATGGTGACTATTGCTGCCAGCCTCTTTCAGGCAGCAGCAGGCAGATGGTGGAGCCTGATGCTCCAAATGCAAAATGAGTTGACACTCTTATGGGGAGACATCGAGAGCCTATTCCAGGAAGAGTTTGTACCATCCACCCTTCGAGTGGTGTGGATATAGGAGCTACTGCATCTACAGTAGGGAAACATGACAGTAGCATAGTACTCAGCAAGGTTCACAGACCTATCATGCTAGTCTACAGACATGGTATGAGACCCGTTCTTCAGGGCCCGGACCTTCAAGCAGCGGATCATGCAAGAGATTAGAGCTTCAGTTGTCTCCCAGAGCATCCTGACATAGACAGGGGTGTTGGAACGAGCCCTCTTAGTGGAGAGTTTCCTTGTGGAACAGTCTCCAGCAGTGGGACCCACCACTAGCCTACATGCAGTGGAGTATTCTACAGCTGGTAGTAGACAGATGATGTATAGGTCCAAGAGGACCAAACCTATTGGTGGTCGACCGCATGAATAAGGATCGGTAGTGCGAGGCACCCAGGATGGAGACAGAGCCAAACCTGCCATGCTGTGTTACACATGTGGTGGATAGGGTCACATGGCTCGAGACTGTCCGACCCACCACTCGGATGATCAACAGATAGATGAAGGACCCCCCAGGCATAGGTTGAGGTTCGATCGAGACAGTTCGCAAGGTGAAGGTGGACGAGGTAGAAGAGCTGGTCGTGTATCTAGAGGTGGACGATGCTCCATGGTGTTGCCACCACCACCACCCGGAGGTCTACCCCAACCACAAAGATTGGGTAGACAAGGGATAGCACAGCTTCTGGCAGCTGAAGCATAAGACCATGGAACTCCGGAAGTAGGTGGACGGGAGCAGGACTAGTTCCAGGCTTGGAGGCCTTTGTTCTTAGTGCTTCTAAGCTTCCTTGGTGTTGTTGGTTGTGGTTGTTATGTGCCTTGGTAGCTTGATCTGCAATAATAAAATACACTTGTCCTTGTGACATTGCTTTCCATCCATTTTTTGTGGTTAATACTAAGAGGTTCCAGTTAAAACTGTTGACCTGACCTTCACTTTTGAGATTCCTACTGGAGGAGACCTAGTGACCACACGCTGATGCCGACAGTGTGACTCAACCCTTGGAGGTGAGAGTGATGGTTGGATGTCTTGGTAGTAGCGTTTAGGCCTTACGACATTGTCCATGGTATGATATAGTACCATTCATGTCAGGATTGACTGTATTAGGCTAATGATGTGGTTCATCCCGAGGATGAGATCATATTTTTTTTCACTTTTCATCAAAAGGGGGAATATTAGAAGCTCTTGTAGGACCAAAGATGGATCAACCTATGGTGGAGAAAGTACAAATCATCCAGGAGCAGAAGGAGACTGCACAGAGCAGACAAAAGTCCTATGCTGATAGGAGATGGAGAGCACTGGAGTTTAAGGATGGAGACCACGTCTTCATACATGTCTCACCTTTACAAGGTCTACGATGATTTGGCCGAGGCAGCACGTTATCTCCATGATTCATTAGAATTTTACAGGTTCTCAGCAAAGTAGGCGAGGTGGATTACCACCAGGCCCATTCACCTCAGTTGCATCTGGTGCACGACATCTTCCACGTATCTCAGCTCCGGAGATACGAGGACGACCCATCCCACATCATCGTCCATGGGGAGACTTTCATAGAGGTTCCAGTGGAGATTGAGGATCTATAGTAGCAGGTCTTACGAGTACCGTCGATTCCTCTGGTGCGCTTTTGCTGGCATCACGAGAACCTCCAGAAGAGAACATGTGAGTGGGAGGCTCAGATGCGTGCTTGGTACCCCTTTTGTTTCCCTAGCATGTGTTGTATCTTTATGGGGACATAAATCCCTGAGGTGGGAGTAATTTAAAGTCATAAAAATTTCAAGGAATTTGTTTTTCATAATTTCTCTGTAATTTTATGAGTCTGTGGCTTCTAAAAGCACTTGATTCCGAGGCCCGGTGTGCCCGGAATCAATTTCTGATGTTTAGCTCGGGAACGTTCACTAAACGAACGAGCGGGTATTTCTATCTTTTGAACCAGTGCTCGAAATTAAAATCTGAGGGCACCGGTAAACTCGCAACATCGGTAATTTCTTAAGGGGACCTTTATCGTAGTTTCATTTTAAGCAGGTTGAGAATTAATAATTGGGGAATTAGTTTTAAAAAAATAAAATTGTTAGAACAATTTTATTTTATAAATTTGAAAGTCAATCCCTCCCATGGAAAGTTGTTGGTGGGGCCCACAACAATCCAACTTCCCATGTGTGGATATTTGAATGGTGGGGCTCACACGAGCCCCAACCTTTGACCTTCCCCTAAACTACTTAAACGCCTTATTTAATATTTAAACTCCTCATAAATTATTTGAACCTTTAAACCTTTCTCTCTCTCATTTAATATTCCAACACTGAAAGTTAATTAATCACCCACAATTAATTAATTACTTGTGTGTCAATAATTCATTTGAATTATTTTTTATTGCATGGAGCTTCTTTAATTAGGATATGTCTTTTGAAATATTTGCGATAGAAAATATTTCGGTGGGGAACCTCTGGAGGATTAGAAAGAGAGGTGTTCTTCCTCCGACGAAGAACACAAAGTCACCGACAATGTGCCTTCTCTTCTTATTCCTTTGCATCAAGGGAGGAGACACTGGTGCGGGGAACATCACCATTGATGACATGTCTTCCTCCAACGACAATGGAATCTACACCATTCTTTTGTGACGTCTGAGCACTGTGACATTCATCTTTTGCGGTTTGACGAAGTGCGACATATTTGCGAGGTAGGGGAATATTTTATATCTCTCGTTTAAGTTGTTTATACTCTCTAGAATGAGTGTTTATTTATAGGATGTCTGTATAATTTATTCTTGAATAAATTTTACCATTGTCGTAGATGAAAGCAAGTGTTTGATTATTGCCAATTGAAAACGCCTAATGAGGAGGGTGCGGTCCGAACAAACACATCCTGACAACCCACCGTTGGTTGTTCGTTTGTGTGTGGGATTACATCCAAAGATTAAACGGGGATGAAACGACATTTTGAAGCCGTCGTAGTGAAGAGCAGCTCTCGGGAGAGCCGCAGGCGCAGACGGTGGGCAAATTGGACCACCGGAGCTCGTCCGGTGGTCCGAGGAAGACGTCGTCAGCGGCGCCGACATCTGGTGGCGGTGGTGTGCCACCAGTGCAGTCTGTCGCGTCTGAGCCACGACGGCCGTTGAAGACCGGAACGACTTTTTCATTCTGATGATGGAGGGGTGCGGCATTCAGCCATGCCTGCTAAGGGAGGTCGCGCCTCTGCTCGGCCAGGTGGGCGAGCCATCCTCCCCCGGCCAGGCCGGGGCGGGCCATGCGGACCGGGCCGCACTGGTCGGGCCAGGCCGGACCCGGACCCAAGTCAGGTCGAACGGGTTCGGGCCGACCCAAGGTGGGTTGGGCTGGGTCGGACAGGGCCCAGACCCCCCTTTTTCGGACCAGATTCTTATAAACGCCCATAACATGAGCTATGGACCTCCGATCGATGCCCCATCAGTTTCATAGGATTCCTTGGATCAAGACAGTAGTTTCAGTATATTACACTCAAGTTTTTGGAAAAGTTTGGGTACGACCGGGTTGGTTCGAACCTGAAACCAACTAGGCCCTCAGAGCGGAAAAGCTTATAACTTTAGGACCGGACGTCCGACTGACGTGACGTCAATTACAATGGTTTCATTTTGTTGAGACATTTTTTTTTATACTCCACTCGAGGTTTGGATGCAGTTGAGTATGGTCGGGTTTGTTTATAAGATAAACCAACTGGGCCCCTGGAACGGAAAATCCAATAACTGTCAGACCGAACATCTGTTTGATGAATCGTCAGCGGCGTTGGTAATATCGTTGAGAAACGGTTACATTGAGTATACCCCATGGGAGTTTGGGATATAGTTGAGTTATGGTCAGGTTGGTTCGTACACGAAACCAATTGGCCCCCCTGGACTAAAAGGATGATAACTCACAGATCGGGCGTCCGATAGACGCGTTGTCTATTGCGTTGAGACCCCTATGACAATGTGGTCCTTTCTGATATTTCTTTGTGCGACATTGAGATACTTGAATTACCGACGGGTAGCTCGTAGAGCGGATCCTCCCAGAGATGAGCATTCAATGTGCAGAGACCTAGTAGCTATCTAAAACCTGATGACTGTTTGTCCGATTCATTTCAGAGTGACTTGAATAGCCCAGTGGGGATCACTACTGTTATGGGTTGGAAAACCCATGACAGTGGATAAATACTTTGTGAGGTGGCCGACATGCAGTACTCGACAAGAGGAGTACCTATGTTTGCTATGAGGAGGAGAACTACTATTTGAGGTGGTAGACCCATGGCGGGGGAGCACTACATTGTGAGGTGGTCAAGCCGCGGTACTCGATAGGAGGAGTACCTCAGCAGTCTACGGTTAGTGAGAAGTACCTCGGAGTCGCAATAGGATCACTGTACACGATAGAGTAGGAGTTCTCCAGCAGCCGTCGTTTCGATATCATGAATAAAAATCCCGGTATGAGCTGAGTTTATGACCTTTGTGTTTTTTACATGACAAAGATGGGTTACCGGATAACTTTGGTATATGTATGGGAATATACCTAAGTTGTGGTTATCCGTTGATTTCATACTTGTTTGTTTACATTAGTATTGAGATGGGTTACTTGATAATTTTGGTATATGTTTGGGAATATACATAAGTAAGGGTTTTCTATTGAGATACTTCTTTGTGGTTATCCTTGTTGAATTTTGTGAGACCATGAGGGTCTCGTGGACCCTAAAGGGTATCATTATACAAACCCTTGTTTGGGCAATGCCCGCACCTCTTTGTGTTGGATGCAGACGACGGACAGCACTGATGGAGGCTGAGTGTATGAGGACATGACGACACCTGGAGGTGGACCTCACGACGAGTCGGTACCGGGAGGTGGACCTGACGATGAGTTGGTGCCCGAATGAGGTTGACGGACGGGGGCGCTGAGGAGGCTATCTATACATATCCTTCAGGTAGGATCCATGGTGGATGATATGGGAGTAGTGCTATCTATACTTACCATTCAGGTAGGATCCGTGGTGGATGATCTAGGAGCATCTTGTCACCTTCCAGCTGTTTTGTCTCTTACCTTGTACTTTAAAGTTGGGCTTGTATTTTTGGCCCTTTACTTTCAAAACTACATTTTTTTAGTTTTAATTTGTATTTGATTTAGCTTTTACTCTGTTTGAATGTTTTTATGTTTTATAAAGGCAATTTCTTCCCAGTTATAGGGATTTACGCCTTTTGGTGCTAGTCTCCATCCCCTAGCCTATGAAAGGCGGGCTTGGGGTAGTCACGACACGAGCCCTGATGATGGGTCGTGACATTGTTATTAAATAATTACGTCATTTGAGTATTTTCATTACCCCCTCCCACCAAAGATGCCGCTCCTGAGTTGATAATGGTGGAAGGGAGATAATGACCCCTGAGTCCCGCCTCCAGTAGGCCCCGGAGTGGTGACTAGCACCAAGGGTATGAGTTTTTCACAAATATGGGAGGCATTACCATTTTTATTAATTTATGATTGGAATATAGGATGATTCAAACACCAAGAATAATAAAAGGAAAAATTATAGAAATAACCCATAAACAATCCCATATGCATGCTTTATACAATAGTGAAACAAAACTACAAGTACAGAAAAGCTCCAAGTATTGTACCAAAAAGTAAAGAAAAACAACAAAATAAAACAGTAGCAACTCCCCCTACCTGACTAGTAAGGTCCCGCACAGTCCCTGTAGTCCTCCTAGAATCATGAAAGAAAACGTTGGTTGAGCATACAAGTATACTCAGTAGGGAATCCTAAAGCACTCGTGCACAAGTGGGGAGACATCCAAATACCCCATGAGAAAACAGAAGAACCAAAACCTAGCAAGGACTCTATCCACCCAGCCTCACCAGTCACACTCACCAAGTAACCCAAGTCAATAGAGTATAGTATTAATGTTATCAAAGTATGGGTACCCCACACCACCTTCCCACTTGTTATTGAAGACATCCTACGCATCGAACCAATCCCTCTATTCTCACCGCAGTCTCAATGCCTCATCCCACCTGCACACACCTGGGCCACATCCCCACGCAGTCCCACTACCAAACCTCGCCCGCAAACACCTGGCCTACAACTGTCACACGTAACCACGCCTACAAACACCTAGGCTAGAACAACCACCGCCATGCCCGAAGACACTTGGGCTAGAAAATCTACTGCCATGCCCGAAGACACCTGGGCCTCATCCTGAAGACACTTGGGAAACCACCTTCCCGCACACACCTGGGCTAACCCCCACACTACCCTGCCCAAAGATTCTTGTGCTAATAATGGACCTCAGGCCATCACAGCCTACTCGAAGATACTTGGGCTACCCGGGATAGGGATCAGAAAGGAGCTAATAACCATCCACTAATAGAAATGTTTGGAAAAACACCATCCCCCATGAAATCGCGGTGTTAGTCACTAAGTGCTCAACATGGATGGGGTGCATAAATAAACATAAAACATACAGATTTATAAGTATAACAACCACTCAGACCATCCTAACACTTCTACACAAAGATCTGAGCATGTTCCTTGGCACTGCTACTTCGAGAGTATGCACACAACAAACAATCCCGAAACCCCATTAAATTTTTTCATGTTTCAACAGATATAGTTATCAGTTTCTTAACTAATGGAAACTATCAACAACCAAATTTGATCAATCGTTCATAAAACATATCCCTTTCATCCACAAATCAAGTCATGAAAGAACAGGAAACACAAACAAGTCCGTTCTTATTAACCAACCAACCCCATTGATTAGTATTCCCATTCCATTACCATGCCCCACCATTCATTAAATCTTCCACTTTTATTTATTATTCACAACCCATAGTTTGTTCACATTCAAACCCATCCCTACAGCCCAGCTTCCAACCACTAAAACCACAATCACACTAAAACCCACACATCATCATCCCTTTGATACCATTTATCACAGCCCTGTTTCCCGTCACCAACATAACATTCACACCAACACACAACCAAGCCAACCACATCCCTACTGCTCACCTGATCCACACCAACTCACAAAACACCCCCCTTTCACATAAAGAAACCCCAACCAGAACCTACATGTTTTTTATTTCAGTTTGTTCAACCGGGGTGATCACACAAGATATAATGTCCCGGACCCCTCTAGTCTATTCCATTGTTGAAATCGATGTCGTCAAAACGACGCACGTTATAATGATAATTTTTAATACGGATTATAATGTAAAAATATGTTAAATAATAATGATGATGACATAAATTGTGTGATTAATTAAACTAAAAAGAGAATAACCGTGATAAACTGATTTAGTGGGTGTTATTATTATTAATGTTGTGAAGTGGGAAGGTGTGTGGCCCATTAGACGTTGATAAATGAGGCATGTAGTTTATTATTAATTGAGTAATTGTTGAAATTAAATTTGAATAATAATAATGGGTGTCGTGTTATTAATATTATTTATAATATTAATAATAATGAGAAATTAATGAAATGAGTCATGGTATTTATTGCAAATAAATAAATGAAGATGAACAATGGAAGCATGGTGGTGGGTTAATGAAATTAACGGTGAGTTAGTTATTATTATTATGATAAATAATAATAATAATGGAGTCATAAAAATATGTTGGGTTTATTAAATTGAATGGTTTTAATTTAATAAAAGTGGTTTCAATTTAATCAGTGTGAAATAAAAATAAATAGAATTAAATAATTAAATTGACAGATGTTATGCGACATTGACATGGCGTGGTCAGATTCAGATATCCAAAGTGGTGGTTTAATGTGGTAAATGCGATGAGCATAAATATTATCATTATTAAAAATAATAACGGTGATGAGTTAAGAAAATAAGTTGATGAATTTTTATTTTTATTGAAAAACAATAAATAACAATGATGGAGTAAAACTATGTGCGAGAGGTTAATGAAATTAAATGTAAGTTATATTAATTTTGTTTTGTAATTTAATTCAATTAAATGAAATGGTTTTGAGTAGCATGGAATGGGTTCAGTTTAATATGAGAATAATAATGGCAATCTAATTTAATGGGATTAAATTATAACAATAATGATTGCTGTTATTAATATTAATTTTATTAATAATGACATTGAAGTGAGATTGGAGAGAGATTACAAAGTGATGGAATAATAAAGAAAATAATAATAATAACCATAATGAATGATGGTTGGGGCGTGTTGGGCATGGAATGAGGAAGGGGAGGCGCCACCTTTTGTTGGAGCATGAGGGAATTGTGGAAAAGATTGGAGAGAGAATATGAGATATCAAAAGTTGTGAAATAATAAAAGAAATAAAAAATGGAATCAATCAAGGGGATGGGGCATGGTTGACATGGAGTCAAAGGAGATGAATTTTTTGGGTGGTACGTGGGTTTGGATATGAGGTTTCAAGTAATTAAATTAAATTAAAAATAATAATATAATAATGTTATTATTATTTTCATTGGGTAAATTGTGTTTCATCCGAAAATTTTTCGTGCGACCTCGGTTTTATGAACCGTCAGCGGTAGTGCGGCCCTGACTTCGAGATGGAAATTATGAGTCCAAGATTGGATGTCTTTCTTGGTTTTTTGGATCGGCTACGCAAAATGCTTGTGAATTAATAGATTTAATAATATTATTAAATCTTCGACCCACCACAACTCCCGTGTGGGACGTCTGATTGACTTCTCGTTAGTGGTGATGTGATCTTGTCATTAATACGGTCAATTTATTTCTAGTGTTGGATATTAAATTATGGTTCGTGGCTCTGGTCCACGAGACACCCAATAATAATAATAGCATTATTATTATGGGATCTTGAATCCAATGTATCTCCCTCATACAGTATCAGATTGACGAACCGTCAGCACCAGAGTAACCCTGAAATTATGATGGTCATTTTAAGACCAATAATGAATACCTTTTCATGAATCATGTCTCGTGTCAATTAAACACCTATTTTTTAATTGAAGTTATTATTATCATTAAACGCATGGAAACCGTGTGACATGTTGTGTATTGACCAGTCAAATAACGTAACAGTTTTACAGTCACGTCGTGTACTCATTAATACATGCGGCATACCGTTTAACCTTTTTGTTGCCTATATAAGATAGGGTCACGTGTTATTTATGGACCTATCTTCTTCTCCGCACGGCAATGCTCCTGGATGACATAGAGGCCTTCCTCCTAACATCTTCATCCGGACTCTGATCGTCGATCCGTCAGTGACTGCGGGATCGTGTCAGCAAGGAGAACATCATACAGCCTATTCTGTTCCCTCTTCTTCGACTTCCCCTCTGCAGTTTCAACCGAGGAGACAGCTGATAATTTATGGGAACGATGGTCTTTGACGAATGACTCTAAAAATGTTTGTTAACTATCTTTTCTTGTATTCTCTTTCCGATCCTACTTCTCCGGGTTTTTTTTCATGCTACGACATGTGATCTCCATGTTGATGGAGTTTCTTATGTTGTTGATTCGGTGGTGCCACGTCGTCCTTGGTGGCTGTAGTCATTCTGGGAGAAGCCTTGTGATCTTGGTGGGCGTGTTCGTAGAAGGACATCAGAACCTATTGAGGTAGGGATCTTACCTTCGCCTCTCTAGATTATACATCATGAGGGGTGGGTGTCCTCTTGTTTACGTGAACCACATTTGAACCGGTTTAATAAATATAATAACTGGATTATATAACGGGGATGGGAAGTTTGTGAATGCAGTTACATTATTTATATCTTGGGATATTATGTTGTGAATTGAATGAGATTCTGCCTACTAAAAATCATGGTGGTTGGGGGCCTTTGCTTATGCAAATAAATGTTTCCCTCTACTTCTAGATTTATTTATGGATAAAGATTTAATTGAATGTAGAAATTGGTTAATCACGTAAAGTTGGATTATTAAATACCTAGAACGCTTGTGTTATCACCCCGGTTGAAAAAACTGAAATAATAAACATGTGGGTGATGGTTAGGGTTTGTTTATGTGAAAGGGGGTATTTTGTGTGTTTTTGTGGATCAGGTGAGCAGCGGGGATGTGGCTGGCTTGGTTGTGGGTTGGTGTGAATTTTATGTTGGTGACGGGCAGCGGGGCTACAATAAATGGTATCAAATGGATGATGATGTATGGGTTTCAGAGTGATTGTTGTTCTGGTGGTTGGCAGCGAGGATGTAGGGATTGGTTTGAATGTGAATGAACTATGGGTTGTGAATAATAAATAAAAGTGTAATAGTTAATGAATGGTGGGGCATGGTAATGGAATGGGAAAAATAATCAATGGGTTTGGTTGCTTAATAATAAGGGACTTGTTTTTGTTGCCTGTGTTTTCCTAACAGTATTTGTGGATGGAAGGGATATGTTTTATGAATGCTTGATCCAATTTGGTTGTTGGTAGCTGCCTGGTTGTTAAGAAACTGATAACTAAAGTTGTTGAAACATGAAAACATTAAATGGGGTTTTGGGATTGTTTGTTATGTGCATACTCTCGAAATAGCAGTTCTATGGCACATTCTCAGATCTTTATGTTGAAGCCTTAGGATGGGCTGAGTGGTTGTTAACTTATATAAATATATACGTTTTATGTTTCTTTACGCACCCCACCCATGTGGAGAACTTAGTGTCGAACACCCCCATTTCATGGGGGAGGGTGTTATTCCCAACACTTCTATTAGAGGATGGTTTTTAGCTTATTTTTGGTCCCTTTCCTAGGTATCCCAAGTATCTTCATGCAAGATATGATGGCCTGAGGTCCATTATTAGCCCAAGAATCTTTAGGCAGGGTAGTGTGGTGGTTGGCCCAGGTGTGTGCGGGCAGGTTGTTTCCCAAGTGTCTTCGGGATAAGGACCAGTTGCCTTCGGGTATGGCAGTAGATCTTCTAGCCCAGGTGTCTTCATGTGTGGAGGTGGTTGTTATGGCATAGGTGTTTACAGGCGTAGTTATGTGTGATAGTTGTGGCCCTGGTGTTTGCGGGTGGGGATTGGCAGTGGGACTGTGTGAGGATGTGGCTCAGGTGTGTGCGGGCGAGATGAGGCAGTGGGACTGTAGTGAGAATGGTGGGATTGGTTCGATGAGTATGATGTCTTCAATAACCAGTGGGAAGGTTGTGCGGGGAACCCATACTTTGATAACATTACTACTATACTCGATTGACTTGTGTTACTTTGTGAGTGTGACTGGTGAGGCTGGGTGGATAGATTCCTTGCTAGGTTTTGGTTCTTCTATTTTATCACGGGGCATTAGGATGTCTCCCTACTTGTGCACGAGAACTTTAGGTTTACCTACTGAGTATACTTCTATTCTCACCCTTCTTTTGCTTTCAGGTTTTCAGTAGGACAAGAGGGACTATGTGGGACCTTACTAGTCAGGCAGGGGGAGTTCCCGTTGTTTATTGTTATTTTTTTCTTTACTTTTTGGTACAGTACTTGGAGCTTTTCTGTACTTGTAGTTTTGTTTCACTATTGTATAAAGAATGCATATGTGATTGGTTTTGGGATATTTCAATAATTGTTCCTTTTCTTCTTATTGGTGTTTGAATCATCCTATTTTCCTATCTTAAATTAATAAAAAGGGTAATGCCTCCCATATTTGTGAAAAACTCATACCCTTGGTGCTAGTCACCACTCCGGGGCCTACGGGAGGCCGGACTCGGGGGTCATTATCTCCCTTGCACCATTGCCAGCTCAGGAGGGTCATCTTTGGTGGGAGGGGGTCATGACAAGTATTTTATCAACGATGTACTGGTTTTAATAATTTTGGATTATATGAGGATTGTACTACATTACTATTTCATTAAGGATTTGAGATTGTGTTGTACCAAGAAAAGTGACTCAAAAAAAAGTTAAACTTTTTTGGAAGTACATAGTTGAAGGAAATATAGAACGTAATATGGTCCTGATACTGAGGTATTGATATTTGAATAATAGATGAATGATTTGGATAAATTATATTGTATATTATTGACTACATTAAAACTAATTAATTCTTTTTTTATTCCATCATTGTTGGAGATTACAACATTTTTGGATTTAAGGAGTATATACAGTATTCTATGTTTTATAGAAGGATTAATGAAGTACATACCTATTCAAATATGGTTTTTTGTTAATCATTTTTTTACCCCATTTTAATAGAATACACAGTGAAGGTATTCACTTGTATATTATGGGTCCTTCCTTAGAAATTTTGGACTGTGAGTTCGGACAGAAGTATTGTTGATTACTCTAAAGGTTGGAATGGATTAATTTTGACATTGGATACTATTTTTATGTTTAAATTATTTCATAAGATTTTTTTTAATTGTTATAAAAAGGACAACTCGGAGGTCGGGTGACAACCTATCGCGTACGGCAAGGCCGCGAGACTTGAAGCCGCAACCGAAGGGCAACAAGGGTGCATCACCTACCACTGGCCTACGTGATTTCCTGGATTGTATAATGTATTTTTTAAAGGTCTCACAGATGATTTATAAATTACTTTTTGTGTAACCCTATATGATTGGTATAAATAGAATATTTTTGAGTTCTATTATCTTTTGGAGTGAAAGATAAGTTTGTGGTAGAAATTAGTTAAAGGAAGGAACTCTACTTGTCAAGTATTTTTTTCTTATTCTATGAAGAAATTAATTCTTAAACATTAGGGAAAGGATCTCAAACCCAAAAATTTGTTATCATAATACCTTATGTTTTGTTGAACTAGTGATTTTTTAACTCATCATAAATTTATGGCTTTTAAGCCCTCAATTTTCCATTTTTTGTTCACTTGTTTGTGATTGATGACCTCAATAACTCCCTATAAATATTTATGTTTTTCTTAAAATTATGTTTCATTAATTTACTGAAATTTTCTCATATTCAAAACCCTAATTAGGTTATAACTTTTTCATTTCCCTTTCCCTATTATTAAGACTAAATTTAAGTAACCCTATTTCTGATGTGGGTTATCCACAAAGGTATTTTCTATTTTCAACCATTTATTTTCAAAGAACAATTTCAAATTGCGGGGATACAATTTTTTTATGAAGGAGAGAATGTAACACCCTTGGATTTCACAGTATGTTAACTCTTTAATTTAATTCAATAGCTTGCACTACATGCAGCACTGAGTTCAAGTGTATCACGACCTATCCAACTATCCATTTAAAAACAAGTTATGAATAATATTAACCATGTTATGAATTTTATATATATCATATATAATTTTTACATTCATCTTTTGTGTTTCTTAGACAAAATATAAGGAAAAATTTAATTTTTTAGATAAAATAAGTGTCTTTCAAAAAATACTATTTTACCGACTATTAATGGCGAACCATTTTTAAATCCTATATTGGAAACTTTTATGAATTAAATTTGAAAAAATAAAATTCTTCTTTATAAACAAGAAATAAAAATTTAGTTTGGTTATATTTTTGGTACTTTTCTGATAATTTTCATGTTTTGATGAATAGTGAAAAATTCTAAATTTTAATTTTAAAAATATTTTAAATTGAAATAATTTATAGTGTTAACTAATAAGTTTGAGTGGTTTTAATGTATAATTAGATTATATTTTTTTCATTTAATGTAATATTGGTCCTTGGATGTAATTTTATATTTAAATTAGACATAAGCACATATCAATCTTTTGATAGTTTTTACTTCTCAGAAACCCGCTTCCTTGTTTTGAAAACACGAATTAATTTTTGATTAATTAATGAAAATTCAATGTTTTGAATTATGTAAAATAGATATCATTTTTTAATTTGGAATATCAAAATTATCTATGGCTGAATTTTCAATGTTTTTCTAAAAACATTAAATTTTTGATGAATAGTGAAAAACAATATGTTATTGTTTAAAACAAACATTATATTTAAAAAATTATTTATTTTATTTAAATTTATTTTCGGTCAAAATAGATACATAATAACTATATATGTTAAATTCAATTCATTGGAGTCATTTTATAATAAAATTACATGTATAAAATTTTATTGAACATTTTAACGTCTTTTACCCACCTTCTAGGCACATTTGAAAATTTGAATAAAACATAATTTTAGACCTTCTGTGAATTGAATTTCAAAAATATGTGAGACATGGTGGACATCAGTATGTAAATTTTTTTCAATCGGATAAAAATAATTTTTTTTAATAATAACTTTTGAATTTTATTTACCACAATTAAAAGTAAATAATATAATAAAAGGTAAAATGATATTATAATTACCCTAACACATGTCCTAATTAAATTGGATAAGTTTATTTCGACCTAAATAAACCATAGATTAATATATGATTATTTTTTATCCACACGGATTAGATTAGGACATTTATTATTATTTTATTTAAAGAAGAGTTAAATGTGTTAAATTCTAAATTTAATAAGTAAAACATTTTTAATATAAGGTTATACAAATGAAAAATTAAACTATAAGTATTCATTATAAATATAATAAGAATTCCTACATAATGGTATTTTATTTATAATTTTTAGTTTTTAAATTTTTATTTTTATGTGTGCAACAATGATGATGTAGTAATTACCTTATTAATGAAAGACTGAAATAATTGACATTAAAAATAAAACAATAAATGTAAATTGAGACTTATGATGCATTACAAGAAATTTATAGGTTAATATGACATGTTATGATTGATTTAATGTATTTTTTTTGGAAGTAATCGTGTTTTTTTACTTTCAAAAAAACAAAATACTAAATCGTTTCAACATTGACATAAATGAGTTTTTAAAAAAATACAATATTATTAAATGATATAATATTCCTAAAAATATAATAATCATCCAATGGACTTATATAATGTTATATATGTCATTAATGAACCACTTGGGGTTCTGTTGTAATTTATAGTAAGTTTATTAACCATGTAATATAAAAATACAAGAAGACATTCTAAAATTTAAACTATTTAACTAAGAGTTAAATCTAAAAGATAAGGTTAATATGGTGACCTAAACCATTATGAAACCTATTGGTTGAGATTTTTTCGACCCAGACCCACTGTAGCCTCTAAATAAATTCTTTTGGAGCCATTATAAACTGAATATGATTGTATAATAAATTAATATTTCAATCTTTTCATAAAGTGACCCTCACCTCTCTTATAAAAGGTTACTTCCCCTTCTCTCAAAATCACACCTCCAAAGCCATTTTTCTCGGCCAGAACCTTCTCAAGTTTTCTCCAAAATAACTTCACCTAAACACGGAGGGCTTAATTTGATCATAAAGACATCCTATGGATCCCTTTTGATCAAATCAAAAAGAAGCACCCGAGAAGAGGTAATTACTTCATCACCTCTTTCAAAGTTCATTTCTTCTTTCAGTTCCCCTTTATTTGTTGTTTCCATACCAAAATAATAACTCCCTTAACTTGTACATATTATGACATTATTATAAATATGGTTCAACCATATTCATTATTCAATCCAACCTATGAATGAAAAGGTCACCATACGTGCATACGTATGGCTTACCGTCTCCATGTCATGGTGTAGTTTGTTATTCAACACTTCCTTATTTGGATGCACTACCACAAAACATGGTTTCTACAGTGCCACCCTTTATTAGCGCTTTTTTTAGCGCTGTTAAAGGGGAGCCCTTTATCAGTGTGTTTTTAGTAGTGTTGATAAAGGGGGGATCTATCAGCCCTTTTTTCTAGCGCTAATAAATTTTATATTTAAAAAATAATAATTGAAAAATAATATATTTTTATATAAGTATATTTATATTGATATAAATATAATATATATTTTTTAAATATGTTTTAGAAAAGTATAAATAGACTACTACATTTAATATATAATAAATTTAGTAAAAATGGATTTAGATTTTTAAAAAAAGTATTATTAATTAATAACTTACTAATTACCATCAATTAATAATCATTTAATATCAATTTGAAGACAAAAAAATCAAAAAATTTAATACACGATCTAAAATACGTTGAAAATGTAATTCAAACTATAAACGGCCATATCTTTGGATCCAGGTGTCCGTTTGAGCTCTACAGCATATCAAATCAAAGCCTGCAACGAGCCTTACATGCGGCTCACTGAGGCAAAGCCTCTGTCACGTTTTTTGAAGCCAAAAAGGCCCATAAGGCCTCCAAAACTGAGTTTTTAGTCGGCATACCTCGATTTGTTATTATTCAAACAGGTATAACTTCTGATCCAAATGTATGTTAGCCCTATACCCCATATTATATCGAATATTGTTTCATTTTCATCAATTTTACTGTTTGTAGAGTTGAAACGGGCTTATGGATTATAAGTTACGGTTGTTTTAAAATTCTATTGCTTTTCAAATACACATATATATATATATATTTATTTGTAAATATAAATGTGCATGTGTGTGTGTGTTTGTGTTGTATATATGTATGTATGTATGTATGTATTTATTTATTTAATAATAAACACACATAAAAAACTTTTATAAATGTATTTAAAACAAATCTTATAAATATATATTAATATAAAAATAAATATACGGATAATAAATTGTAACTACAAATATATATATAAATAGATATAAATATATATTAATATATGAATGAATATATATATATACTAATATATTAATAAACATATATGTATTAATATAACATAATATATTTATATTAATATAAATCTATATTAATATACGAATAAATAAAACTATATATAAATAAATATAAATATATATTAATATATGAATATATATATATATATATATTACTATATGAATAAATATATATGTATTAATATAACTAAATATATTTATAATAATATGAATCTATATTAATATAAAAATAAATATAACTACATATATATATAAATAAATAGATGTATCATTAAATAGATAAAAACTAAAATGGATTAGGGGTATTGGTGCAGGCGCGCAAGGGGGAGGTCGCGGGTTCGAATCCGGGTGGAAGCAAAGAGGGGCTGGCGGGCAAGTGCAGGATTCACAGGCAAGGGAAACACGCGGGAGTGGGAGGGGGCCGCCTAGAGCTGATAACGGGGGGGGGGGGGGGTCAAGCGTTGTTAAAAGCTCCACCCCCCGAATATAAATTATTATTATTATTTTAGTTTTATTAGTGCTTTTTAAAATCTCTGATAAAAGTCTCATTTTATCAGCCCTTTTTTTAGTGCTGATAATGGGGTTTTTTATCAGCTCGTTTCTGAGCGCTGATAAAAGGGACCCCCCTTTATCTTCACCTCGACTAATAGTTCTTTTTAGAACAGTTAATGCGCTTTTCTAGTGCAGATAAAAGCCATGTTTGTAGTAGTGATGTGTATAATAAAGAGTATAATTGATGTAAATAATAAATATAACATTTTAATTATTCTTTATATATGTTATACCATACAATTACATATTATTTCACCATCAATAGAATGGTACTGTTTCTCATGCGTACAAACGGATTATCGTCTCCATGAACACGATGAGATTCATTCCCCATCATAACCATTCTGGAATAATTTTCTTTTTATAATGGAAAATAATGTTTAAGAAGTTAATATAATTATATATATGAATAAAATATATCCTTTCCAAAATAATCATGACATACATAACAAAATATATAAAGTAAAACGAATTCGTTAACACCCAAAACAATGATACTTATGAAATATTATTAAAAAAGTAATATTATAAGATCATATCTAATATCATATTTATGTATATGGTTATTTTATAATTTAATAAAATTTATTCAACTATTATTAATAATTTTAACATACCCTCAACCAAGTAAAGTACAAGGTAACAGTTAATTCCTCAAACTCATTATTATCCAAGATTGTTTAGGGGTAATTATTTCCTGGGATATCATTATCCATCCATGTCCATGATTCATAAAAATGTTTTCAAAAGGAATCTTTTAAGGTATTATGGGGGGGGACTCTTTAACTAGATATCATATTAAATGTTTTAGAGATTTATTTTTCTAAATCTATTTAATTAATGTCAATTTTCTCAAACTGATTTTAAGGATTTATTTACATGGGCATGATTGTTTTAAAATTTTAATTAATTTAAAAAGATTCAATGTTTTATTGGAAACATTGATTCAAAATTCAATTTTAAATGACTTCCTTTATAAATTTTTAGACTTTTAGATAATTTCATGAAAAAAGAATACTTCTATCAAAGAGTTTTACTGATTATTTTTTTTACTATGTCAACATAAATTACTATATATTATTCTTGATTGAGTTTGATTTATTATAATACAATATTCCATATTATAATTAATGAGTTATTATATTTTTGATTGTAGATGTGCTATTATTATACCACTCATGGTTTATGGATAAAATATTAACATTTTTTATGCTAGTTTTAATACAAATTTTTAGGTTATGTTTCAACATTTTCATTTGAGGAATGCATTGGACATAGTAAATGATGAGTGTAGCCCACTACTACTCCTTGATGCATCAATAGGTCTCATGAGACAAATTATTGTCTTAGAAAAAGGCCTTGACAAAATATTTACTTGTAGTCTTGGCACGAGGACCTGGATTTGTGGTTACGATGTATGGAATTATGCATTCCATCATTATGAAATTTGCTATTGAATTTATATGTGATTATTTAACTAGAAGAATATTAATGTGATTAAGTAAATGTAATTATTTGATTTATCTATTCCATATTATGATGAATTTTATGTTTAAAAGGCTTGTATTTTAGTCTTATACATTTGTTTTAATATTTTTGTTTATTTATGATATTTTCTGCTATATTTTTATCTTTACTGAGCTTTTGAGCTCACCCCTTTCTTATATTTTATTTTTCCTAGGATGTGAAGAGGTGTAATATGATTGATATGAAGGGATAAACTAGGGTAATAATGGAATTATCAAAAGATTATTTATGTTTCATTTTATTTTAGAAATTATAATGTAATGTTCATATGTTAAATCTTTTTTCCAAGACTGCTAAACTAATCGGTCATTTGGGAATTGATTCTTGGTAATCATAAAAATGTATTAAAATAATGCACAAACTCTGATTAACAGTGTTCAGGGAGTTATAGTTGGTATCATTGGAAGTATAGTACAAACCATGGAAACTAGATTTAGAAAAACTCTGATCAGAGAAAATTACCCTAAGATAGACTTTGAGGATTAGTATAGAATAACTTCCTATAATTTTGGTAATGTAGAGATTTTGTGAATTTTATATGCAATACATCATTTTCTGGATACAACGAGGTAGAGGAAGCTCTTGTACAGATGTACCTAAGAGTGAAAACATGTACATGGCGTTTTGGGGTTGAACCGAGGTATCTTTTTACACAACAATAGGCTTTGCTGCACTCTTGGTTACGACACTCCGAAGGGATATGCTTTAGATAATTCACATTTTCTTTAAAAGCCTTTATGAATGATTTATAAGTAAATGTGTCAGAAAGGAAACCTTTGTTATGCTTATGAGACTAGATGTGTAAAAATCATCAATTAATGTTGATAATTTTTCTTTTTTTGTATTATATGTTATCATATGATCTAATCTAGTGTATTTTGTCATTTAGAAACAGTGTCCATTAGAAGGAATGAGAACTCCAGCAATACGCATGACCCAAAAAGTAAGAAGGATCGTATCATTCAAGGTATTAAGACAATATTCAGAAGGGAAATAGTCTCCCACATATTCTCATCATATGAAGAAATAGTTATGTAAAGAATTCTCCGAGTCCTATGGTTTGGAAGGGAAGCCAGAGAAGAAAATGATAATAGAGAGAAATATGGATAATGTGAAGAAGTTAAAGAAGGATTTTCCCATATGTGATAACTGTGGAAAGAATCACCTTGGTAAATGATTGAAGGGTATGGGAGTTTGTTATAAGTGTAGAGAAAAAGGACACCAAGTACATGATTGGAAGGGTAAGAAAAAGGTTTCAAATGTAAAATGCTTCATCTATAAGGAGTTGGGACACTACACGAACCAATGTACCAATCAATAGTGTATACCAAAAATGAAGATGTTGGATAATAATCACGTAATGATATTACAGAAGGTTAATAGGAATGACTAGTGTTATTATATTGTTATTAAATAATTATGTCATTTTATTGTTTTATCAACAATGTACTGGTTATAAGAATTATGGAGTATATAAGGATTTTGACTGCATTACTATTTCATTTAGAATTTGAGACTGTGTGGTACCAAGAAAAGTTACTCAATAGCAAGTCAAAAAATTTGGAAAATACATGTTTGATGGAAAGATAAACCTTAATATGGTTATGATACTAATGTATTGATTTTGGAGTAAGATATAAATGATATGGATAAATTATATTGGATATTATTTACTACCTTGTAACTAATTAATGGTTTTTTTATTCCATCATTGTTGGACATTACAATATTTTTGGATTTAAGAGTATTTAAATTATTCTATGTTTTATATAAGGAATAAGGAAGTACATACCTATTCAAATAAGGTTTTCTGGTTATTAATTTTGTTACCACATTTTAATAGAATACATGATGAAGGTATTCACATGTATATTATGTGACCTTACTTATAAATTTTGGATTGTGAGTTCGGATAGAAGTACTGTGGATAAGTATAAATGTTGGAATGGATTAAGTTTGAAATTGGATATTATTGTAATGGTTAATGAATTTCTTCAGATTATTTTTGGATTGTTATAAAAAGGACAACCCGGAGGTCATGCGACAACCTGTCGTGTTCGGCAAGGCCGCAAGACTTGAACCCACAACTGAAGCGTGACAAGGGTGCATCACCTACCATTGTCCTACGTGATGTCCTAGATATTATAATGTAGTTTTTCTAAAGGTTTGATAGAGGAATTATTAATTAATTTTCTTTAACCCTATACGATTAAGATAAATACGATATTTTTGAGTTCGATTATCTTTTGGAGTGAAAAATAAGTTTATGGTAGAAATTAGTTAAATGATAGAACTATACTGGTAATGTATTTTTTTTCTTATTCTATAATGAAATTAATTATTAAGAATCAGTAAAAGGATCTCAAAACCAAAAAGTTGTTATCCTAATACCTTATGTTTTGTGGAACCGATGATTTTTTGACTCATCATAAATTTATGGCTTTGAAGGCCTCAATTTTCCATTTATTGTTCACTTTTTTTAATTTATGACATAAATCACTCACTATAAATATTTAAATTTTCACTCAAATTATGTGTCTATAATTTCCAACATTTTTCTCTTATTTGAAACCCTAATTTGGTGGTGACTTTTTCATTTATATTTCCCTCTTATTAAGAATAAATTTTAGTATCCCTATTTCAGATGTCGGTTATCGACAAAGGTATTTTCTATTTTCATCCTTTTATTTTCAAAGAACAATTTAAAATTGTAAGGATGAAATTTATTAAAGATGGGTAAAATGTAGCACCCCTGGATTTCATTGTACGTTATCTCTTTAAAGTAATTCAATAGCTTGCACTACATGCAACACTGAGTTCACGCACATCATGGCCTATCCAACTAGCCATTGAAAAATAGTATATGAATAGTATTCACCACATTTTTAATTATATATATATCATATATAATTTTAACATTAATATTTTTTGTTTCTTAGAAATAATATATGGCCAAATTCAAAATCTCAGATAAAAGAATTGTCTTTCAAAAAAGGAAAATTTTCCACCTTTTAATGGTGACCCATTTTAAAATCCAATATTTGGAAATATTATGTTTTAAATTTGAACAAATAAAATTCTTCTTTAGAAATGGGAAATAAAAATTTAGTTTGGTAAAAATTTTGGTGCTTTTTTGATAACGTTCATATTTTGATGAATAGTAAAAAATACTAAATTTTAATAAAAAACAACTTTTTTAATTGTAAAATTTAGAGTGTAAAGTTATAAATTTGAGTGTTTTAAAGTATAATTAGTTTATATTTTTATCATTTAATATAATCTCTGTCATTGGATATAATTTTACATTTAAATTGGACATAAACACATACCAATATTTTGCATGTTTTTACATCTCAAAAACCCGCTTTCTGGTTTTGACAATGAGAATTAATTTCAGATTAATTAATGAAAATTATTTGTTTTTAATTTTTTAAAATATACATAATTTTTTAATTTTTTAATATCAAAATTATTATTGGGTGAAAGTATGATATTTTTCAGAAATTTTCAATTTTTGATGAATAGTGGAAATCACTACATTATTATTTAAAACCTAATTTTTATATAAATAATTATTTATTTTATTTAAATTTATTTTAGGTTAAAATAGATAAATAATACCTATATAAGTTCAATGAAATTCATTGGAGTTATTTTATAATAAATTTAGATGTAAAAAATTTTATTGATCATTTTAATGTCTTTTACCCACCTTCTAGGAATATTTGCAAATTTGCATAAAACATGATTTTACTACTTCTATGAATTAAATTTCAAAAATCCGAGAGACATAGTTGGAATCAATAAGTAAATTTGGTTCAATAGGATGAAAATAATTTTGGGTAAATAGTAGCTTTTCAATTTTATTTACAACGGTTAAAAGTAAATAGGGTAATTAAAGATCAAATTATAGTATATTTACCCTAAAACATATCATAATTCCATTGGATAAGTGTATTTAGACCAAAATAAACCTTCGGAATAAAATATGATCCATTTTGATCCACATGGATTAGAATAGATCATTTATTATTATTTTATTTAAAGAAGAGTTGAAAGTGTTAAATTCAAATTTTATTAACTAAAACATTTTTAGTATAGGGTTATACATAAGCTAAATTCAACATTAAATATTCATTAGAAAGATAATAATATTTACTACATAATGGTATTGTATTTATAATTTTTAGAAATTAAATAATTTAATTTATGTTTGACACAATGATGATATAGTAATTACCTTATAAATGAAGGATTAAAATAATTGATATTATAAATATAACAATAAATGTAAATTGAGGCTTATGATGCATTATACGAATTTTATATGATAATATGACAAGTTAATATTTATTTAATATATTTTTTATTAAGTAATCAACACTTTTTGACTTCCAGAAAAACCAAATAGTATAGTGTCACAATTGACATAAATGTGTTTTTGAAAAAAATACTATATTATTAAATGAAATAATATTACTAAAAATCTAAGGATCAATCAGAGGACATACACAATTATATATATATATATAATTAGTGAACCACTTGGGGTTAGTTTGGCATTTTATAGTATGTTTATTAACCATGTAATATAAAAATAAAGAAGACATTGTAAAAGTTAAACTATTTAACTAAGAGTTAAATCTAAAAGATATGGTTAATATGGTGACCTAAAACTATCTAAAACCTATTAGTTCAGAGTTTGGAAACCCATACACCCTCCCCTTATCCAAGTAATAAATATTTTTGGATCCATCATAAACCGAATATTATTGTATAATAAATTAATATTTCAAGTTTTTTCTAAAGTGATCCCCACCTCTCTTATAAAAGGGTGGTTTCCCTTCACTAAAAATCACACATCCAAATCCATTTTTCTTGGCCAAACACAGCTCAAATAACCTCTCGACTACCCTAAATTCAACCCAGAGGCCTTAATTTGATTAGAAAGCCAATTTATGGGTCCCTTTTTATCAAATCAAAAAGAAGCACCTAAAGAAGATGTAATTATTTCATCAACTCTTTCCAAGTTCTTTTCTTCATCCACTTTCTCATTCTTTGTTGTTTCTATACCAAAATAATAAATCCATTACCTTCTAAATACTATGATTTTATTATAAATATGGTACAACCATATTCATTATTCTCTAAAACCTATGAATGAAAAATTCACCATACGTGTGTATGTACGACTTACCATCTCCACGTCATGGTGTAGTTTGTTATTCAGCACTTAATTATTTTCATGGTATAATAATTTATATAATTGATGTAAATAAAATATATAACATGTTAATGGTTCTTTATATATGATATAACGTACAATTACATACGATTTCACCATTGATAGAATGGTATTGTTTCTCATGCGTATATATGGATTATTGTCTCCACGAAGGCGATGAGATTCATTCCCCATCACAACCATTCAATAATAATTTTCAATTTAAAATTTAAAATAATTTTTTAGAACTTAATATCACTCCTTATATGAGTAAAATACATCATATCCATAACAAACATGACTTTTGTACCAAAACATGTAAAGGAAAACGAATCAATTAACACCTGAAACAATAATACAGCAGAAATATTATAAACAAAGAAATATTATAAGATCATATATAAGATCATATTTATTTTTATGGTTCTTTTATAATTTAATAACAATGATTTAACTATTATAAAGTAGGTTAACATACCATTAACCAATGAAAAGTACAAGGTAAGGGTTAATTCCTCAATCTCATTATTATCTGAGATTATTTATGTCTAATTATTTACTGGGACATCTTTATCCATCCATGTCCATGTTTCATAAAAAAGATTTAAAAAGGAAACATTTATGGTTTTATGGGAGGGAATCGTTAACTAGATCATCATTTTAAATGTTTTAAGGATTTATTTTTCTAAATATTTTTAATTAATGTCCATTTTTATAAAATTATTTTATGGATTTATTTACATGTACATGATTGTTTATAAATGTAAAGTACTTTAAAAATATTCAAAGTGGTATGGGAGACGTTGTTTCCAAAATAAATTTTAAATGACTTCCTTTATAAATTTTGAGACTTTTAATTGATTTCATAAAAAAGGATATTTCTATCATGGAGTTTTACTGATCATTTTTAACTATGTCAACATTTTTTACTGAATATTATTATTGATTAAGGTTGATATATTATAATACAATATTCATTATTGTGTTGAATGAGTTATGATATTTTTGACTGTGGATGTGCTATTTATATACCATTCATGGTTTATGGTTAAAATATTAACATTTTGTATACTAGTTTTAATATGAATGTTTATGTTATATTTCAAAATTTTAATATGAGGAATGAATTGGAATTAATAAGTAATGGGTGGAGCCCACTATAGCTCCTCAATGAATCCATAGGTCTCATGAGACAAATTAGTGTCTTGGTACAAGGCCATGACACAATTTTTATTTTTAGTCTTGGCACGAGAACTTGACTATGTGGTTATGATGTCCGACATTCTTCATTCCATCATTATGAAATTAGCTATAGAATTTACGTTTGATTATTAGACTAGTAGAATATATAGGTGAATAAGTAAATTGAATTATTTGATTTATCTTTTCCATATTATGCTGACGTTTATGTTTAAAAGTCTTTTATTTTAGTCGTATACATTGCCTTAATTGTTTATGCTTATTTATGATAGTTTCTGCTATATTGATATCCTTACTGAGCATCTAAGATCACCCCTTTCTTATGTTTTATTTTTCCTAGGATTCAAAGAAGTGTATTATGATTGATATACATGGTTAAGATATGGGAATAATGGAATTCTCAAAGGATTATTTATGTTGTGTTTTATTTTAGAAGGTGTAATGTAACGTTCTTATATGTAATCTATTTTCCACGACTGCTAAACTGATCGATCCCTAGGGATTTGATTCCTTTTAATCATTCCAATATATTAAAATAATACACCAAATCTTGGTAATTGGGGTCGGGGCATTACACACATGGTCTATTAACATCAATCCAACTTAATTTTTGAATCATTTATTGAATATCAACAAAATGTATGATATGAATTTAAATAATTATGTAATTTTAATAACATGTTATTAAGTGATATATAAGGAATAATTAACATGGATTTTTTTTAAATAAAGTATAAATTAACTTATGTTTATTATTTAGGAATATAACGATTATACATGGTGATTCAGACTCAAGGTAAGGGACTTTGTCTCAAATTCCTTTCATTGAGGAACATTTTGCTAATATACACAGCCTTCTTTTATATGGTGTATAATCAATACCTTTTAATATTTTTCAACTGTTTTCAAACAGAATATTTATTTATACCAAATAATTTTACTAAATGACAAATGTTATGTTTTTGTATCATATGTAGTGAAAAAAACCTTTCCACTGCCATGACCATTATTTGGTATTTGGATTCCTCTACAAGCCATAATGTTTTTAAAAGAAAATTAAATACCATATTTCATTGTTTGGTATTTTAGTACTGAAAATGGTATTGATAACAGATCGATTATATCAATATCTAGAAATTATATCTTATTATTACAATGTGTAAATGTTATTTTTCATTTATGTATGTTATTTATGTTATGATTATGTTACAGTTTTTGGGAATTTCTTATTTATGTGGGAGGTTATATCATAAACTGTGGGTGGATGAGCCTATTATATATAACCAATGAATTTTGTAATTAGATGGAGTTAAGTGATATGTTTTTTCTTAAGTGATTTTGTGAATATACTGTGATGGGTATTCCAAACGTAACCATGAAGGTTACACCATATGTATCTGAAGTTCCCAGATCAGTGCGGATCACTAAGAGGGGCAGGAGGTGAATCAGTTATCCCTTAAAAAACTTAATAATAGATTTTTTTTTTCAATTAAACCTCTATGATTTGTTAAAGTATCGATCCAATATTATTGTGTCTCTCAGCCATACATAGAATGATTTAGTAAATTTAAAGGCACTGAACACAAGGATTTACAAGGTTCTGTTAAAATACCTAGTCATTTCTAGGTTGGTTATTATCCCCAACATAGATTCTCCACTATAATTTGGTGACTAATTTCCATGGTCGATAAAGAGTCACATTGTATCTCTCCTGAGTCACAGAATAGGTTCTTTATACTGCTTCGCACAGTGTTACTAGAGTCACACAGGCTTACTCCAGATTCTCACTGAAGTCTTCTTCTCCTCCCTGAATCTCACAGGGTTCTTCTAGCTCTCGAGTCACACAAGTAGCTTCCTTCTTTATGTTCTTCTTTGATTCACTGTAAATAATCTTCTTCTCTCTCCACACAGGCTTTCAAAATCACAATTGCATGTGTATCACTTACAGAATCTTTAACAGCCTTAGGCAAGGTCTATTGGACTTGTTCAATTGTTCTAATCACTTATTTGATCAGTCCTAAGTCTCAACAATTCTCAGTTAATTATTTATTCTTCTGATGAAGACCTGACCTCACTATGATGTGTGCTAATGGTGCACAGAACCTCCTCAATAATATTAATATAAAATAGTGATATTTCATAGTATAATTATTGTATTCCTTCTTGGATTCTCAATTACTGAAAACTACGATAAAAGATCTTCTTTACCCTATTTGGCTTCAGTCTGAAAACTCATCTAATTCATGCATGTATTTTTTGGGATCCATTACCTCTTGTATTTCGATATATCATTCTCTTATTCATTAGTGCAACAATAGAATTCAATAAGACTTATCCTTATTTTCTCGAAATGAATTATATACACTTATGTGATTATTCAAACACTGAAGATAAGTTCACTTGGCATCATCTTAATTAATTATTATTCTTGCATGAAGTGTGTGGAATTTCTTCGTTTTGTTTACACACATGCACTCAAGAATCATTGATTTTTTCCTTTTAACTTTATTCATGTGTTCATGTTCATGAATTCATGTGTTCATGCACAATTCTTTTCTCATTTCTTGTGTGAAAGCCCCAATGGGTGTTGTCTTTTAGGAACACACACTTCCCCTTTCTTCTTTCCCCTTTTTCTTCTTTCTTTTTGGTTCTTAGCACATACACATAGTAACACCCAAATCTTTTCTAAAATTAATTTGAAAATTTTGAAAAAACATTTTCAATTAGATATTTATAATTATCCTATAAACATAATTTTACTACTTCTATGTTTTGAATTTTGAAAAATGGTAATCTATATTGGTGTTCAGTAAGTTTTTTAGATCATAATGGAACCAACTTTTTTTTGGTGAATAGTAATATACCCTTATACACATAGTAATAAGACCCTAATAAATTATAAATTGAACTATTATTTTATTTTTCTTATTCTGGAATATAATGAAATTTTGGATACTTTTTCAATAAGATATAAAAGTAGTTATAGTTTAAAAAATGTTAATTTTTAAATTAAATATGATTTTATTTAAAAGTTAACATAATAATATTAGGAAATTATTTTCAAAAAATGGAATTAATTTTTGAGTTCTACACTTCAAAAAATGATTTGGGTGAATTTTTGGAATTTTTCTGAAAAACAAGATTTTTTTTCTGAATACTAAAATATATTAATTTACCGTATAAATTCATTATAATTTAACCCCATTATTCATGACATCACAAGTTACGTAAGAACACAAATCTCGAAATCACATGCCATATTTATTATTCTTGTACATGGAAGAATCACTATTTCTGGTCCTGTGGGGAAATAATAAAATAATGAATTTTATATTGAGAAATCCCCCCTCCCCTCCACTAAGAAACCACCCTCATTACCCTCTTCTTGCCACAACTATCAAGCCATAATCATTACATAATTTATGTCCAAAACTCCTCCCAAGGAACTTACCCACGTTCTAGATCTTATAGTATTACCAAAAGACCAAAACCAAAGGATTTAAGAGGGATCTCAAGGAGAAGTGATCAAGAGGCAAACTTTCTCTTTCACTGTCTTTCTCTCCTTTCATTTTATATTATTATTTTTCATACCATTTTACATAGGTTGGGATATTTCATTCCATATCCCCTTAATTCCCATATTATGTAAAAATTATGAGAGACCCATTTTATCTCATGAAATTATTTTATAAAAATTTATGTGACACCGTTAGGCTGTCGAATTTTTGTAAGGAACTTCTCAAATTTACTTTTATTTTGAGTTCCATTATTTTCTTCTTCTTTTATCACTTCCTCTTACTCAAGAGGCATGAAATCTCCAAAAATAATGTATATTCTGGATTTTCTCATGTTCATGTAAATTTCATCTTCATTATTCTTCTCCTCTCCCACATATTCAAAGAATAAAAACATTGTCTGTGATGTGTCAAATTACAGACATCGTGGACGATGTGATTTCAATTTTCATTAACTCTTTCAATTATGGTCATGAAACCATTTTTATAGTTTCACCAAGGTATAATATATGTATTAGGTCTCATCCATGTTTCTGGAATACTTTTTACTCATGGTTCTAATTTATAAGACAAAATGAGGTTGTTATTATCAAAGAACCACTAAAATGGTCTAAATGAAAAATCATTAATGTGTTAACATATGAATAATCCTCATATAAAACATAAAATTGATAAATGGTATAAATTATGGAACTGGAAATATGTAAATATCTTTTCATTATAATTCTTTATTTTCACATCCAATCAACTAGAACATCAATCATGAACCAATCATGAAAATCATGTAAATAACTCACCCAGAACAGTGCAAGGAACAAAATACTAACAATTAAATGGTGAAATGAGGTTATTAAATGATCATAAAATATGTTATAAACATGAACATGTTTCTTTAAAATACTAATAACACTCTTTTAACCATTATACATGAGGTTTAAACAAGATTTAAGTATGAAAAACCTGAGGTAAGAGAATTCTTAACCCAATTTCCATTCTTTGGGTTAACCTTCTACTTCGTTATTTATGTGATATTAAAATTATTTGGTGATTTTTTCTATTTATATTATGTTGAATTATGTGTATTTAAATTGTATGTATATATTCCATCTACTCTATTAAGTCTCTCTTTAATTATATGATTCATGTAAGTGGATTTTCTTTTAATGTCCTATTTAAATATTTTGTTTTACAAAATTCAAAGGCAAAGATTTATGTTCTTATTCATGTTATATGATTATGTTATATTTCATTGGAATTGTTTATGATGAAGTATGGTACCTATATTTCTCTCCAATTCATTGGTTATATGTAAGTTGTAGGTTGGCCATATGGTTACTCCAAATTTAACTGTGATGGTTACAAAAATTGTAAGGTATCCGTAAGGGTTACAAATTATAAGGTAGCCATGAGGGTTACAAGATTACGTAAGTAATTCCCAAAGATACCTTAATGGTTATATTTATGTTCTTATGTGTTGTGGTAAGCTTATGAAAATATAACGTTTTACCGAGTAAGTATATGTTGGTGATAAGTATGTCTTTTTAAAGTGATTTCATATGTTACAAGTATTCATGGACTACTATCTTATTCCCTTATTTTTATATCTTTTATTGAGATTTTGTGCTCATACCAAGTTTTTATATGATTTTCATTGGATATAATGATGTGTAATACAAATGAGGAATCCAAGTTAAATGTTTGAAGAATTTTCAAATAATTCATGCTCTAAATTTTAATGTTTAATATTTTAAAAAAATGGAAATTGTTTATGTGGTATCCACTCTGTAACAATGTGTACTGTTATGAATGTATTATGTCCTAATTCACTCAATCTCTAAACTTTAAATGATCTTTAATGTAATAGGATGTTTTTTCTTGACTAAATTCAAGATTCTGTATGTAATAAGGTCAGGTCCTTATACACACACTTGTTCATTTAATTTTGCTTCAATGTGTGTCATGAATATTTGTTCTTCAAACCCAAATTAGTGTATTCCACAGTTTTACTTTGTTCTTATACTCTTTGGTATCTAAATTCATGTATATTATTGCATGTGAATCATGCATGCATTCTCCTTCATCCACAAAGTGCCTCTGGTCCCTTCTTCCTCTCCTAGGGAAGTGTATGTATACACTGTCCTTTGGTTATTCTCACGCAAAGGGTGTGATCTTCACAAGACCCAAATACATAAAACACAAATAAGAATACATATATAAATATATATATGTGTGTGTGTGTGTGTGTTTACATAAGGGTCTTCTTCTTGTTCATGCAAATAAGAGGGCATGTGGAGTCTTCTTCTTCGTGAAAGGAGTGCGCGTGTATCTCCTCCGCAGAACCTAGAAGATTTGTGCATTCTATCTTTAAGAGTACATCAAGGGTGAAAGTGCACTATTTGTGTACACACGAGATTATCCACATAGATACATATCAAGGGTTCAAAAATAACCGATCGAGTGCTAGTGGCTTTCTTCGCACTAGGGGTGCGAGTTCTTTCGCGAACCCGGGGGTTCGCGGTTCTTCTCTTCACGCAAGGGATGTGAGGCTTCTTTCGTGAACCAAGGGGTTCTTTCTTCTCCTCCACATAAGGGATGTGTGTTAAACCTTCGTGATGTAGATTCATGGAAACCTCTTCTTCATGTAGCAAGGATGTACGGAAACTTCCTTCCTTTTGTGAACCAGAGGGGTTCGTGGTTTCTATATTTCATTGGAGAAGTAGGAGAACCTTTTGTGGAGAATGGAATCACACTATTCATGGCTGGTAATCATCCTTATATAGGCGAGGAGTGAATTCAAAACTGTGGGGTTAAAATATTTGAACGTCCATGATATTCGGTGTTTTTAAATCTTCAAACGCGGACCATGATATGGTGAGTATCATGGTTTATTTTGATCAATGAGGACTCCTTATTTATTGGTGATTACATCACTTTCATGCATTTAAGAATAAATTCAAGGCTTCTCGTTGAGTTATTGAATGAAATTACATGGAATTTCACCTTCGGTTGCTTCAGGCTTTGTGGATTATTCATTTCAATCGCATGAATGCAACTTTTAATTCATGAATGAGTTCGTTTCTTATAGACGATCTCCAAGATCTTGAAATGAGGTCAAATGATGGTTGGAGACATGAGAACGTTTTTCAGATTTATAACTGGTTCAAGGGTGGATCTAGGGTGTCCGGAGGTTGATTATGACCTCAGTGGAGAGATCGGATGGTGCTGATTGAATACAAAACTGCAGAGATCTGATGGACGGCCTAGATGTGTGTGATTGATCGTAGGATTGATCAAATAGTTGTGTGAGACACGGGTTGATATGAGAGTCTAAGATTAGTTCTGCATTTTTTTAAAAGTCTTCCCACATCGAAATGTGCTTTGGTTTTCTCACAGTTTAAATATCAATATGTGGCAACTTCAGCTCATATTACTCCTCCTTCCTCCATGGTAATGTCTTGTACCGTGTTCCCCTTGTGGGCACGCTCTTAGTTCCCACTCTTCTCCTCAGGCACGAACTTAAAACCCACTAGGAATTCTTACATGCATGGTTTAATCATTGTTTGTTCTCCTACGGGCTTATACATGGCCCACATGTGTGCCTCTTGTGGGCTAGCTTGGAGGCCTTCCCTTTGGGCGCGGTAGACCTTCGGGTCCCTCATATGCCTTGGGTCAGGGCTTCATCTGGACTTCATGATCGGGCCTAATTTTCTGGTTGAGTAATATATTAAGTAGTTAGTATAAATACCAAGTATGAATTCCTCCTTAAAACTCCAAACCATCTTCTATCATTCAAAGCCCAATCATGCCTCCTTTCTTCTTCTTCAACTTCAAGCATCATCCATTCCTTTATTTTTAGATCATAAATTCAAAATGATCTTTATTATGTTTTTTTCATCCAATCATGGATTATTCATGGATCATTTGTTAATTAATCATGAATTAAGGCATAATTCATGGCCTTCATTTTTGTAATGAGTGATGTGTTCTCTTTAAAACACGTGTTTTCTTCTTTGAGGATTACCACAAACAATCATCTGATTTTAGTCACAACATTCCTCAAATTTGGATTCATTGGATGGATTTTCATTCTCCTAATGCAATTGAGTTTTTCATGGTCTTCTTCGAGTGTTGAAACAATGTATCACCTTGATACAAGTCATGGAACTTAATACTAGTTCTACAATCATCAGAATTTTATACTCATGGAGAATTGATCAAGTGTATTATTCATGGTTTGAATCAACAACAATTCGTTAAGGATTCACAAACTTCTTCATCAATACCATTCATTTACATATTGACTTCTCATCAACAAAAAATGCAACTCGTATGCACTTCAATCCATACTGGCAACAAAGGAAACTCTTTTTTACTTCAATATCCCCCTTCGTATTTTGTTGAAAATATTACTTAAGCGCAATTTGAATGGGTCAATATGTGTTCCAACCTTTTCTCTCCCTTATTTTCAACCAAATGAAATAGTGTTAGTTGGGTCTCTTCAAAACTATGTCCTCCTCCCTTTAAATAATATCGTTTGTAATGTTTCTGAGAGAGGGGTGATGTCACATGGTTCACTTAGAAAATCTCCATTAGTAAATAAACTCTATGTCTACCTGGACTAACCTAGTATAGAAAACAAGAGAGATATGACCAAGTATTTAATGTCATTCATAAACAACCATACAAGTGAAATCATGCTCAAAATTTATCAACTCTTATTCTAGGGGTTGAAAAAAACCTGATTTATCAATGAAATGATAAATCCAGCACATAGTTCACCAAACATATTAAAAAGTTCAAGTGAAAAGATAAATCTCCCCCCTTTCATCCCATAATTTCATCAATAAAGAACTCCCCCTTAATTGATATGATAAATACATTTAAGACCATATGATGAAAGTGTAATTGGAAGACCTCATTTTCAACTTCTTGAGATGATATGAATTTCCAGATTTATCATGACATAATCCATGATATCATCACTTTCATATTTTCTCCCCTTTAATGGTGCACTCCCTTTGAATTAACTTGGTGGAGAATATCATCAGATTAGATTAATGATATAAATGTTAATAATCTTCCATTGTGGATCAGTTCATGTATTTATCAAATCATGAATAATGAGTTCAACTTTTAGTTCTCTTGTTTTCTCATTCAACTGCCATTTTTAGAATGACCTTAATATTCAATTCCTTGCAATGCAAGCACACATATATAAAAAAATTATAAGTGAATAAGATGGAACTCTTGTGATCTTCTTAATAAGATCACTGGGGATGAGAATTTTCTCTAAACCCAAGAACCCCTTTCCATGAAGCTCTAAAGTGTTTGGTACTCTTCATGTTGATGTCTCCTCTCCATTTGGAATTTTTATTTTGCATTTTTAGCATGTATTCTTTACATACATTCACCTTCAACTTGTGTTGATTTTTTTATTCACATCTATCAGTAGTGATGTATCTTTTGGTTCGTGTTGTTCAATTATCTCCATTTTCCTATTAAAATAGTTAAACATATGTTTTCATGATGTCTAGCCTTCTGGAACATTCCAAACATTAGTTCTGAGATACTTGGGTTACCATGTATTGAAAAACTCTCATAAAATTCGAATTCTCTTTCATGTGTACTTGTTTTCTCTTTTCCTTAGCATTAGCTAGTATTTCATCTTCAGCTCTTTGTAGTTCTCTAGCAGTTTTCAAATGATTAGGCTAGATAACTAATCACTCCTTCTTGCCATGTTCTAATTTGGAGATTCCACATGATTTCTTCATTATCTTCAAGTTACCTATATTAGGAAACTTATTAAGATTATCTTCAGTAATGTCTTTAGTCAATCCCATTTTGTTCTCCATTGATTAACCTTTTATTTTTAGCCTGCGTTCATTCATTTATGTAAAAAAAATTAGTGATCCATGGTATGACATTCATTTCCAATGTAGAAACATTTTTTCTTGGTTGAGATGACATTCATGCAATCCAGCTTGAAATTCTTCTTGGGAATAATTTCTTTCACTTCTTTCTTAAATTCATTAGATTGCATATTCCCAATCAATTAATTTTAACTCCTTTTTCATTCTCCTTCCTTTTTTGTGGTCTATGAATATTATCAACATATTCTTAAGGCATGGAAGGACAAAAACATAAATCCTCATGACTATTTAGATTTAGTGCATTTTTTGTTTTTGGAATTGTCTTTCATTCATTGTAGAATCCTTCTGGGAGTTTCTATTCTTAATCATTCCAGTATCCACCCTTGATGTTTTGAAGGATATATCATCATTTTTATCAATAAAAATATCCCATACTTCTGGTTTTGACCAAGTAATGGCAGAAGGAACTGTATTATTATAAACAAAAATAATTGGGTTTTGGGATAACTTCTTCTTGGAGGATGCTACCCATGGATTAGAGGATGATCTGATGTTCCATTTGGAATCATATTCCTCAATGAAAACTTGAGTGGAAACATCTATTATTTAATATTATTGAGAAGTTTCAGCTTGGGGTGATTGATAATTTCTCAATGTCACCTCCAATTCTAAACATTTCATGTTGAGAGATTTTTTCTCATCGTCATCGGATCTCATCATCCTTTTCCAATTCTCCTTCAACATTGTTTTTTGTTCTTCATGCACATTTCAAAATTGTTTCAAAGTGATGTCAAGCTCCTTTAGCTTGTTTTATTTGTCTTCTAGTTAAGAATAATTGAAAAGCATAGAAACATTGTGAAAATTTTCAAATACATGGAAAGCTTATACAAATACAATCTCAAAGAATTATTTCTCACAAATACTTCCCTCCAATTTGTTAGTAAGTTGAGCATGTCTTTCATTGAAATGATAAGTTGTTTATTCCTTTTCCTTCACTAGATTTGTGAGAGTGTTGGTTTTTTCAACCCTTTTATCCAATGCTTTGTCCATTTTATTTTCTTCTTCTTCTAGTTGTAATTTTTCATCTTGATGAGCACTAATTCTTGTAGCAATGTGTCTTTACAATAATCTAGGGACTCTCTTCCGATGATCTTTGAGTGTCGTTTGAAAATAACTAATTATTCTATCATCATCATTTCTTGATCAGGCTTCATCAGAAGAATAATAAATATTATCACATGTTGTACCTTTGTTATTACCTTTAGTAGAAGGTGTCTCTCCATTAGTATTAAGCTTCTTCTTCATATTCCTAACATGTTTCTTCTTTCAATTTTTCTGAGTCTTAACCGAAATCTTCATTTGAGGTTTCTGATTCATCTCCTCAAATTTGAACATCATAAAGACTCCCTTGGATATTTTAGAGGTGACCTTTGCTCTGATACCAATTTAAGTTCCCAGATCAATGTGAATCATTGAGAGGTGGAGAGGTTGAATGAGTGATCCCTTTAAAACTTTTAACCTATTGATTCTTTTCAATTAAACCTCTATGGCTTGTTAAGGCCTCGATATATTGTTTTAGTGTCTCTCATCCTTACCAAAAATGATTTTGTAAATGTAAAGGCACTAAACACAAGGATTTACATTGTTCAGTTTAAATACGTACTCCTTGTTGTGTGGGTTATTCTACCCAACACAGATTCTTCACAATAATTAAGTGATTAATTACAATGGTCGATACAGATTGACATTGTATCTCTCCTGAATCACATAGGAGGTTATTTTTACAGATTCACACACTATTACCAGAGTCCCACTGGCCTACTCTAGAGTCCCACTGAAGTCTTATCCTCTTCCCTGGATCTCGTAGGGTTCTTCTGGATCTCGATTAACACAAGAATCTTCTTTCATTAAGTTATTATTTGATTCACTATAAATGATCTTCTTCTCTCTCCACACAGTCTTTCTGAATAAAACTTGCATGTGTATCTCTTCAAGAATCTTCAACAACCATTAGTAAGTTCTATTGGACTTGCTAAATTGTTCTAACCACTTCTATAATTAGTCCATGGTCTCAAAAGTGCTCAGGAAATTCATTCTTCTATTGATGAAGACCTGGCCTCACTATGATGTGTTCCAATGGTGAACACAACCTCTTCAAGAATATTAATATTCATGATTGATCTTTTACAATATCATCATTATCTTCCTTCTGGGATTCTCAATTACTGAACACTTAGATAAAATATCTTTTTTAATCTATCTGGATTCAGTCTAAAAACTCATCTACTTCATGCATGGATTGCATGGGATCCAATACCTCTGGGGTTTGGATATCTCAGTTTATTATTCTTTAATAAAATAAAAGAATTTTCTAAGACTTATTCTTTTTCTCTTAGAAGAAATCACATACACATATGTGAATATTCAAACATTGTAGTTCAGATCACTTGGAATAATCTTAATTAATTATGATTCTTACATGAAGTGCAAGGCATTACGTCTTTTTTGTTTACACATGTTCACTCAAAATCATTGATTATTATTTTTAATTGACTTCACATGTACATGTTCATGCATGCATGTGTGCAAAATTATATTGTTCTTTCCTATGTGAAAACTCCCAATGGGTGTTGTCTTTTAGGAACACACACTTCCTCTTTATTATTTTTCCTTTTTCTTCTTTCCTTTTGTTTATTAGCACACACACACTTGTTCTTTTAATTTAGATCATTGTGTGTCTTGCATATTTTTTATTCAAACCCAAATTAGTGTAGTACATGGATTTACATTTTTCATTAACTCTTGACTATCTCAATTAATGCATATGAATTCATGTGCATCATGCATGCATTCTCCTTCCTCTACAAACTGCCTCGGGTCCCTTCTTCCTCTCCTAGGGTAGTGTATATATACACTGACCATTGCTTAGTCTCATGAAAAATCTATGATCTTCACTTGAACCTAATCCTGCAAACAAATTACAAAATATGTGTGTGTGTGTGTGTGTGTGTGTTTTGACAGAATGGTATTCTTATTATTAATGCAAATATGAGGGAAAGTGGAGTATTCTTCTTCATGTAAGGAGTGCACATGTATCTCCTCCATAGAACCGAAAAGTTTCTTGGGTTCTTTATTTTCGCATTACATCAAGGGTGAAAGTACATTGGTTGTGTACACATAGGATTCTCCTCACAGTGACATAGTGAGTGTTCAAAAGAACCTATCGAGTGCTCATGGTCTTCTTCGCACTAGGGTGTGAGTTATTTCGCGAACCAGATGGTTCGTGGTTCTTCTCTTCATGCAAGGGATTCATAGATTATTTCTCGAACCAAGGTATTTTATCTTCTCTTGCACACAAGGGATGAACATGACTCCTTCGTGCAATATTTGTGTGGAAACCTCTTCGTTGTGTAGCAAGGTTGCATAGAAACTTTATGCCATTCGAAAACCAAAGGTTTTTATGGTTTTACTAATTCTTTAGAGAAATAGGAGAACCTTTCCTCAATAATGTAAGACCCCTATTCGCATCTTGTGATCCTATTTTTATAGGCGAGGAGCGCATTCCAAACTATGGTGTTCAAATATTTGAACGCCCGAGATATTCTTTGTTTTAAAATCTTTGAACACAGAACAAGATATGGTGAGTATATTAGTTTATTTTGGTCAAAGAATACTCCATATTTATCAGTTAGTACATCATGTTCATGCATTTAAGAATACATGTGAGGCCTCCCTTTGATTTCTTGAGAGACATGATGTGGCCTCACACCTTTGGTTGCTTTAGCCTTCATGGATTCTTCATTTCAATTGCATGCATGAAACTTTTAATGCATGCATGAGTTCGGTTCTTCTAGACGATCACCATGAGAATCAAATGAGCTAAAATAAATTCTGGACAGATGATAATGTTGTTTGGATTCATCATTGGTTTTAGGGTGGAGCTTGGGTGTCTAGAGGTTTAAGACTCCCTCAGCGGAGAGATTGGACGACACTGATTGAATACCAAACCACGGAGATCTGATGGATAGCTTGGATGCGCATGATCGATCATGAGATTGATTGGACGACTGAGCGAGATGCGGGATGAGATTAGCGTCCATAATTAGTTCCATATTTTTTAAAAATCCACCCACATCAAAATGGGATGCAATTTTCTCGTGGTTTAAAAATCAATCTGTGGTGTTTTTGGCTTAGATTACTCCTCCTCCCTCTATGGTACTACCTCGTACCATGTTCACCATGCGGGCGTGCTCTTAGCACCCACTCTTCTACTCGAGCATGCACCTATAACCCACAATTCATGCTTGCACACATGGTTTGATCATCGTACGTTCTCTTGAGGGTTTATACATGGCTCGCATGTGGGCGGTAGACCGTCTAGTCCCCCATATTCCATGGGTGAGGGCTTCAGTTGTCATTCAAGAATGGGCCTAATTTTTTGTTAAAGTAATATACTATGTAGTTAGTATAAAAACCAAGTTTTTATTCCACATTAAAATTCCAAACCATCTTTCTTCATTCAAATCCCAATCATGCCTCCTTTCTTATTCTTCAACTTCAATCATCATCCATTTGTTGCTTTTTAGATCATAAATACCAAATGTACTTTAATATGTTGTTTTGATCCAATGATTGATGATGCATGTATCATATGTTAATTACTCATACATTAAATCATAATTCCTGGCCTTCATTATTGTAATGGGTAATGTGTTCTCTTTAAAACACATGTCTTCTTCTTTGAGGATCAGCACAAACAATTGTCTGATTTTATTAACATCCTCCATCGAATAAGGAGTCATTGGATAGATAATCTATCTCCACATGCAACTTAGTATTTAATGGACTTATTCAAGTGTTTTAACAATGTATCACCTTGATAAAAGTCTTAGAACTTAATACCAATTCTACAATCGTCAGAATTTTATCATATTGGAGCATTGATCAATTATAGTATTCAATTGTTTGAATCAACAACAATTCTCTGAGGCTTCAACAAGTTCTTCATAAATACCATTAATTCATATATTGACTTCTCATTGAAAAAAATGAATATCTTATGCACTTCAATCCATATTGACAATAAATGAATCTCTTATTCACTTCAGTAGCGGGGAAATCTACTAGTGAAATTGATATGGATCCCAAAAGTTTCCTTTATGGTTTATGTTTTCTATGACATTTTTCAGGATTCTTATGGTTTCATGGGTTTGTAAATATTCTAAGACTAATTTTTTCATTCCTTATTTCGTATCCTTTACTAATATTTTTTTTCTAATCCCAATTTTTTGAATAAAATCATATGCTATAAGGATAGATAAGAGAAACAAAGAAGTGAAGAATGTTTATATCAGGAAAAATAAATCATGTTTACATTTAAAAGTTTTTTATTGGTTATGGAATTGATACCCTTATAGTTGTATACACTATGAAAAAGTTTGAGTTTTTATGTAATAAATATGTCTAAATTCTCAAAAACTATAAACCTTAAAAGAGTCTCAATGTGAATTATTGACTTAACTCAATATTATGTAATGTTTAAGGTTGGGGCCTTATAGTTGGTATAATAGGTTTATTTAGATAACTTTAAGTGTTAAGATATTATTAATATAATATCCATAAATAAGTTTTACTATATGGTAAAATTAATATGATAAATAATTTTAATATTACAATCTTACTTCATCTAAAATATATCTGTTCAGAATGGTTTTACTGAGAGGAAACAAAGCAGTTGTGTTGGGATGATTTCAAGAGGAAAAGAACCTTCTAAATCCGAAACATGAGATGGTCGAAATTAGAACTAAATAGTTTTTTGTTGTTATGGAATTTTTGAATTAGGATATAAATGGAGTTGGTATCCATTTGTGAGATCATCCAAATAAACCATATAGGAAGATGTTAGTAGTGGAGTATTTCTTAAGGAAACAACGTCCATCATTTGAAGGATCATTTGAACATGTTCTAGCTGAATATTTGATTAAAGTATTTGAAAATATTTTTGATTTCTTGGGGTTTTCATAACATCAAAAGGTTATTCTTGCTATTTCCCATTTTAAAGGTGAAGCCGATTAGTGGTAGTTGATGGTTAATAATATTAGGGATAGTGGGGAGATTTATGCTCTTGATTTTGGTGAATTCATAGGTATGATTATTTAGAAATATTTTCCAAAGGTTGATAGACTTAGGATGAAAAATAAATACATGGAATTGAGGAAGGAGGATGACTCAGTGACTACTTATCAAGAAATGTTCACTCGGATTGCAAGGTATGGTCTAAATTTCATCTGGGATCTTGATATTAAAATCATTCATTTTTACTCAGGGTTAAATCTAAAGTATTGAAGGGGGTTGTCTTCTCATGAGTTCAAAGGTTACAAAAAAACATGTTTGATATGCGAATATGGTGGAAATTGAGTTATTTGACGATCAAGTGTTCATTGAAAAATATCATAATAAGATGTCGATATTACAGGAAAAGGGGAATAATTCCTTGAAAAAGTTTGGTGGTGAGAAAATTATGTTTAATATTTTTTCAAGTTTTACTAAAAAGAACACTAGGGAATGTGTTTTAAATTTTAGTAAGTGTATCTGATGTGATAATAAGGTACATAAGGCTATTAAGTGAACTGAAAATGGTCATGTTAGTGGTAACACAAAATCTAATTTACAGTAAGTAAAATGTTTTATGTGAAATTATATGGGTAATTATGCAAACGAGTGACTAATAAAAAACTAAAATGATGGGAAGCGGCTATAATATAAAAAAAAATTGTGGTGAAATCATTTGCAACTACTTCAAAAGATGTTGGTCCATAAAATAAAGTGGTATCAGGTACATCATATTTGATTCAAATTATGAAAATGTGTTGTTTGATTCATGGTCTACATATTCATTGATTTTTGAGAAATTTTCTAGTAAACTTGGAATTCTATCTCAATAAATGAAAACAGAACATATGTTAAAAACACATGGTTGAAATGTTGAGGTAAAAAAAATTTATAATAATATTCATGTCCTTGTTTGTGGAATGAATCTACCTAAAAATCATATTTTTTCCCCTCTAGTAGACATTCTGAATACCTTGCTTCATATTAGATATGACCATTATGAATGTTTATTTATGTCGTTTAGGTTAACTAATTCACCTACTGTATTCATGGATCTTATGAATAGAATATTCCATGATTTCTTAGATAATTTTGGGGTAGTTTTTATTGAAGAAATTTTTATATATTCTAAAAGTAAATAGGAGCATGAAATTCATTTAAGGTTTTTCTTTCAAACCTTAAAATAAAAAAAAATACGTGGAAAATTTTTCAACTGTGCATTTTGGTTACAAAAAATTACTTTTCTTGGTCACTTTATTTCTAAAGATGGAATAACTATTGATCTTTATAAAACAAAATTTTTTGAAGAATGGAAAAGACCCAAAAATATAACCAAGATCTGTAGTTTTTATCTTTTAGCATGATATTATAGTAGGTTAGTGGGAAATTATGCATGGTTATCTATCTCACTAACTATGTGTACTCAAAAAAATTCTCAGTTCATCTAGAAAAAATAATGTGATTACTATTTTCAAAATTAAAAAAAAAATTTAATGCTTTTGTTTTGACACAGTCATCCAGAAAAGGGGAAATTTTTATTTACAGTTATTCTTCATTGAAAGGACCCGGCCATGTACTAATGAAAAATGATTTGGTAATTTATTATGATTCACATTAGTTGAAAACTCATGATTTAAATTACCGTACACATGATTTGGAATTATGGTCAATTTTTTTGCTTAAAATATTGGTGCCATCTTCTATATGGAGTAAAATGTAAAATATATAAAAATAAAAAAAGTTTTATGTTTATATTCACTCAGAAATAATTGAACATGATACATTTAAGATGTTTGAAACTAATCAAGGATTGGTATTTCACAATTTATTACCATCGAGGAAAATAAAACAAATTAGTTGATTATTTAAGTCAATGAAGTAATGCAATATTAAGCATGTTATGTTTGAAAAATTACCCATGGATTAACGATTTTATGAACTTTCTCATGGATGTTGTTGGTGTACGAAATTCCTCTACTTTTTTAGGTTTTAATGCAATCGTCTCTATCAGACAGAATTATGAAAGTAATGAAGGAAGATAGATAATTGTAGAAATATATATAATTGGTTCAAAAGGGAATTTTTCATGAATTAAAAATTGATAAATATTGTGTTTAGAGATTTGGGAATAGATTATATGTTCATTGTGATTCATAGTTGAAGAAATATTCATTATGTGAAGCTCATTGATCTCCTGTTTCAGTTCATCCTGGCAGTACTAAGATGTACATAGATATTCGGGAGTGTTACTACTGCGATGGAATATAAAGTGATATTGTTGACTTTACTGTGAATTTTTTGACTTGTCAATCGGTTAAATAAGTGTGGGATGTTACCTAAAGAGATGCTTCTTCCTTTTCTTGTACCAAAGTGGAACATGGAAATTATATCCATGGTTTTCATAGTGGGATTACCAAATACTTCTCAAGGTAATAATTCGATTTTATTTATTGATAATAGATTGACTAAATATACCCATTTTATTCCTATTTAAGATACAATGTATCTCGATCAAATTTCATGGAAGTGTCTTTAATAGATAGTTAGATTACCTGGGCTTTCCCTCTTTATTGTATCTGATCATGATCCCAGGTTCACTTCTAAATTTTTTAAAGGCCTTCAAAAGTCATTAGGAACTGAATTAAGTTTAATTACGTCTTTTCATCCTTAATCAGATGGTCAGATAGAACAAATTATCCATAAATTTTATGATATTATACATGCTTTTCCAATGTATTACTTGGGAAGTTTGGACAAACATATTTCTTTGGTTTATTTTTCTTATAATAACCATTTTCATTATAGTATATAGATTTCAGGTTTTGAGTTATTATATGGAAAGCGGTGTTAAACACCAACATCTCGGGATGAATTAGGTGAATAGAAGTTTATAGGACCACACATATTAGAATATATGGTAGAAAAAATTTAGTTGATTCAGAAACACATGAGGAATTCTTAGAGAAGAATGAAATGTTAGGCAGATAACTGGAGGAAGGATATTTCATTTGATGTAAGTGATCATGTATTTCTCATATTTTCACCATGGAAAAGTGTGATTAATTTTGTTAAGAAGGGAAATTTGAGTTTTTGGTACATTGGACCCTATTAAATCTTCGAAAAGGTTGACTCAGTTGCCTACCAAGTGGATTTGACTCTAAATTTATCCCAGGTACCCAATATTTTTCATTGTTAAGTTATAAGAACGTATATACAGGATCCATATCATGTTTTGAGTCTAGAAGTAATTTAGTTAGAAGAGAATATTTCTTATAAAGAAGAACTCATCCAGATTCTAGACCATTGAGAGAACGTGTTTAAGAATAAGTTGATTCATGAGGTTGATGTTTTTTAGAATTACCATATGTTTGAAGGGGAATCATGGGAATCTGAAAATTTTAGGTGGTAGAAATACCCCAACTTATTTTATAAGTGAATAAAATTATGAGGACGCAATTTTCAAAAAGGGGGCAAAGATGTAACATTGCATGTAATTAAAGAATAATAAATTTCATATCAATTATTATCATTTTAATTAGATATTATATTTAAATAAAAATTGACTCTACGTCTAATAGCGAACTCGACTGGAAACAATGGGTTTCTCAGAAATTTTATGTTTCACACAAGACTGAGATATACCAAAAATAGTACATTATTAATATAATTATTTTAAATGGTAGTTAACTCCTAATTTTTGTATTGGAGAGAATGAAAATAACTACCTATATTATTTTTACACCTGTTTATTTAATATTTTTAATTTATTTAAACAAATTTTAGAGTCTTAAAATGGGAATAAATAATATTTTAATCATAAAACATCTAATATTTTTAAAAGGTAGTTTTACAGCCTTTTGATGGATAACAATTTTTAAATCTAGTTCTTATCACTTTTATATGTTCTATTTGACAAAATTTTCTTTTTCTTTTGATTTGTGATATCAAAATTCACTTTTGTTGAATCTTTCTTATTTTTCTGATAAAATTCTTTTTTAATGAATATTGAAAAAATACTGTATTTTAATTCAAAACTACATTTTCGTCTAATTTAATTATATAGTAATATTATCCTTTTAATTGGTTTAAAATTATAATTAAATAATTTATTTATCATTTAATCCAATTTTGTTCATTGGAATAAATATTACATTGAAATAAGATATAAACTCAGGTAAATCTTTTGATGGTTTTTACTTTAAAAAAACATATTTTCTCATTTTGACAAAGGGGATTAATTTTAAATTAATTAATAAAAATTGTTCAATTTAAATTAAAAAAAATGAATTCCATATTTTAAATCATAACACCCAAATTATTTAAATAGGTCCTTTTTATTTTTTGGAAATTATGAACAGTTACATTAGTAATGGTTTAATTACCAGGGTTAAGGGTAAATCAGATAATTAAAGGTAAAAATAAAATTATAATAATAAAAAACTACTTTACAACATTTCCTAACTAAATTGGATGAGTTTATCCTAACCATTAGAATACCTAACTCTATTTTAGGACAACTTGGAGCTACCTGGATGACATTAATGCATTTTTAATATTATCTTAAATGAATAGTCATTTTTGTTAAACTTTTATTGTAATGTATTTTAATATGAATTTATATTGTGGTTCTATTACACTGTAAATATAATTTAGAAATATAAAAATATTACCTACATCATGGTAATTTATTTATAATTTTTAGGATACAAATAATTAAACTTAATAATGACAAAATGATAATGTGATAATAGATTTATTAACTAAACAATCAAATAAATGTTAATATAAATATTAAAATAAATATTATTTGACATAATTTACGTCATCCATGAATTTTCTATGTTACTATGACATGTTATAGGTCTATTAAATGGTATTTTTGACATCATCTCTGTTTTTTGGATTTTATTTATATTCAATGAAATGAATAGTGTAAAAATTGACGTAAGTGATATTTTATAAAAATAATTATTTATTAAATAATTCAGAAAACCTTAAGAGTATTTTAATATCACTAAGTGTCTATGATAAGTTCTTAAATTTCATTACATTTTCAATTATGGTAAATTTTTTCCATGTTTGTAAAATATATAGCTTCTTAATATTTAAAATGTTGTCACCATAATTAAAATTAAAAGATAATAATTAATGGTAAACCAAAAATATATGGTTCAACAAAAAATTAATACATGTCTAAAAAATATTGGATTAGTGGAATTTAAAATATACGTATTATATATTAGACATATCTCAAGTTGGAGTCATTTGGATTAAATAATTAATTTATCTTAATTTAATATTTTAAACGTCTCCATGGGTGACCCTCCCCTCTCCTATAAAAAGATACACTATCTTCAATAATACAAACACATAAATAACCTTTTTGTTAGGTCAATATCTGACCAAAACCATTCCAATAATCCCTCCCCACTTTATGGAGGTCTTAGTATAGGAAGAACACCCATGTTATAGGTGTTATGGTGTTCTTCAAAGGTGATTAATCGAAGTAGAGGTGTCGTTTTTTAAGGGTTTCTGTTTTATTTCTTCTTTAAATTCCTCTAAATATTCTTCTTATAAGATGAAATAATAAATATATTATCCCCAATATACATTGATTTTATTATGTTAACATCATCACCTAAATCCATCTCCAATTTCATGAAATTAGAAATGCACATTTCATTCATGTGTATGGAAGACTACAGCCTCACGAACTGATATAGTTCGTTGTTCATTACCATCTATCAAGACTGGATTTAATGAAGGAATTAATGTTTATATAAGATATTAATTAAATATTTATAATATTAAAAGATTAATATTTCAATTATATTCTTACATTCCATGCATATAAAAATGATAACGTTTTTCGTGTGTATGTGCGAACTATCACCTCCATGAAATGATGTGAATCAATTTTTTTCAACAAAAAACATTTATGATATATATATAAGTATATATAAATTATTATTATTATTTTAATAATAATAATTATTATATTATGATCATTCTAGAAAGATAAAATAACAATTACATTATTTCCATAATTATCAATGAAAAATGGAAACGTTACTCATGCATTTGTAAGGCCTACCCTCTCTATGAAGATAATTTTGTTCATTTTTTATAATTTAAAAGAATGGTTTGATTTAAAACATACAATTTAAGTATAAAATTGATTATTTTTTCATGAATTTTTTTATTTATACTATGTACTTATGACCACATGGACTATTGACATCAAGTCAAGTTCATTTTCGACTCAAGTTCCAAATATCGACATAACGGATGATATGAACTTAAATAATTATATAATTCTTATAATGTGGTAATAATTAATATTAAAGGAATAATAAAATTTAAAATTGTTCTCAATAATGTATAAATTAACCTATTATTATTAATTATGAATATAACGATTGTACCTGACATGTTGGACTCAAGGTAAGGGACTATGTCCCAATCTCCATTCATTCTGGTATATTTTGATAATATACACCACCTTATTTTATACAGTGGATAATCAACCGCTTTGAATTACGTTCAATGGATTTCAAAAGAAATCCTTTTTATATTAAGAATTTTACGAAATGAAAGAATAAATTTTTTTAGAGTATATGGCGACAAAAACCTTTCTACCATCATGACTATTATTTGATATTTGGCTTCTTCTACAACCTGTAATGTTTTTAAAAGAAAATAAATCATCATACTACCTTTTCCAGCATTTCTATACTAAAAATAGTTTTTAAAATGGATTGAATATATCAATATCTTGAAATGGTATCTTATGATTGTAATGTGGAAATGTAATTTTTTACGTAAGTTTTATGTGTTATTATTATGTTATAGTTCTTGGACATTTCTTATGTATAGGGGAGGTTCCATGATAAATCATGGGTAGGTGAGACCACTATATATCTCCAATACATTGGGTAATGATACTGAGTTAAATGATAAGGTTTCTGCTAAGAGACTTATGAAATATACTATGACAGGTATTCCAAATGTTACCATGAAGGTTACTCTACGTGAATTTGTGAATGATACAATGTAATAATGATATGGATGCCAAAACTAAACTTTTTTATTTATTATTTGTATGATGTTTTTCAATATTATTATGATTTTATGGGTTTATAAATATTCATGGACTATCATTTTCATTACTTATTTCATATCCCTTATTGAGATTTTTTTCAAATACTAAGTTTTTAAAAAAATCATTGCGTATAAGTATGGTAATGAGAAAGGAATAATTCAACAAGGCTTTTATCATGAAAAATCGATCATGTTTACTTTTAAATGTTTTATATTGTTGAATAGATAGATATAGTTATATTTATATCCAATTTTTATAAATTTTAGTTGTTATGTAATAGTTACGTCCTAATTCTCTAAAACTCTAAACATGAAAATACCCTCAATGTGAATTCTTAACATAACTAAATATTATGTAATGTTTATAGATAGGGCCTTATAAAATAACCTTAGTTTTCTATTAACAAGATCCCCAATGAAAACAATAATGATTAAAAAAATAGGAAAGGCTAGATATGAAATCATTGTATTTTTTTTGGTTTTCACAATTATAAAAATGGGTTATAGCCATGGGAATTGTGTTCACGGATTTATAAGAAATGGTTATAGATTTGATTCTATGTTTGTTATTATGTGTAACATAGTCCACAAAGGACATATAGCTATGGGAAAGGATCTTGTGGAAATATCATATTCACTGTTTCAGACTTATATTCATGGTATCCAAATATGTGGCTATAAGTCCATTTAAAAAACATTTATCAGTAGTTTTCAATATTTGGTATCATGCATAAAATACATCATATCATCTCACTCAACTAACTAAAATTTATTTTTATAAACTATTTAAATTTTATTATTAAATAAATTATAATTTTTATTTAGCTGTACAAATCTATTTCTATGTTCATAAATGACCATTTATATAGGGGTCTAGTGCAGGTCCTATAGCCATTTTCATCTATGATTGTGGATAAAAAGTTTATTTATAAATCCCTATCATCATAGACATAGATTATTAGTGATATGGGGCCATGTGAAATCATCGTTTTCACAATCATTTATGACCATGGTTACATGGTACATTTGAAAATTGATATAGCCATAGTCATAGTTGACCATTTCTATAGTGTCTAAGTGTAAGGATTATATTTTCGTTCATCTATGATCATGGATATAGGGTCCATTTGAAACATCTTATAAACAAATTCATTTCAGATAGTTTCTATAGACTCATTCATGTGTTCATTCTATTTGAAGAAACCATTCTCACTGTGTTTGCAGGAAGAAATGTGACATAATGCCATGGGAATTCTCTACCCATCACTATAGGTAGTCTATATCTATAGTCATACAGGACCGTAGATATATCCACATGTCTATATACATGTTTTTTAGTAGTGCGTCATTATCCTATAACATGGATTATAATATCTAGTATGTGAATACTACATTATAACTTATGAATACATTAAATATCATGTATGAGAGGCCAAATTTGATGAAAAACATGTTTTTTTTGGATTTTTATCAGTATGAGGATGTATAAAGGTAAACAATATAAAAATAAAATCTATTTATTATATATAATTTGGATTCAGTTGATGTTAGGAAAGTTAATATTTTGAGATCTTGAGTATGGGCTATTATTTATGTCATAACTATATTTGTTTTAGAATATTATGGTCACCAAAATGAGAAACTCAATTGATAAAAAAGACACGATAGCTATATTTGGATATTAGATAGCAATATTAGATGTTGAATTTCATTAGAAGGATACCTATTCATATTTTAAAAATTCAAATAATTAATAAGGAAGAGGACCTCTTGTAACCTGAAATGGTTAAAGGAAATGAAAATGAAGAAGAAGTTGAAGAAGGATTAGCTCGATGGAAGGTGGTCACATGTGATAGATTTATGGTAATAAAGGGAAAATAAAAAAAATTGAAATTAGAAGAGATTGAATTCTTGAAGAAACGAATTTGGAGGTGGGTGTTTTAATATTGTATCAGAATATATGTTCGGTCTATTATAAATTTTCACCAACTAAATTGAGTATTGGATTATCAACTTTTTAGCTTTATTTCACTCAAAATGTAAGAGGGAGAGTATGTGGAACTATAAATTTGGAATATTTAGATTTTTTTATAATACATATGTTGAATCTCACAAGATTGTGGTAAAGTGTGATATTTTAGTCCAAATAAAGAATAGAATTTTGATGGAGTTTTAAGGCATGTGGAACATGTTGGGATGAAAAAAAAATTAATTTATATTGTATATTTATATGATGTAGGTTTTTTACAACATTTCTTGATACATCATGAAAAATTTCATGTAATTATACGGTTGTGTCCAAATATGGAAATTATAGACATTCCACCTCAAAGGATTATCAGAAGTTTTGATGCATTTTGGATTTATAGCATTCACAAGGATATATCATTATTTTCTGGTTATCTTAAGTGAGAAAGGGATTAAAATAATCAATGTTAAAGGTATGATAATGATCAAAATCAATAGTATAGGGAACTCAAAAAATTTATCTTTGGAAATCAGTTGAAGGATTCCTTCCAAAAGAGAGGTAAGGAACCTCATAAAAAAACATATATTTGATTCATAGAGATTTATGCGGTCCAAATAATGTACATTATCACGGATGTTTTTTATTATATGTTAGATTTTTTGATGATTTTATATATAATATTTGATATTTATTTTATATGAAAAAGTTTTAGGTATTCAAATACTTCATTTGATAGAGATCAATGGAGGAAAAATAGAGTTGTGAGATAAAATGCTTAAGGTTTGATAATGGTGGGGTGTGTGGATGTAGAAATCCCTAATGATTATAATGTTATAAAGGTATATAGTGTGAGAATAACATACTATTTATCTAGGAACACAATAGAGTCCTGAAGATTATCTTGTATTACCTAATACTGAATGAAGATTTTGAGCTTGAGAGCCCCAAAGATCCCAGAAATATAAAATATTTGAATCAATGTAAATTGATAATGCGGGATAAAAATTATTCCATATATGTTTCCAGAACATGGGAGATAATAAAAATGATTATTGGGAAGAAATTATTTGAAAATATATGGTTGTATCAGTTTAAGGAGGAATCATTTGATAAGTATAGGTACAAGGAACAACTATTCATATAGGGGTTTCAACAAAACAAAAGGTTTGTATTTCTCTATGATTTCATCGTTCATAGTTTAATATATGACTATCTAAAAGGTACTTAGTATGGTTTCGAAGATGATTTTTAATCTAGAATAGTTTTACAGGATTATATTATTCCTTTACGGGGAACTCGATGAGAAAAACTAAATAGAAAAGCTAGTGAGTTTCATAGAGCATCAAAACCAGTACCTTGAGTGTATGCTAAAGTAGAGCCTTTAAAAATGGAATCAAGCACCAAGGTTGTGGATCCATAATTTCAATTCCTTTGTAGATATGAAAACTTTCATTTAGAGTATAGTATTGATCATTATTGTTACTAAATGGTTTTTGATTATGGTTGTTTCATCATTGTGATTCTCTATATGTAAGACACTATTATTTTTGATCTGATGAATGAAAAGATCAATTATACAAATGATGATTTTTTTGTAAGTTTCGAGGTAAAGGATCTCAATCCAAAAAAATGGTCTTATGGATATGGATTATAAGGGAATTAATTTATGGAATTTTTAACTTGAATCAATTATATTTCATCTAAAAGGTTGTAGAACACTTCAATATAATCAAGGAAAAACTAATGACATGTCCCCTAGAGATAAATTTAATGTCGATCAACTATACATCACTATAAATAGATGACGAGGTAGAGTATATAAAAAATAAACACTATTAATAGATAGTGTAAAGATAGATGTATTTCATGGATTGTACTACATTGTACATTATGAAAGTAATGGGAGTTGTTGTAGGTATATTATGAATTGTAGAAGAGAACATTTAGTGGATTTGAATTTGATTATCTAATACATAACGTTTCAATAAATCTTGGTACCCAATATTTGAATGGATGATTCATTGTATGGATTTTTTGACTCTAACATTGGGTGTGATTCAAACACATTATAGAGAAACACCAAATATATGTTAAAATTTTGATTGACGACTGCAGTCTTGATTTTTATGCTTTAACATGTAGATTCACACTCGATAAAGTGTAGATACCCATTTAAAAATTACCACTTAGAGTTGGAGTGAATTAGTTTTTTACATTTAAAAATTATCTTTCATTGAATTGAACCTCTTGAACTTGATAAGTTTATTGATCCACTAATTTATTTCTTATATTCTATCCTCATATGTTGAAATTATATGAGAGGGTTAAAACATGGTATTATAAGGTTCATTAAACAGAAATACCCCTTTTAATTATGGTTATACCCCTCAGAATAGATTCTCTACAATAATAATATTATTAATTTGAATTGTCGATACAAAATGACACTGTATATTAACTCCTCAATCCAAACAGAATTATCTCTGTATTACATCAAAAAATTATTTCCAAAATCCACACTAGGATACTCTAGAGTCCCAATGCAGTCTTCTAATGATTTTTGTTCCAACCAAAAGACATCATCTTTTCCTAGAGCTAATCGATAGACTTCTCCTACTCTCACCTATGAAGAAAAGTATTTTCCTTCTCTTAGATCCATCTAAGATACTTTTACACTTAATTAGGGTTGATACCTTCTATCATTATCTTTTTATATTACTCCATGAGGTTGAAGGATCTATATTTCTCATGTACACTTCAACTACCTTCATCATCCATAGATGAGGTCTCTTGGTATTGCAATATTATTCTGATCACCACTATATGATCAGTTTCCTCAGTGTAAAAAATGATTGGGAAATTATTTCATCCAATTTAAGTCCTGAAATAACTTGAATATATTATAGATATGCACATAATATCCCAATTCCACTTCATTCATGAATTTCATGGAATTCATAAACTCATAAATTGAAACACATAAAAATTCTCCCATTATTATTTTATGCCCAGTATCAACTGGTATTTATTCATTTTGGTTTATTTTGTCATGTTATTATGTATTCACGTATGAATTTATTGAAATATTCATGTATAAAATTTTCATCATAGAACATCCTTCACAGAAACCAGGTATGCACACACTCTTTGTTTCTTTACGAATCTATAAAAAACCCATCACTTGCATCTCGAACATGTATGTTATCACATGTTTGTATATTTTATGAAAAACCATCATAAAAGAGTGTAGAACAATTTATAAATAGTTTGTGAAAAACAAAAAGATTCATAGAACAAATTTTTCATGAAAACTTCTTAGCTTTATGGTACAGGTTTTCCACAGTATCTAGGTTACTTCATGAATCCATTATCTTCTAGTTTTCCAAAAAATAAGCAATGGGATCCTATTATTATTATTCAAGGAATCATGTTTCTTCATGAAAACATTTTTCTTGAAATAGATGTTCATGGGACTCTAATTTTCTTTGAAATTATGAGAGTGTCTCAATAACAACACTAACATACTCATGCACTCAAATGATTCTTGAGGAAGAAGACATGAGATGCATTATTGATTGAATCTCATCAAATGGATCTTATTGATCCTGAAATATCTATATATTTTATGTAATGGTTGAATGGTATGCACACCAATTCTTTCCCATATCGTAATTTTTTTCAGATTTATAGTAATTAATAAAAAAATAACATTCCCATTTCACAATTTATATGGTATTGAGGTTGGTACTCATAACACTATGCATGCAGCTAAATGGGGCATGACAAAAATTCTCACCCCCACCCAATTTCACCACTATGCACACTTATACGGGAAAAATGCATCCACCAGCTCTCCTATGTCCTATATTCCTAGCTTTCATGTTAGGTTTTGTATGGGAGTCTATGATCCCACAAGTATGGTTGAGCTGGCCAGGTGGTCAATTTGAGGTAGGACATATTTTTTATGTAACACCCATTAAAATAATTATCAAAATATTCCACCATGTTCCAAGAAACACGGATCTCTTCTTCATGTTCTTCAAGCTGAATAAATAAATGTATTTTAATTTTTCTATGAAAACTTAACATCCTCTGGAAATAAGATATAGTTCATAGACTTCATAAAATCCTCTTAAATAATATGAAGAACATAATGTTCCCCCACCATTAACACAAGTCTTTAACATGCTGATCAATTCAATCAATTTTCATATTTTCAAGGAGAGGTTTCCAAGCAAGACTTAAAATATCATTAAATGGATCCCTAACAATTATACAAGAATCAACACTTCATCAAACCTCACTAAACACATATTAACAAATCATTGACAACAAATTAAACACTTAGGATCAAAAATATCCCCCTTTATTTATTGTTATCAATATCTCTTCATATTATAATCATCAATAAGTGTGCTCAAAATCATTATCCCTTATTGGTAATCTAATTCATAGGGTAAGTAAGGTTCTACCTATCTTCTAAATTTTCCCAAAATAAGTTCTACTCCCTTATAAGATTATTTCTTGAACACTTCTAACAAAGTGATGACATCACATGGTTTTATCTGAAATTTCCTTTTGTTAATCACCTCAAATTTTCCTTGGGATAACCTTGTGTAGAAAAAATTAGATAAAATGATGGTTTCCTATGTCTTACGCATAATACCATGCATTTGAAATCATTCTCATAAATTCTCAAATATCATTGAAGGGGTTTTTAAGATAAATAATACATGATCATACACACACTTTAACAAACACATCAAAAAGTTCAAGTGAAAAAAAATATACCCCTCCATCTCATATTATCACTAACCAACACTCCCCCTAAATTGATATATTTAATACAATTATGAATGATGGATGAAAGTGTCATTTCCATACCTCAACCTTTAGGTGTTAGGACTAATAGGGGCCTGTTTACCCTAAGAGGGGGGGGGGTGAATTAGTGTATGGATATTCATTTCAAAATTCTCCCTGCCCCACTGGATCTTGAACTCTTTATTACAAGGGTCAATTTGTTTGCACTTGTGTGTTTATTATGATCACTTCATTTCTTCTTTATTTGATGATGATGCATTGAATTCAATGTAGGTAAGCAAGCAGGAAGACACCAAGATTTTTACATGGTTCACCCTCACTGGGATTCATCCAAGGAGCATACAATGATGATGTGAAACTGTACCAAATCCACTAAATCTCACTGCCAATTAACAATGTTTAGGCTAGATCACTTCTATTCCCAGGCTCACTGCCTTTACAATGTTTAGGGTCAGCTCATAGCTTTCCCAAGGGTCACTCCATTTTTCTCTCTCTCTGGCTCACTGTCGGTGGAGAGGACCACCTTCTTCATCTTCCATTGCTCACTGCTCTGGAAAGGATCCACTCATAGTTTATAGACATGTAGGTATTTTCATTATCACTAATGAATACATCCTCTGTTTTCTATAGATGCTCTTTTGAATTACAACTTTCACCAGTAGATGAATCTCAATTTGCACAGAAGGTATCGGGAAATCTTCCTGCTTTCACGTAGCCCTAAATCACTGCCATGATTCAACCATACCTGGCGCCCTTCTCCAAGTCGGCGCACACGTCTCGGTGTGTAAGTTAAAACTAGGACACAAGTTAACCTCAACCACTTGCGCGACACTAGTTTCTGCAACTCGAAACATACGCGACACACACACTTTTACACCCAAACCAATTTTGGCGTGCAACCATCAATTGTCGTGCTTTTTCAAAACCGGGTGCGCAAGTGTCACCAAACCACTTGCACGACACCCCCTTCTTCAACTCAAAACATGGACGTCTTCCTTCCTTTATCACCCAAACCACATTGGGCATGTAACAATCAACTGGTGCACAACTTCTACTTGCTTGACCACACCACCACTTGTGCGACCACCACACCTACGCGAAGGGAGATCTGACTTTCTATAAGTGTTGAACTCACACCAAATGAGTAGGGGTATACCTCTATTTATATGCATTTGGACACCCTGCATGATGGCGCGCAAGTCTCCTCTCGGCGTGCAAGTCTCAGCGTGCAAGTCTCTGCCGCGCAAGTCACTTGAGCGACCAACCCTAAAACATGGGCTCCCTTTTTCCTATTCCCATATTTTGATGTTCTGATCTTGAAAAACATGTGTCACACATGTTTCCTCTCCTTCAAGACAACGGCATGCAAGTCCCTTTTCCAAAACCACTTTTCCCCATTGGTCATTTTTCATGCCCAAAAATTTGGAAAACACTTGAAAATGGTGCCACCTTGTATCTGCTCTTTTTGGTACCGCCTCCAGATCATCCATTCCCTTTTCTACATTCTTGAATCAAACATGGATCGTTAACCACATCCCTTGAACTCAACATGCCACCATGAAATGCTCTTTGTCAACAAATTTCTACGTTATGGTTTGCTTTGTTAGCAATCATAACACAGATGTCCACTTTTTCAACAAACACAATCACCTCAAAAATGCTTTAATGATGCCTTGAGATATTTTTTCCCAAGATTTGGTTTAAAATAAATCCATTGTTTCCATATTCTCTATAATTTTTTAAATTGATAGATTCTTCTCAAGGGTTATCCCCCTAAAGGGATACACTCCTTTATTCCATTTCATAAATTTAATTAGAATGCATAAAGTAAAACCTATTTATTTTATCCAAATGTGAAAACATCTAACTTCCCCTTAAATTACCTTTATTTTATCAAAAAACACATGAAATAAAAGGTAATCAATAGGGACCTATTGGATTTTCATAAGAAACACTATGGTTGAGAGCATCCTTTCAACCTAGGACACTCTTTCATTTCTAAATTAGCTTTTAAATTTTTTGAAATATATTTTTCCATCGTAATCATTTGAGGACATGATGGATCGTGTGATTTCATTTTACTTTTAAACAGATCCAATAATCTAGTATGGAATTTGATGTATTTATTAGCTATATATCATGAATTTTTACACCATTCATACAAGAACCTAACCACCTTAGTTTCTATAGACATGTGATCTCCATTGGATTTGGAATTTTTCTCAACTTCATCCAATTTTATAATAATTTTATATTGATTTGGAAAAAAATCTAGGAACTATTTATTTAAATTCACTATACTCAATGAGTCTCTATATGACTTACAATTCCATTTTTATTGAACCCACTTCCATTTTATAACACTGAGAATATCTCATGTTTTTCTTATCATGCCTTTCTCATTAATGTTACCTTCCTTCTTATTTCCTACACAAACTTATTCTAAGAATTCATATTTATTTTCAATTTTTAACATAGATTTCATTTTGGTTATAACATTTTTCCTCTTGGTGATAGTTTATTTACTAGTATTTTTCATTTGTTCAAATCTCAAGACATACTTATCTCCATCTTTTCTTACGTGCCTCTCTATTTTTCTAGTCTTATATTTTCATTATAAAATGATTTATGCATTATTGTTACATACCATCAATCATCATAATAGTGACCACTTCTATTCCAGGGTTCATTGAAATATTCAAATTATTGAAATATATTATTTATAGATAGATTAATTTTCTAGTATTTATCTTATGTGGTATAGGTCTTCACATGTCTTCATATTTTCTCCCCAAAAATTCAAGCCTTCAATACTTTTCATAGATTCTCATTTTGTGAAAACTTTACAATGCCTTGTGTCTAATGCTTTAAAAAACCCAACATTAGCCTATGAATATCCTTCAATTATTTTATAATGTAGTCTCTCCGAATTTCATATATTATGATACTTCCTATTCTTTAGTAGAACCACCCCTCTTTAAAAACTTCATGAGTAGAAAAAATCCATGATTATTTTAACATCCACTTTAATGTGATGGGTTATCTGAATTTTTCACTATCCGTATTTCCCACGAATTTTTTTGAAAACCAGTAATATAAATTGAAGCACCATTAGTATATGATAGTTTCTAAGTAATGGGATGAGTTATTCTTATAATATGTTTCATTTTTGTTAGAGGATCATCTTATTCACTTATTGGACTCGTTATCTTTAAAGAAAAAAAATGTGTGTAAACATATCATTTTTTATAACATGAGAAGGTCCAGCTTATAGGGATTCATGATTCTTCAATATCACCTCTTGCTCTATATACTTTATGTTGAGGGAGTTCTTATCGTCCCCAAGAATGTTCAGCCTATATTCCCAATAAGGCTTCATATTTGATATTTTTTCTTAATATATTTTTCATGATTGATATAGAAAATTTTTTAGCTCCGTGAACTTGTTTGTATTACCCTATATTTGAGAATCTATTACATCTGTAGATAATTTTTGCAACCATTCATGTTTACTGAAAGTTTCCACAAGCATTGTAACTTAAACTAATTCTAACAGGAATAAATCTTTATTTAATATTTAATAACTAGAATAGATTGATCCCTTTATTATACTGGGTCTATGAGAGTGATTCACTTTCTTAACTTGTTACATAGGGAATCCTCTAGGTCATCAACTTATTCTTTTAATTATGATTTATAAAAAAAAGCACTTTGATACTTATAACTATATTATTTAAAACATACTTTGGAACCTTATTTATATTTTATTCGATTACAGAATGAATATCACTATTTTATAAACAATTATCACAACATGAATAGGATTATTAGATGAATCATAATAAAAATAAATATTGAATCTTATACCACGTTGATCACCTTCATTTGGTGGTGAATTTTCCTTTACTGTAAGATTATTCTTCATCTTCCCTACTTATTTTTTCTTCCTATTCTTCTACGTCTTGGAAAAAATCCTTATTAGTATCCTCGAGAGTATATTTAGTTTCCTCCATCTGATGTAGCACATTAATTTCAAGAAATTTTTAATTCTTAAAAAATCTCTTGGATTGTTAGAGGTAACCTACCCTCTATTAAAAATTATAGATCCCCAATCTTGATTGACCGCTAATAGGGGTGAACCAGTGTTACAATTTTATAAATTCTTTTTCATTGAATTTAAACTTCTTGAACTTGTTAATTTTATCGATTCACTCAATGATATCACATAGTCTATCCTCATATATAGAAAAGATAAGATGGAATAGAAAACATGGTATTTACAAGGTTCGGCCGAAATACCTACTTATTTCCATGTTGGTTATTCCCACAACATATATTCCCCACTATAATAATATTATCAATTATAGGGGAAAACATAGAATCACGTCAAATATTAACTCCAAAATCCATAGAGGAGGATATTTATAATTCATCTCATAGTGTTTCCATAATCCCCCCATACCTTTTCTAGAGTTCCACTTGAGTATTATCTTGCTTCCATATCTAACCAAAATACTTCTCCTCATCCAGGCTCCAACTGAGAGACTTATCCTACTCTTATCTATAAATGAAATACTTTGAATGCTCACATCTAAAAATGAGTGACATCTGGCCTTATTTAGCGTTGATCCACTATAAGATGATATTTTAATTTGGATATATGAGATTGTATGATATAACAATCTCATGTACACTTCATGTACCATCAACATCCACTAATGAACTATGTTGGTCTTTATCAATTTTTCTGATCACCTGTGTATGATAACATTCCTTATTGAAACAAATGATCAAGCTATTTTTTCTTCTGATTAAAGTCTCACCCAGACTTGAATGTTTTTAAGAGATGAAATCAATATCTCAATTCAACTTCATGAATGAAGTGTATGGAATTCGTAAAATCATAAACCCTATCACATATAAGTTTCCCATTTATAAATGTACATTAAAACACAACTTGTATTTATTATATTTGGGTTATTTCTTCATGTTATTTTCTATTCATGCATGAAAGGATTCCCATATTCATGCATCAATTATTTTTCCTGCAACTTCCGTCAAGATGAAAAGTATGAAAACACTTTCCAATTATTCTTAAAGATCCATGGAACCCTTCACTTACACCCCATGCAATTATGTTTTCAAATTCATGTATATTTCATGAAAATACATCACACAAGAGTATTTCAAAATCTATGAACAGTTTGTGAAATCTATCAAGGTTTCACAGAAATATTTCATCATGAAAACTAGTTAGAATCCTAGAAAATGTTCTTCATGGTATCTCATTTACTTCATAAAACCCTTGAGTATAAGGTTAAAAAATCAAGTGGTTATGGGGTCCCCTTCTTCTTCATGGAAGCAAGGTTCATTATGGAAACCTTATTTATGATATATATTTTCATGAAGTTCTGTATTTATTTATAAAGATTAGATTCACTTAATATGGAATCTTCTCTCTCGGTCCTACAAATATTTATGAAGGTGATTTCAGACTCCTCATCTCTAAGTATTATGCCACATTGTATCTCAAAAAAATATGATATGTCAAGGCTCTCATTTTAAACATAAAGATCTCAGTATATAATTATTCACATGTGTATTCATCTAATATTCTTTTGTCAAAATTCATGGAACTTTTCCATGGAGACCCTCACATGAACATGATTATGATCACATGATTCTTTAAAACTTCTACTCTTCTATGTTTATCAGCTACTAGAACTACCTCCTGTTACTCTGTTTGTATTCAGTAGTGGTATGATCTTTGAACAGGTGAATTAATAAATAGTGTAGCATGAAATCATGATGGTTATTCCCTTGATTGTATCACAATCATAAAGATAATATGATCATGGAAACATTGGGCTTTATCTTTGTATTTTCACCCATAAACTCCATCATATTGAACACTCAAATAAGGATTGAGGAAGAAGATGTGAGTGTCTTGATCAAACTACTCTCATCAAACAGATTAGATCTATCATGAAATATTTTAATATTTTTAGTGACGGGTGAACAATTTGTGTTATACTCTTATCCCACATTAGAAAGGTGTTCAGCTTCATAGTGATTAATGAGAAATTATGTTCCCACTTCACCATCAAGTCAGCACTAGGTTTGGCACCCATGACAGTATGTACATGCATGATTGGGGTGTGGCTGGAATTTTCAAACCCATGTGTTCCATTTTATGTGCTCTTATGGGAACTATCCATTCACCCACACTCCACTACCACTATATGCCTATCTTTCATGCTTCCTCCTACATGGTAATCTATGATCCCAAAATTGTGGTTGATTTGGCATATATTTCATCTTGGGTTTGGCCATATTTTTTTTATGTAAGGGACATTAATATTGTTATCAAAATATTCAACCAAGTTCCAAGAAACCTAAATCTCTTCTTCATATTATTTATTTTTAAACAATAAATAAATTTTTCTTTTTTCATGGAGTATTTACATCCTCATGGAGTAAAACATATTTCATCATTTTTATCTAATCTTATTGAACAATATGTTGTAAAAAATGATTCACTTCATTTAACACATGTCTTTGACATTAAAAACTATTAAATCCATCAGCACATTTACAAGTAAAATCATTCAATAATGACATTCAATTCTATTAATTTAATCCATATAAATTATCCAATTATCACCAATTCATTTCCCCACACCAATCACAAATCTATACAACACTGAAAAAAATGAAAGACATGGTATTAAAAGAAAGATGTGCAGTAAATTCATTTAATCTAATCTAGAAAGGATTTGATATTTTTGAAGGTGTTTTTAGAATATCCTAAATCGAGATAAATGGTGAATTGTTATTTTGTGATCCACTAAGTATGCTTATCTTTTCAAAATATATAATGTTTCATTCCACTTTGATGTATATTAAACTGGAAGAACACTTAATCCACAAAAAATTAGTACATGGAGTATTATTTTTAAGGAAGATAAAAGGATCACAAGATCTAGTGGATATAATTATAAACATTATAGTCAAATATATTCAAAGGAAGTGAAATTTCTTGGTCATGTTATGATAATTGGAAGCCTGGTGGAGGAACTCTGAAGCATTAAAAAAAATTAATGAATATAAGAGGTTTTTGGTGTTTGATGGAGGATGGGGTGGTGAATCTTATAACAATTTTCTTTATTGGGAGATTTATAGGTTTCAGTCATGTGTGAAAAAAAAATTTAGGCTACGAAACTTATTCCAAAGGAAGGGAATTCTATATAACACTATTTTCTAGAAATATGAATTAAATGGAAGAGCGGTAGATACAAATTTTTTATACATAGTTGTTACAAAGACTGGATGATGTTAGTCAAATGATATAATCAGAAGTTACCCCATGATTCAGACTAAACAGAAATGTATGGATATTCAAAGGCACTACAAAAGGTTTTACTATTCATGGTCATGTGAATTTTTACCCATTATCTTATCACAAAATAGAGATACTTATGAATATTTATGGATAAAATGTAAGATTGAAATCATTATAGTTATAGTGGAAATCTTTTATCATAATACAGTATTGTGGCAGTGGAACTTATTAAACTAACTAAGGATTTTTATAGATATCATACCAGGTGGACTTCGTCTTGTAAAGATCAAAAGTTGGTTGAAATTGTTTTCATCGATTAGGACCTATAATAAATATTTGTATAGATAATTTTATATAAAGTATGATACTATAACCATATTCCAATTTCATAAATAAAATTAATGAAATACCCCCTATAGAGTAGGACTCATGTTCGAACCATGAAAAAATGTGTATTGTTATTTTTTATTTCTTTTCCTTCAATTGTTGTCTTCTAAATATATTTTATATCATCATTCAAAGATTACTATTTTGGTTCAATAAAGTAGGTCTGATTGTTCTCCAATATTCCAATCCATCTTAGCATGGGGTTTCTTTCGGTTCATTTTTTTAGATATTATGTTCTAGAAGATATCTTCTAAGGGATTAATGAAGGATACTCATGATCTAACTATAGACCAATTGACTTTCTATGAGCCTTTCCTCTTTCACATTACCTTACTTCCTATGATTTCTTAGTGTGTAGCGTCCCCTGACATTATTATTAAATTTACTTTTGGTTTCAGCTAATATATACTTTTTAAGATCTCTTCTTTTAAGATTTGAATATGGATCTACTCAATGACAAAGCCATTATTTCCACATGAATTTCTTGTATTGGTGATCATTGTATCCAATAATTTAGGAATAATTGATAGAATAATCATGGATTATAAACATTAAATGGACTTTACCCCAACCGAATTTACGAAATTTTAGTTCATGTTGAGTCATTCTGATGGTTATCCATTAACCTTCCTTCTTAATTTCTTACCAGGAAAGTTCAGTCAGAGGAATAACCTCTGATCATTTATTAAAAGAAATAAAAAGTGCAGTAAATAAGGAGATGGATGAGGGACAACATCTTCCCCAAACCCAATGAGAAGTCCCCACCAAACATAGCCAATTAGAAACCAAACCATTACACCCAAAACCAAAGACCCAACCAGCAGTTCATCATCTTCATCAAACAAAAACATCAAAACTTCCAGATTTCAACAGCATATCTTCACTGCAATTACTGCAACCGCGACTTCATTCCAGAGATCTTCCCAAAAACAAATCTCGAAAAAGCAAAAACAAATCACGGAAGTGAATCAAGCACCATGATCCGCAGAAAATTCAGAAGTTCCGCATTAAAATTTCAAAAGAAATTCTAGAAGCACTCCTCCAGCCTTGCGCCTTCGAGGAAAAACGACGCCAAATTCATCATCATAGATACTCATCAACGTTGAATCCATTATCGCCGAAACCGTCGCACCACACCAGAAAACCGAACCGATTCACATCCAATCGATGATATCCAGAATCACCGGAAAAATCCAGAAACCAAAACGAAAAACCTGCAAAACATCACAGAATCCGAAGCCAAAAGCCTCCCCCTTCCGGAACCACAGAACAGATGTCGAGCCACATAGGAACCCGCCGTAAGCGTGGCTAGGTCGCGATGAACTCACCGAACTGGATCCACCGTCGGCACCGAAATTCTGAGACACTCCGAAATGAGACCGTGCCGATCCACAACGTCAACAGCACGCCGGGACGAACGTCTAAGAACCTCATCCTTGGGAGCGACACGCCGAGCCAAGTGACGTCGCCAGGAGCGTGAGCCGGAGACCGAACCCACCGGATGCAGACGCACCCCACCGAAGCTAGACCACACCCACGATGAGCTGAAACCAGAGGAGCCACGAGTCGAACTGGGACGGAGGGGGAAGGGGAAGAAGAAACGATGGGAAACCCTAGCCGCCACCGAAGCGCGAAGAGACGCCGCTCAGAGGCTCCTTTTCATTGCTCCCCTTCTTAATTTCTTATACTAAAAAGTTACCAGAACATGTAAATTTTGTTCATTATGTAAGTCTTATCATACATGTTATAAATCTTGTACATCAATCTTATAGTTTTCTAATTCTTATTGATGTTAAAGGACACATTCTTGAATTTTATCATTTAGATGAGACCTTGTTCCTTCTTTTCAAGTCTTTCCCATTTTATATTTTCATTTTCTTCTTGATTATATTTAATAAATATAAGATCAAAATGATTTTAAAAAAAGTATTATACCACCTATATATTCTAAAATCTAAATTATAATCCATAAAACGTATCTTGAAACAACTTTCCTTATTCCAATTCCACCATTCGAAGAAAGAAAAGTCCCACTAAAATCAAATTGGGTAAAGTAAACGTACTCCATGATTTCTAAAATTCAATGTATTAGCTACCCTATAAAACTATAAATCATGATTTGAATCCACCTCTTACACTAAAATATTTTTCTTTGTAAAAGAACCCAACCTTCACACATCAAGTGTAGAAAAAGATAGCTTAAATATATAGAATATACTGGTGCAATGGAAGAAGTATAAGAAAATGGGAGCCCAGACAAAATAGCCATTCTCCCCAACATACAACATTCTGACACTCTTAGACACATACAATATATATTAAATGGAATAGGATAAACAAAATAAAATAATGAAAATAAAAAATAAACATATGAAATTATGTGGTTTTGGAGGAGTCATAACCAATAAAAAATAATAACTTCACATAATCATTTTTATTCCTTTTATACCATTGATTTTCCATGTGGATTATGTGATAAAATGTTTTATGATTTCTATTCCAATTGATAAATATTATAGAAATGGGTCAATAGGGGGGCTATGGAAGATAAATGATAATGTGAAAGAATGAGGAATGTTCCCTGGGTATATTTATTATAATGAAATGTTATTCTGATGAAATTTATTTATTAATTCTTATTTTTTTATTTTTATACATATGATAAATAAATTGAGCAAGTACTATATGATTTGTTGGACTTGATGTGTTGAAATTAGATGGGTGAATGTGCAATGAGATAATTTAATATGTTATGAATATCAGAAAATGTAATTAAATAATAAAATATACATCATGAATTAGTTTGGGAAGGGATGTAATCTAAAATTATGTTTATACTATTATAAAAAATTAACCCTCGAATCTTGGAAGGTAATAATTAATTTGTAAGGATGGGTGATTTTTATTAACCATTCATTTACTACCACATGCCGATTGAGAATGAAATTATGACTCTTCCTTAAAACCATATATGAAAACAAAAGATAGATATAACCTCCATGTTTATCTTCCCATTATTGATTAACTAATTCTTATTGGTTTTTTATTATGTAAGAATATCAATATTGAGAATATATGTGAAAATATTAGGTAATGGCAGTTAATAAGAATGAATTTCTTGAATTTATAAATCCATGAGTTTATGGGAATAACATAAGGATGGTAACCTAAGAAGGATGTAGATAATTATGGAAGGAAATTTTTTATTAACAAGGTTTTGGTGAAATAACATGAGAGTAGTATGTATGGGATTTAAACTAGAGATTTAAAATAACTAGCTAGATAAATATGTAAAGAATAGAATTGATTAATTTTGGTTAAATAATTATTAATAAAATAATTTAATATTGTTTATTTGTAAATATTAAAGCATAAATGAAATCTATAGATTCTTATAATCGATGGAAAGGTGATTTTATTTAATATATTTTTTATGATTAATATCTTAGAAAATGTTGTGATGGATATTAGAATGATGTGGGGATTTATAATCTTATTGATTTTGTTATACCTTTATAAATTTATAATAATATTTTAGTAATGTTATTATTATTGTACTTTCATATTTTTGAATGAGCTGAATATTTTTTTGATTACCAATAATTTTCCAGCATGTCTATATTTGTTTAATATTATTCATACAGGATGTATTGTCTTATGGAAATGTATATACATGCATGATTTGTAATGGATTAAGGTGAAGTACAACTATACGCATGTTGTAATGGATCAAGGTATTACATTTAATGTTTTTATGGGCTGTAATGGCTCATGATTACAACTCATAAAACAATTATAGGTAGTAAGGTCTTAAGATAGATATGTACACATTCCCTCGGGATGTGAAGGCATTATTATTATGTGATGTTATTTTTTTGTTATGGCTGATAGAGATAATGTTTTTTCATTTTATATATGAATTTAAATTATTAAAACCCTTCCAAATTACTTATTTGAGGCTATTTACCAGAATTTTTTATTAATGGCATTTTTGAGCTAAAATGTGAAAATTGATTAATTATAGAGTTTTAACATATTTTAATCGTAATGGTATTTTGGGAACAAATTTTAAACTATTATTCCAATTTAACTAATTAGTTTTTTAGGATTAATTGATTATTTTTATTCAACATTTCCCTCATGGACAATATCTAATTCAAATATATATATGCTCTAAAAATCATTGAAGTAGGAAAATCATCTGGGTGGACAGCGTAGACCCCACCTTAGTAATAGAATCACAACATGGGATACACACATAAAACTGGGGTAATTCTATATGTAAATTAAAGAGAACTCCAATAAGTGTTCCCCTATTAAATTAAATAGAGGTTCGAATCCATTAAGGTGTAAATTGAACAATATATTTTAAAGGATGTTTCTAGGAAATATCAGACAGGAAAATTCATTGTCAATGGAAAAACAAAAACACCTTCCAGAGGACAAATAAGCTAAAAATTTTAGTTTGAACACATAATACATTTATAAAAAACTTCTTATAAGAATGGAATATGTGAATCTTTCATTTAAAATTTCAAACATGTGAAAACATTTGGGGGATAGATTATGGCCTACAAAAGGAGGAGAGATCCTTCTTCCCAAATTGTTTCATTCTAATCCATCCCATTCCATCTAAGTCACCAAGGAGAGGAGGCCCGAATCCATTTAGAATTTATCATTTTTTTTATTTTTTTATTTTTATTTTCCAATGTAAAAAACATTCATATTTTTATTAAATTGTTCCATTTTTTCTTCCATCTCTCTTTTTCTTCAAATACTAAACTCAATCTCTCGCTTCCATCAATCCATCAGGATCTTTGTTCACTTTTAAATACCAAGTGACTAACATGAGGCTATTCTCTATGGGAGGTTTCACAGTGTTCTTTGATATTTTACTTCAATTTAAAAATATTTTTATTTTATTTGTGGTGGATGAAAGAGTATCTTAAGGGTGCGAAGGTCATCCACCATGGAATTATTTTTAATTCCATTTTATTTTAAATGATTAATTTGTTTTCCCTACCTTATCTTAAGAAATCCCATCATACGATGGATAAATGGTTTCTAAAAGAGATGAAATAGAATACATTGGATCTAGGAATTTTAGGAATAACAGTCTCAGTTGAGGTGTTATCCTATTTGACAATTGGTGGAGGTGTGGTTTGGTGTGCCAAAGACATGCTAAAATCACATGCTCAATAAATAATAGAAAAGTAATTCATTAATGAGGATTCACCAAATAAATTATCAAATTGAATTTAAAAAACAAATAAAGAATGAAGGCACCTATGTTATTCAACCCTAGGATCGAGAAATTTTGTCCAGAATATCATTTTGTTCACATCTTCATTTTTATTTAAATTCTATATTGGATTATTTTAATTCCATTTTTTCCAAAACCCAAAACTGAGATTTTCATAGAGACCATAAAAAACACAAAATGAATAATAATATTTGAACTAGAATTATTTATTAAAAAAACTATTATTCTCTTTAAGTGGGACAAACCTGGTCAGCCTCTATGCTAAATTAGAAAAATTAAATTTATTTTGTCAAGCCCAAAGACATGCGCGCATAAAAACTAGTGTCATTCCCTGGGAGGGAAAAATTAGATGAAGATAATGGTTTGGTGTGTCAGAGGCATGCTAAAATTACACACTCAATAAATAAAAGAAAATTAATTCATTAATGAGGTTTCACCAAATTAATTATCAAATTAAATTTAAAAAATAAATAAATAATGAATGGACCCATGTTATCTAACCCTAGGATCATGATCATTCTTCCCTAATTACAATTTGATCACATCATCATTTGTACATAAATTCATAATTTTATTATTTTCATTTCATGCTTTTTTAAACCCATATCCGACATTTACATAATGACCATAAAACCCCAAAAATACTAAGAACAAGTGAAATAGAATTACGGATTAAACCAACTGCAATGCTTCTCAACTGAGATGACCCTGGTCATTCTCTGTGCTGCATTAAAAAAAAATTGTTTTTCCACGCCCTGGGATAGGTGTGTTTCAAAACTGGCATCGTTTTCAGGGAGCTAAATATTTATTTGGATCACTTTTTCAAAATTTGAATTTTTGTAAATATTTTTCTTGTTTTAATTATTAAAAAACATTAATCATATTTCCCCCCTGATGTTTCCAGATGATCATTTTCTCGATTTGGGGAACAATTACTCTCATGTGAAATAAAATGAAATATATTATCCGGAGGTCGAACTCCAATGAAGGGATGATTCACTTATGATAATGTAGAAATAGTTTCAAAGAGTCTAAAAGACATAGATCTCACCATAAGGTTTTATGAGATTGATCAATGAACTCCATATTTAGTTACAATGATTTAAGGACAAAAAAAGTGTCATTAGTCTTTCCTGATTTCACTGAAGACAACCAAGATGTTAAGTCCAAACTCAAGGTGGAGGACCCTAAATACCTACCTCCATCCATCAATAATAAACTTCAAGAGGCACTTTCTATCAAAGAAGATATTCAAGTTGAACCAACTTAGGTGGATGATAAATCATTGAAATGAAACCCATTTAATTGTTTCAAAACTACATTGAGTATTACTCCAAAATATTTAGAAGTTTCAAAATTTGTTGAATCTTTGTATTCCTATAAGGATGGTGAGGGAAAATAAATTAAAGATATTAAGGAACAACTATATCTCCCATTAGACATTGAATATTCACTAGAGTGAGTAAAAAAAATAACATGTTTCACATGTATCAATGAAGGAGGAGGAGGTTTCAAACTTTATCATACTCCAACCATGCAATTTGTACAACATTTATAATTTAGTGGTTCTAGTGTACACTATACATGGAGTCCTAAAAAATAATAAAAAACTGCATTTTGGGAAGTATAACATGTGATGGTTCATGTCAAAGAAGATCCAATCACCATCATATTGTGGATAACAACTGGTACTTCCCACTAGTGGTAGTAAAAATCCAAGTACCACTTGGGGGATCATACCAAGATTTATCCTTTACATGATTTTTAGTACATTAATTATCAATAAGAGGAATTTATATTTCAAATTATGTATTTTTCAATCATGTATCCCAATCCCTCTTATCTATTTTATAATTAATGACATGATCCTTAAGTTTAATTCAGTTTCTTTTTTATAGGGTCAAAATGGTAGAAGGAAGTATCAGGAAGTGAAAGATAATGACTAATATTTATGTTAAATGGAGTTAATTTTTATTGTTTAAACTTTTAAAATCCTTATATTTTTTTGGTCCAAAACAAGTTTTGAGTTTTAATGCTAATAACTACATGCCCACACATGAATTAGTGATTTAGTTGACTTATCTAGGAGACATGAGTTTCTTAATAATCCTGTTATTCCATGTCTTAATATTAAATGTTATTGAAATGGAATGAGTATAATTTAAAATTAAATGCTTAAAGTGAAGTATTGATAATGAAATGATGACTCGTGATTTAAAGGAGGTATTTTATTCTTGTAAAAGAAATTTACTAACCATTTTACTTTGATTGAATTTCAAAAATTCAAGTAAATTGAATTTTCATTTTTATTCAGTCCTTGAGTGATTCTATAATGTCATATTCTCATTCTTGAGAGGATTTATAGACCAAGTACTTCATATTTTATCTTGAGAATATTTATTTATTAATCTTGGGACATGCCACCTATTAGAACATGAATTTGAACTTTTCAAAGTCATAACTGTGAAAAATGCACATTTAAAATTATTGAGGTATCCATTGAAAAGACATTTTCCTTAAATAACACCTTTAAATAAATCCATATTTATCCCATAGTAACCATGAATTGCCTTTATAAGAATGATCCAGGATTCAATCAATTTTTATCCATTCCTAACCTACTCTCTGTTTTTTCATGATATTTTAAAATTGATATGTGGGTGTAATGTGAATCATTGTAGAAGGGATGATATAAATTGTAAAGAAGAAGTGTGGGGTTATATATTGGGTAATGATAAATTCCATTTTATTCATTCATTTTACTCTTTATTTTTTCCCCACTTAAATAAAATAAAATAGAAAATAAAAAAATGTGTTGTGATTTGGGAAAACCAAAAATCACCATTACTAGACTGATGGTTTTTATCATAAATGGGTATGTGGTGTATTTTATGCTAATTTCCATCATAACTTTCAAAAAAAAACAGACAAATGAAAAAAATTATCTGAATCAAAAATATTCCAGAGGGTGCACAAATCATTCATTTTGTATAATTTGATCCTAACCTTACTTTGAGTTTTGGGGATGTGGGAGTATCTTCTTTTAAGGGGACAATTTCATTAAAATTTTTATATCATACATTATAATTAAGAGATAATCCTCCTCCTTGAGACTTATTTTTTAAAGCATCAAATCCTACCAACCTTAAGATTTAGTGTCCTTAAAACCATAATCGCATGTCCTGAATATTTTATGTGTTTTTTGTATTTAAAAAGTAGTGAAATTAGTTCATTAAAGATACTAGGGATTAGGAGATTTTTATCATTATATGATCATAACTATACTTAAATTATATCATGAGATATGAGAGAAAAAGACCAAATGTGAGGTAAATCATTACTAGGCATCTTTAAAAATAATAAATTGGGGAGCTTGAATGAATGAAATGATATGTTCCAAAAAATTTAATAGAGAAAAATTAAAATATATTAAATAATTTTTTCTTAGAAAAATTATATTTTAAATTAATATTTCATTTGGATTTTTTGAAATTTTTATTTTACATAGAATTTTTTTGATTTTATTGCTTGGGAATTTTAATATTGTTAACATTGGTGTCCTTTGAATTCCATTTTGAGATTTTATACTTGAGGATAATCACTATTTAAGTGTGGGGGAGTTTATAGAGATAATATTTTACTCATTTTATAAATTAATTCATATTATTTAAACCCATAAAATTTATCAATTTGATCATATTTACAACAAGTTTGGATTACATGTCTTTTCAGCTAAAAAGTGAAAATTGCTTAATTCTGGAATTTTAATTGATTATAATCACAAGAGTATTTTGGTTATAACATTTTTAATTTTATTCCAATTTAAGTGATTTGTTTTTTACCATTAATTGATTAATATTATTAAACTTTTTCATTAGGAAAAAGAGTTTATTAAACGATCTGGAGGCTTGAAAAAACCATTGAAGTTAGATAATATTTTTAGCAGATAGCATGGACCCCACCTCTGTAATAGAAGAATACCTCAGGCTACACACCTCCAATTGAGGTTACTACACCTGGATATAAAAGATAACTCAAATAATCAGTCCATTAATAATTTAAAAGGGTATTAGAGGCCATTAATGTGTAAATTTAATGAAATAAATTGAAGGAAGCTTTCTGGAAATCCCATCTAGAAATAGTTACATTCATTGAAATATCCATAATTCCTTCTTCCAGATCCAAAGAAAGTGAAAATTTAGAGATTGAACGAATAATACATTTATCAACAACTTTTATGATGGATATAATGCATTAATGATCCATCTATTAGGGAAAAAAAGATCAAACATTCATAGAATAGATTTTTGCCTATAAAAGGAGGAGAGCTCCTCCTTCCCAAATAATTCCATTATAATACATATCATTCTATATGGGTCCGCAATGAGAGAGGCCCAAGAGCAATTTATGATTTTTCATTTTTTTTTATATTTTATAATTTTTTTAATTTTCCCATGTTACAAGCATTCAAATTTTAATTTAAGTGTTTTCTTTTCTTCTTCTATATCTCTTTTTCATCCAAACCTAATATCATTCACTCTCTTACAAAGTTCCATCGAGATATCTATTCACTTTTTAATGAAATTTGAATAACCCTAGGACTCTCCATATGAGAGGATTAACAGTGTTATATTTTATTGTGCTTCAATTAAAAAAATTATATTCTATTTATGGTTGATGAAAGAGCATTGCACGGGTGCGGCGGTCATCCACCAAGAAATTATTTTTAATTCCATTTTATTTTCAATGGTTTTTTCTATTTCACTCCCTTATCATAGGAAAAAAATTAATACTATGGATATAAGGTTTTCCAAATATATGGAATAACATATTATAGAGCCAGGTATTTTTGGTATAACATTCTCAGTTGAGGTGTTATCCTTTTTTAATATTGGACGAACTGTGGTTCGGTGTGCCAGAGGCATTATAAAATAACAGACTAAATAAATAAAATAAAATTAATTAAGTAATTAGGATTCACCAAACTAATTATTAAATAGAATTTATAAAACAAATAAATAATGAATGAACTCATGTTATCCAACCCTAGGATCAAGAGCTTTCTTCCCTAATTTCATTTGGTTTGCATATCCATTTGTATTTAAATTATAAATTGTATTATCTTAATTGAATGTTTTAAAGATACCTAAACCAAAATTTTCTTAAAGATCCTAAAAACCACAAAATTAATTAGAATTTGTGAACTATAGTTATTGATTGAACCAACTGAAATGCTCCTTAAGTGAGTCGACCATGGTCAGCCTTTTTTACTTCATTAGGAAAATTAAATTCTCTTTTCCACACCCTATGACAGGCATGTGTGAATGGATCTAGTTGATAGCATGAGTAATAGATTTGATAAAGGGATTTATAGTATGCGGTGATGATGAAATAATACGAATATTGCTTCATGGGATGTGGGGATGTGATGATGTGGCTACATGGAGTGTCGGGATATGATGAAGTGGATTCATGGGGTGCGAGTATGTGATGATGTGGAAAAATGGGGTGAAGGGATTTGGTTATATGGTTGAATGAGAAGCCGGTATGTGATGATGTCGTCACACGATGTATAGGGATGTGATTATGTGGATGCAATGGGTATTTGGATGTGATGATGGGTTTCCTGGGGTGGAGGATGTGATGATTATGGGATGATTTGTACAAGTAGAGTGTGGGTCTTAGTTATTTTTCATTATTATTGTGATATGATATATTGATGATCGCATGGTTGATCTATTATTACCAGTTGATGATATGGATTATGTTATTATTTATGTGATGTTTCTATTTAATAAATGAAAATAGGTGACGCAATATTCGTTATTTTTTTATGGACTGTTACAATAATTATGATAATTATCCTCATTATTATCCTAATTAGAAGATTTCACACATAATTATCCTGATTTATTTATTCTGCGTTGATTTAAAATATATTAGAGAGATGATACTATGGATTACTCCCAATTACTCACTGCTTCATATTTTTCTGAGTTGTTCTGAAGTATCGATCTATAGATGTTGGCGTGTTGTAGTATCGATATATGGATAGGAGTCTAGGGAATCATCTTCCAATATTACTACATTGTATTGAATGTAATGTTTATGTGGGATATGTGTGGGAAATAAAATCTTATCAATTTTATTTAAGGAGTTTATTGGGGGAATTTGTTTCTCTTTCCTAGTTTTGTTAGGTAAATGACTCCCATTTGATGGTAAATATCCTTAGTGTGTGTCACCAACCTAGGGCCTAATGAAGGAAGACTATGAGGGTCATAGTTTTCTTTATATGGGATGAGTGATGAAACATAAGCTAAATATTGTGGAAGAGGATTATTTGTGGCAAAATTGGTAGTTTAGTGGGGATAGTTTGAATTTTTGGTGTATCTTTAAAGGAGAGGATTAAGGATCCTTTTTTAACTGATAGGAGTGACACTTTTATAAATAAATTTCTTATTAATATAAAAGGGGGCTCATTTTAAAGGATTGGAATAAAATTAGGCATATTTTAAAGATAGGATAGGGGAGGTTAAGAATAAACTTATCCAATGAATTAGAAATGAGGTTTTATTATATTAATATCATTATCTATTAATTGAACCCATTGATAACCATTTAAACATCTACCATAGTGACTGAATTTTACTATTGTAACCTATTTCTTATGACTAAAATTGAAATGAACCTTAATATAATATTTGAACAAGTAGATTCTAAATTTCAAAATCATAGTAGATAACTGAATTTAAATAGGTGGTAAAAATAATTTTAATAAATTTATTCATAATAAAACACAAATAGATTTTATAAACAATCCCTTTTAGGCATAAAAATTAATTTACAAAAAACAATGAATAGTAATGATTCCCCTAAAATTTATTAGTTTTTTGGTTAAACAAAGAATATATTTGTAACATTTAAAGAAGTATAAGAAGAAATAAATCATTTAGAATAAATAATTAAAAGGAAAAAAAGTGAAAAATTATTTTTATTAGAATAAAATATTACTTAGGTTCTAAAATTTCAAGCATGGTATTTTAAATTCCACAAAATATTTTAATATGATTTATTTTTCTCATTAAATGAATTTTTATTTCAAAAAAGGATTAATATATTTTGAAATCAATCTTATATTTTTATTTTATTGAAGATATTTTTTAAATATTATAATTCATAAATTATTAAATCAAGATTTTAAATAAAATATATATAATATTAAATTAAAATAATTTTTTTGAGTAAAACATTTTTCCCATGAGTAATTAAATTAACATTCCTAATATTATCTTCATTATTTCATGGATTTTATTATTTTATAATCCATTATATTTCATAAATACTTTCTACCAATATCATTCTTTAAAGGTATAATTTTAATAAAAATTCTTATTTTATAAAAATGTATATTTTACAAAAATGACAAATAAAACTACACAATATAATAAAACCAAAAAAATATATTATACATGAATTATATGTATATATTAATCTAATTTATATATATAAATACCCTCATAACCACTACATAATATTTTAAGGGTAGGATATGCATTGGTGACAATTAAGGGTGGTGGTTTTTCTATAATGGATATTGTAGGAATTTCTATGAGCTTGAACTTCTCCTGCTTGAGATTTTTCTCATACCATACTTGTTGAAGTTTAGATTGCTCTTAGTCTAGGTAAAACCAAATTAATTATGCCTCATTTATATGCTTGTACAAATGATCCTTGTAGGGGATATTCTTATCACTTGATGTGAATGTTATATATTTTATGATGTGGTTACTTATATTTTTACCCCGAAACTCAAAAACTATATTTTTATGTCCATGATTAATACATATAAAATGTATCATGAATTTTATTTATTTTTGTGTTCCCTGTTAAATAATTATTTCAAAAATAATTATTTAAAATAAAATACACAATTAATTTCTAGGTGTTACATTCTACCCCTAATAATTTTATATCCTTAAAATTGTAATTTATCTAACCCTTAAAAACATATAAGGGAGATCATAAAATATTCATAACAAATTATATATATTAAAATAATAAGTTAACATTAATAGATTTAGTATGCCTTGAATACTTATTTTTCCATTATAATTGGAATATATTTATATTTTCATTTTTCATAAACAATTTTGCAAAAAATACTTCCTTGATTGGTTAAAGTATATAAGAGTTTCTAGAGGAATAAATTAGCCAACGTTATTTATAGGATCTATTTCCAACAAAATAAAAAAATCAAATTACTATGATAAAAATCTCTAAATATAGTAATATTAAAAATAAATCATAATATTTCTTATTCAATAACATATTTATTTTAAACCAAGAGAAATTTGATTCAGTTATGACACTATTACACTCTTTCCATTCAACTATAATTTCATTTAGTTTTATCATCTTTTTAAGAATAACACAATATCAAAAATAATCATGATCTTTATCACTATATTCTATATCAAAAAATAAGGGAAATTTATGCTCCCAGAATTCAAATTAATCCTTATCCCCAAAAATCATTAATTTATTACATAATCACACAATATACCTAAATCATATATACTCATAAAAATAAATTATCTTTTTCCTAAAATAACCAAAATTTCCTTATCACAGAATCACATTTCAACCTCCAAGGTGATTTATACATCTCTATATATATTCCCAAAATCAACTAACTCATTTTATTAATTAAATATACTTACCTCAACATAAAATCATATACCAAACCAAAGTTCTATATAAACCTCAATAATTTATTCTACTTAAGTGCCAAAAAATCCCATAATATCAATAATAACTTTAAAATCTAATAACATATTACAGAAACATTGTATTAATGACTATAAACTTATAATAAAACATTATCTTATCAATCCATAATGGTATATAAAACCCTTAAATATCATTAACTGGAATCATTCTAACTTTTAAAGTTATATAATTCCTACTCTAATAACAACTGATATTTCCAAGACCCATACACCTGGATCCAATACTAAAAACATATTCTTTACATACTGAATTTGATACCAACTGAATCAAACAAAAATTAAATATCAATTACTAAAATATCAATATAAAATATTTGGTTACTTATATACCTTGTACATTTTAGTTTTATATATTTGGGTAATTAAGATAAACCATTACATAAAAAAACACATATTTATCCCATCTAATAGTAATTGTTTCCATTAAAGAAAGGATTTATTATTTTATAATATGTATTAAAAATCTCTCATGAAATTATCCACACATGATAGAATTTTATTTATATCAGATTTAAAACATTTTTATGTAATAAGGGGAAGTGGAAACATGATAATGGTGAGCTAAAATTCTCAATAATGGTAAACATGGGCCTTAAATATTGAAGATCATAAGTGGTAATAAGATGATCATATGCTCATGAGATAATAATATATATGAATTTAAATAACATAAGTGATTCATACACAATTAAATGTATATCATAAACCTTGAATCCTGGCATAATTCATTTTCATAACAAAAGAAATGAGTCATAAGAGTGTTGAAACATTAATTTATATTGATCCGTGAGATCATAAAATAGAAACATTAATATTGAATAAATGTGTGGTTCATAAATAAGCATAGAAAATAATTTCGTTTATCAGGAATTTCTACCAAGACCATCATCAAAATGTGTGTAGAGGCCTATAATGGATTGGGTTCACCATTCATTCTATTAAAAATTTGGGGGGGGGATGGTCCCTTGGTAGATTAAGTTCACTCCCCATTATATTATATCATGCGATATACATATTGTCTGAATTAATTTGATCTCTATCACTAACTCATTTATCACATAATGTTTAACCATACATAATTATTCCATAATAATAATATATCATTCATTATTCCATTGTGGCATTATTGGACTGTGGAAAATAAATGGGTTTCATGCAAAATTTCTTAACACATAGTCATATAAAATACATGAATATAAGGTGGATGGTTTCATTAGATAATATCCCCAGCGAATCATAAGAAATATTTAAGGATGTTAAAATAGATGAAAAGAATATTTACAAAATAATTAGATATATACTTTAAAAAAGATAAGAAATAACCTTTTATTTTAGAGACATTAAAAAATGAAAAATTCAGAAAATCCTAGGAATAGGATTTTCTTTTAAAAGTATAGGAAACATGGAAAGTAAGATTATTAAAAAATAACATTCATAAGATAGGGAAAATTCATTTATGTAGTAAATTTTAAAACCCCATTCTTTTGATATTTTTGATAAGACTGTCAAAAGTAACTCGTAAAGAAAAAATTAAAAAGATTTATTTTAACACATTTGTAATGAAATTAAAACATAATACCAAATGAACATAAAAATTATTGAAGTATATATATTAAAATTCTTGTTATAATATACATAATATTTATATCTAAGAATTTTTTTTGTTAAAATACATTAAAATTTTAACAGTAATGATTTAAATTAAACCCATTTATTTATTTTAAAATCAATACTAATTTGAATAAAATAACATGTAAAGGAACCTAAAATATGAAGAGTATAAATAGATTCATGATATTATATGTAATATAGGATTAATATACAACATATATTGAAAATATATTCATAATATGAATCATGTTGAGATGAAGTGAAATTGAGACAAAAATGCCTTTTGGATTTGGTAACCATTTAATGAAAACATCAAGAGAGAGGGAACATTGTATAGTTTTTTATAAAAAGTTAATTTTAAAGAAATGTATCATATAATACATTCATTTTTAGTATATAAAACCCCCAAAATAATGAAGTTATAGAATATAAAATATGTCTCAATGAAGGAAAATTAAGATGAGAAAACCCTTATGAGTTTTATAATAATAGAATCAAAACTTCTTGTAATATTGGTCTTGAAATGAACATTAAATTCAATAATTAGATAATTAATCAGGATATAATAATTTAAATAGTTATTTTATACAGCATATAAAAGAAAATATGTGAATAATACAAAACATTTCTCAAAGATATAATTTTGAGATGATGAACCCTTTTGACTATAGAAATTCTTGAATCAAAAAACATTGAATGAAATAACATGGTATGATTCTCTAAATACTATTAATTATATTAAATAATAAGTAAAAATAAATTCATGGGGGAATAATGTGACTTCTTGTCCCTTTATGCCACTTAAAGGGTTCCCCGAGCCTGGTGGGCCACATGGACTCAAGTGCATCTCCCTGAATGCTAGATGCTTCCAACCAAAAGTGAGGGCCTAGGGTGTATCTATGGGGAGAATATTTCCTCATTAAAAAATTTTAGAATAGTGTTTGACAGTAAATATAGGAAAATAGTGGAAGAGATATATGTAAATAGAAGGAACAATAGAATAATAGAGACAATGGTAATAATAACTGAATAATTGGAATAACATCTAGAAAATAATGATATATCATGTACTAGAAAGCGTTAATACATGGATATGAACCAAAGGAATAACATGCTAAAAAAATCATAAAGGAAATAAACGACTATCCCATGTATCCCGAGTTCAAACTCAGTCTTCTTCTTTTAATATTTGCACTAAACAGTAAGCAATAAAGTGTTTTAGGTCATAAGATTCCCTTTGTAGACACATAAAACCATATAATCTTCCCCAGGTACAAACGAAGCCTGGAGAGTGTGTGAGATAAATTTTAGTGGGACACCACCAACAATGTCTATAACCTCCAACACGTGTAATGAAAATGTAATAGTGTGCATGCATGCATATATAAAGTCAAGCAGTATAATATAACTAACCACCCAAGTACATTCTTCATCCCTTGGCTAGTGTCTGAACATGTCAACAATTCACTCTTTCATTATTACCAATTTTATGTTGATAGGTCTCATGAGGCAGATCCAACACTGACATCAACTTATGATAGTATAAATAGTGAACATTATTAGATGTAATAAAGCAACCATGATCCATGATATTTATTAGGGTAGTCCCAATGTGATAACCAAGGTTATGTAGTCCTCAAGGGGTGTCAACTCAATAATAATAGTATCATGGATAAGGATAAGAGTTTAATCTGAGGAGCATGTCCAATTCATTCCACAATAAGGCACATACCGAATACAAGGTGATTATCAAAGGTAAGATGGGGATAAGCAGTCACAGGGACCTATGGGTTGTAATAGTGGAACCTTCATGTCAATGTTGGATCCATGGAGTGTATCTAAGGCATCCTATTATAATATTTGGGGATCCTACGATGTCATACCGGGCGTCCAAGAATGGACAACAATCTCGATTTAGGTGGTTCTCAACCTAATATTGTCATATCATTGAATTAGAGTGGGGTTCCCAAGTGCTCATGGAATTCCATGATTGGAATGAATGATGAGATTGAGTCAGGCCCTTCCTATTTTTTTTTGAAGTCATGTATTATTTCATTCAGTTCAATCCTTGACTTTCATTAATGTGATAAAGTCAACTATCCTGAAACCATTTTAACATAATGATTTAGTTTATTCCATATATTTCATTAGTGTGACAAGTCCTGGTATCATTAAACCATTCGTTTAATCTATATAAGGAATATTCTATAATTTAAGGTACAATTCGCTACCTTCCATTAATGTGGTAAGGGGTGTTACATATATGCAACCAATTAATAATTCACATTTAATTATTTGTTTGAAGCACTTGGATTAGGCGGGTCAATTGGTATGAATACATGGTACATTCCATTATTTAATTCAAAATATAAATCAATCCACTTAATATAGAAAATCTTACCCTTAGAGTGGTCAAGCCATGGAACTCCTGAACGGTGGTGCAAACATGTCAAAACCCAAAACAACAATTATGGCATAACCTTTGACATTTAAAGTAAGTAGTTGTTATCAAAACCACCAACAATTAATCACTTATTTGTAAATAGGATGACCATATAGTTCTAATTATTTTAATCATGGAATATAAATTATATAAACCACACCCGATGAAATTTTTGGGCCCCACAAGACAAATCCAAAGTCAATGAACTTTAGTGATGTGTAATAGACCACCCACCTTAGGGTTGTATGACTCTCCTCATCTGGTATTATCCCTTAATTTAGATTGGATTTTATTAGATCTAAGAAAATGATAAAAATTCGCATACCCTAATATCTCTTTCGAGAGAAAAAAAATAAGTATAATGGCTCAAGAGGACTCAAGTACTTACCGTTGCGCATCCAACATGACGAATGGAAGCTCGATGGGTTGTTGAATGAAGGAGATCTCTTTATTCCAAGGGTAGATAATCAAAAATCCCCAAATTTATAGTGAAATAGGTTATTTCTGCATAAACATAGATTATGGAAGAAGGAGGGAGATTAATTATATCATTAATGGATAAACTGGAATTTTACCCAAAATTTAGTTTGTGCATGGTTTGGCCACAATGTTTGATGAACCCTGAGAAAACAACGCATGAGTACCTGTGAAAATGGGGATCTCGCATTGTTAGGTTGCATGACCATGTGCCAACCATGTGAGGTGGCTCTATTTTGAAAAAACACAATATGTACGGTTTACCAAACCATATGGAATTCATTTACGATTTACTCTAAACTATGCGCTAAGCATAGTTTTTCCAAAAATATGGGTTTCATGCACTCAACGTGCCCCCAAACACACTAGAGATGTTTTCTAACATCTTAGGAATCTATATGAGGTCAAAAGTAATGATATTGAATGAAATTTAAAGGATCCATACTTGACTGAAAATCTAGGGTCCAACAATCTTCCCCCCTTAAAAGAACTCATCCCTGAGTTCTCCTTCCAAGGATGGAGAAACAATAAATGAGAACAACATTGGAAATTGGGAATGTACATCGTCATACCTCTTCCAAGTCTCACCTTGTACTCAGTCATGCTTCCAAAGCACCCATACTAGAGGGATAGACCAGCCCTGCAAAGCCTTCAAGCTCTAGTCAACGATGCGTACTGAATACTCCTTAAAGGTAATATCAGCATCTAACTCAAATTCATCGGGACCAAAAGTATGACACATGTCAGTATGATATTGGAGAACCTGTGAAACATGAAATACATCGTCTGTGGCATGGTACCTATGAGGATGTAGTAATCGATAGGCTACCAGGGAAAATCTCCCTATAATTTAAAAAGGCCATACAAAATGAGGTGACAGCTTACACTAATTTCATAACCATCTATTCTATATCCTATGAGATAGTTGAAAAAAACATGATCCCCAACCTCGATCTTAGGTGGTCCTCGACAATGATCAGCATATGATTTCTGTTTAGACTGATCAGTAGTCATACGCTTTCTGAACTGCTAAACTTTCTCTGAATCTCCTAAACAATATGAGAACCTACTCACCTACCTCCATCTAGCACAAGGGTGAAGAAAATTTCATACCATATAAGGCATCAAAATAATTTGGAATAATGACAAGGTATGCCATTTACAAAAGTATCGAGCCTATTCATCTCTACACTGAACAGCTAGCCGAACAACCATGAAAAGGTGGAGAGCTGATCATGATGCAAATTATAGGGAGGGTGGTTTCAAGTAGTCAGAGAATATATGATTTAATTAAGACCTAAGGGTCCTTTAATGTCTCCAAGAATATAGTAAATGTAATCTCTAAGCCTATGTTCCTTTTATGTGTTCCCCCTTATCCCTTAAAAGGGGGGTTATCAAAAAAATCAATAAAAAATAAATCCTTCTGGCCATTTAGGAAAAAATATACTGAGGCCTAAAAGATATTATTATAGGTGAACTTGATGAGGGGGATATGCTTATACTATGAACTGCTTAATTCAAGGACACATGCTTATAGAACATAACTTAGAACCTGTATTGTCATTCTGATTGTCCATCGATCGGAGGTGGAAATCTTTGCTTAGAAGAACCTATATTCCCATATCCTTCTGTAATACATTCTAGAACCATGATGTGAAATGATCATACCGATATAAAATGATAGTATGTGGAACCCCATATTTTCGTATGATCTCACAGACAAACTATCTTCCCAAATCATCAACTAAGAAGGTCTCCCAAATTGGAATGAAGTGTGATGATTTTGTTAGTCATTCAATGTCTACCTAGATAGCATCGCTACCCCTCGGTGACCTAGGTAATCTGACTATAAAGTCCATAGAAACATATTCCTATTGGGACCGAGTTTCTAATAATGTTTTTTGGATGAATGAAGTATTGTCTTTCGTTTTTATGTAAGTTTAGGAAGAAAGGAAATCACTTCACTTTGTGTAAGTGGGCGAGAAAAGGCAAGAAATTTATAATACTTTCCATAGTAAATCTGACAATTACTGGCTAGTCTGTATTTCAAAAAGATCATAAGTTGGTTGGAGAAATTATAATGCAATAATTATGAAGAAAACGGGGAGAAAAGATGTATCCAATTCGAATGGTTGGTCTTGCAGAAGCAGGTGTCTAAGGTGCCGAAGTTTCCCAGTGATTGCCAAATTTTTGGGGTCCAAAATTTAGAGTTGGGATAGGAATTTGAAATGTTTATGTCCTTGGATATCTCATAAAAATATGTCGAAGGAATTTATTTTGTAAAGATAGGCTTCATGAAGTATATTTTGTGAAGACATGAAGAATGTTTAGGGTGTTCTTTGCAATTACGACGGGATTTGCGAATGGCAGAGGTGAAGAGCATTATAGGTTTGATTTCCAGCACAAATAAAGAAGAAGCATCATCGAAGAACAAATGTATAAGGTTAATCTCGGTGCTGCAAATGAATAGGGATAAATGTGGTGGTGCAAAGGATTTTACGGAACACATCACAGTTACGAAAAACTTCGCAAATCCAGAAAATATCCATGGTGATTCGTGAAACAGAGTGAATTTCAGTGGAAATTACAGAGCTCTACGATTTGATGTAGACATGTTACTAAGGTGGATGGAAGGTTCTAGAGTGAGAGGGAAACACCTATAAATAGGCTCCTACCCCCTCTATAAATTCATAGATACTTAACAAATATTTTAGAGCTCTCGAATTCAAATGAAGGTTCATGGAGAAAAACGATCTTTGTGAAGGCAGTAAGCTCTACCTAAGAAAAATAGCTTCGCAGTGAGCCTTTTATCTTTGCTAAATATGTTAAATTCACAATGACCATTCTATGATCTGCTAAATAGCGAGTTTTGTGATCTAGTGAGGTTTTCTAACTAGAGAACATTGCAAACTATAGTGCTCTACAAAGATAGGAGCTTCTCAAAGGAGCTCTATGAGAAGAATATTTGAATACCCAAATTAAGTGAGAAGTACATACAATTGGATCAAGATATTACTGGGGTATTAGAGTAAGTATGATTACAAAGGCCAGGTAGTTCATATCAGCTTATTTATTGGAAAGAGAATATTTTTTTTCAATAATCATATTTTTTATGGTTTGTCAAGAAGCACAGAGATTGTTTTTTACTCTATTTGTGCTAAGTTGGTGCACACATACTTGAAGATTATCTCCCAAGTACTTCACTAGTAAAAGAGAATATCCTACTCATGTATTTCACATCAAAGGATTGTTTTCTAGTGGATTGTGTGGTACTGGATTATTTATTTACCACACCAAGGACGTAGCTGATCCTGTTGAGTAATGAACCTTGTCAATCACATGTTTCTGTGATTTTTTTCATTCAGTGGGGAATGAACTCATTAACATGAGGAAAATGTGGTTTCAAAAAGAAAATAAATATAAAAAGGAAATATATCATTGATTCACCCCTCCCCCTCTCAGTTATACTCAGATCCTGTCTGGGAACTTCAATTCCCATTTCAATTCCAAGACTCGAATCGGTTGTAACAATCCTGCAAGTCTCTAGTGCTCCCCCTTCACCTTCTGATAGGTGGAACAACTAGTTATAAAGCTAGATATATGATATTTCATCCTAGGCCACCAATATTGGTGTCGTATGGCTCAATGCATCTTATATATTCCTAGATAAACATCCCAATAAGAAGTGTGGGACTCCTTCATCAACTCGCCTCTCATATCTGTAAGAACCCAAATACATTCACGTAGACACAAAAAGTCATCTCCATCAATAGACCAATCTAGATCCGGGTTATCTCTTGATATAATCTCATAGAGAACCAATCCTTTAGGATCTAAAAAGAGCCTACTCTTCACCTTCTCAAAGAGGGAAGTGGTAACTGTCAAGTATGAGAGGTAAGAATTATCGTGACTATCATGAAACTCAATATGAAGCTCATAAAAGACATCCATTAACTTCCATTCATCAATGGATTCCAACACGTCTAGTGCTGGAGTTTTCAGGCTCAGTGAATTTTTAACCACATTGCCTTTCCCAGGCATATAAGCAAGCTCAAAATAAAAGTACTGTTGGTATTCAACCCATATCCACTATCATTGGTTCAAGTCACACTGAGAATAGATATATTTGAGGCTCTTTTGTTCCCTGTACACCAAAAATCACCCACCCAATAGATAATGTCTCTAGAAACGTAAGGCACGGAAAACATCTTCTAGATCGAGGTTGTGAATCAGGTAATTTCTCCTCTGAGGCCTCACCTGCTAAGATCCTTACACAAAAACATTGTCTTCATACATTAGCACTACTACTAGTCCAATTCCTGAATCATCAAAAAATACAGTATAACATATTACATGATTGGGAAGATGTATAATAGGTGTCTATGGCCTCCCTTTCACCTCCTAAAAGGATTTATCACTAGATTCTGACCATGTGAACTTGATATCCTACTTTGTAAGACCAGTAAGAGGTGAAAAAAGGTGAGAAAAGTCCTGTATGAAATGCCTGTAATATCCATACAAACCTATTAAACTTTGTATATCAAACACATTCTTGGGATTCTCCCATGAAATTATAGCTCTAATTTTTCAAGTTTATTAGATAATACTGATTCTGAGATAATATAACCCAAGACGTGGACATTTTTATCCATAAGTTGCATTTCGAAAGTTTGGCATAAATGTGATTCTATATCAGTGTACTCAGAATGATCTCAAGATGTTTGGCATGGTTTATATGAGTGTAAGAATACACCACGATGTCATCCACAATGACCATGAAAAAAGAGTCCAAATTGGGGTGGAAACCCCTATTCATAAAATACATGAAAATGGTAGGTGCGTTCGTAAGACCGAATGACATAACAGGGTTCTCATATATACCATACCTAGTACATAAATCTGTAAGAGGAATGTCTGATGGTCTGAATTGCACCTGATGAAAACCCGATATCAGGTTGATCTTAGATAATATCTTTTCTCCTCAAAGTTGGTCAAGGATATCATTTATTCGAGGAAGTGGATATCGATTACTGATCATAATCTAGTTCTACCTGCTGTCATCCATGAAAAGATTTAAGGTTCCATCCACCTTCTTGGATAAAAGAATATGTGAACAATAAGAAGATGTACTTGGACATATTAAACCTTTGGCCTCTAAATCCTCTAAATTATACTTGATCTTTGAAAGCTCTATAGGTTACATCCTATAAGGAGGAATGGACACTAGAGATGCTCTTGTAATAATCTTGATTGTAAACTCGACCTCTCTCTCAATAGGTAATCGAGAAATTTCTTCTGGAAAAACATCCCTGAAACGATCCTCTACTTGAGTGAAATAATCTTAATGTAACCATAAATCATCCATGAATATATTTTCAATTGGGGCGGTCACTCCAACTATCCCATGATGATCTGGTCCATCTCTACTAGTCTATACATCCCACTAACCCTTATCTTGATAACTGCTACCCTCTGGTGATGAAAAAGATATCACGCGACGATAACAGTCTAAAAAAGCATGATAGTGAACCAAATAATCCATACTGAGAATGACATTGAAGCCCTTCATCATGAGAACAATGAGGTTACATATATAAGGTTAATTGTTGAACTCAGGGGGCAATCCTTACACTAGTTTATTCCCACTATTCATACCCCTAATAGCATATCTAGGGTCATTACCCCATAGTCATATTGTATCTCTAGTCTAATAATTTGCATGATAGATACAGAGTTAAAAGTATTTGAAGCACATGTATCAAATAAAGTAGATACTATTGTAGAGGTTACTATAATAGTACCTCATGCTATAGTTGGTCCCACAACCTGATCCTTGGGTATTGGTTGTAGTGCATTCAACTATCCTGATCCATGTCCATGTGCAACAAATGGACTACCATGATCAATACTACATTGTTTGCACTACTGGTGATCAGGGTTCTAGCTACCACGGCCACAACCTCTGCCTCAGCCAGACATTCCAATGTTATTCCAACTCCCCCCCCCCGACATGGTGTAAAATAACATTCTCTTGAAGGTGGAGCTGTTGAAGATTCTTTTTCACTCGAAACTGGTGGAAGGGTCCTACATAAATGTCGATGATTACCCATACGGTCACAAGACTGGAACTCCATTGGGTATTTATCACACTGAGGATTTGAATTCACCCATCATCCAAATTTGTGACACACAAAAGATCTATTTAAATAGGTACTATGGTTGTCACTTCCCTAACGAGAAACCTCAAGGGAATGTTTCCTACCATTAGAAAAACTATTGGCCTAACGCAGCCCAAATCCTCTATGCCCTTTACTATTGTCTTCCTTAAAGTTATGCTCAATTATAGGAGGCTTATTGAATATTTAAGAAAAAGGATGGTAGGAAAAATACATTGAACCACGTACAGATGGCATACTGGAGCCCATATTTGAAATGTATAGCACGAGAAATCTCATCTCCATCTAGGAGCGGTGGAAATAAATATAACTTTGTGAAATGCATTGAATATTTCATGGCTCGATTTTTTTTATAACCCCCCATTAAAGGGATGAGGGGGAACCCTAACAAGGATTTTAGGCTCAGATATTACATGACCCGTAGTCTTAGGAGATTACATGACCCGACGGAAGAATGGATCATAGAAGGAAGTATAGAAATCGACCCATAACATGCCTTTATGACCACCATCCAGGGTAAGCACATCTCACCAACACTTGGCCAAATCTCGAAGAATGTATGTGACAAGCTTGACCCTCTGCTCTAGAGGAATACTCAGATTCTCAAAGATAGATAGGTTGTCTTTTAGGCAGGACTCGGTAGCCTTCGGACTGCTACCCCTGAAAAAGTAAGAGGATGTTGTTGCTGGAACTCATGAGTCATATCAGCCATCGTGGGTGCATGTCATGGATCCCCATGTATGGAATGCATCAGACGTAGGAAACTATCACGAACATGGGAATTAGTAACCAGATAAGATACAGTAGGTTTTTCTTTAAGTGGAACTCCTAGAGGTAATACTGGAAGCTTAGGGTCCACCACATCTGGTACATGATTGTACCACCATCTGGGAAAATGATAGGAGGATGTCATGGTGGTATTGGTCTAAAAATGCCAAGAACACACCTCAAAACAATCATAGAAGAATAATACAGAATCACTAGCAAATGATGAATGTAGGGAAACTCACTAACCAAGGAATACAACACTAACTACTAAATTAGACTGTTAGGTATCAGTAAGTTCTCAAGTATATGTCTCATTTCACTTTACATTTAACTTCTAGGTTCACTCCTTTACCATTAATAAACATGATAAGTTGGGATAAGGATGTGAAACCAATTAATTTTATATTTAATTATTCACCTTATAATGGGTATCCATTTCTGTTGAATCTGTTCCCATACACCTATAACCTGAAATGGAACCCATTTATTTATATCATAATGGTTCGACTCGGTAAATTACTCATCCCAGCCCATTAAGGCCCATACTCCTAATGAATTGTGACATGAAATCGCTAAATCATAACCAAAAGTAACATAATCATAATATAACTATCACAGCGTCACTCAACAATCATAGTCATATCAAGCAATTAAAAGTAGTAAAATACACTTATATGGCAGGCCAATATGCATGACATGTGAATTCTCGTTGCTTATAATGATGCATGTAGCAATGCTCCTTTACCTCATATAATTGAGCTAAGGTTGAAATAAATCCTCAATAAAAGTAATGTTAAACAATACTACACAACATGTGTGTCACCCAATGGTGAAATAATATCAACTGTAATTTTCAAAGAAGAACAAGAGTTTCATTTTGGGTAACATGGCTTTTACCCTAAACATGGGTTCACGACCCATAAGAACAGCTCGTGAAAAAGTCCCAAAAATTCCTAATCTCCAATATACTATCTCCAAATTGTATGGTAAGAAAATAAAACACCTATGATTCCTTTTTGGGATGTCCCAGACCCAGATGCCTCTTATAGGGTGCCCTGAGCTCAGTGGGCCACATGTCCTCAAGCGCATCTCCCTGAATATCAAAGGCTTCAAACCAGCAGCAAAGGCCTAGGGTGTGTCTGTGGGGATATTATGCCCTCATTACCAAAGTGTAGTGAAGTGGGATAGAGTAAACATTGGAAAATAGAAGAAGAAATATATCTAAATAGAAGGCACATCAGAAAAATAGAGACAATAGTAATAGTAACCGAAACAACTGGAATAGCATTTAGAAACTGATGATATGTGATGTACTAGAAATATAGAAAACATGGATATGAACCATAGTAATAACAATTTCCTCAAAGAATAAATGAAATCAACAACTACCCCAAGAATCATGAGTTTCAACTCGGTCCTCTACTATCAATCTCTATACTAAACAACAAGTAATCAATTGGTTGAATCTATATGCTTCACTTTATCAACACCCACAACCATGTAATATTCCCCAGGTACCCACTGTGCCTAGATAGGTTGTGAGATAAATCTCATTGGGATACCTCTAATGGCATCTATAACATCCGGACCATGTAATGGAAATGTAATAGTGTGTAGGCATGCATATATAATGTAAATCTGTATAATGTAACTAAAATCCCAAATACCTGCTTCAACCCTTATCTGGTGTCGAAACATGAAAAAAATTCATTCTTTCATTATTACTAATTTTATGTTCGTAGGTCTCATGTGGTAGAACCAACATCGACATCACCTTGTGATAGTACAAATAGTGTTGTTTCTATGATGTAACAAGTAAACCATTATCAATGTAATTTTTAATAGTGCAGGCACAAGTTGATATTCAAGGAGACCTAGACCTCAATGAGTTCCAACATATAAATAACTGTAACCTAGATAAGTATAAGAGTGTAATCCAAGGAGCATGTCCGAGGAATTCCAAAATAAGGTGCCTACTGAATACAATTTTATCATCTAAGGTAAGATGAGGTTAAGAAGTGACTGAGCCCTATTGTTGTAACCATGGAACATACTTGTCAATGCTGGATCCAAGGAGTGTATATGAGGCATCCTGTAATAATATGAAGGGATTATATAGTGTCATACGTTGCATCAAAGAATATATATGGATTGGGGTCTTTGTGGTTATCAACCTAATAAATTCATATCCTTGAATATGAGTGGGGTTCCCAAGTGCTCATGTAATTACTTGATCAGAATCCAAGGTGATCTCATGTCAGCCCATTAATATTTTAATATGATGTCAAGTAATATTTAATTCAATTCAATCCTTGATTTTCATTAGTGTTATAAGGTCGAGTAGAATGAATTTTTTTATTATGTTATTTAGTTTTAGTCTTGGCTTTGATTAATATGACAAGGCTAAGTAGAATACAACCATTAATTTAATCCATTTAAGGAATATTCCATAATTTAATGTTCATTATACATCCTTTCATTAATGTGGTAAGGGGTGCTATGGATATGAAACCAATTATTCATTCACATTTAATTATCAATTTAATGAACATTCCTTTAACAAGTCAGGTGATATACATACATGTTTCTTCACATTATTTAATTCACAATATAAATCAATCGATTTAATACAGAGAAGATTACCCTTAGAGTTTTCAAGCCATGGAACACTCTAATGGTGGAATTAACATATCAAAACAGTAAACCAAAATTATCACATAACCTTCGACATGGAAAGTAAGGAGTTGTGTTAATAACCCCCAACAATGATTCACATATTTAGAAATAGGATGACCATATAGTTTGAATGATTATTAACATGGAATATAAATTATATAAATGGAACCTAATGAAATCAGCTCTCCCCACATGAAAAATCCAAAATCAACAAACTTTAGGGATGAGTTATAGACCACACACCTTAGGGTTGTATGATTTTCCTCCTCTAGTATTGGACCATGATTTGGCTTAGATTGGAGTAGATCTAATAAAATGAGAAAAATAATCATACTCCAATATCTCAATTGAGAGAAAAATAGAAGTATAATGGCTCAAGAGGACTTATGTACTTACCGTTCCACATCTAATGTGATGAACAGAATCACGATCAGTTGTTGGATGAATGTGATCTCTGGATTCCATATTTAGATCATCAAAAATCACAAAATTGAGAGAGAAATAGGTTAATATTACATAAAAACAAATTAGGGAAGAAGGAGGGAGCATAATTAGATAATTAAGAGTAAAACTAGAATTTTACCCAAAATTTAACCTGTGCACAGTTTTTCAGCACGATTTAAAAAACCGTGTGGAAACCCAGAACAGGTGCCTCAGAAAAAGGGTCTCTCGCCCGGTTAGGTCTCACGGTCATGTTCCAACCATGCGAGGTGGCTCTATCTGAAAAAATATATTCGGCACAGTTTTCAAAACCATGGGTAATTCTTTCATGGTTTCTCTAAACTACATGCCAAACCTTTTTCCCCTAAAAAGATTGGTTTTGGGCTTTGAACAAGCCTTGGACACCCCTGAGACCTTTTCTAACAACTTAAGCATCTATATTAGGTCTAATGTAAATATTTTGGCCAAAATGGAAAGGATCCATACCTGAGTGAAAAATATGGTTATTAAAAATAAATGCACCATTTGAAATAAAACATGGTTCAAGATATTTGACATGTCTCATGAAACTGAAATTGAGACAATGAAACAGACAAAAAGTTCATAACATATAAATTAAAAATATTTAATGTTAGATATTATGTAAAATAAATTTAATTATAGTTACATTAGTTTTAAATACAATATAAAAAAATCATAAGTCATAATTCACCTAATATTGGCATAACATAGTTTTTGAATAAAGCATATATCGCAATGAAATGAAATTTAGTTTAGATTCCCCATAACTCAAACTTACACTTAGTTGGAAATCATCTAAACTCAATTATAATAAATTTATATTTATTATAAATTTATATATATTAACCATATTTATATTTATCTTTTTATTTACCATTTACTAATAATTTCTAATTACCATTTAGTAAAATATTGTTGCTAAAATCAATATTTTTTTAACTTTTCAATTTTCAATGCGTGATCTGATTTGGTGGTTTTGATCCAAGAAATTTGATAATTTTTAATCATATATATAATTTTAATTAATATCTACAGTGGTTTTATGATATATTTTTAGACACGCATGGCCATTTCATGTATTTCAAGGTGGTAATTTTCATAAAAATCCTAAAAATAACCGTTTTTTATAAATATTGATTCCATAAAAATGTTTTATTTTATTAGTGAATATAAATATACATATATATAACCATTAAATAATCACTAGAACATATTAAATTCACTAATATTAAATTATATTACAATTATATTACATTTCATAATCATTCATGACACAAAAATTATAACATCAATAATGTAGGTAGTAAAAATGACCCAAACCAGAGAGGGTTATAACAATCGAATGAGTAATATAATGTAATTTCACAGTGATAATATCAATATTACATATGAATAATTATTTCAAAAAAATGTTATGAAAATGATAAATCATATTTAATAATAATTAGATTAAGAAAATATATAATAAAAATCAAGTGGAGTATATTTCTTACATCAAGAGATTGAATCTCTTCTTAAAGGACCTCTTTGAAATGAGAGAATTAGAAATTATTATTGGGACCAAAAGCTTAATAACGTGGGATGGTATTGTTAAATAAGTAAGTATTGTATATTATATTGTATTTTTTAGATTTTTATTTCATCTTTTAAGGGGAGGATGATAGAACCTTTTATAAGTGAGAAGAATGGTAGTTTGGATAATACAATTTTTATTAAAATAAATTTCACACCTGATAATATTGGTTAGTTATTTTAAATTACTTAAATTATTATTTATAGTTTCGAATGGTTTTTCATTTTTTCATGGTCTTCCTGCACTATTTTGAGTAAATATGTGGTGCATGTATAGATGCTGGAGTAGGTCATAGTTATGGAACACGACGTACACAAGGTTTATAAAATCATGTAACATGCGCATTGCTTGACTCTCTAAGTGGGAATTTCCTGGTGTCATAGATAGGTAATAGTTTTCTCAATTGTGTTTTTGACTGCAGGCGAACTGCGTGGAAGCTTTGTATTCAAAATAAAAAAGTAATTTAATTGATTTCTAATAGAAATAAAATAAACTAACATAAATTTAATATAATATAATTTTGGATAATGTTTAATAAAAATAGTGATAATAATATTATTTTTAATTTAATAATATTATTATTTTTGTGATTATTATTATAATTATTATTATTAAGATTACTTTTATAATTAATTTATTATTATTATTATTATTATTATTATTATTGTTCTAAAAAAGAGAGTGGTATCTGAGGGGTGTCCCCCCCCACCTTCTCCCATTCAAGGCACAGCACCCCCTCCCCATGGTGTGGCCTATTGTGAAACCTCCAGCATACCCTCCTCCCATCACTTTACTCTCTTTATTTCTCTCCCTGCACCCAACCACAAAGCCTCCACCTGATCATCTCCTGACCGCTGCACCTACCCCCACTAGTTGAGGACCCGACCCCCCCCCCCCTAGCGGCCTGTTTTCGGCACATGAACCACCCCTAGTGTATTCCCTTCCTAGTGTACAACTGTCTCTGGCATCCACACTTCCCTCACTAGTGTCCCCTCCACCGGTGAGTTTCTCTTCTAATTTTTACGTTTTTCTCCACTTTGATCTCACCGTCGATGTTGGGGTTAATGGTTGGATTAGGTTCCTTTGAATGTAGGGTTTTCTATTTGTTTGCACAGGTCTAGTAATCCTCATATGGGTGCTTCATCGCATCTTCACATGATTAAGTTAGGCGATTCCAACATCTTCCTTTCCAAAACAATCTATATACACTTGTGATTTTTCAATTAATTTTTTAATTTCAATCACACCTTTAATGCACCTATGGATTGATGAGAATGGTAGTTTTGTGTTATGAGATTTTATTAAAAATAGATTCCCAAAGTGATTTGTGTGAAATTACATGGTTTAAAGAACCTTGGATGTTAATTTTAGATTGCATTTGTTCTATTAAAGTTTAAATTGGTCTTTAATGAAATGCTTAGCCTTGATTATGGAGTAATTTTGTTTTCTTTTTTTTGAACGTGGTTTGCTGTAGGTGTGGTTTAGTAATGTTGTAGCTTGTTGAATGCATTAAAATGCTTTGGAAATGTTTTATGGTTTTTAGGGAAATATTTGTTTTCAATAAATGGTTTTTGAGTGTATATTTGGATTTTTATTATGTCACTATATGTTGACACATCCATGGGTGCACTACGTGCACATATGTATGTTTCATCAAATGACGGTGATTCTTTAAATTAGTGTTTCATTTATAACATGGTTCCCTAAATAGTTCTTTCTTTCTAAATGAGGCTGAGTCTTTTGTGTGGTTTATAAAAAAATAATGGTCAAAGAGGTATTCCTCATGGTTTGGCCCATTTGGTCTTGAATCACACCTTGGTGTGAGTTTTTAAAGGATTAATGATCGTTTGGAAAAGGTGAGGTATTTGGGTTTGTACTTGGTTATATCTTGTAAGGGATGTTTTACTAGTTGCCTGTTTCTCAAAAAATGGGAATTTGGAAATGTACTTGGAAAATGTACTTTGGAGGTGTAATGGTCAAATTCTCATTTGGATATTCAAACCCAAGGGTGAGGACCATATTAAATTTAAGAAAGATATGTATTTTGGAAAATGTGTATGCTAGTTGGCAACTTAAGATGTCTAATGAAATGGTTTGAACTATTATATGTTAAAGTGTCATGTTTGGAACCTTTGAACGATATGGAATAAAAATGTATGCATTTATATAGGTACCTTTATTGGAGGTATTTCCCTTAGGGTTTATCATATATTGGTTTTTGTGTTTGGGGTAGGCAGGTGGAGTGACATCATTTGAGATGATTCATGTGGGTGATGGATTCATACTCACATAGTACTATTATAACCACCATGAGTTCCAAGTCATAATTTAGATAATCGAGTGATATTTACTATCTATCCTGGATTAGACAAGTTAGCACCATCTTGGAGTTATAGACAGTCCATTAGGGATGTTCCACTAGTGAGGTCAGGTTAGGGAATATAGTTGGTTGTGGATCTAGGGGATTCACCATACACTATATAGTGGTTCCGAACTGAGTACATTCGTGGGTCTTCTAGGGATATTTGGGATCACCCATGGATTTTATTTTTTATTCTTATTTACATTCAGTGATAATCATTTTGGTCTTACATTGTTTATCTTTTTCTTTATAGAACAACCTTAGGTTTCACATTCTTGTTTTTTTTTTCATTTTAAAATGGAATTTAGTTTGGAAATGAAATGAATTATGTAGTGTTTTGTAAAATTTGGGAAAACCCCCCTATTTATGTAATTGTATTTCAAACAAGTTTCATTGTCCTATTTTAAGAAAGTAAATACTTGGATTAAGTGGTTTATCCTTGGAATCACTACTGAGAATTTTTATGCTCATGTCTACTATATTGTTTTTCTAGTTGGAGGAACCTTTTTTCTATTCAGGTTTCTGGTAGGTGTTTGATGTGGTGAAATTTAAGTTTAGTAGCTTATAGAAGACCAAGAGGGAACATGGAGGTCGTGGTAGTATGTTTTTTTTCATTTTTATATTTTGTTTCTCTTTATTCGGTGAATTATGTATCTGGACCAATTATTTATTTATTTACGTTTAGTTTTTTCAATCTTGTGTGTTGATTTGTTTGGTTTATTTATCTGGTCCTCATTATTCATTTTCAGATTAAATCATTCCCATGTGTATGTTTTGATTCCTAACACTAGTTTCCAACCTGTGGGGATCAAGAAGGCCCTTCGGGCCAAGCCATGGATCGTCTCGAGTGACCAATTCATGGTCGAACCCGGTTGTTTCATGAAAAAATGCTATCATAGGGAAGTTCATGTTATTTGAGTTGTCTGGTAGATGGAGATTAGGACTTTTGGGACTCATGAGGTAGGTGTAGGAAGAGAGTCGTGAACTCTTTCTCACACTGATCCTCAAGTCAACAGGGGTAGTAAGGGATTTGAGTCTTTTTCCTTTGTTTTGGATTGAGGTATCGTAGAGTTGATTTGGTGTCACATTGTGACCCTTCATGGAGTAGTGACCCATGTGGAGTCCAATTTCATGGTTCAAGTCCCTCCATGTTTTTTGACATACTTGGGTCCTGGACCACTACCATGTTTCTAGGTTAGGCATAGAAGCTAGTCCTACCTTCTGGTAATTTATTTTATGTTGTTCCTTATCTTTGTTTTGGTTTGTGTATGTTCACTTTTGAAGATGAAAATAGTTTTTGAATGAAGATTCTCTCTTTTAAATGGATTTTTGTAACTCATGGTGTTCCTTATGGATGTTTACAATTGTGGGGGTATGTTTTTGGAATATGTGTGTTGTCACATATTAATGGAGATGGATGAACACATGTGCAACAATTCATGGGTTTAATTGGGTGTGTATTTGACATTAAAGGATTGACCTTGGATTTCTAATTTGATTTAGAAATAAAAATTGAACTTAGACATTGGCATTGGAAGAAGGTAATTTTTGGAAATTAAAAGAAAATGGTGCTTCTGAAAGAGATTTTTTGGTCCTGTTTATATTTTTTGGTTGTTTCAAAATGATGGTGATTTTATTGATGTTTCTTAATATTAATATTGGTTTTTGAATTGTGTTTTATATGTTGTTTAGAAAATGCCTCCTAGAATAGTATACAATGTTCCAATGATTCATGCCCATTTTTTGTTCTTCTTGGACGTTTCCTATCCTTCATGGTGATCGTGGTCCGTCAGAGGTAGTTGAGTGGCTTGAGGAAGTGGATCAAATCTTTAGGATGTTGGGAACACACAAGGTTGTCAGAGTTCGTGCTATTCTAGGATTTTTTGAGGTTCTAACATTGGGCCAATAGAATTTGGTCTCCCCATATAAGATACAAGTTGGGATGAAATGATAATTTTTTAAGGCCGCCTTCATCCATGGTTTCTTACATGAGGAGGTGAATTCGAAGAAGGAAATAAAGTTGTGGGATGTTTGGCAAGGACATCATTTAGTTAAATCTTACATTGACCAATTAAAGAGATGGATTCCTTTTCTATGGACGTGGAATTTGAAGAAAAAATGAAAGATCTTCTTTTCATTTGGCGATTTCTTCCTGATATTTTAGATAAAGAGCTCTCATTGAGTGAAACGTGTTTTGATAAGTTAGAGGATGAGTAATTTTGGGATGATCTAGTTCTTAGTGTGTAGTCATTGGTGGTTAGATCTCGTGGAGGTTCCCCATCTGGAGAGTAACGCATACTGGAGGGACCTATTTCTTAAAGAGTCCTTTTTAGTGGTTCTGGCATTCAGTTCATTGGTCTGTTCAGTTTTGTACGATTAGTGTGGATGTTTAGTGCATCCCAAGTCATATTTCCAAAACCCACCATATATGTTTCATCGTTGCAGTTTTCTGTGTCATTTGGATATGTTTTACAGGAAGAATAACCTAAATAAGAGGTTGTGGATAGAGGATTCTAATGTCTGACTGTGAGACGGGAGATGCTTCAACCATCGGATCCCTAACCACGGGTCTTTGGGTGATGATCGTGCACAGTAATGAGTTTTCGGGGATGTGAAGCCTCCTTTTGGGTTTTCTATTCTATGTTTTGATTGGGATGTTTGAAGTCTTTTCATTCTTGTTTTCTATTGCTGATGTTTTTCAGCCATTGTAAGTCTATCGTTTTCTTAGGAGATTATGATGAACATTTTCGGTTGTAATCCAAATATTCTCATTTTTTAGTGTATTGATTTTAGAATCACTCGTTTTTTAATGTATTTTTGGACTTATATGGGATGGTTTCAGCTTAGTGGTTATAATGTGGATATGTGAGATCTTGTGAAGAAAAAAATGTTTTTCATTGTGTTCGATTTTGCTGTTTGGTTTATGTTTTTTACATGGTTAATTCTCTCATTGCATTGAGAGGTTTGGATTGGTTGGGAGTTCATGAGTTTACTCCCTCCCTAGAGTGGCATGCTTAGGTTTTAAATTTTAGTGCTAGTAGAATCTTTATGGTGGGGAGAACCCCAACCTTTTCTCCCCTTTTTTTGGTTTGTAGTTTTGTCTAGATCATTCAGATGTGACTTGGGGAATAAATAGTCACCCCAAAAATTCTATGTTTCTTCTGGTTCATTTCGCACATGGACATAATTGTTCATTAGTTATGAACTTGGTGACTTTATGGGGGAATAAAGTTTTGTGGTGGGGAGAATTTTCACGCCCTATAACCCTTGGTTAGTTATTTTAAATTGATTTAACTATTATTTTTCGTTTAGAATACTTTTACATAGTTGTGAGGTCATCCCACACGGTTAGGATTTATTGTGTGGTTCCCACATGGATACTCAAGTGGTTCAGAGATATGCTGAGTGACTTGCATGCCGTTTATAATATCACACAACAAGCATACAACTTTTCCATGTTAGCAGGAAATTCTGGGTGGAATAGTTCAAACGCAGTTTGCTCAACTGCGTGTTTGACTACAGATTAACCATGAAACATTTTGGTGTTCGTAAAAATAATAATTTAATTTAATGGTAATTGAAATAAAATAATGATAAATTAAATTGAATATAATTTTGTAAATTTTTTAATAATAATAATAGTAATTATATTCTATTTTTTTTTAAAAATATTATTATTATTATTGAGATTGTTAATATAATAATAATTATTAAGATTAATGTTATAATTACTTTACTATTATGATTATTATTATTCTTATTATTATTATATTAAACAATAAAAAGAAATTGAAACCCTAGGGGTGTCCCCCACCTTCTCTCATTCAAGGATTAGCGCCACCCTCCCCTTGGTGCAGCCTACTACATGACCCCCAGCACTCCCTCCTCCCATCCCGGTGCTCCCTCTGTTTCTCACCCTATACCCGACCACCACGCTTCCTCCTCCTTGTCCCCCGACTTCTGCAACCTCCTCCACCAGCGGCACCCCCCCCCCCTTTATGGTATCATGTTTGCCTGCAGTTTCTCTTTCTGACGCATGATTGTCTTGGGAAACCGCACCTCCCTCACGAGTGCCCCCTCCACGTGTGAGTTTCCCTTATAAATTTTGTGATTTATTCACTTTTTTCATACCTTGTATGTTGGTGTTAATGGTTATTCCATGTTCATTTGAATCTATGGTTTATGCTCTGTTCGTAGAGGTCATTGCATCCTCCTTTGGGAGCTTCATCGCATACTCACTTGATTATGGTAGGTGTTTCTGTCATTTTCCTTTCTAGAACACTCTATAGACACTTTTTCATTTTAAATTAATTTTTAAATGTCAATCTCATCTTTAATACACCTATGTCTTGATGCTAATGGTAGTTTTTTGTTTGTGGATTTTATTAAACATATATTCTCAAAGTGATTTGTGTGAAATTCCTTGGTTTGAAGAACCTAGGATGTTTATTTTGGAATACATTTGTTCTAATTAAGTAGAAATTTATCTTTTATAAAATACATATACTTCATTATAGAGAAGTTGTATTTTCTTGATTGTGAACATGAATTATTGAGGGTGTGGCTTAGTAATGTTGTTTTCTATTGAATGCATTGAAATTATTTGGAAAGGTTTTATGGTTTTTATATAAATTGGTGTTTTGAGGAAATTGTTTTTGAGATTCTCTTTGGATGTTTGGTGTGTCACTAGATGTAGACACATACATTTCTGCACTAGGAGCACACATAGATGTGACATGAAATGAAGGTGACACTTTAAATTTGTGTTTTCTTGAAAACTTGGTTCCCTAAGTGGTTTTTGTTTTCTAAATGGGGTTGGGTCTATTGTGTGGTTTCTAACAAAATAAAGTTCATAAAGTTGTTCTTCATGTTTTGGCCTATTTGGCCTTAAAGAGTGCTTTATTTTGAGATTTTTAAGGATAAAGGCCCATTTAGAAAATTTAAGGTATTTGGGTGTGTACTTGGTTATATCTAGTTGAGGGATTTTTTTAATAATATCTTTTTTCTCAGAAAATGGAAATTTGGAAATGTCCATGGAAAATGTATTTGAGAGGTTTAATGGTTAAAGGCCTGTTTGGATCTTCCAACTCTAGGGTGAGGTCTGTGTTAACTTTTAGAAAGATTTTGTTTTTGGAAAATGCGTATGATGGTTGGAAACCAATAATGTATTATGGAATGATTTTATGTATTATATGGTAAAGTGGCATGTTTGGAACCTTTGAACAATATGATATGAAAATGTATATATGTATATGGGGAACCTTATAAGAGGGATTTACTGTATGGTTTATCGTATATTGGTGTCCATGTTTGGGGTAGGAAAGTGAAGTGACGTCATCAAAGTTGATTTGTTTGTGTGATGGCCTCCTACTCACACAATATATGTATAACTAATATGGGTTCCTAGGCGTCTTTTAGATGTTCAGGTGAAAATTTCTTATTATCCCCTATTACATGGGTTAGTACCCTCCTAGAGCTGTAGATAGGATAGTAGGGATGTGGCACTAGTGGGGTCAGGTTTAGTTAGCTAGTTGGTTATGGACTTAAGGGCATCACCATATGCCGGTAGGTGGTTCCAAATCCAGTAAGTTCATGGTTCTTCTATGGATGTTTAGGATCACCCATTATTTTTATTTTTATTTTCTTATTTACTTTTTTCAATACTCATTTCTGGATTACATTGTTTATATTTTTCTTTATACCATAGCTTGGTCTATCCCATTCAAGTTTTTCTTCATTCAAAAATGGTATTTAGTTTGGAAATGAAATGTATTGTGAATTGTTTTATAAAATTTAGAAAAATGACATGATTTTTAACTGCATTTAAAACTATTTTCATTGGTCTATTTTGGGAAATTAAATACTAGGATTTAGTGGTTTATCATTGGCATCCCTACTCAGCATTTTTTTCCTCATGCATAAGTTATTTTTTTCAGTTGTAGGATCCTTTTTCTTATTCAGGATTCTTTGTAGATGCTCAATGTGGTGCAGGTTTAGTTTAGTTGTTGGAGGTGACTAATAGGGTGCATGGAGGTTCTGGTAAAGTGGTTTCATTTTCATTTTTTTATTTTCTTACTTCTTGTTCAATGTATTATGTATCTGGACCAACTATTTATTTATTTCTGTTCAGTTGTTTGATATTGTGGCTTGTTGGGTTCGGATTATTTATCTTGTCATGGTTATTCATGTTGAGCTTAAATCTTTCCCACATGTATGTTTTGATGCCTGACACTAGTTTTCATCCTATAAGGATCGTGAATTCCCTCCGGGCCTTGCCGCAGACTGGCTTAAGTCACCGGTTCAGGGCCGACTAAGGTTGGTTCATGACAATAAAAGAAGATTAATTATCAAGGAAAATAGATTAGAATTTAAAAAAATGATGATAGGATGGTGGAGGTAAATAACCCACTCATTAAATAAATTGTAGTTATTTTTTATGATATTTTTGGCCTTATTACCTAACTTAACCCCTTGTTAATCATTTTAGCCTCCACTGTGGAGACTAACTTTTAGTACGGAAACTTATTTTGTATGAATAAAAATAAAAAGACCTTATTACCTAATTTGAACATTATAAATCCAAATTATAAAATAGAATTTAAATATTAAATTTCCAGTTGTGGTAGAAAATAATCTTTATAAAATTAATCTTATCATAACATAAATAATTTTTACAAAAATTACCTTTCAAGCATAAAAATAAATTTCCACCAAAATAATGTATAGTATAAATTACCCTGAGATTTATTGGATCATGATTACAAATAAGTGAATTATGACTCTAATATAAATAAATAACCAAATAGATATTTATGAATACTTAATTAATGGAAAAACCCCCGATATATTTTATTATTATAATAAAATATCACTTTGGTTCCAAAATGTCAAGCGTAGGATTATATATTCAATATAACATATTAAATTCATTATTCTAATAATTAATTTCTATTTTTGTAAACAAAAAGGTTTCATATATTTTTAAGACATGCCTATATCATAATGATTTCATAAAAGTAACAAAAATTTTAGAAACTATATTTAACACAATTCACTAAAAACCATTTTAGAAAAATAGAAAAATCATCCGAAGCTAATTTTTTAAATAATAATCCAAAATTGAATTTAATTTTATCCTTTAATGTGTCTAATATTTAAAGATTTATCTTTTAAATAAAACATCTATAATATAAAATAAAAATAAAATTTTTAACCAAAACTTTTATGTCAAGCCAAGAATAATAAAATTAATGTTTTTTAGAGTATATTTATTATTTATTAGATACAATTAATCATTAGTTTCTATAATTTATTCAATACATTATATTGATATCACTCATCAAAATTAATTAATTTTAGAAATTAATTTATAAGAATAAAAATAAAATTTTTCATATTATTGAAAACATAAAAAATTTATTATATTAATAATTATGTATTTACATCATCCTAATTTATACCTGTAAAAACTCATGGACTCTGAATAAGATTTATTATTAATATGTTAATTTGGGAATACAATGGTTTTTGTTCATATTTCGTGGATCTCATATTTTAATCCATGTTCTTTAACTTATCTTATATGTGATTTCACTCATGATGTACATGTTCAAGATCAGCTTGGTCTTGGTCTAGGAAAAACCCGTATGATTCTACCTTATCTACAATCTCATAAAAATGATACTTTTAAGGAAGAACACTACTACAAGATGTGATTGTTATGGATTTAATAATGTGGTTACTTTTATTTATACCCGCTAATTCAAAATCTACGTTATAATGGTTATATTTAAAACATAGAAAATGGGCCACAGAATTGTTTTAGTTTGGTTTTTCATGTGAATCAAGATTTTAAAATATATTTATTTAAAATAAATTATATACGAAAATCTCATGGTGTTACATTATACCCCCATAAATAATTTTTTTCCTCACATTTTCAATTTCTCTCACCATTGAAAACATATGACAATGTTGTTTATATAGTCATTGTTCATGATATAATTTCAAATCCTATGTTAAAATCAAAATATTTTATTGGGTACATGATGGTGGAGATGTTTTGATGTTCTTGAATAGGTAAAATAAGTTCCTAGATGTATGAGCATTTCCTAAGAATATTTATAATTTGACCAACTTGTATACACTTATTTTTTTCAAGTACATAAATCACCCATCTTTGATGATATTAATAGAAACAGTGATCAGATGAAGAATCGTCATCAGATAGAAAAAATATGTTGTATGGAGAAAACCCATCTGGAGGATATTTTTGGGAGGTTATCTGAACCATGTACATCAAACGTAGATAGTTCCATCAAAATAAGTTTTTAGTGAATCAAATATGATTATTATTTTATGTTCCTAAGTTCCTAAAATCATGATAAGTGAAACATCTCATGATTCTGTCTTGAGTTGGTAGAAATTGAAATTTTATTATTTAATAAAAGGGCTATAAATTTATTTGTATGAAAAAAAATCAAAACTTTCTAGCTTGTCTACCGAGGTTTGGATGCTTATCGATGTGAAGAAAGTCTTTTAATTTCAATGGAATTACATTAGAATAAACAAAGAAGTTGAAGAAAAGATTTCAAAATGAAAAGGGGTGTTGTGAATTATTTCTCTTTAATGAATTCAAAATCGGAAAATGTCCACTCATAAAATGTCCCATCATATATATGAAGTCACCTTTCAATGTATTTTTTATTCAAGTCCATCATAATAATGAAAGTCCTCGAATGATGAAAGTGTTACAGAAATACTTCTAAAATGTTCCTATGATATTTGAATAGGAAAAATTAATCATATATTATCATAAAATAAACAAATTGTATAAATTTTTATCATAAAATAATGTGGTTTTAAGTTTCAAGTGGTATAAATTTTTTAACAATTCAAATATCTTTATGAAGATTTTTTAATCATGTTGAAATTGATGATGTTGATATGATCATTCATAGTTCATATAATCTTGAAGGAAAGTCTTTAAAATAAATTAGTTTTAATAAATATATAATAATGGGTTCATTTTCTAAAATTCACGAAGCTTCAAGAATAATCTTCAATCATTTAGAATATTTTAGGTAAATTTGATTGAGTAGGTAAATAAATTGGTCTTCTCGCCATTTCTATTCTCAGCTCAACTATTCAAAGTGCTGTCTAATCAACTGATACTAAGTGTGTGGTTTTTTATGCATGTAAAAGATGTATTTATATATAATTATTTATATACATAGATATCATATGAAATTCTAAAAGGCAGATTTTAAATAAGGATTTTTTTAACCATGGAGTCTTTTAGTTTAAGAATAAGAAGAAGTTAGTATCAAACAAGGACGTTGTGATTAGGTGTAATTGGAAAAATAATATTTGTCAATATAAAATATTTTATATCATGAGGAATTATATGAAAAAAATGAAGATTAATATTGTGTCGATTTTTATAATTCACCTAATGACCTGTTCTAGACAAAAAAATCATGCAAAGAAGTCAAACAATCAGTGAATGGATGTACTTTTTTCTAACCAACTTTTAGGTAAGAAAGTGAAGAATAATTTTTTACAAGAAGATAAAATTTTAAAATTGAACAACAAATATAGTGAAAACGTTTTGAATATATTGGTGAAGGTTTCGAATTTTGGTACAGAATCTCTTTTACAAATTATATATGGAGAAATAATATTTACTATAGTTTATATAACAGTTCAATGTAATTATAAGTATATTCCCTTCATTTTGTAACCAAAAAAAATTATTCTTGAGTATATTTAGCACTTTATTATTTTAAAACATGGACTACATTCTCTTGTTGAGTAGTGAACCTTTTAAATACTTTTGATGTTGTAGTGGTTCTTGTGAGTTTGTTTTTGGAAAGTTATAACTATTTAACATGAGGAAAATGTTGTTTCGTAAAAAGGGGAAAAAATAAAAAAACGATCCCTAGTTCACCCTCGCACCCTCTCAATAATCACATAGTTGTTATATGGGAAGTTTAATTGGTATTATAGGGATGGTTCACTTTGTTGAATCTTTTCTGATGTTTTAAGAAATGGTAAGTTTCGATGGATGTCTAGAATCTTGTGGATAGAAAGGGGATTCCAGTTTTCAATGGATAAAAACTATCATATATTGAAAGATGTAATGTTATTGTATCTTATGTATCATTTTTATGATGTTCTTGAGGATGAATCTAGTGGTCTACCACCTCAAGTTGAAGATTTTCCCCAAATAGTTACTGATTAGAAAAAATTATGGAATGATGGGTGAGAAAGAAATTTATGCTATCCTCACTCACTGAATGTGAATTTCTTGGTAAAAGGAGTTTGAACTGCTAAGATCATTTGGAAAAAAAATAAAGAACAAAAATGAAGTAATTAAAAAAGTGATTAAATAAATGATAAATATCTAGAAGTTGAAGTATGTTGATCATAATATGGTTGATTATGAATTAGATGGTTACTTCATTTCAAGGTTGAAGTACATTTCAAGAACTATAAGATGACTTAGTGAGTAGTTCAAATATAAAATTGTAGATAAAAATATCATAAAAATTCTTTCTAAAAATTTTGACATAAAATTTTCATAATTAGAGGATAGATATCCTGAAATGTTATCTATTTATTATCATTATATCACTCTCATCACTTACGAAATGAGAAGATAAAAATTTGTGCAGAACAAATAAAATTAAAATCTATAAATTTACATAAAAGAAACTATTAAATGAAAATATAAGAAGGTTTTCATTGAATAATAATTTTATTACTCTAACACTAAATATGATTTTAGTAAAAATATTTATAAATTTAAGTCTTTTTTCAAAAAATGTGAAAAGAGGCGCAGAAAAGTATACATGGTAGTTACTGCAGAAATTATTTGGATATAGAGATTTTAATAATTTTTCTATAACTTTTCCTTGATGAAATGATAATGAAGAAAGTCATGTAGATGATAAAAATTTAGGGAAATTATTTTATTAGAATAATAGATAAATCTATGCAATATTAGTTGATAAAAATGTACTTCAAATCCAAAAGAAGAATAATTTTTTCTAAATTTTCCAAATATAATAATAGTAAATAAGAATTATAAAACATAAATAATGATGTTGTTAAAGATAATATTTTTTCAAAAATTTAATGAAGAAAGTTTTACTAGTTATAAAACTAGTATTTCTACAGAAGAAGAGACTAATATGGAAAGTATTTTGAAAATAGAGTTAAAATAATTCCATCAAAAGATTATAGGACATGAAATAGAGAATATAATTTTGAAGAAATATTATCTCTCAAAAAAAAATCATGAATCCAATATTGACTAATAATAAATGTTTCTTAAAGTTAATTATTTTATAAATAATGAACATGATAAAGTGAAACAAATCTCAATATTTTTCTTTAATAAAACATGTAGGTAAATTGGGAAGAGTTATGAATTACTAAAAAATTAATAAAGTTGAGCAAGGAATTTCATATTAATAAAAATTAGTTACATAATTTGTTAAAATTTTGGAAATTTAAAACCTAGATAAGTATCAATAATAGTTATCCTCAATGAATGTTAATAAGAATGGATATTTTAGAACAATATGAAAGTTGAGAGAATTTTTAATATAGCCAAAACCAAAAATGATGAAATTTTTAATGTTTCTAAAATTTAAAAGTATGAACCAAATAAAAATTATACTATTCATTATATTTAGTATAAAATTTACATAAGATGAAGTATAAAATATTATAAGATAAAAAAAATAGTGTTGTGTAACAATGTTCCAAAGTGGAAAGTATGAAAAGTTTTGAAGAGAAAGTACACCACACTAGAAAGTATCAATGTTACATAAGAAAATCTTAATTCTATGGTTATTATTGGTACTATAGTTTATTTGGAAATAAAATGAATATATTTTTGTTCAAACATCAATATTAAATTAATTATAGGAGAAACTAAAAGCAAAGTTTGAGGATTAGACCCACTCGATATTAGGTACCCTGAAAAAGCTGGTGTAAAGATTGAAAATAGATTCCAAACCTTGGAATATATATGTAAAATATGTGAATAGACTAGAAATCAAGAAAAATTATTTCGTGTCATGATTAAATCATAAAAAAGTGTTTATAAAAAATAATCAATTCCAGATGTGAAGGAATAAAAAAGGTAATGAAAAAGATCTAGTTATTGAAACGGTTATCAAAGATATAAAAGGGGAATGACCCTGGATTTCAGATAGAGAGATATATTCACAAATGTAAGTATATTTTAAGCTATTAAATAATTAAAAGGATTTTAATGAAGGTACACTAAATTTTTACAATGAAGAGTAACTCAGAATCAAAGGTTTTGGATCTACCATTATTAGGGAGGAAAAGTTGAAATCCAAATAATTCATGTTTGTTGCTGTCTTTGAACACAATTTTTTAAGGGTTTCACAATGTTTTTTTAATAAGGTAGTATGATTTTTTTCAAAAAATACAGTTTTCTATAAATATATTTTATTATGGGGAATTTTATTTGAATGGCTAACGAACCAAGAAATCTTGTTTTAAGTTGGTAGTGTAAAATTTCATGAAATTTGTGACTGATGGATGAAAATAAAATATAGAATAATGTTAAAATATATGTTTCAGATGAATATGAGTAAATTATAAATGATATATTGTATTAGTAATATTTAATACATGAAAATAATAAGAGATTGGTTTTGCTTCATTTCTCATAAAGGGGAGATTACAAACTCAATACATAAGAAAGTTGACATTCGTTCAACTCTTCCCTTGGAGCTGATACAATCTGATATTTTTGGGTCCATGACTAAAAAGTAAATATTCCATGATAAGTACGCCATTTATCTCTTGAATTCATTTAATAAAATTAAAATAATTGTGTTTTTGAATCATAAATCATAGGCTCTAAAAAAATTTAGATTTTTTGGAGATGTGTAAATAAATATTGTGGATATTCAGTGAAAAAGTTATCAACTGATAATGGTAGTGAATATTAAAACATGGAGTATAATGATTATCTTTATAACCAAGGAATTTCTCATGGGATTATTTCATTTTTAACATCACAATAAAATGGTTTTTCTGAAATAAAAAAAATATGTTTAGTGGAAATGGTGTGAATGATGTTGATAAAATATAATACTTCTCATTATTTTTGTAGGAAGGATATCAGTACTATAGTTTATATTTAAAATCAATGTTTTCATAGATTGAACTCTAGTATGACTCCTTAAATAATGGGTTACAATTAATCCCTATGTTTGAAATGCCTAAGGGTGTCCAATAGTATGTGAATTATAAAAATCAATGGGAAAATCATATCAAGTTTTATTAGATAGGTGTTGATAGATTCATTCCTGGATACTTTCCTAATTTTATAGGATACATAAGTTTTAATAAATAAATAATAAATATATTAGATTATATAGATAAAACATTTCTTGTAAAATATGATAATAATGTCTCACAAATAGGTGCAGATGTGGAAGATGGGGATGATAAGATGGTTACATTTGAGCAATGTGAAAAACAATAGTAACGATTTGAAGATTCTCATGATGTGGATTCTTACTCATCTTTATCAAGTGATGATGAACAACATTTCACATAACATTCTAGGCTGAGGGAGTTGGTCGAAGCTTATAACATCATTGGTGATCAGTTATAGTTGTTTTAATCTAGAAGAGCATAAAATTTAGTTTTAAATAATTATTTTTATTCACATGTTGAGGAAAAGGTTATTGAGGATGCTCTATCACATAAAGTGTAGATTTATTCCATGAATGAATTTTTAAATCAAATTGAAAATAATGATAGTTGGTAACATGTACCCATACCAAATAATAAAAATTTGATGGGTAAAAATTGGTTGTTTTAAAAAAAATATGTAAAGAAGGTGAGTTATAAGAAACATTGCATAACTAGTTTGTAAATCCTATTCTCAAATTCAATAAAATGATATTTGATGAGATTTTTACTCTAGTTTCATGATTAGAACCTTTTGAAATGTTTTTTCTATCACTGCACAATAAATACAATAATTGTTTTTAATAGAGATATCAATGAATACATTTATATTGAACAATTGTATGGCTTTGTGATTGGAAAAGATTACTGTTTTTTGTAAAAGCTGAAGAAGCCTTTGTTTGGGAAAAATAAATATCTAATATATGGTATTCCAAATTTTATAATTTTTTAAGGAAGTCATACTTCAAGAAAGGAAGGGTTAATAGTAACCTTTTTTCAAACTAAGTCAATAGGATTACCTCATAGTGATTATTTATATCGATGATATCATATTTACTATGAATGATGATGAAAATTTTGAAAATTATTTTTAATGAGATGAATAATCTATTTGAATTGTCCACGCTATAAGAAATAAAATACTTTCTTAGATTAAAAATATCACAAAAGAAGAAATTTATTTTCTAATCTCATGATAAGTATGATATGAAAATTTTGACTAAGTTTTTCATGGAAGGCATAAAACTACTTTCCATAACGATTTTAGTTGGGGGAATTTTTTTTTGAGTTTTAATATAAATATAAAATATTTACTAATTCATAGTATGATTGAATAAGATTTTGTGGTTTTCACTCAAGCTATGACACAACATATGTGGATGAAGGCACAGTTGGATGATTTTTTTTGGTGAAAATGAAGTTACCCCTACTCTAGATATTTGATAACCAGTAATCTATAAATATAAAAAAACAATATAATGCAATATTGTCCTTCCAATAACATTGATATAAAAATATCACTTTATTAAGTATCATGTAGAGAATAATGAACTAATGCAGGAGTTTGATCCTGGTAATGATAGATCATTGACAACACAAATTTTAATTTATAAAAATACTAGATAGAAGTGAGTAGGGTATCGAATCCACATGGAGAGAAAATATGGTTTTAGGTATATGAAAATAACTAAAAACAAAAAAATAAAATAAAAATAATGTATGAATTAAGTACACTGATGAATATGAAATATTAAAATCAACTGATGAGTGATTAAAAGGAAATTTGTAAAATGTAAATAGAAATTCATAGGGACAACTAAGAAGAGATTAATTAGTATGAGTGGGATTTTTTATTTTTTGGAGAACTTGTTTATTATTTATGATGTTTTTTAATCAACATTCAAAATCATGATGTCAATATCTCTGTCGAGAATATCAAATTGCAATCAGATGATTCTGTGATTCATCACTAAAAAACCCGTTCAATTGAAAATAAGAAGAAGTTGATTACAATGTAAAAATGATCAAATAAACAATGATAGAAATGATAAACTAGATCAATCTGACTTCCTATAACAAGGATAATTCGACAAAAATAAATGTGAAATTCAACAATAAAACACTACATATCATGAAATAAAGAAATAATAAGAAGACATTGAGTCATAATTTACATTATATCTTCATGAAATATTATTAATCAATGTCTGTGTCTTCACTATTTTCTCTAGTCAATGATTTAATGAAATCTATATGATATATGATGATTGGTGTCAGATTAGGGATCCACCACTCCTATCTGAATAGTGTTCTTTTTAAGAAAAAACACCACATGGAAGTCAATTATGCACTCACTGTCACATCTTTAAAACCACATTATTTGACTTCAATAATGAATGTATTCTCTATAAACCTTAAACCTCAACTCACTTGGGTCACACTCCCCCAAAAAATTATGCTCCTCATATGTGGGATTTTTTCCCCTAAAATCTTCGTTCCCCGCAATATTATATCAACAGTCAAGAATAATCTAGAATCATTAATAATATCTACTCCCCAAATTGAGTAGTAACTCCTTCATTTATATTTAACAATTTAAAAATTGGTGCTCTAGAAAAATTTATGACATAATTAATTATTATTTGGTCTTACCACCTCTGATTAATTCATTACATTAATTGAGTAACATGCTTTTGTCAATCCAAAATTCATAGCTCAGTAAAACTCCACAATGAAATTTCAATCAGCATGCATACAGCTTAAATATTTTTTATGCTCCTAAAATCCTCTATATTCCTAAATCATTGAAGGGTAAATTTAATTTTCCAATATTTATTAACCCGAATTTTTATTCGAGATCATCTCCACACCCAAAAAATAGCTTAGAAATAACGTTAGGTGGTAATATCACACTTCTGCATTTCTCCAACCACATTACATGCATCATTAAACATTTTTGATGTTGCATAAATATAAAAAAACTCATTCCATAATTATTGCCCTCATTTTCATAGAGGACTAAATATTTATCCATTCATTAGGTTCATTATGAGATTGGTTGAATTTTATTATTTGCATCATTTTTCATTCAATGCACTGGTTCTATTTTTGATTCATTGAGAATTATCAATTGAATTTTGTGAGTTCATGGACTGAAACATCACTAGGTGAAACAAAAGAATTGAGCATCATTCAATTCAACATGTATGAGATTGGTATACCCTCAGACTTCATTCGGAATCGGTCACCCATTATATTTAGCAATTCAGATCTGGAATATGTGTAAAAATTAAAAAGATGTTATATCATCTTTAAAATATTTAACAATATTTAGCTTAGGAATAATTTCATAATGGAATTATTCCACCACTCGATCTCAGATATTATACAGTTTCTAAAAATCTTTAGAGATTTAGTTCATTCTGGAATTGGTTTTTTACCTTCAGAAGAGAGAATCAGTGCGAGAGCATTTGATCAAGAAATAATGTGGTTCAATTAAGCTTAGATCCATGCTTAGCGACCATTGGGGCATCTACTAGTGGCATTATAAAAGATTCCCTCTTATGGACACTTGGATTTGTGTAGGAATGGTGGATTGTTCTCTACTCACCATCAATATGACAAATTTGGCATGTTCATTATGGCACAGTATGTACTTTTTTCAAATACACATTCATCTATGTTCATGAATGATAGGTTGGTGTGGCCGCTATATGGACAATGACCTCCTTCATATGGGCACAAGGTACAATTATTTTGTTGACCATGGGTGAATTTTCTTATAAAATAATTAAAAAATTATATTTTGATAAAAATTAGTTAAAAATATTTAAAATTAAAACAATATTAAATTGAGTAATTTCTAAATAAATAAAAGAATTAATAAATTTATATAATACACAAATTAAAAAAATAATAATTAATTATTTTCAAATAAAAATTAATTAATAATTAAACAAATAAAAGAATAACATTCAATGAAAAAGATGATTATATTAAAAAAACAGAAATTGAATGAAAAATAAAAGAATGTCTTTTCATATTTTAACAAACAAATAAGAATAAAAAATCTATCATACTAAAAAATACTAAATAATCTAAAATCTATTCATAAAACTATAATTAGTAACAAATTAGATATTTTAACATAAAATCATTGATCATATAATTTAATACTTAATTAACAAAACTTATAATTTATTCAACAAAAAATTGTCTTGATAATAAAAATGCATTTAATTAAAATAACATATGTGGATAAAAGAATAAAATAAATGCTACATCAAATTCTCACGTGCTTAATCAATTTCACTCTATGGAAATTCAATGAATTTTACATATTTACAAGGACTCTTAAAAAGAAAATATCTCCCTAATAATGTTCTAAAATACACCAATATGAAAGGAAATTAAACATCTAACCCTCAAAAAAATACATGACTCCTATGTGAAAATCACTTTCTGCCTCATTTCAATTTCTAATTCGAGTTCCAATTATATGAGTGAAATAGATCAGATAGAAGTAGAACTAAAATTTTAAAAATGGACATCTAAATTAATCACTCTCCCCTTGGAACCAAATATAAATTTTCAATTACACATCATTGATTAAACATAAAATGATTATAAAATAAGTCAATTTTCACATTCTTTATATGGATTCAACATCCCCCTCTCCTAAATTTTTTTTGACTTTTTGGATCTTATTGTTTTTTTTATTTTATCCCTTTCCATTTATGTGAAAAGAACATTGCAAAGGAACATATTGAAAATGTATAGAGGGTTTACACACACGCCCAATTCCTAAAGTCACATATGTTCATATAGGGTGTTTCAGCTATGTTAAAATTCTAATTTATAGTTTTGTAAAGTTATAATCTCAATTCCACAAAAATTTCTCCCATCAGACTCCCTTTCCTAGTTATTTAACTGAATTTATGAAAACATTGTGGGACACATTCACTCATCATTCATGTAATTCTAGAAAATTTAAATTTTTTGAAAACCATTAAATTAAGTATATAATGATCACCTAGGAATGACATGATGAATTTTTAGAAATATTTCATTTTCAACTCGACATGGAAGAAAATTGAAAAAATAGGGGTTTCTTATATGTACTACATTGAAGAATGATTAACGATTATTTAAAAGACCCCACTCCCACACACTTAAAATCCAACAATATACACATTGTTCAATATTAATGTTTAGTACACAATATGAATTGTTTGATTCGAAATGATGTTAAATATATATTATTAAAGAAATTTTTTTAATGGGGTGATAGGGAAGATGAAACCAATAATATTATTACACAAAAAAATCTAGGATAACAAAAATGGAAAAAATGATCCCAACTAGACACTATCATAAAATTAAGCAAAAGTAATGATTCTAAAATGGTCGTATGCTACATGTGAGTTCATGAATTATCTTCAAAGGGTTACAAAATCTTTTTCACGTAATGAAAATAACATTTCAAATAGATTCATCCTAAAACATTCGTAGCTTCTAGTAATATATTGATGAATTCAGAATTGAAATTATTTGATCAAATTATTAGCAACTAAAATGAAAATTTTGAAAGTTATAAAACTAAGAGTTTAGAACAATTACACCCTTGTAAATTTTGAAGAGTTTCTAAATATTTTATATAACATGTATCGTCCCTCATAGAAATTGAAATTACACTCTAGTTAAAAATTTAGAGAACCTATAAGAAAAATATATCATAATGAGTTGAAGAATTTCAAATTATCCAAAGTTTTAGTAGAGGGTTGTTTTATCCAATGTTATCCACAAGAAAATTCATTGGGTTTTGATGTTCTCAATGATTCTGTCGCCTGTAAAATATTCTCACAACCTACTGTTTACACTTCTTATAGTCACCCTAAAAAATTCTATGTTTCTTTTGGTTCTTTTCGAGCATGGACATAATTTTTTATTAACTATCATCTTGGTGAAATTATGGGGGAAGAAATTTTTGTGGTGGGGAGAATTTTCACTCCCCGACACTGTTGGTTAGTTATTTTAAATTCCATTAATTATTATTTTGAGTTTTGGATACGTTTTCATTGTTGTGAGGTCATCCCACACAGTTAGGAGTTATTGTGTTGTTCCTGTATGGATGCTCATGTGGGTCGTAGTTTTGGCATGTGACTTGCTCGCAGTTTATAAAACTACACGATAAGGTGCAACTTGTCCATGTTAGCGGGCATCTCTGGGTGGAATGGTTTGGATGCAGTTTACTCAATCGCGTGTTTGACTGCAGATTAACCATGCAGCTTCTTGGTATTCGAAAAAAAATTAATTGAATGGTAACTGAAATAAAATAAATATAAATTAAATAGAATAGAATTTTGTAAATTTTTTAATAATAATAATTGTAATATTATTATGTTTTTTAATATAAAAAATAAAATTATTATTATCGAGATTGTTATTATAAATATTATTATTAATATTAATGTTATAATTATTTTACTATTATGCTGATGATTATTATTATTATGATATTAAACAAAAAAAGATAGTGAAACCCTAGGGGTGTCCCCCTTATTCTCCCGTTCGAGGCTCAGCGCCACCCTCCCCTTGGTGCAGCCTACTACGCGACCCCCAGAGAGCCCTCCTCCCATCTGGGTGTGCTCTCTCCTTCTCACCCTGCACCCTACCACCATGCTTCCTCATCCTTAGCACCCTTTGGACCCAACCTCCTCCACCAGCGGCACACCCGACCCCTCCCCCCCTCATGGCATCATGTTTCCCAGTTGTGTTTCTTCCTGACGCACGACTGTATTCAACAACTGCACCTCCCTCACTGTTTCCCCCTCCACATGTGAGCTTCCCTTATAAATTTTGTGATTTATTCACTTTGCTCATACCTAGGATTTTGGGATAAATGGTTGGTCCAGGTTCCTTTGAATCTATGGTTTGCGCTTTGTCCGTAGAGGTCTCTGCATCGTCTTTTGGGAGATTCATCACATCTACACTTTATTATGGTAAGTGTTCTATCATTTTCATTTCTGAAACACTCTATAAACACTTTTTCATTTTAAATTAATTTTTAAATTTCAATCTCATCTTTAATACAACTATGTATTGATGTGAATGGTAGTTTTGTATATGTATATTTTATTAAAAATAGATTCTCAAAGTGATTTGTGTAAAATTCGTAGGTTTGAAGAACCTAGGATGTTTATTGTGGAATACATTTGTTCTATTAAAGTATAAATTTGTCTTTTATGAAAGACATAGAATTCATTATAAAGAAGTGGTATTTTATTGTTTGTGAATTTGGATTGTTGACAGTGTGGTTTGGTAATGTTGTAGCTTATTGAATACATTGAAATGATTTAAAGTGGATTATGGTTCTTATGGAAATTGGTGTTTTGGGGAAATGGTTTTTGAGTTTCTCTTTAGATGTTTGGTGTGTCACTAGATGTTGACACATCCATTGGTGCACTAGGTGCACACATGGGTGTATCTTCAAATAAAGGTGACACTTTAAATTGTTGTTTTCTTGAAAACATGGATCTCTTTGGGGTTTTTGTTTTCTAAATGTGGTTGGGTATTTTGTGTGGTTTCTAAAAATATAAATTTCAAAAAGGTGTTCTTCAAGTTTTGGCCCATTTGGCCTAGAAGTATGCTTTGTTTTAAGTTTTTAAAGAATAAAGTCCGATTTGGAAAATGTAAGGTAATTTGGTGTGTACTTGGTTATATCTAGTTGAGGGATGTTTTAATAATTTCTTGTTTCATAGAAAATGGGAATTTGGAAATGTTCTTGGAAAATGTAATTGGAAGGTTTAAAGGATAAAGGCATTTTTGGCTCTTCCAACTCAAGGGTGAGGTCCGTGTTAACTTTTATAAATATTTTTTTTGAAAATGTGGGCGCTGGTGTGAAACCAATAATGTCTTATGGAATGATCTGATGTATTATATGATAATGTGGTGTGTTTTTAACCTTTGAACGATATGAAATGAAAATGTATGTATATATATGTCGAACATTATAAGAGGGATTTACCTTAAGGTTTATCATATATTGGTGTCCATGTTTGGGGTAGGAAATTGAAGTGACGTCAGCCAAGTAGAGTCCCGTGTGCGATGGATTCCTACTCACACAATATTATTATAACCAATATGGGTTCTTGGGCGTCTTTTAGATGCTCGAGTGAAAAATTCGCACTATCCCAAATTACATGGGTCAGTACCCTCCTAGATTTGTAGATAGAATAGTAAGGATGTGCCACTAGTGGGGTCAGGTTAGGGTAGCTAGTTGGTTATGGACTTAGGGGATTCACTATATGCTGGTAGGTGGTTCCAAATAAAGTACGTTTATGGTTCTTCTAGGGATGTTTAGGATCACCCATTGTTTGTATCTTTTTCTTGTTTACTTTTTTCAATAATCATTTCTGGATTATATTGGTTATCTTTTTCTTTATAGAGTAGCCTAGTCTTTCCCATTCATGTTTTTCTTCATTCTAAAATGGAATTTAGTTTGGAAATGAAATGTATTGTGTATTGTTTTATAAATTTTTGAAAAAAAACATTCTTTTTAACTGTATTTAAAACTAGTGTCCTTGGTTTATTTTGGGAAAGTAAATACTTGGTTTCGTGGTTTATCCTTGGAATCCGAACTCAGTATTTTCCTGCTCATGCATACTTTATTTTTTTCAGTTGTAGCTTCCTTTTTATTTTTCTTGTTTCCTGGTAGGTGCTCGATGTGGTGTAAGTTCGGTTTAGTGGTTTGAGGTGACTAATAGGGTGCATGGAGGTCCTAGTAAAGTGGTTTCATTTTTATTTTTGTATTTTGTTTCTTCTTGTTCAGTTTATTATGTATCAGGACCAAATTTTTATTTATTTATGTTCAGTTTTTTGATCTTGTGGCTTGTTTGGTTTGGTTTGTTTATCTGGTCATGGTTATTCTTGTTGGGCATAAATTATTCTCACATGTATGTTTTGATTACCGACACTATTTTTCATTATATAGGGATCGGGAATTCCCTTCAAGCCATGCTGCAGACTGGCATGAGTCACCGATTCAGGGTTGACCCAGGTTGGTTTGTGATAATAAAAGGGGAGTAATTATCAAGTAAAGTAGATTAAATTTTTTCAAAAAATGATGGTAGGATGGTGGTGGTAAATAACCCACTCATTAAATAAATTATATTTATTTTTTATGATATTGTTGGCCTTATTACCTAACTTAACCCCTTTTCAATCATTTTAGCCTTGATTGTGAAGACTAACATTTACTATAGAAACTTATTTTTTATGACTAAAAATAAAAAGACCTTATTACCTAATTTGAACCTTATAAATCCAAATTTTAAAACAAAATTAAAATATTAAATTTCCAGTTGTGCTAGAAACTTATCTTTATAAAATTAATCTTATCAGAACATAAATAATTTTTAGAAAAATTTATTTTTAAGAAAAAATTTAAATTTCCACCAAAATAATGTATAGTATCAATTACCATAAGATTTATTGGTTAAGGATTACAAATAAGTGCATTATGACATTAATATAAATAAAAAATCAAATTGATATTTATGAATACTTAATTAATAGAAAAAACCATGATATATTTTATTAATAGAATAAAATATCTATTTGGTTTCAAAATTTCAAGTGAAGGTTTATAAATTCAACATAACATTTTAAATGCTTTTATCTAATAATTAATATCAATTTTTATAAATAAAAAGGTTTCATATATTTTTAATACATACTTATATCATAATGATTACATAAAAGATACATAATTTGTAGAAACTATTTCTTTTACTATTCACTAAAAAGCTTTTTAAAAAAATAAAAAAAATCATATGAAGCTAATTTTTTTATTAATAATCCAAAATTTAATTTAATTTTATCCTATAAAGTATCTAATATTTATAAATTTATCTTTTAAATAAAACATCTATATTATAAAATAAAAATAACATTTTTAACAAAAACATTTTTTTCATGACATGAATAATAAAATTAACATTATTTATAGTATATGAAATATTTATTAGATACTATTAATCTTTAGTTTCTATAATTTCATCAATAAATTATATTGATATCACTCTTAAAATTAATTAATTAAAAAATTACTTTATAAAAATAAAAATAAAAGTATTCATATTAATGAAAACACCTAAAATTAATTATATTAATAATTACATATTTATATCATCCAAATATATACTTGAAAAAAATCATGGCCTCTGAACAATATTTATGAGTAAGATGCTAATTTGTTAATTCAATGGTTGTGGTTCACCTTGCATGGATCTCATAGTTAAATCCATGTTCTTGAACTTCTCTTATATGTGATTTAACTCATGATGTACATGTTCAAGCTCATCTTGGTCTTCATCTAAGAAAAAACCCTATGATTCTAACTCCTTTACAATCTCATAAAAATGATACGTTTAAGGAATAACACTACTACAAGATGTTATTTTTATGGATTTTATAATGTGGTCACTTTTATTTATACCTGCTAATTCAAGAGCTATGTTATAATGGTCATATTTAAAACGTAGAAAATGTGCCATAGATTTGTTTTAGTTTTGTGTTTCATGTGAATCAGTATTTTAAAATATCCTTATTTATAAGATATTATATACTAAAATATCATGGTGTTACATTATACACCCATAAATAATTTTTTTTCCTCGCATTATTAATTTCTCTCACCATTGAAAACATGTGATGATGTTTTTTATATCGTAAAAGATCATGATATAATTTCAAATCATAAGATAAAATCAAAATATATTATTGGGGCCATGATGGTGGAGTTTTTTTTGATTATGTTGAAGAGGTAAAATATGTTACTAGATGTATCAATATTTCCTAACAATTTTTCTTTTTTTGAACAACTTTTACACTTATCTTTTTTAATTACATAAATCACCCATCTTTGATGATATTAATAAAAAATGTGATCAGATGAAGAATGGTCATCAGATATATAAAATATATTGGATGGATAAAGGACATAAAGAGGATATGTTTGGGAGTTTTTCTGAACCGTGTCCATCAAACCTATAAAGTTGAATCAAAATACATTTTTAGTGAATCAAATATGATGATTATTTTATGTTTATATGTTTCTAAAATCATGATAAGTGATACATCTCATGATTCTAGCTTGATTTGGTAGAAATTGAAATTTAATTAAGTAATAGAAGGGGTATAAAATTGTTTGTATGAAAAAAATCAAAACATTCAAGCTTGTCTACTAAGGTTAAAATATTTATCAATTTAAGGAAAGTCTTTTAATATCAATGGAATTACATTTGAAACAACAAATCAGTTGAAGAAAATTTTTCAAAATGAAAAGGGGGAGTTGTGAAAGATTCTTATTTTATAAAGTCCAAATCGGACTAAGTCCTATCATAAATTGTCCCATCATATATATGAAGTCATCGTTCAATGTATTTTTTATGGAAGACTATCAGAATAATAAAATTCATAGAATGATGAAAGTGTTCCAGAAAGACTTCTAAAAATATCCTATGATGTTTGAATAGGAAAAATTAAACATATATTCTCATCAAATATAGAAATTGTATAAATTTTTATCATAAAATAATGTGGTTTTACGTTTCAAGTGGTATGATGTTTTCACCAATTCAAATATATTTATGAATATTTTTTAATCATGTTGAAATTGATGATTTTGAGATGATCATTCATAGTTCATATAATCATGAATGAAATGTTTTAAAATCATTTATTTTTAAGAAATATTAAATAATGGTTTTATTTTACAAAATTTCCGAATATTTAAGAATAATCTTCAATAATTTAGAATATTTTGGGAAATTAGGTTGAGTAGGAAAATAAATTGGTCTTCTAACCATTTATATTCTGAGCCCAACTGTTCAATGTGGTTTCCAATCAGCTGATACTAAGTGTATAGTGTTTTTTTATGCATGTAAAAGCTGTAGTTATATAGAATTATTTTTATAAATATATATCAGATGAACTTCTAAAATCTATAGTTTTAATAGGGATGTTTTTAGCCATTTAGTCTCTTAGTGTAATAATAAGAAGAATTCAGTATCAAATAGAGAAGTTTCTATTAGGTGTAATTTTAATAATAATGTCTATCAGTATAAATTCTTTTAAATAATGTGGAATTAGATGAAAAAATGAGGATTAATGTTGTGACGATTATTATAATTCCTCTAATGGACCTTTCTAGAAAAAAATCAGACAAAGAAGTCAAACAATCAGTGAATGGATGTACTTTTTTCTAACAAACATCTAGGTAAGAAAGTGAATAATAATTCTTTACAAGAAGATAAAATTTTAAAATTGTACATCAAATATAGTGAAAACGTTATGAGTATATTGATGAAGGTTTATAATTTTGTTACAAAATCATTGTTACATATTATCTTTGGAGAAAAAATATGTACTATAGGTTAGATAATAGTTCAATGTAAGTATAAGTATATTCCCTTGTTTTTGTAACCAAAAAAAGTATTATAGAATATTTTTAGCCCTTGATTATTTTCAAACATGGACTACATTATCTTGTTGAGTAGTGAACCTTATAAATACTTTTGATCTTGTAGTTGTTATGTTGAGTTGGTTTTTGGAAATTTATAACTACTTAACATGAAGAAAATGTTGTTTCAAAAAATAAGGAAAAAATTTAAAAAAAGGATCCCTTGTTCACCCTCGCACCATTTCAATAATAACATAGGTATTATATGTGCCTTTAAATTGGTATTAGAGGTAGGTTTCACTTTGTTTAATCTTTTCTAAAGTTGTAATAATGGATAAGTTTCTATGGATGTTTAGAATATTGTGGATAGAAAGGGGATTTTATTTCTCAATGGAAACAATCTATCAATATTTGAAAGATGTAATGTTATTTTATCTTATGTCTCATTGTTATGATGTTCTTGTGGATTAAGCTAGTGGTCTCCCACCTCAATTTGAATATGTTCCTCATATAGTTACTGATTAAAAAAATTGGAATGATGAGTGAGATAAAATTTTATGCTTTACTCACTCTTTGAATGTGATTTTCTTGGTAAAAGGAGTTTGAACTGCTAATGGCATTTGGAAAAAAATTAAAGAACAACCTTTAAGTAATTATAAGAGTGATGAAAGAAATGTTAAATGTCTAGAAGTTTATGTATGATGATTTTAATATGGGTGATTATAAATTAGATGGTGACATCATTTCAAGGTTGAATTACATTTTAAGAACCATAAATTTTCTTGGTTAGTAGTTCGAATATCCAATCATAGTTAAAAATATCTTAAAAATTATTTCCAAAATGTTTTACAAAGAAGTCTAATCATTAGAAGATAGAAATCCTAAAACTCGATCTTTTTATTATCAATATAGCTCTCTCATCACGTACTAAATGAGAAGACAAAATTTTATGAAGAATAAATAATATTTAAATCAATAAATTAATATAAAATATACTATTAAATGAAAATATTATAAGGATTTCGGTGAAGAATAATTTTATTACTCTGACAACAAATATGATTTCAGTAAAAATATTGATAAATTTATGTCTTTTTTTTTAATAGGTGAAAAGAGGCACAGAAATGTATACCTTGTAGTTACTGCTGAAATTATTTGGATATAGATCTATTAAGAATTTTTCTATAAATTTTCCTTGATGAAATGATGATGAAGAAATTCATGTAGATGATAAAAATTTAGGAAAATTATTTTAGAAGAATAAAGATAAATCCATGTCATAGGAATGGATAAAAAATTACTCCAAATCCAAAATGAGAATAATTTTTTGTAAATTTTCCAAATATAATAATAGTAAATAAGAATTATAAAACATCAATAATGATGTTTCTAAAGATAATATTTTTAAAAAAATTAATGAAAACTTTTTACAAGTGATAAAACTAGTAGTTCTAAAGATGAAGAAGAGACTGATATAGAAAGTATTTAGAAATTAGAGTTGAAATAACTCCATCCAAAAATTATAGGACATGAAATAGAGAATATAATTTTGAAGAAAGATTATCTCTCAAAAAATAATCATGAATCCATTATTGAAAAAAAATAATTGTTTATTAAAGTGATTTATTTTATAAATAATGAACATGATGAAGTGACAAATCTCAATATTTTTCTTGAACAAAAGAGTAAGGTAAATTGGGAAGAGTTATGAATTACTAAAAAAATTAATAAAGTTGAGCAAGGAATTTCTAATTTATAAAACTCAATTATATAATTTATTAAAGATTTTGAAATTTAAAACATAGATAAGGCTCAATATTATTTATCCTCAATTAATGTTAATAAGAATAATGATTTTAGAACTATATGAAAGTTGAGAGAACCTTTAATATACCCAATACCAACAGTGTGAAAAATTTATATTGTTTCTAACATTTAAAAGTATGAACCAAATAAAACTTATATTATTGATTCTATTGAGTATAAAAATATACATAAGATGAATTATAAAATTTGAGAAGATAACAAAAACATTGGGGTGTAACAATGTTCTAAAGTGGAAAGTATAAGAAGTTATGAAGAGAAAGTATACCACAATAGAAAGTATATAAGTTACATAGGAAAATATTAATTCTATGGTTAGTATTGGTAATATAGTGTATTTGGAAATAAAATTAATATATTTTGGTTCAACCATCAATATTAAATTAATTCTAGGAGAAACTAAATGTAGAGTTTGATGATTAAACCCACTCAAAAATAGGTACCCCGAGAAAGTTGGCATGAAGATTGAAAATATATTCCAACACTTGGAATCTTTTTGTAAAATATGTGAATAGACTAGACATTAGGGAAAATTTTTTTGTGTCATGATTCAATCATAACAATGTGTTTATAACAAATCATAAATTCCATATGTGATATAATAAAAAAGGTAATGAAAAAGATCTATTTTTTGAAACTATTATCAAAGATTTAAAAGGGGAATGACCTTGGATTTTAGATAGAGAGATATATTCACATATATAAGGATATTTTAAGCTGTTAAATAATCAAAAAGATTTTAATGAAGGTAAACTGACTTTTGACAATGAAGAGTCACTCAGAATTAATGGTTTTGTATCTACCATCTTTAGGGAGGAAAAGTTGAAATCCGAATGATTCATGTTTGTTGATGTCTTCGAACACAATTTTTTAAGGGTTTCACAATTTTTTTTTTGAATAAGGTAGTAAATTTTTTTCACTAAAATTTGGTTTTATATAAATATATTTTATTAGGGGGAATTTTATATGAATGTCTAACAAAATAAGGATACTTGTTTTAAGTTGGTAGTGGAAAATACCATGTTATTTGAGACTGATGGATGAAAATAAAATATGGAATAATAATATAAAATATTTGTGTTAGATGAATATGAGTAAATTAATAATTATAGAGTGTATTTGTGATATTTAATACATGAAAATAACAAGATATTGTTTTTGATCCATTTCTCATTAAGGGGGTATTATAAACTCAATACCTAAGAAAGTGGGGATTCATTCAACTCTTCCCTTGGATCTGTTACATTATGATATTTTTGGGTCTATGATAAAAAAAGTCAAAATTCCACGATAAGTATTCTATTTCACTATTGTATGAATTTAAAAAAATTAAAATATTTATCTATTTGAATTATAAATCAGAGGCTCTAAAATGTTTTTGAATTTTTGGAGATTTGTAAATAAATATTGTGGATATTCAGTGAAGAAGCTATCAACTGATAATGGTAGTAAATATAAAAAACTGGGTTAAAATGATTTTCTTGATAACCAAGGAATTTTCATGGGATTATTACACTGTGAACAACACAATAAAATTGTTTTCCTGAAATAATAAAAATATGTTTAGTGTAAATGGTGTGAATGATTTTGATAAAATATAATAATTCTCATTATTTTTTTAGGAAGGATATCAGTACTATAGTTTATATTTAAAGTCAATGTTTTTATATATTGAACTATAGTATGACTCCTTAATAAATGGGTTAAAACGAATCCAATGTTTGAAATACCTAATGGTGTTCAACAGTCAGTGATTTATAAAATTCAATGGAGAAATCAGACCAAGTTTTATTGGAGAGGTGTTGATAGATTCATTCTTGGCTACTGTCCTAATGGTATAAGATACATAAACTTTAATATATAAATAATAAATATAGTTCATTATATAGATAAAAAATTTCTTGGAAAATATGATAATAATGTCTCACAAATAGGTGCAGATGTGGAAGATTCGAAAGATAAGATGGTTACATTTGAGCAATGTGAAAAAAATATCAATAATAGTAACAATTTTAATATTCTCATGATGTGTATTCGTACTAGACTTTCTCAAGTGATGATGAACAACATTTCACATAACATTCAAGGATGATGAAGTTGGTGGAATATTATAACATCATTGATGATCAGTTATAGTAGTTTTAATCTAGAAGAGAATAAAATTTAGTTTTACATAATTATTTATATTCACATGTTGAGGAAAAGGTTATTAAGGATTTTCTGTCACATAAAGGAGAAGATTGATTCCACAAATGAATTTTTATATCTAATTTAAAAGAATGATACTTGGGAACATGTACCCAAACCAAATAATAAAAATTTGATTGGTAAAAATTGGTAGTTCTGAAAAAAAAAATAAGTGAAGACAGTTAGTTATAAGAAACGTGACAAAACTGTTTTGTAAATTCTATTACCAAATTCAATAAAATTATTTTGATGAGATTTTTACTCTAGTTTCCTGATTAGAATCTATTGAAATATTTTTTATATCACTGCACAAAAAAGACATAAATTTTTCTTAATAGAGAGATCAATGAATACATTTATATTGAACAATTGTGTGGCTTTGTGATTGGGAATGATTAATTTTTTTTGTCAAAGTTGAAGAATCCTTTTTTTGGGAAGAATAAATATCTAAGATATGGTTTTCCGAACTGGATAATTTCTTGAGGAAGTCAAACATCAAAAAAGGATTAGTTAATAGTAACATTTATATCAAACTAAATCAATAGGATTACCTCATGGTGATTATTTATGTTGACGATATCATATTAAAAGTAAATGATGAATAAAATTTGGAAAATATTTTTGATGATATGAATAATATATTTTAATTTTCCATGCTACATGAAATGGAATACTTTCTTAGACTAAGAATATCACAAAAGAGGAAATGTATTTTCTAATCTCAAGATAAGTATGATTAGAAAATTTTGAGTAAGTTTTTCATGGAAGGCTTAAAATTGCTTCCCATTCCAATTTTAGTGGGAGAAATTTTTTGAGTTGTAATATAAATGAAAAAATCTACTAATTCTTATTATGATTGAATAAGATTATGTGGTTTTCACTCAATCTGTGACATAACTTATGTGGATGAAGGCACATTTGGATGATTTTTTTCTGAAAATAAAGTTACCGCTACTCTAGAGATTTGATAATCAATAATCTAAAAATATAGAAAAACAATATAATGCAATATTTTTGTTCCATGGACATTGATATAAAAAATCCATTCATTAAATAGCTTGTAGAGAATAATGAACTAATGTTGGAGTTTGATCCTGGTAATGGTATGTCATTGACTGGACCAAATTAAATTTATAAAACTACTAGATAGAAGTGAATAGGGTATCGAATCCACATGGAGGGAAAATGTGGTTTTTTGTACAAGAAAATGACTAAGAACAAACAAATAAAATAAAAATAATCTATTAATTAACTACATTGCCGAAGATGAAATATTAAAAGCCACTGATAAGTGATTAAAAAGAAATTTTTAAAATATAAAAAGAAATTCGTAGGGACAACTAACTAGAGAATAATTTGTATGTGGGGAAATTTTTATTTTTTGGTCAATATATTTATTATTTATGATGTTTTTTAATCAACATTCAAAAACAATATGTCAATATCTCTATCTAGAATATCAAATTACAATCAGATGATTATGTGATTCAACACTAAAAAACTTGCTCAATTGAAAATAAGAAGAAGTTGATTACAATGTAAAAATGATCACATAAATAATGATAGAAATAATAGACTAGATCAATCTAACTTCCTAGAACAAAGATAATTTGACAAAAAATAATAGTGAAATTCATCAACAAAACACTATAGATCAGGAAATAAATAAATAATAAGAAGACATTAGGTATTAATTTAATTTATATCTTCAAGAAATATGATTACTCATTGTTTGTATCTGCACTATATTCAATATTCAATCATTTAAGGAAATCTAGATGATATATGATGATTGATGTAGTATTAGGGATCCACCACTCTTATCTGAATCGTATTCTTTTTAAGAAAAACACTACATGGATCTCAATTACGTTCTTATTATCGCATCTTTAAAACCACATTATTTGACTTATATAAGGAATGTATTTGTTATAAACCTTCATCCTCAACTCACTTGAGTCAAACTACACCAAAAATTATGCTCCTTATATATGGGATTTATTCCTCTAAAATCTTCATTCCCTACAATATTATATCAACAATCAAGAATAATATAAATCATTAATAATATCTACTCGCCAAATTGACTAGGAACTCCTTCATTTAGATTTTACAATTTAAAAATGGGTGCTATTGAAAAATTTATGACTTAATTAATTATTATTTGGTCTTACCACCTCTGATTAATTCATTAAATTAATTGAGTAACATGCTTTTATCGATCCAAAATTCATAGCTCAGTAAAACTCTACAAAAGGAATTTCAATCATCCCACATACAGCTTATAGATTTTTTATGATCATAAATTCCTCTATATTCCTAAATATTTGAAGGGTAAATTTGATTTTCAATTATTTATTTACCTGAATTTTTATTCTAGATCATCTTCACACCCAAAAAATTAGCTTAGAAAAATCTATAGGTGGTAATAACCCACTTCTGCATTTCTCCAACAACATTACATGCATCATTAAACATTTTTGATGCTTCGTAAACATAAAACCAACTCTTTCTATTAACTATTTGCCTCATTATCATGTATGACTAAAACATTCTCCATTCGTTGGTTCGTTATGAGATTTTTATAATTTTATTCTTTGCATCAATTTTCAATCCATGCACTGGTTATATTTTTGATTCATTGAGAATTATAAATTGACTATGGTGAGTTCATGGACTGAAACATCATTAGGTGAAACAAAAGAATTGACCATCATTCAGTTCAATATGTACGAGGTTGGTAAACCCCTAGACTTCATTCGGAATTAGTCTCCCTTTATCATCAGTAATTCAAATCTGAAATATGTGTAAAATTTAGAAAAATGTTATTTCATCTTCAAAATATTTGACAATATTTAGATTAGGAAGACTTTCATAAATTCATTATTCCCCCACTAGATATCATATATTATATAGTTTTTGAAAATATTTGGAGATTTTGTTCATGCTTGAATTGGTTTTTTACCTTCAGAAGATAGAATCTGCGTGAAAGCATTTGATCAAGCAATGATGTTGTTGAGTGAAGATCAGATCCATGCTTAGTGACCAATGGTCCAACTACCAGTGGAATTGTAGATGATTACCTCTTATAGTAACTTGGATTTGTATAGGCATGGTGGATTGATCTCTACTCACAATCAATATGAAAAATCTGTCACGTTCATTATGGCACAATATGTACTTTTTCCACATGCACAGTCATCTAAGTTCATGAATGATAGGTTGGTATGGCCATGATACTAACCATGACCTCATTAATATTGTCACAAAGTATAATTATTAGGTTGACCATGCATCAATTTTCATATAAAATAATTAAAAAAATATATTTTGATAAAAATTTGTTAAAAATATTTAAAATTAAAAAATTATATTAAATTGAGTAATTTATAAATAAATAAAAGAATAAATAAATTTATTTAATACTCATATTAAAAACATTACTAATTAATAATTTTCAAATAATAATGAATAAATAATTAAACAAATTAAACAATGACATTCAATAAACAAATATAATTATTTACAAAAAACCAAAATTTGAATGAAAATTAAAAAAATATTTTAATATTTTAATAAACAAATAAGAATAAAAATTATATCTTACTAAATAAATACTAAAAACCTTAAATATATTCTTAAAACTAAAATTAATAAAAAATTCAATATTTTAACATAAAATCATTGATCTATTAATTTAATACTTAATTAAAAAAATTATAATTTGTTAAACAAAAAAAATTGTCTTGATTATAAAAATAAATATAATTAAAATAACATATGTGGATAAAAGAATAAAATAAATGCTACATAAAATTCTCACATGCTCAATCAATTACACCCTATGGAAATTCAATGAATATTTCTTATTTACAAGGACTCCTAAAAAGAAAATATTTCCCTACTAAAGTTCTAAATTACACCATGATCAAAGGAAATTAAATATCAAACCCTTGAAAAAAAATATACATGACTCCTACGTGAAAATCACTCACTGCCTCATTTCAATTTCAAATTCATGTTCCAATTATAGGAGTGAAATAGATCAGATAGAAGTAGAACTGAAATTTTAAAAAGGGAAATCTAAATTAATCCCCCTCCCCTTGGTTACAAATATATATTTTCAATTTCACTTAATTGATTAAACATCAAATGATTATAAAATAAGTCCATTTTCTCATTCTTAATATGGATTCAACATCCCACTCTCCTAAAAAAATTCATTTTTGACTTTTTGGATCTTATTGTTTTTTTATCCATTCCATTATGTAAAAATAACATTGTGAAGGAACTTATTGAAAATGTAGAGAGGCTTTACACACACACAATTCCTAACGTCTCATATATTCATAGAGGGTGTTTCACCTATCTCAAAATTCAAAATTATAGTTTCATGATGTTATAATCTCAATTCCACAAAAATATTTCCCATCAGACTCCCTTTCCATGTTGTTTAACTAAATTTACAGAAAAACAGTGGGACACATTCACTCATCATTCATGTAATTCTAGGAATTTTCGAATCGTTCAGAAACCCATAAATTAAGTATAAAATGATCACCTAGGAATGACATGATGAATTTTCAGAAATATTTTATTTACAACTCGACATGGAGGAAAATTAAAAAAATAGGGGTTTCTTATATGTACTACATTGAATAATAATTAAGTATTATTTAAAATACCCCTCTCCCACACACTTAAAATCCAACAATTTACACAGTTTTAAATATTAATGTTTGATACACAATATAAATTACTTGATTCGAAATGATGTTAAATATATCGTATAAAATAAATTTTTTAATGGTGTGATTGGGAAGCTTAAACAAATAATATTATTCCACAAAAAAAATCTAGGATGACAGAAAAGGAATAAATTATCTTCACTAGACACAGTCATAAAATTAAGCATAAGAAATGATTCTAAAAAGTTTGTTTGCTACATGTGAGTTCATGAATAATTTTCAATGGGTCGCAAAAAAAAATAAAATAATTAATACATAATTTCAAATAGATTCATCTTAAAACATTTGTAGCTTCTACTATGAAATTGATGGATTCAGAATTGAAATTATTGAACAAAGTAGTAGCAACTAAAATTAAAATTTTGAGAAGTTATACAACTAAGAGTTTAAAACAATTACACACTTGTAAATGATTGAGAGTTTTTAAATATTTTATATAACATGTATCGTCCGTCATAGAAATTTAAATTACACTATTGTTAAAAAGTGTGAGATCCACTACTGGAAATATGATCTATACCAACCATATTGGGAAAACTATTGGTATAGTTTACTAATTTGGACGTATACCAACGGTTTGGAAAAACTGTTGTTATAGGTCACTTATATGGACCTGTACCAATAGTTTTGGACAAACCATTGGTATAGGTCCCAAAATCATTGAACCTATACCAAAGATTCTCAAAACCATTTGTATAGGTCTACACTAACGGTTTTGAGAACCGTTGGTATAAGTACATGTATTTTTAATGGAATCTTCATGTAGAGAACATTAAATAAATAAAAATTTAAAATACATATGATAATACATATATATATTTATGAAATTATGTTCACAAAAGTATGTTAGGTTAGTGGTTAGGTCATTCAATCACAAACGGGAGGTGCTGGGTTCAAAACCAATCAAATGTTTATTTTTTGAATTATATATACCAACGCTTTTATGGAACCATTGATATAAATTTTAATATTACCTATACCAATGGTTTTCCAAAAACCATTGGTATAGACCTATTCCCATGGCATACTTGGAAACGGTTCTCGAAACCGTTGGTATAGGCTATACCAACAGTTTGGAGGCCTATACCAACGGTTCCAAATTGTTGGTATAGTGTAATTTTTCAGTAGTGATCCTATATGAAAAATAGATCATAATGAGTTGAAGAATTTCAAATTATCCAATGTTTTAGTAGATGGGTGTTTTATCCAGTGTTCTCCCCTAGACACCCCTTTTGTTATTGATGTTCTCAATGATTCAGTTTCCTGTAAAATATTCTCACACCCCACTATTTACACTTCTCATAGTCACTTGACCTTCTACACAGTTTCTTGTCAACACCTCATGGTCAGTGGACCCGTCTACTTCTAAACAAAATAAATAGGGAATGAGTGAAATTATTAAGAATAACTCTTGTAAATATGTTTAAAAACAAATTGAAATATAAAACTAGGTCAATACTATTTATTTAAACAAAAGGTAAAAGTGAGAAAATATAAAATCATGGGTTTCTTCCCATTAAGTTCAAGGTTTATAATCCACATCTAGTCTCAAAGAATTATAAATTTTCAAATATCTAGATGGATTCCAATCCCTTTGGATACCCCGTAAATCAATCTTTGAATCATTGTCCAATTTCTATGAAAGTCTGTTTTTTTCTCCTAACAAATCAACAGATCCATTAACAAGCACTCAAAAATGGTGAAATATCCAACAAACCTAGATTTATGCTTCCTAGGAAAAAATCTGAGTTTGTAATTATAAAACATATTGTTTTAACCATATTTAAAATCATTATTTTGAATGAAAAAATGATAAAAACATTTATCCCTCTCCTTGTAAATCCAATATATTTTATAATAATATCTTCTAATATCATCAAGCTCACTCAAATCCATAAGTATTCATTCTATAGATATCGTAAAATAGAAATTTGGGGCATTAATATACCAAAAAGACTTATGTAGAATCTATATAGGAAAATGAAAAATTTTCCAAAAAAAGTATATACAGAGAAATCCTTATGGGTATTTTAAACGAAGTTATGTATTCCCATAATGCCTTATTATATTTTCAATAACAGTCCTTCCTAGAACATGAAACAGTTTTCTTTATAATTTTTTAAATTCTCCATTTAAAATTTATACATGTCCACTCAATTGTGGATGGAAATTTTTTCTTATTCTAGGGGCCCACCCATAATTTTCCATTATTGATTTGAATTTTAAAAAAATTAAATGTGTTCCATTTTCCATTGTGAAATCCATTGGGAATCTAAAACAGGAAAATATTTTCTTTTTTATGATTTTTATCATAATGTTAGCTTGATTTTTGGGAAGTGCCACTTCCTAAACCCATTTAGAATCATATTCTATAGAAACTTTGATTTACTCATTCCGATGAGAATATGAGAATGGTCCCATGAAATCAAATCCTCAAACATAGAAAATAACATCCTATAAAATACTTTTCTGATGTATCTACCTGTTCTTTCCAACATTTCAAAACCTCTTACACTTATCACATCCCACAAAAATACTCATAGAATCCCTAATTAAATTAGTCCAATAAAATAAATCTTGAAGAACATTTTGGGCTATTATCTAGCCTTTATGGTGACCTCACCAAGGTGTGGTGTGACAACTCTCTAAAATTTGTAGCATTTATTCTTCTGGAACATACCTCCTCGGGGTTTCATCCATTAAAATCAAAAATTGAAAAGGTTTATCAAAAAATAATATTTTTTTTAGATATAAACTTATTCCTTTGATTCTTAGAAAAATTTTTAGGGATGACAATTTCAACCAAGAAATTAGAAATTATTGCATACCCAGAAGAGTTCTTACCAGAAATAGTGAGTAACATTTCATCTAGGAAGGAAAAATTAATCTCCCAGATATCTTCGCACTGAGTTTTTGAAAACCAATAATGGTGTTCTAAAACAACATTCTCACCCCTATTTATAATTAATATCCAAATCATAGTTCATTAGAAAAATTATCCACCTAATAAGACTAGGTATGGATTATTTCTTTAATATTAGAAATTTCAAGGTAGTGCGGTCTATACAAACTATGAATTTGGAACCCAAAATGTACTGAATAGACTTACATAAAGAAAAAATAATATCCAACAGCTCTGTAGTAGTGCTGTAATTTCTTTGAGCATCATCTATTAGCCTACTAGCATAATACACCACATCTAATTTTCTTTTTTTTTCCATTGTCCTTAAACAACCCCCGCATCCACATCACTAGCATCACAAATTAGTTCAAATGTAATTTTCCAATCATGTACAGTGATGATGGGTGAATATGTGAGATTTTACTCAATAAAGATAAAATATTCAAGATAATTTTATTAAAAGAAAAATTTTGTTCCTTTTTTCAATAGTGAACACAATGGTTTTGTAATTTTTGGAAAGTATTTGATAAACATCAAGTAAAAAAACTACCATACCCATGAAATATTCTAACACCTTTGAAATTATTGGGAGGGGGAAACATTTCAATGACATCAATATTCTAATTATAAACCTCTAAATACCTCTTAGATAGTTTATGTCGAAGGAATATTCCTTTAGTGACCTTAAACAAGAATTTCTCACAATTTTGAACTAAGTTATTCTATAGGAATGTTTGTAAAACCAATTCCAAATTCAATAAACACCGATCAAAATTTTTACCAAAATGGAAATAACATTCATAAAAACATCAATGATTCTATAAATCATGTATAAAAAATTTCATCCTACACCTAGGAAAAATAGTTTTCTCATAACACAATCCATGGGGAATTATTCTATAAGTAAATTTCTAAAAGGGGAAAGTTAAATCTATTTTAAATTGATCATATGGGGATACTAAAATCCAATTTTAACTAGAATATCCATCCAGAAAACATAATAATTATTTTCCAGATAGACTCAATCATTTGATCTAATGTTTTAATGGGGAAATGATCTTTTCTAGTGCATTAATTAAAATTTATATAATCTATATAGAATCTCCATTTGGTTTACTTCCTAACATGTAATTATTCATTATATTAATTGATCACAATAGTGAATCCCCCTTTCTTTGAGACTATATAGCCTAAATTGATCCAAGAATCCAAAAATGTGGTATATAATTACAACATTTAGTCTATTAATATTATATTCTCTATTAAATTTATTCATTTATGGGTTAAATATAGATTAAAATTAAGCTTCTTTTTGTGGTCAGGTTCCATAGGAATCTTATACATGAAGAATGAAGGGTTAATACCTTTGATGTTAGCTATGGACCATCATATTAATGTTTTGAATTTCATTATTATGCCAAAAAAATTCAATTGACTTTTATTTAATTTAGATGAAATTATGATTGGAATAGTTATATTTTCACCTAAAAATGAGTATATCATGTGGTCAGGTAGTAGTTTAAGTTCCAATAATGTTGCCTATTTCCATAAAGGGGGAATCTTGGGACTAGGAGTCCTAAAATCATCAATATTTTTCTTAAAATTAGTTTCAAAAATAGATAAATTTTATATTTTTAAACCATATTTATATTTTTCTTTAATTATTCACAAGGTGAAAAGTCAAATATTATGAATTTAAATATTAGACTTCAATAAAATTATCAATTAAAAATCTTCAATTTATATCAAAACTCTATCTCAACCATATCAAATTTTCAACATTGTTTTTTTGAAGGAAAATTGGTCTGAATTTCTCTTATAAATTTCTTAATATCCTAATCAGAGAGTTTATCTTCATGATAGCTTCCCATATCAAGAATAGAGATACATTCGAGACCTGTAAAGTCACATAAGCTTTTAATTTTAGTAGTTTTAAAATTTTGTGAAAAATTATTTTCATCTTCCATATGATTTTCTTCAGAGGTATACTTTTTGAAAATTCTTTATCCTTGTTTTAATGAGTTCTTAACTTCAATAATCTCAACTATGGAATAGTTATCATCAAATATTAGTTATATAACATTTTTAAACACATTAAATTCTTCCCGTTTTGACCAAATATAAAAAAACAAATTGTCTTTTACCACATATATAATATCTCCTCTTGTCGCTGAGAGGGTCCTACCTAGAATAATGGGAACTTATTGTTGACACTCCATGTCTAGAACAATAATATATATAGGTAAAATAAATTTACCAACTTTAACCAATAATTAATCAACTCTCTATATAGTTTGAGTAAAGGATCTCCTAGTTAGATAATGAATAAATTATGTGGATTTCAACTCTAATAATATATACTATTGAAATAGTGATAAATTGGTTAGGTTGATTTTTTAAATAAGGCAAAAAATAAAATTATTTTTATAGCTTTCCCAATGGTTTATGGAATTATAAAAAACCCTGTATTTTTGGGTTTTTGTGGAATAATATTTTTAAATACAACACAACACTCTTTAGTGAGGTGATAGATTTCAAACTCCTCTATATTTCTCATTCGAGAAAAAAAACAAGAGTGATTTGATGTATGATTGAATCTGAATTAAAAAATATATGAATAGAATTTTTACTTGGATCATTTCAAAAAAAATAAGTAATTAATTATGTTCAAGTTTTTAAATGAATAATTTCAACCTCTGAGAAAAATGGATGTATGTGTCAAAATTCTTAATAACTAATATAATTTCCATAATTTCTTCAAAAATATTTTGTCCCCTTTATTATTTTTCATTTTAGAGTATTTTTTCTTCATTATTTTTTGGCTGATCAAATTTATTATCTTGTGTAATATTAGTTCTATTTATAATTACAGATTGATTGTTTCTTATATTTGGGTCTCTATACTCATCCATACATACAATTTAGGCATCCCTAGACTCAAATCGTATATTTTACTTTCTGTTTTAAACCTCTCATAGTGACCATATCCTTGGAAATCTCCTTATGATTAATCTCAATGGTATTGTGAATATTACATTTATCCCTTCAACTATAGTATCTACCCAATTAACCCACATTTAGTAATAAATTATTATATTTTGAATCACTTTGGGAGTTATCAAAATAATTTTTATCTTTTGGTGAGTTTCCCAATATACTACTGAAACATCCCATTAAAATGATCTTAAGAATGAAAATTTTCAACCATAGTTTAATTCTAAAATTATGTTCTATGCTGATTTTAAAATCTAGAGGATGTATATTGATTTCAAATCATTCCTTGTACTCTTTAGGACACTTTGAAGAGGTTATTATATCTATGATTTCATGTATATGAAAGGGTTTCATCTCTAACTTTTGTCCATTGAATATATCCTGAAAAATATTCATCTTCTTGTGTTTGTGAGGGAATTTAAATGTTTGAATAGAAATAACATAAGTGTCAAAACTATCCATATTGATAAAATTGTTTATTAAGACTTTTATCATGATTTTAATATCCAACTTTATTATCAGTTTATTAAAATATATATTTATTAGTTACTGGAGTAGATGTTTTATTTCATAGAATTGATCGTTTATTTCTTTCTGTAGACTAGTGTAATTCCCACCTCAATTCATTATTATTATACTTAAATCATTATATGGTGAATTATGAGAAATGTATTGAAAAAATTTCTAATATATTAATCAATTTAAATAGTATAATTTCTTCCTAATAATTGGTTAACCATATTCTGACTTGTAGGTGAAAATCATCATAGAATGCATCCATGAGTAGGTGGAAAGATAATTGGTGATTATGACACCGATTAGAATTTCTAGGAATATACTTAATCTTTCATTAAATGACTTTCCATATTCTTTATAGAATCCAGTGACTTTGTTTCATAGATCTCCCTTTTATATACTTTGATAAAACTACATTAGGGAAGATTTTCATATTTTTCCCAAGTTAAAAAAATGTTTTCATTATGGTACAAAAAACAATTCCTTGTATTTCCTATGAAGGAAAAAAGGAAAAAACTATTGTTTTTAGATCATTATTACTCATCCCTTAGTGTGTAAATTACTGCACTTTTTTGTAAAAATTCCCAATGAATGATAAGGAGTCATTATTAATAATAACATTCAATGAAGTGAATAGTAAATGGTAATAATTCATTAGCTCATAGTTCCATGATATGGGTGTAAGTCTTGTGGAAGAATAATTACATAAAACTTGATATATAAACCTAGGCTTCTAATATATGTATGTTAAATATTTTTATATGAATATTCATTAAATTACAAAAACACACAATTATGGACGGTAATATTTTATTGCCTTTGGAAACATGTAACACTATATTATTCATTCTTGAAAGAGCCTTAATGTCTCCCATGAAGTTATTCCCCTTTACTACTCTTACTTAAATAACTTTCATTATAAGTTAGGAAAGGAAAAATAAGAAAGGGTGATCTCATAATCTCTATAAGGGTAATCAAATGAGATACAAAAGAAAAAATGAGAATAATGGTATGATAACATGAAAATAACATTTGAAAACCATACCCTTCATATCAAAGATCATAATATTGAATCATGGGATAAATATTGGTAGTTCATAAGTCATTAATTGTATAGAAATAAAAGAACTTGATTCATTAGATTATAAAATGAAAAATAAGACATAGAATTTTGGCTTACACAAAAGAATATTAAATCATTTCCATAATATTCAAGGATTATTTCCATGTCTATAATAGATGAATTGGTTCACTCCCCAACCCATCAAAGAATTCAATGTTTACTCCAAAGACCATAAAAAATGAATATTACTTTAAAATATTAGTTTCACACTTCATTCCAATCATGTTTATCTCATGATATATAAATATTTACCCAATTCCTTGGAGGATGATATATGTACCACCCATATCATAATGAAACCCATATTTATGTTCAATAAAATATCATCAAACTTTCATCTTATAATAAACCATGAAATTAAATGGGTGTCAAAAATATTTCATAATATCATATCCTATATAAAATATTAATATTTCATAATTATTTCATTATTTAATCATAGCATAACCAAACAAAAAAGATGTCTGTTTCATTGGAATTTTTTCATAGTATAACCCATGGAGAGAAATGGGTTTCATAAACATCGTTTCATCGTAAACATAAACCATTCAAGAAATAAAAATAATGGTATCCTTGGATGATATCCATACTAAATAAAAAGTAACATCAAATGATTTCATCTTATATTGATAATGATTTTGAATAGATAAATCATTTGGAACATTTCTTGTGAAAAATAAATTTTCTTTAAAAATACCCTTTTAAAAATAAATATTCCTAAAAAATTGAAAATAAATTACTATTAAAATAAACTTTTAAATTTATAAAGGAAGCTTCAAAATCATTTAAAACATTTCATGCGGAAAATATCATTTATTCTTTGAAAAATTATTTTTAAATAATAAAAAACATTCAAAATCATTTACTATTTGAAATAATTTATTTAATATATAAAATTTTCTAAAATATTAAGTAAGATATTTTCAATTAAAATTAATTTGAAAAATAATAAAGTAATCATGAAATCATAGAGTTTTCAGGATAGTGGGAAATGTTTCTCCTTCCATTCATGTTAAAAAAGATTATTTTTCACATTTTTGATAAAAGCCAAAGAAGCATTGTATGGAAAATTACAAGAAGATTACTTTCCAAAAAATTAAATAGTAAAATATTGGTAAAATTTATATAATAAATAAATTTTATAATTTCTAAAATAATTTTTGAAAACATGGTTTTGGATGAAAAATGGTTTTTTGAGTAAAGATAGAAATAAGGCCAATTTTCTTAAAAACATTCTTTTTAACTCTTGGGTGCAAAATGAGATGAAAATGAAGGGAAAATGTATTCTCATGAAATAACCATATAATAATAAAATTAATTTGTTTTTTCAGAGTTACATCCTATTTTTTTATCCTCATATACAAAATTATATACATTCCTAATAAACAATGAGATTGTGATATAAAGTCATTACAAATTTTTTAAATTTTAAATGTATTCCCCATGAAGTAATATCAATAAAAGACACATAAAATATCATAATGATAAAAAAAATTCATGATATTAAAATCCAAATAGACTATATATACACCTTATAAAATATGATATGTGTATAACATAACATTTGTCTCAATGAAAGAAAATTAAGACAAAAAATACATACCACTTTGGTAATTTTTGAACCATAACCCCATGAAAGAGAAATAAAAGATGGATATATAAATCCCTAAAATTTTAATGAGAATAATCACAAAACACATTCATGGAAAATATATACACCACGTAAAATAAATAGGTGGTGAATATGGCATGTTTCTCATCGTTGTAAAAAGTTATATGGAAATCCATTACTGTAAGTCTCAAAATTCATTTGTAATTGTTCAATCATCCTGTATAATAAATATAAGTTTTTTATAAATATATTACATAACTAAACTTATATATTTCATGAAATATATTATTTTCTTATGTACTTTTTTTACTTTTTTATTATCAATTCAATGTTAATGTAACATTTCAGGTAATAACTGCTTTGCATTTCATATATGTTTTCATTTGTTATTTTTCGGATTTTTACTTTGATCATGGGTCCATTATATAAATAATAATACTAATTAAATAATTATCATATTTATAAATTAATTATACATTTATTACCAATAATGAAATATTGTTTTGAGAAATGATGTTTGTTGTAGTCTTTGAGATGGTGGCTTGTAAGTCCGCATGAGTAACATTTATATTTTTAAATAATCATTTTGTAAAGGAGTTAAGTCAAATATTATATTTATTTAATAATTATAATATCATCAATATCATAATAATTCTTTAAATAATGTTATATATATCATGAATGTGGTGTGCTGATGAAAATAGAGTCACATTGATTTGTGAATGTGGTAATCCTCCCATACACGAGTGACATTATCATTTTTCAATGAGTGAATAGGTATGAAAGAAAATGATATATTATATTTTAATAATTATACATATGAAATTAATATCATATTTATTTAATGTAAATATTTTATATTTATTATTTTTATTTTTATTATTTCCACTTAAAGTGTTAGTGAAAATGAATCGCATCGCTTTGTGACGTGGTAGTTCAACGTAAACATGAGCGACGTTGTCATATCTCCTGTGAAATGGAACTTAAAAAAATATGATATAATTAATATATAGGAATAATTATTTCATATATATCATATATATATATATACCATATATCCATTATCATACCCAACTGTGAGAGGTGGTAATAGAAAAATTAATGACATCAGCTCATGAGAAGGTAGCATGTCATACACATGAATGATGATTTCATGACCCATTTTATGAAATTATAGATTTTTTGGGTCACTAAATTTACAAAAAAACATCTATTTATGGTTTAATAATAATTAAATATGAGAAATAAAAAATAAAATAAAAATTCTCATTGAAGAACGTTACTCTTCTTTTTGTATCCTCCATTGGTTCGTGCGAATCGTCATCATAGGTTGGATTTATGCCCAAAATAAGGATTCTAGGGTGATATGAGGGAATATTTTATGAAATTATTTATGAATTGTCTGATCAAAATTGGTTTTAAGGTTTTAATAGGACAGTATAGTGGGTGACCCTTTATAAGAGAGGTGAGTGGCACACATGTAATTTTTTTAAAAGAAAAAGTGTGTCCAAACTTCCCTCATGACATTGGCCTCAAAATGGTAAATTATTGAGACTTATACATTATAAGGGGGAAATAATTTCATTATATGTATTTTAGAGATGTTTTTATATTATTTTAAGCCTTAACTTTTTTAGTTGAACCTCCGAATAAAACCATTTTTACCTTTAACATGGTAATTAATTTTAATTATTTTCACTATTCATTTTGGTAAAATTTAACATTATTAGAGAATATATATTATTATTTTTCAAAATATTGAATCCATTTTTCAAAATTCAATTTATATAATTTGAAATTTTTAATTTAATATTAATCTCAAAAATACAATGTGAAAGTTGCTTTCGAAAGAGAAATCGTTCAAAAGTTTACATGGTTTTTATATCAAAATTAAGTATGGATAATATTCCAATGGCCTTAATTGGATTAATATATATAATTGATCGGATATTATTTTAAATAAAAATAAAAATATAATTTAACTTTATTAATAATTTAAACAAAAAAAAGTTTTTAATAAGAATTCATTATTTCCAACTATTCATCAAACCAATTAGCCTTGTCAGAAAATTCTCAAAAATTCACAATAATATAAATACTATATCATTATTAAATAATATTTTTTTCAAAAAAATGAATAAAATTCTCAAAATTTATTTTTAATATAAATTCCCAAAAAAAGTTTAAATGACTTTTTAGACAAATATATTTTTTATGCATACAATTTTATTTATTATTTGGACTTCTATATAAAGAAAATAAGATGAATTAATATCATTTGCTTAAATATAAACTATATAAATTCCATTAAAATAATTTAAAAAAAGTTTTTTTAAATTTATTGAGTTAAAATATGATTTTTTCATTAAAATATTTTTTTGAATAAAATATTTCTCTTCTTTCGAAATAGTTTTGATTTTCAATTTTTATTAATTAGTCACCAAAAAATCATTCTACATAAATATTTGGACCATATATTTTTATAATTTACTAATCATATTCATTGTCACCTTTCCAATTTCTATGTGATAACTCTAAATCCACAGGTAAATAAATAATATGACATTTTCATATTTATCCATATTTTTGAATAAAATATTAATATTACATTATAGGGAATGCCATGCTCGAGGGCGAACCCAATACACAACAACGAGTTTCTTTGAAATCTTACGTTGCACTCTAATAATAAAATAATACTATTTTAAAAGGTAGTTAACGCCTAGCCATTATAATGGCGGGAATGAACGGAACTAACTACAAAATGATTATAAATGTTTGTCAAATATTTTTTCTTTTATCCAATAAATGTTAGAGGCTTAAAATGCAAATGAATCCAATTTTAAGCATAAATCTTCTAATATTCTTTAAAAGGCCGATTAACCACATTTTGATAGAGAACACTTTTTAAATAAACTTTTTACAAATTTATATGTTGTGTTTGACAAAATAAAATTCTTTTTTAGAATCTGGACATCAAAATTTACTTTGTGTAAAATTTTGTTATTTTTCTGATAAAGATCATTTTTATTGAAAATGTTGCATTTTAATTCAAAAACTCTTTTTAATCTGATTTATTTATATTGATAGATTATATTTTTAATTTATATTAAAGTGTATTTAGAATATATTTTTACCATTTAATCTAATGGTGGTAATTGGAATTAATTTCAGTTTGAAATTGTACTTAAACTAGTGTCAATCTTTTAATAGATGTTGTTTCTTAAAAACACACTATTTGTTTTGACAGCGGGAATTAATTATTAAATTAATTAATGCAACATATATGTTTTGAATTTTGTAAAATAAATATCATTATTGAATTTGGAATATAAAATATAACTTAGGGTGAATTTTTGAAATTATTCTGAAAAACTTCAATTTTTGATAAATAGTAAAACCACTAAGTGGTAGTTTAAAAACGGATTTTTCGTTTAAATGAAACTTTACCACTTCTGTGATTTGAATTTCAAAAATATGACATACATGGTTGTCATTAGGATTTAAAATTTTCTTCAATGAGATTAAAATAATTTTTTTGTTGAATAGTAACTTTTTTGTTTTTAATTGTGATTAGAGGTAATTAGTGTAATTTAAGGTAAAAATAATGTTTTAATAATATGAAATGACCTAGACACATGTCCTAACCTAATTGGATGTGTCATGGCCGACCAAGATAATCCATGGGTCAACTTGGGGACCCCATGGAGCCACTTTGGTAGGAAAATGACATCAATAACTATTTATTTAAAGTTAAAATAAAAATGTCACAAGCATGAGTTGTTTTAGTAAAAAAAATTTAAATGGGGTTATAAAAGTCATATTTTTTACTATAAATATTAATTATAAAGATAAAAATATTTCCTAAATCATGATATTTGTTTTATAATTTTTAAACATTAAATAAATTAAATTATTTATGACATCGTGATGATGCAGCGATTACCTCATTAATAAAGGATTTAAATAAAATGAAACGTTAATGTTAAAACTATAACATAAACTTTTAAAATACCTATTGGATGAGTATATTTAGAACCATTACCACCTTATCCTCTAAATATGTCAATTTGGGACCTTTAAAATGCGACACTCATTTGAAAATAAAGTAACATTTTGTAACTTTCCAAGAGTGCCCCTCATCTCCTCTTATAAAAGGCCCCACCTCTACCACCATACCCAAACCTCTCAAGCCTTTGGCTCATCCAACACCTGCTCATTTTGTCTCTACACATCCCTATATTACTCCTAGAAGCCTCACATTGGCATAAGTCTTCCCCAAAAAGCCTTTGATCTCAAATCAAAGAGAGATACCTGATATTAAGGTAATGTCTTCACTTGTGTTCTTTTGTTTTATTTTGCTTCTCCAAACCCCTATACTCTTTTTATTCTTTTATTTTGAAACAACACCAGTATCTTCAATATACTAGGATGTTTTTATAAGAATTATTTTAGCTACACTTACACACACCTTCATCTAATGGTTAAAGAACATACTGTTTCCGTGGATGGCGAATTTCTACCTCACGAAACGATGATTGTTCAATATTCTTCTAACAACTTAAAAGGTATCCATTAAGATGAAACTATATTTATATTTGATATACAATAATTTTATGTTTTACGTAATCTTCTGTATATTTCATTTATGGCAAACCATTATGGTTTCCATTATGGGTAAATGTGATATCTTCATTTTAGGAAGTGCAGACTATCGCCCCCTCAAAGTGATTTGATTCGTTAACACCATATGTGGAATGTATAAAGGATAAATTTAATGATATTATATATGATACCATACTGGAATTATAATACTATTATGTATCATTATGTTTTAATTCGATTAAATAAGAAATAGAAATTGAAGTAGCATTAATGCGTACGTACGGCTTACCGTCTCCATGAACGGTGCATTTCATTTCTTACCTCTAAATGTTATGTAATATTATAAATTCATGTATATAATGGATATATATGATATATATGATATCTAAATAATTAATATAATTCTGGATATAATATATATTTTACCACATGAACAACTTGTAATTATAAAGAGTTTATTTTTGACTAAAGTATCAATGATCTACAAAATGACCATTATTAACATAAAAAAATTACATAGTGTTCATAGCATTGTAGTAAGAGATATAAAAGGAATAATGAAATTGGAAAATGTTCTTAAACAAGTAGAAATTAACTCACATTTATTATTCAGGAGGTTAAAGAACGATCGATTCAAGTCGGACCTGAGGCAAGGGATCATACCCCTCTCTTTTTAAGTACACTCTTTTATGTCATTCATTTAAAGCTCATCTTTCTTATGATTGGGATGTTCTTTTATATTAATAATACTTTAATTTATATTTTTATATGATGACAGACCCAATTTTCCCTCATCAATCAATTTTGGAAGTTTTAATTGGTGCTGTTAGGCTGCCGGAATTTCGTAAGGGTCTTTTTATCTCACTTTGTGTTTTCGTGAGATTCATGCTACATTTTCCATTATTTCCTTTTGATTGGTGTATGTACTGTACATTATTCTACTCTTTGTGTAACATACATTCATTTTTGAGTATTTACATCAATGTTGTATAGTCCTTCTTTCATGGGGTGTACGTTTCGAAAGTTACCCAAATCGGTAAGGGAACCTTTCACCCTCCTCTTTTTAAAAGACTTCTTTTGTTATGTCTTTTAATTATCATCATATTATGTGGAGATATGTTCTTATATATCATTATTGAAGTAAATTTTATTTCCAAGTGATGAGTTACCCTTTATATCTCTCATCAACTCTTTTTCTAAAATTTGATGTGACGTCGTTAGGCTGTCAAGGGAACTTCTTAACCCAATTTCGATTTCTTTGGAATCAACATGTAGTTATTGAATATGTCATGCTTTGAATATCTGTGAATGACCGTTGATTATTTTACACTTAATATCCACTTATATTGGGTGTATTTATATTTTTTCCACATAATTATGAGATTGATTTATCCTTAATTTAAGGATACCATCTTTATAATGGATTTCATCTCAATTTACATTTCCATTGAGACTTTATTGTTGTTATGCACCAATTCACTCTTATATGGTGTATATACTATCCTTTAGAATATTATATCATGAATCCCTTTATTCTAATTATATTATAAATTTTTTATTAAATGTTATTCCTCAATTATTGTATTCAAGTGTCTCTCATTTTGTTAAAACCCCTTTAACTAAAATATCATTTTAAATGTTTTAATGATTTAATATTATAAATATTTCACATTAATATCCATGTTTTCAAAATGGTTTTAAGGATTTATTTATATGGATATTAAGGGTTTAAAATTTTAAAAGCATCATTTTGGTATGGGACACATTGATTTAGAAATCTCTTTATTAAATGTTTTAAATGGTTTAGAAAATGATTTTTAGAATGGATTCATTATCTTAAAATGTTATATTGTTATTGAAATGTGGGAATGTTATCTTTACTTTATTCTTAAGTTATGTGATATGATTATGTTATGGTTCTTGGGCATTTTTTATGAAGATGGGTAGTTCCGTGATAATCTAAGGGTGGGTGAGCCCGATATAGCTCTCCAATACATTGGGTAACGCGAAGGGGTTAAACGTTAAGATTTCACCGTAGAGATTTAAGGAATATACTATGATGGGTATTCCAAACGTAACCAAGAGGGTTACTCCCAATGTAATAATGTTATTAATGCCTCAATTTACCTTTATGTCTTATGATTTCTATGATTTATTCACGATTTTATGAGGTATGTTAAAATGCTTATATTTTATGAGTAACGTATGATCTCATACATGGACTAATGTTTTCTTTTCGTACTTTTATATCCCTTACTGAGCTTTTTATGCTCATCCCAAGTTTTTGAAATCTTTTCACAGGTCAAGGGATTGGTACATGATATGATTATAGTGTCAAAGAAGTGTCAAAAAAATCCATGTTTTATTTAAAATATGTTTCCGTTGATGGGAAAATGAATACTATCTTTTTTGTAACCACTTTCTTTAAATGTGGTATTTAATAAAAGTTTTATGATCTAATTATCTAAAACTCTAAACCTAAAAATATACTCAATGTGTAATCTTTTAATAACTCAATATTAAGTAAGGTTTAAGGATGGGGCCTTATAGTTGGTATCATAGGTCGGTTTAGATAACTTTAGAGGTTAGAGTGTTGCTTAAGAAAAAGTGACATGTTCTGTATAACCAAAATGATTAGTATATAAGATGGAGTCATCATTTTTTTTGAAAGATAGAATGAGTTTGAGATAACTTGGATAATTATATCTTGGTTTTTATCTTCCTCTTTTTTATTCGATGATTTTACTGATATACTCACACTGACCTTTTTGGTTTTAGTAAATGGCTGGATCTAGCAGGCACCAAAGTTACAATGGATTTGAAGAAAACTGTGACAGTTTTATGAAATAACAACTGAATGATATGGGAGCTGCAATAAGAACTCTTGTGGTTATCCTCAACCAACTATCTGGAGTCATGATTGACCACCTGAACCTTAGTGATTTTTATAAGGCATAGTATATGCGAGAAACAAATCCCTACAGAAGTTCAGGAAATAATCATAAAGGTAAGTATGTTCAAAAACCTATGTGTCAAATATGTGGAAAGAAACACATAGGAAAATGTTTCAAAGGGACAGAAAGATTCTATAGGTGTGTAAATGAAGGTCATAAAGCAATAACCTACCATGAAAAAAAGGAATCATTTAGTTGACTCTAGGAAAGGGAAAGAAGTTCTTTCTGAATGATCAATTAAATGTTTTAAATGTGGTGTTCATGGTCATTATCAAAAAAAATGTCCTACGAAGAAGTTTCAGGAATGGGGTCAGCAAGATCGTACAAATATTCATTTACCAATAACTAATGACATTCCAATTGAGGATGAATAAACTAATAATGAAGAATGAAAGGTATGGATTATTTAATAACATATGTTTTCCTATTATTGGAATCTTAGGATATGATTCATGATTTTGTTTATAGGAAAGAATTATTTCAGACTAAGTTGAAAATTAATGGCTAATGGATCATGAATAATGGTGAATGAGTAATAAGTCATCATATAAGGGATTCAAGAGTTACGGTAGATTTTTGGATGGTGAAATTCTTAGATGTATTAAGTCCCTTTTGATGATGTGGTTACATTAGAATACTTTTTATAGTAACCCTGATGTTTGATATACGAAAATTTTATTCAAGGAATAATAATCCTTTCTTCTGTGGATATAGTTATGAAGAACCATTTAGGTTTATATGATCCTTGAATTTGAGGTAATTACTGGTTAATACATTTTGGGTTGGAAAATGGATGTTATCAGATAACCATTGTGGTTAAAATATGTTATGGTTATTTTTGATGAATTTATCTCTTTTTGAGGAATGTTATAAAATTATATAGTTTTTGAAAAGGGACAACATGCAGACCATGTGACAATACATCACGTCGGACGAAGCTGCGGGAATCGAACTCATAACCAAATTACAACGGGTATTTATCGCCTACCACTAGACTATGTGAAGTCTCTGGTTAGTTTGAATGATTCCTTTTAGTTAGATGATTTTATGAATTAAGAGTAAGTTGATTTTTTTGGTTATCAATGGAAATGATTATCCTATCATGGAAGATATGTGATTAGGATAATTACTTTTCATTATGATACTGTAAGATTAACTGATGTTATTTTGGAGAAAAATGTTAAAATTTAACTTAGGAGACTATGTGATTAAATCCTTTAGAGGATTTTGTTTCAATATTAGTTTGGATTACATTGTATAATTTTATGGATAGATTTTTATTCAATGGTCTTTTTTGAACATTGGGTTTTAGTTTTGTTTGATGTCTAAAGACATGGGAAGTATATAGTTCTCTTTTGTGGATTAGGTGATTCTTTAGAAGTTGATTATAGCTCTGTTAATGTGAACAAGTCATTCTAAATACTCGTCTTTTGGAGAAAATATGAGTTCGTGTAAGAAATCTAGTAAAAGTTGAAAGTCAACATGACAATTAAGTATGTTTCCTTTTGTTTTAGTTATGCTCATAAATAAATTCCTCAATGAAATGTAATGTAAAACAAATATTTTTTCTGTTAATTTTTCCTACTGGGGAATCAAATACCGTTTAACCCATCACAAGTTTGTGATTTTCTTGTTGTTTACTTTCTCCTAGACATGTTTATTATCACTCTCCATCCGAACATGACCCTTTTTTCTCCTCCATATCTATATTTTCATACTTGGAATCCTAGTATGGGTTAACTCGGGTGACATTTGTACTTCTCTCCCATTCTTTTAAAGTGATAGTTTTACTGACTCTTGTTCCGATGTGGGATTTTCAATGAAGCTTCCTAGAGCAATTTTAAAATTGCGTGGACGCAATTCTCAAAATGGGGGAAGGATGTAACACCCCATGTAAATAAAGAATATGAAATTTTCATATTTATCCATATTTTTGAATAAAATATTAATATTACTTTAAAGGGAATGCTATGCTCGAGGGCGTACCCAATACGCACCAACGAGTTTCATTGAAATCTTACATTGCACTCTAATAATAAATATTATTATTTTAAAAGGTAGTTAACGCCTAGCCGTTATTATGGTGGGAATGAACGGAACTAACTACAAAATTATTATATATGTTTGTCAAATATTTTTTCTTTTATTCAATAAATGTTAGAGGCTTAAATGGAAATGAATCCAATTTTAAGCATAAATCTTCTAATATTCTTTAAAAGGTCGATTAACCACCTTTTGATGGAGAACCCTTTTTAAATATACTTTTTACAATTTTATATGTTGTGTTTGACAAAATAAAATCCTTCTTTAGAATCTTGACATCAAAATTTACTTTGTGTAAAATTTTGTTATTTTTCCGATAAGGATCATTTTTATTGAAAATGTTGCATTTTAATTCAAAAACACCTTTTAATATGATTTATTTATATGTATAGATTATATTTTTAATTTATATTAAAGTGTATTTATAAAATATTTTTACCATTTAATCTAATGGTGGTCATTGGAATTAATTTCACTTTGAAATTGGACTTAAACTAATGTCAATCTTTTAATAGATATTGTTTCCTCAAAACACGCTATTTGTTTTGAGAGCGGGAATTAATTATTAAATTAATTAATGCAACATATATGTTTTGAATTTCGTAAAATAGAAATAATTATTGAATTTGGAATATCAAATATATCTTAGGGTGAATTTTTGGTATATTTCTGAAAAACATCAATTTTTGATGAATAGTGAAACCACTAAGTGGTAGTTTTAAAACCGATTTTTCATTTAAATGAAACATTACCACTTCTTTGATTTGAATTTCAAAAATCCGACATTCATGGTTGTCATTAGGATGTAAAATTTGGTTCAATGAGATTAAAATAATTTTTTCGGTGAATAGTAACTTTTCAGTTTTTAATCGCGATTACAGTTAATTAGTGTAATTTAAGGTAAAAATAATGTTTTAATAATATGAAATGACCTAGACACATGTCCTACCCTTATTGTATGTGTCATGGCCGACCAATACAATCCATGGGTACACTTGGGGACCTCATGGAGCCACTTTGGTAGGAAAATGACATAAATAACTTTTTATTTAAACTTAAAATAAAAATGTCAAAAGCATGAGTTGTTTTACTAAAACAATTTTTAAATGGGGTTATACAAGTCCTATTTTTGACTATAAATATTCATTAGAAATATAAACTTATTTCCTACATCATGATAGTTTTTTTATAATTTTTTGACATTAAATAAATTAAATTATTTATGACATCATGATGATGCAGGGATTACCTCATTAATAAAGAATTTAAATAAATTGAAAAGATAATGTTAAAACTATAACTTACACTTGTAAAAGACCTATTGGATGAGTATATTTCAAACCCTTACCACCTTATCCTCGAAATACATCAATTTAGAACCTTTAAAATCCGAAACTCATTTGAAAATAAAGTAACATTTTGTAACCTTCCAAGAGTGCCCCTCCTCTCCTCTTATAAAAGGCCCCCACCTCTACCACCATACCCACAACTCTCAAGCCTTTGGCTCGTCCAACCCCTACTCATGTTGTCTCTACACATCCCTCTCTTACTCCTAGGAGCCTCAGTTTGGGCAGAAGTCATCCCAAGGAAGCCTTTGAGCTCAAATCAAAGAGAGATACCCGATTTTAAGGTAATGTCTTCACTTGTGTTCTTTTGTTGTACTTTTCTTCTCCAACCTCCTAAACTCTTTTTATTCTTTTTATTTTGTAAAAACACCAGTATAGTCAATATACTAGGATGTTTTTATAATAAGTATTTGAGCTACACTTACAAACACCTTCATCTAATGGTTAAAGAGAATACTGTTTCCGTGGATGGCGAATTTATACCTCACGAAATGATGATTGTTCAATATTCTTCTAACACCTTAAAAGGTGTCCAATAAGATGACACTATATTTATATATGATATATAATATTTATATTTTTTACTTAAGCTTCTGTATTTTTCATTTATGGCATACCTTTATGGTTTCCATTTTGGGTAAATGCAATATTTTCATTTTAGGAAGTGCGGTCTACCGCCCCCTCAAGGTGACTTGATTCGTTAACACCATATGTGGTTCTTATAAAGGAAAAATTTAATGATATTATAAATGATACCATAATTTAATTATATTACTATTATGTTTCATTATGTTTTAATTACATTAAATAAGAAAGAGAAACGGAAGTAGCGTTCATGCGTACGTACGGCTTACCGTCTCCATGAAAGGTGCATTTCATTTCTTACCTCTGAATGTTATGTAATATTAAAAATGCATTTATATAATGGATATATATGATATATATGATATCTAAATAATTAATATAATTCTGGATATAATATATATTTTACCACATGAACAACTTGTAATTATAAAGAGTTTAATTTTTACCTAAGTAGCAATGATCTACAAAACGACCATTATTAACTTAAAAAAAATTACATAGTTTTCATAGCATGGTTGTAAGATATATAAAAGGAATAATGAACTTGGAAAAGGTTATTAATCAAGTATAAATTAACACACATTTATTATTCATGAGGTTAAATAACGATCGAGTCAAGTCAGACCCGAGGTAAGGGATCCTACCCATCTCTTTCTTTTTAAGTACACTCTTTTATGTCATTCCTTTTAAGATAATATTTCTTATGATTTTGATGTTATTTTATATTACTATTACTTTACTTTATATGTTCATATGATGAGAGACCCTATTTTCTCTCATCAATTGATTTTGGAATTTTTAATTGGCGCCGTTAGGCTGCCGGAATTTCGTAAGGGGCTTTTTATCTCACTTTGTGTTTTCATGTGATTCATGCTACATTTGACAATATTTCCTTTTGATTGGTGTATTTACTGTACATTATTCTACTCTTTGTGTAACATAATTTCGTTTATGAGTATTTACATCAATGTTTTATTGTCCTTCTTTCATGGGGTGTACGTTTCGAAAGTTACCCAAATCGGTAAGGGAACCTTTCACCCTCCTCTTTTTAAAGGACTTATTTTGTTATGCCTTTTAATTTTCATCTTATTATGTGGAGATATGTTCTTATATATCCTTATTGCCTTAAATTTTATGTCCTAGTGATGAGATACCCTTTATCTCTCTCATCAACTCTTTTTCTAAAATTTGATGTGACGCGGTTAGGCTGTCAAGGGAACTTCTTAACCCAATTTCGATTTCTTTGGGTTCAACATGTAGGTTTTGAATATGTCATCCTTTGAATATGTGTGAATGACCTTTGATTATTTTACAGTTAATATCCACTTATATTGGGTGTATTTATATTTGTCGCACATAATTATGAGATTGATTTATCGTTAATTTAAGGATACCATCTTTATAATGGATTTCATCTCAATTTACATTTCCATTGAGACTTTATTGTTATTATGCCCCAATTCACTCTTATATGGTGTATATAATGTCCTTTGGAATATTATATCTTCAATCCATTTATTCTCATGATATTATAATGTTTTGATTAAATGTTATTCCTCAATTAGTGTATTCAAGTGTCTCTCATTTTGTTAAAAACCCTTTAACTGAAATATCATTTTAAATGTTTTAATGATTTAATCTTATAAATATTTCTCATTAATATACATGTTTTCAAAATGGTTTTAAGGATTTAATTTTATGGATATTAATGGTTTAAAATGTTAAAAGCATAAATGTGGTATGGGACACTTTGATTTAGAAATCTCTTTATTAAATGTTTTAAATGGTTTTGAAAATGGTTTTTATAATGGATTCATTATCTTAAAATGTTATATTGTTATTGCAATGTGGGAATGTTATATTTCCATTATGCTTAAGTTATGTGCTATGATTATGTTATGGTTCTTGGGCATTGTTTATGAAGACGGGTGGTTCCGTGATAAACTAATGGTGGGTGAGCTCGATATAGCTCTCCAATGCGTTGGGTAACGCGAAGGGGTTAAACGTTAAGGTTTCTCCGAAGAGATTTAGAGAATATACTATGATGGGTATTCCAAACGTAACCAAGAGGGTTAATATCTACCTAAGAATTTTATGAATGTATCAAGTTACCTTTATGTCTTATGATTTCTATGATTTATTCATGATTTTAGGAGGTATGATAAAATGCTTATGTTTTATGAGTAAAGTATGATTTCATACATGGACTAATATTTTCTTTTCGTACTTTTATATCCCTTACTGGTATTTTTATGCTCATCCCATGTTTTTGAAATTTTTTCAGAGGTCAAGGGATTGGTAAATGATATGTTGATAGTGTCAAAGAAGTGTCAAGAAAGAATCCATGTTTTTTTAAATATGTTTCCGTTGATGGGAAAATGAATACTATCTTTTACGTAACCACTTTGTTTAAATGTGGAATGTAATGCATGTTTTATGATCAAATTCTCTAAAACTCTAAACCTGAAAATATCCTCAATGTGTAATCTTGTAATAACTCAAGATTAAGTAAGGTTTAAGGCTGGGGCCTTATAGTTGGTATCAGAGGTCGGTTTAGATAACTATAGAGGTTAGAGTGTTTATTAAGAAAAGGTGATATATCTTGGTGTTTGTCTTCCTCTTTTTTTGATGATTTTACTGATATACTCACACTGACCTTTTTGGTTTTAGTAAATGGCTGGATCTAGCAGGCACCAAAGTAACAATGGATTTGAAGAAAACTGTAACGGTTTTATGAAACAACAACTGAATGATATGGGAGCTGCAATAAGAACTCTTGTGGTTATCCTCAACCAACTATCTAGAGTCATGATTGACCACCTGAACCTTATTGATTTTTTAAGGCATCGTATATGTGATAAAAAAATCTCTACATAATTTCAGGTAATAATCATAAAGGTAAGTATGTTCAAAAACCTATGTGACAAATATGTGGAAAGAAACACATAGGAAAATGTTTCAAAGGGACAAAAAGATGCGATAGGTGTGGAAATGAAGGTCATAAAGAAAGAACATACCATGGAAAAAGGAAGCATCTAGTTGATTCTAGGAAAAGGAAATAAGTTCTTTCTGAAGGATCAATTGAATGTTTTAAATGTGGTGTGCATGGTCATTATGAAAACACATGTCCTACAAAGAAGTTTCGGGAATGGGGTCACCAAGATCGTACAAATATTCATTTACCAATACCTAATGCCATTCCGATTGAGGATGAAGAAACTGACAATGATGAATGAAAGGTATGGATTATTTCTTAACATATGTTTTCCTATTATTGGAATCTTAGGATATGATTCATGATTTTGTTTGTAGTAAAGAAGTATTTTAGACTAAGTTAAAAAGGAATGGCTAATGGATCATGAATAATGTTGAATGAGAAAGAAGTCGTCATATAAGGGATTCAAGAGTTATGGTAGATTTTAAGATGGTGAAATTCTTAGATGTATTAAGTCTCTTTTTATGATGGGGTTAATTAGAAGACTTTTTATAGTAACCCTGATTTTTTATATATAAAAAATTTATTCAAGAAATAATTATCATTTATTTTGTGGATATAGTTATAAAGAACCATTTGGGTTTATATGATCCTTGAATTTGAGGCAATTACTGGTTAATACATTTTGGGTTGAAAAATGGAAGTTATCAGATAACCTTTGGGTTTAAAATATGTTATGGTTATTTTTGATGAATTTATCTCTTTTTTAGGAATGTTATAAAATTATATAGTTTTTGAAAAGGGATAACATGAAGACCGTGTGACAACCCATCACATCGGATGAAGCTGTGGGAATCGAACCCACAACCAAATTGAAACTGGTATTTAACGCCTGCCACTGGACTATGTGAAGTCCCTGGTTAGTTTGAATGAATCCTTTTAGTTAGATAATTTTATGAATTAAGAGTAAGTTGATTTTTTATGGTTATCAATGGAAATGATTATACTATCATGGAGGATATGTGATTAGGATAATTACTTTTTAGTATGAGACTATAAGAGTAACTGATGTTATTTTGGAGAAAAATTTTAAAATTTATCTTAGGAGACTATGTCATTAAATCCTTCAGAGAATAGGGATTCAATCTTAGATTGGTTTACTTTGTATAATTTTATTGATAGATTTTTATTAAATGGTATTTTTGGAACTTTGGGTTTTTGTTTTGTTTAATGTCTAAAGACATGGGAAGTATATAGTTCTCTTTTGTGGATTAGGTGATTCTCTAGATGTTGATTATTGCTCTCTTAATGTGAATAAGTCATCCTAAATACTCGTCTTTTGGAGAAAATATGAGTTCGTGTAAGAAATATAGTAAAATTTGAAAGTCAACATGACAATTATGTATGCCTCCTTATGTTTTAGTTAAGCTCATAAATAAATTTATCAATGAAATGTAACGTAAAACAAAAATTTTTCTGTTAATTTTTCCTACCAGGGAATCAAATACCATTTAACCCATCACAAGTTTGTGATTTTCTTATTGTTAACTTTATCCAATACATTTTTAATATCACACTCCATCAGAACATGACCCTTTGTTTTCTCCTCCATATCCATATTTTCATACTTGGAATCCTAGTATGGGTTAACTCGGGTGACATTTGTACTTCTCTCCCATTCTATTAAAGTGATAGCTTTACTGACTCTTGTTCCGATGTGGGATTTTCAATGAAGCTTCCAAGCCCAAGTTTAAAAATGTGAGGACACAATTCCCAAAAGGGTGGAAGGATGTAAAACCCCTGGTAAATAAAGAATATGACATTTTCATATTTATCCATATTTTTGAATAAAATATTAATATAACTTTAAAGGGAATGCTATGCTCGAGGGCGTACCCAATACGCACGAACGAGTTTCTTTGAAATATTACGTTGCACTCTAATAATAAAATAATATTATTTTAAAAGGTAGTTAACTCCTAGCCTTTATAATGGCGTGAATGAACAGAACTAACTACAAAATGATTATATATGTTTGTCAAATATTTTTACTTTTATCCAATAAATGTTAGAGGCTTAAAATGAAAATGAATCCAATTATAAGCATAAATATTCTAATATTATTTAAAAGTTCGATTAATCGCCTTTTGATGGAGAACCCTTTTTAAATATACTTTTGACAATTTTATATGTTTTTTTTGACAAAATAAAATCCTTCTTTAGAATTTGGACATCAAAATTTACTTTGTGTAAAATTTTGTTATTTTTTTGATAAATATCATTTTTATTGAAAATATTGCATTTTAATTCAAAAACTCCTTTTAATATGATTTATTTATATGGATAGATTATATTTTTAGTTTATATTAAAGTTTATTTAGAATATATTTTTACCATTTAATCTAATGGTGGTCATTGAAATTAATTTCACTTTGAAATTGGACTTAAACTCGTGTCAATCTTTTAATAGATATTGTTTCTTAAAAACACGCTATTTGTTTTGACAGGGGGAATTAATTATTAAATTAATTAATGAAACATATATGTTTTGAATTTTGTAAAATATACATGATTATTGAATTCGGAATATCAAATATATCTTAGGGTGAATTTTTGGTATTTTTCTGAAAAACATCAATTTTTGATGAATAGTGAAACCACTGAGTGGTAGTTTAAAAACTGATTTTTCATTTAAATGAAACTTTACCACTTCTGTAATTTGAATTTCAAAAATCTGACATACATGGTTGTCATTATTTTGTAAAATGTGGTTCAATGGGATTAAAATAATTTTTTGGTGAACAGTAACTTTTATGTTTTTAATCGCGATTAGAGGTAATTAGTATAATGTAAGGTAAAAATAATGTTTTAATAATAAGAAATGACCTAGAAACATGTCCTACACTCATTGGATGTGTCATGGCCTACCTATAAAATCCATGGGTAATCTTGGGGACCCATGGAGCCACTTTGGTATGAACATGACATAAATAACTTTTTATTTAAAGTTGGAATAAAAATGTCACAAGCATGAGTTGTTTTACTAAAACAATTTTTAAATGGGGTTATACAAGTGATATTTTTTACTATAAATATTCATTAGAAAGATAAAACTATTTCATACATCGTGATAGTTTTTTTATTATTTTTAGACATTAAAAAAATTAAATTATTTATGACATCATGATGATGCAGTGATTACCTCATTAATAAAGGATTTAAATAAAATGAAAAGATAATATTAAAACTATAAACTAAACTTGTAAAAGACCTATTGGATGAGTATATTTAGAAACCTTACCACCTTATCCTTCTAATACATCAATCTGGGAGCTTTAAAATCCAAAACTCATTTGAAAATAAAGTAACATTTTTTAACTTTCCAAGAGTGTCCCTCCTCTCCTCTTATAAAAGGCCCCCACCTCTACCACCTTGACCACACCTCTCAAGCCTTTTTCTCAGCCAACCCGTACTCATTTTGTCTCTCCACATCCCTCTCTTACTCCTAGAATCCTCACTTTGGGCAGAAGTCTTCCCAAGGAAGTCTTTGAGCTCAAATCAAAGAGAGATACCCGATTTTAAGGTAATGTCTTCACTTGTGTTCTTTTGTTTTATTTTGCTTCTCCAACCCCCCTAAACTATTTTTATTCTTTTATTTTGTAACAACACCAGTATCTTAAATATAATTGGATGTTTGTATAATATGTATTCGAGCTACAATTACACACACCTTCACCTAATGGTTATAGAGAATGCTGTTTCTGTGGATGGTGAATTTCTGCCTCACGAAACGATGATTGTTCAATATTCTTCTAACACCTTCAAAGCTGGCCATTAAGATGACACTATATTTATATATGATATATAATATGTTTATGTTTTACCTAAGCTTATGTATTTTTCATTTATGGCATACCATTATGGTTTCCATTATGGGTAAATGGGATATCTTCATTTTAGGAAGTGCAGACTACCGCCCCCTCAAAGTGATTTGATTCGTTAACACCATATGTGGTACGTATAAAGGATAAATTTAATGATATTATATATGATACCATACTGGTATTATAATACTATAATGTATCATTATGTTTTAATTCCATTAAATAAGAAATAGAAATGGAAGTAGCGTTCATGCGTACGTACGTCTTACCGTCTCCAGGAAGGGTGCATTTCATTTCATACCTCTGAATGTTATGTAATATTATAAATGCATTTATATAATGGATATATATGATATATATGATATCTACATAATGAATATAATTCTGGATATAATATATAATTTACCACATGAACAACTTGTAATTATAAAGTGTTTATTTTTGACTCAAGTAGCAATGATCTAAAAAATGACCATTATTAACTTAAAACAAATTACATAGTGTTCATAGCATGGTAGTAAGAGATATAAAAGGAATAATGAGCATGTAAAAGGTTATTAAGAAAGTAGAAATTAACTCACGTTTATTATTCATGAGGTTAAAGAACGATTGAGTCAAGTCGGACCCAAGGTAAGGGATCCTACCCCTCTCTTTCTTTTTAAGTACACTCTTTTATGTCATTCCTTTTAAGATCATATTTCTTATGATTGGTATGTTATTTTATATTAATATTATTTTACATTATATGTTCATATGATGAGATACCCTATTTTCTCTCATCAATCCATTTTGGAAGTTTTAATTGGCACCGTTAGGCTACCGGAATTTCGTAACGGTCTTTTTATCTCACTTTGTGTTTTCGTGAGATTCATGCAACATTTTCCAATATTTACTTTTGAGTGGTGTATGTACTGTACATTATTCTAAACTTTGTGTAACATACTATCATTTATGAGTATTTACATCAATGTTTTATAGTCCTTCTTTCATGGGGTGTTCGTTTCGAAAGTTACCCAAAACGGTAAGGGAACCTTTCACCCTCCTCTATTTAAATGACGTCTTTAATTATGTCATTTAATTTTCATCTTATTATGTGGAGATATGTTCTTATATATCCTTATTGCCGTAAAATTTTTTTCCAAGTTATGAGATACCCTTTATCTCTCTCATCAACTCTTTTTTTAAATTTTGATGTGACGTTGTTAGGCTGTCAAGGGAACTTCTTAACCCAATTTCGATTTCTTTGGGTTTAATATGTAGTTATTGAATATGTCATCCTTTGAATATGTGTGAATGACCTTTGATTATTTTACACTTAATATCCAATTATATTGGGTGTATTTATATTTGTCGCACATAATTATGAGATTGATTTATCCTTAATTTAAGGATACCATCTTTATAATGGATTTCATCTCAATTTACATTTCCATTGAGACTTTATTGTTGTTATGCACCAATTAACTCTTATATGGTGTATATACTATCCTTTGGAATATTATATCGTGAATCCCTTTATTCTCATGATATTATAATGTTTTTATTAATTGTTTTTCCTCAATTATTGTATTCAAGTGTCTCTCATTTTGTTAAAACCCCTTTAACTAAAATATCATTTTTAAATGTTTTAATGATTTAATATTATAAATATTTCTCATTAATATCCATGTTTTAAAAATGGTTTTAAGGATTTATTTATATGGATATTAATGGTTTAAAATGCTAAAATCATCAATTTGGTATGGGACACTTTTATTTTGAAATCTCTTTAATAAATGTTTTAAATGGTTTTGAAAATGGTTTTTAGAATGGATTCATTATCTTAAAATGTTATATTGTTATTGCAATGTGGTAATGTTATCTTTACTATATGCATAAGTTGTGTGCTATGATTTTTCTATGGTTCTTGAGAATTTTTTATGAAGACGGCTGGTTCCATGATAGACTAAGGGTGGGTGAGCCCGATATAGCTCTCCAATGCATTGGGTAACGTGAAGGGGTTAAACGTTAATGTTTCTCTGAAGAGATTTAGGGAATATACTATGATGGGTATTCCAAACGTAACCAAGAGGGTTACTCCCTATGTAAGAATGTTATGAATGCCTCAAGTTACCTTTATGTATTAGGATTTCTATGATTTATTCATGATTTGATGAGGTATGTTAAAATGATTATGTTTTATGAGTAAAGTATGATTTATTACATGGACTAATGTTTTCTTTTCGTACTTTTATATCCCTTGCTGAGCTTTTTATGCTCATCCCATGTTTTTGAAATGTTTCCATAGGTCAAGGGATTTGTACATGGTATGATGATAGTGTCAAGGAAGTGTCAAGAAAGATTCAATGTTTTATTTAAAATATGTTTTCTTTTATAAGAAAATGAATAATATATTTTATGTAACCACTTTGTTTAAATGTGGAATGTAATGCAAGTTTTATGATTACATTATCTAAAACTCTAAACCTGAAAAGATCCTCAATGTGTAATATTGTAATAACTCAAGATTAAGTAAGGTTTAAGGCTGGGGCCTTATAGTTGGTATCATAGGTTGGTTTAGATAACTTTAGAGGTTATAGTGTTTCTTAAGAAAAAGTGACAAGTTGTGTATAACCACAATGGTTAGTATATTAGATGGAGACATCGTTGTTTTTTGAAATTTAGAATGAGTTTGAGATAAATTGGATAAGTATATATTGGTGTTTATCTTCCTCTTTTTTATTTGATGATTTTACTGATATACTCACACTGAACTTTTTGGTTTAATAAATGGCTGGATCTAGGAGGCACTAAAGTAACAATGGATTTGAAGAAAACTGCGGTGGTTTTCGGAAAGAAAAACTGAATGATATGGCAGCTGCAATAAGAACTCTTGTGGTTATCCTCAACCAACTATCTGGAGTCCTGATTGACCACCTGAACCTCAGTGATTTTTATATGGAATCATATATGCGAGAAAAAAATCCCTACAGAAGTTCTGGTAATAATCATAAAGGTAAGTATGTTCAAAATCATATGTGTAAAATATGTGGAAAGAAACACAGAGGAAAATGTTTAAAAGGGATAGAAAGATGTTATAGGTGTGGAAATGATGGTCATAAAGCATGAACCTTCCATGGAAAAAGGAATCATCTAGTTGACTCTAGGAAAGGGAAAGAATTTCTTTCTGAAGGATCAATTGAATGTTTTAAATGTGGTGTGCATGGTCATTATGCAAACACATGTCCTAAAAAGATGTTTCGGGAATGGGGTCACCAAGATCGTACAAATATTCTTTTACCAATACCTAATTCCATTCCGATTGAGGATGAAAAAACTAACAATGAAGAATGAAAGGTATGGATTATTTCGTAACATATGTTTTCCTGTTATTGGAATCTTAGGATATGATTCATGATTTTGTTTGTAGGAAAGAAGTATTTTAGACTAATTTGAAAAGGAATAGCTAACGGATCATGAAGAATGTTGAATGAGTAAGAGTTCATCATATAAGGGATTCAAGAGTAATCGTATATTTTAGGATGGTGAAATTCTTATATTTATTATGTCTCTTTTGATGATGGGGTTAAATTAGAAGTATTTTTATGGTAACCCTGATGTTTGATATATGAAAATTTTATTCAAGGAATAATTATCCTTTATTTTTTGGATATAGTTATAAAGAAAAATTTGAGTTTATATGATCCTTGAATTTGAGGCAATTACTATTTAATACATTTTGGGTTGAAAAATGGAAGTTATCAGATAAACTTTGGGGTTAAAATATGTTATGGTTATTTTTGATGAATTTAATTCTTTTTGAGGAATGTTATAAAATTATATAGTTTTTAAAAAGGGACAACATGCAGAACGTGCGACAACCCGAAATGTCGGACAAAGCTGCGGGAATCAAACCCACAACCAAATTGAAACTGGTATTTATCACCTACCACTGGACTATGTTAATTCCCTGGTTTGTTTAAATAATTCCTTTTAGTTAGATGATTATATGAATTAAGAGTAAGTTGATTTTTTTTGTTATCAATGGAAATGATTTGCCTTTCATGGAGGATATGTGATAAGGATAATTACATTTCAGTATGAGTCTGTAAGAGTAACTGATGTAATTTTGGAGAAAAATGTTAAAATTTATCTTAGGAGACTATGTGATTAAATCCTTCAGAGAATTGGGTTTCAATCTTAGTTTGGTTTAGTTTGTAGAATTTCATGGATAGATGTTTATTGAATGGTCTTTTTTGAACTTTGGGTTTTATTTTTGTTTAAGGTCTAAAGACATGGGATGTTTATAGTTATCTTTTGTGGATTAGGTGATTCTCTAGAAGTTGATTATAGCTCTCTTAATGTGAACTAGTCATCCTAAATACTCGTCTTTTTGAGAAAATATGTGCTCGTGTGAGAAATCTAGTAAAAGTTGAAAGTCAACATGACAATTAAGTATGCTTCCTTATGTATTAGTTAAGCTCATAAATAAATTCTTCAATGAAATGTAACGTAAAACAAAAATATTTTCTATTAATTTTTCCTAATGGGGAATCAAATACCGTTTAACCCATCACAAGTTTGTGATTTTGTTGTTGTTTACTTTCTCCTAGACATTTTTACTATCACTCTCCATCAGAACATGACCCTTTGTTTTCTCCTCCATATCCATATTTTCAAACTTGGAATCCTAGTATGGGTTAACTCAGGTGACATTTGTACTTCTCTCCCATTCTTTTAAAGTGATAGTTTTACTGACTCTTGTTCTGATGTGGGATTTTCAATGATGCTTCCAAGCCCAACATTGAAATTGCGAGGACGTAATTCCCAAAAGGGGGGAAGGATGTAACACCCCAGGTAAATAAAGTATATGACATTTTCATATTTATCCATATTTTTGATTAAAATATTTATATTACTTTAAAGGGAATACTATGCTCGAGGGCGTACCCAATACGCAACAACGAGTTTCTTTGAAATCTTATGTCGCACTATAATAATAAAATAATATTATTTTAAAAGGTAGTTAATGCCTAGACATTATAATGGTGGGAATGAATGGAACTAACTACAAAATGATTATATATGTTTTTCAAATATTTTTACTTTTATCCAATAAATTTTAGAGGCCTAAAATGCAAATGAATCCAATTTTAAGCATAAATCTTCTAATATTCTTTAAAAGGACGATTCACCGCCTTTTGATAGAGAACACTTTTTAAATATACTTTTGAAAATTTTATATGTTTTGTTTGACAAAATAAAATCCTTTTTTAGAATCTGGACATCAAAATTTACATTGTGTAATATTTTGTTATTTTTTTCGATAAAATCATTTTTATTGAAAATGTTGCATTTTAATTCAAAACCTCCTTTTAATCTGATTTATTTATATGGATATATTATATTTTTAATTTATATGAATGTTTATTTAGAATATATTTTTACCATTTAATCTAATGGTGGTCATTGTAATTAATTTCACTTTGAAAGTGGACTTAAACTAGTGTCAATCTTTTAATAGATATTGTTTCTTAAAAACATGCTATTTGTTTTGATAGCGAGAATTAATTATTAAAATAATTAATGCAAAATATATGTTTTTAATTTTGTAAAATATACATCATTATTGAATTCTGAATATCAAATATATCTTAGGGTGATTGTTTGGTATTTTTCTGAAAAACTTCACATTTTGATGAATAGTGAAACTACTAAGTGGTAGTTTAAAAATTGATTTTTCGTTTAAATGAAACATTACCACATCTGTGATTTGAATTTTAAAAATTTAACATAGATGGTTGTCATTAGGATGTAAAATGTGGTTCAATGAGATTAAAATAATTTTTAGGTGAATAGTAACTTTTATGTTTTTAATCACGATTAGAGGTAATTAGTGTAATTTGAGGTAAAAATAATGTTTTAATAATATGAAATGACCTAGAAACATGTCCTACACTCATTGGATGTGTCATGGCCGACAATGACAATCCATGGGTCAACTTGGGGTCCCCAGGGAGCCACATTGGTAGAAAAATGACAAAAATAACTTTTTATTTAAAGTTACAATAAAAATGTCACAAGCATGAGTTGTTTTACTAAAAAAATATTTAAATGGGGATATACAAGTCATATTTTTTACTATAAATATTAATTAGAAAGATAAAACGATTTCCTACATCATGATATTTTTTTATAATTTTTAGACATTAAATAAATTAAATTATTTATGACATAATGATGATGCATCGATTACCTCATTTATAAAGGATTTAAATAAAATGAAAAGATAATGTTAAAACTATAACTTAAACTTGTAAAAGACCTATTGTATGAGTATATTTCGAACCATTACCACCTTATCCTCGAAATAAATTAATGTGGTACCTTTAAAATCCGAAACTCATTTGAAAATAAAGTAACATTTTTTAACTTTTCAAGAGTGCCCCTCCTCTCCTCTTATAAAAGGCCCCCACCTCTACCACCTTACCCACACCTCTAAAGCCTTTTTCTCGGCCAACCCCTACTCATTTTGTCTCTAAAAATCCCTCTATTACTCCTAGAAGCCTCACTTTGGGCATAAGTCTTCCCAAGTAAGCCTTTGAGCTCAAATCAATGAGAGATACCCGATTTTAAGGTAATGTCTTCACATGTGTTTGTTTGTTTTATTTTTCTTCTCTATCCCCCTAAACTCTTTTTATTCTATTCTTTTGTAAAAAAAACCAGTATATTCAATATACTAGGATTTTTTTATAAGAAGGATTCGAGCTACACTTACACACACCTTCATCTAATGGTTAAAGAGAATAATGTTTCTGTGGGTGGCGAATTTCTGCCTCACGAAACGATGATTGTTCAATATTTTTCTAACACCTTCAAAGGTGTCCATTAAAATGAAACTATAATTATATATGATATATAATATGTTTATGTTTTACTTAATCTGCTGTATTTTTCATTTATGGCATAACTTTATGGTTTCCATTATGGGTAAATGTGATATCTTCATTTTAGGAAGTGCGGACTACCGCCCCCTCAAAGTGATTTTATTCGTTAACACCATATGTGGTACGTATAAAGGATAAATTTAATGATATTATATATGATAACATAATGGAATTATAATAATTTTATGTATCATTATGTTTTAATTCCATTAAATAAGAAATAGAAATGGAAGTAGCGTTCATGCGTACGTACGGCTTACCGTCTCCATGAATGGTGCATTTCATTTCCTACCTCTGAATGTTATGTAATATTATAAATGCATGTATATAATGGATATATATGATATATATGATATCTACATAATTAATATAATTCTGGATACAATATATATTTTACTAGATGAACAACTTGTAATTATAAATAGTTTATTTTTGACTCAAGTAGCAATGATCTACAAAACGACCATTATTAACTTAAAAAAACTACATAGTGTTCATAGCATGGTAGTAAGAGATATAAAAGGAATAAAGAACTTGTAAAATGTTCTTAAGAAAGTAGAAATTAACTCACGTTTATTATTCAGGAGGTTAAAGAACGACCGAGTCAAGTCAGACCTGAGGTAAGTGATCCTACCCCTCTCTTTCTTTTTAAGTACACTCGTTTATGTCATTCATTTTAAGCTCATCTTTCTTATGATAAGGATGTTATTTTATATTAATCATACTGTACTTTATATTTTCATATGATGATAGACCCTATTTTCTCTCATCAATACATTTTGGAAGTTTTAATTGGTGCTTTTAGGTTGTCGGAATTTCGTATGGGGATTTTTATCTCACTTTTTGTTTTCATGAGATTCATGCTACATTTGCCAATATTTCCTTTTGAGTGGTGTATGTACTATAAATTATTCTACTCTTTTTGTAACATACTTTCATTTAAGAGTATTTACATAAATTTTGTATAGTCTTTCTTTCATGGGGTGCACATTTCGAAAGTTACCCAAATCGGTAAGGGAGCCTTTCACCCTCCTCTTTTTAAAATACTTATTTTGTTATATCTTTTAATTTTCATATTATTATATGGAGATATGTTCTTATATATCCTTATTACCGTATATTTTATGTCCAAGTGATGAGATACCATTTACCTCTCTCATCCACTCTTTTTCTAAAATTTGATGTGACGTCGTTAGGCTGTCAGGGGAACTTCTTAACCCAATTTCGATTTATTTGGGTTCAACATGTAGTTATTGAATATGTAATCCTTTTAATATGTGTGAATGACCTTTGATTATTTTACACTTAATATCTACTTATATTGGGTGTATTTATATTTTTTACACATAATTATGAGATTTATTTATCCTTATTTTAAGGATACCATCTTTATAATGGATTTCATCTCAATTTACATTTCCATTGAGACTTTATTGTTGTTATGAACCAATAAACTCTTATATGGTGTATATACTATCCTTTGGAATATTATATCATGAATCCCTTTATTCTCATGATATTATAAAGTTTTGATTAAATGTTATACCTCAATTATTTTATTTATGTGTCTCTCATTTTGTTAAAAAACCTTTAACTAAAATATCATTTTAAATGTTTTAATGATTTAATCTTATAAATATTTATCATTAATATACATGTTTTCAAAATGGTTTTAAGGATTTATTTATATGGATATTAATGGTTTAAAATGTTAAAAGATTCAATGTGGTATGGTACTCTTTGATTTAGAAATCATTTTATTAAATGATTTAGATGGTTTTGAAATTGGTTTTTAGAATGGATTAATTATCATAAAATGTATATTGTTATTGCAATGTGGTAATGTTATCTTTCCTTTATGCTTATGTTATGTGCTATGATTATGTTATGGTTCTTGGGAATTTTTTATGAAGACGGGTGGTTCCGTGATAAACTAAGGGCGGGTGAGCCCGATATAGCTCTCCAATGCATTGGGTAACGCGAAGGGGTTAAACTTTAAGGTTTATCTGAAGAGATTTATGTAATATACTATGATGGGTATTCAAAACATAACCAAGAGGGTTGCTCCCTATTTAAGAAAGTTATGAATTCCTCAAGTTTCCTTTAGGTCTTATGATTTGTATGATTTTTTCATGATTTTATGAGGTATGTAAAAATGCTTATGTTTTATGAGAAAAGTATGATTTCATACATGGACTAATGTTTTCATTTCGTACTTTTATTTCCCTTACTGAGCTTTTTATGCTCATCCCAAGTTTTTGAAATTTTTTCACAGGTCAAGGGATTAGTATATGATATGATGATAGTTTCAAGGAAGTATCAAGAAAGAATCCATGTTTTATTTTAAATATGTTTCCATTGATGGGAAAATGAATACTATCTTTTATGTAACCACTTTGTTGAAATGTGGAATGTAATGCAAGTGTTATGATATAATTATCTAGAACTCTAAATCTGAAAAGATCCACAATGTGTAATCTTGTAATAACTCAATATTAAGTAAGGTTTAAGGTTGGGGCCTTATAATAAATATCCTATTAAATAATAATATTTCAATAATAAGTCACATAGAATTGTGTGTAACGAAATCTAAACTCATTTTTTTGTCACACAATCTAAAATCAACGATGAGTGAAAATAAATCTAAAATCAATTATCTATATAACAAAAATATAATTAGGATTAAATTAACTTTAAAAAATATATTTCAAAAAAGCTAGGGGTGTTAAATTCGACCCCCCTTATAATGATGTTGGCCCTCAAAATTAATCCAGGACATCAAATGATCAGCATTTGAAAATTCATTCGAAGAAACCCACATTGTAAAAAGGGTTAATAAAAAATCATGTTGAAAAATAGAAAGGTGTGTGTGAAATCCATTTTAAATAACACATGATGGATTCGTGAATAAAAAACATATGTTGGAAGAGAAAACATGGATATATAAAAGAAAAACAACACCCAAATACATATAGAGGGTGATCAAGAACATGGTTAAGAGAAATTTGACAACTAGAAATCCATAAACCAAAGAATCAAGAAAAACATCATTGATATCATAAAAAATAAGTCTAATAGTATGATATTTAATTTCAAAGTCCTTTTATTAATGTTGGTGAATTACTTTTCTATCTAGATTGGGATCATATTAAAATGTCCTTACATTATATCTTGTTATTTCAAAGGAACAATATTATCCTTTAGTTGTTACATGATCAATTTCAACATCATATCGAACTCTCAATGATTAAATTTTCATGTATGGAGTACTAAATAAGATAAGAAAAGGAATTATAATGCATTCCCTCTATCTATTGTAAAAAAAATTAACATTGGTTATCCAATATGGATAAATATTTATATGGTGAATTAATATTTTAATTTCTAAAACCACATTCAAATGTTAACATAAACCAGTCCATAATGGTTAACCTTATAACCCTCCCAAAATATTAAAATACAAAACATTATAGGGAAGGTCATTGAATTAAAAAAAAAATAACTTATCATTAATCCCCCATATATCATAAAGTGCCTTTTGATTGTCACATAGCAAACATGTGAATACCTTCAACATGTATTCTTTTGAAACATGATAATAATAAGAGTTACTATAAACCCTTATTGAAAATATACATACTTCCACATTCCTTACACAAAACATATATTTATGGAAATATTCTTTAAATCCAAAAATGTTGTGAAATCCATCAATGATATCATAAACAATATTGTCAATAAACCATTAAAGTAGCCAATATTATCCAATTTACTTATTCATGTACAACAACCCCTTATCCAAATCCAACACCATTTTCTTACCATATGGAACCTTTAAAAGGGTATATTCCCATAATCAAGTTTATTATATAAAATATTACCTCTCCATTAAATCACATTTCATGTTCATTAGTACTATTCAACATATTCATTTATATCATTAACAAAAACATTATACTAAACAATCCTTATATATGTCATGATTCATATAACATAATTCTTGAATTCCAATATATAATCAATTCAATCATCGCACATGCTTCTAAAACCATTAGCTAGTCTTTATAGTCTTAATCCTTAATACTTCATTCCTTTCATATGTCATTGGTTATATCTTCATCATCAGCAATATAACCATTAATCATAAATCCTTGGAAATTCTTTTCATGAGATTTACCCATGGGACATTGATTTGTACGATGACCATAAATTCCACATTTAAAGAATTCAAAAATCATTAATACCATAGATATATAATTGTTCTCATATATTTCATTCATTGGCCATTCAATTTTTCCTTTTTAGTTACTTTCTTTGGGTCATTATTTCCCATACCCAGAACTTCTTATCATCAATATGAAATATTCCAATGATTGTGTATTCCCACATTATTAACATATAGAAAACTAAATTTTATTTACTATAGGGTCTCCAAAACCAGAACACTCTCCGAACTCTATCCTTCTCTTCAGTGTTGAGTTTGATAGTTGGTTAAGGTAAACATTGATAATCATGTTCTATGATAACTAATTTGGAATAATCACAATATCCTTCACTCTATTCATCATCCATTTTTGTGTCTCATTATAAAATTTTCGATTTAATTAAATTTTAACCTAGATATCCTTTTCATGCCATTGAATGAAACCAAAAATCACAGTGTGAGAAATGTTAATCATATTAGGAAACCAAATAATCATGAAAATCACTTCTAGTATGACTAAATAATGACACCTTATTTTCAATCTATGACACCATTGGGGTTTCCTAGGTCATTAATAGTCAACTTCTATTTAAATCATTTATGATGGTTCAGAAAGTGTTTGTAAAGTAATAATGAATATCCCCCAAGGAGTGTAAAATCAGGGTTGTAGTAAGACCCATTATCATGAACTAGGTGATCATCAAGTCCATATCAATGAACCCTTATCAGAGTTATTTCCCCTATGTACCTTTATGCCAAATCCACATTCAATTTTAGGATCCATAATTGGATGTGATTTTATTGAAATCATTCACTATATCCTTTACCAAAATTCCATGACATTTTCCGATACTTTGACTCGTCCTTAGGCTTATCCTTAGAAATATCCCTAGACATATCCTTAGAAATATCTCTAGGTAAATCACTTTATATTTCAAAACCTAGTTTCTAAATAATAACTAAACCTTTCCTATGATACCAACTATAGTGAATTAGGCTTATCATATATGGATATTAAATATTTATAAATAAACAGTCACTACATTATGAAAACACATGCCTAGGAACCGTAATAGTTAAGTGCCTTTTGAAACATGGAACACAATATTCTTAATTCATGAATGATCTTAAATGTATCCCATTGAGATATTTCCATTTAGTATTTCTACATAAAGAGTTTTATTTATAAATATGTGAAAGAAAACATAATAAAGGTTGATCTCATATTCTTGGTAATGGTAGAAAAGGTGATATGTAAGTAGAACATAATCATTAGGGTATCAAAACATGAGAATAGGTTTTGAAATCCATAACTTTCATATCAAATAGCATAGTCTTGAGTCATGGAATAATGATTGATAGTTCATAAGACATTAATCATAAAGTATTCAAAGAACGTGAACCATGAGTGCATAACATTGAAATAATATATAGAATTATGGAATACACATAATCATAAGAAATCATTTCCATAGTAATAAATGGTCATTTCCAATTATATCATAGTAGAATGTGTTTGCTCCCCAAACCATCATAGTTGTCGATGTTCACTCCTAAGACAATCATACGTATAAATTCAATTAATGAACTAGGTTCACTACATGATAATGTCCTATCTATCTCACAATATATAAATTTTTACCCAATTCATTAGAAGGGGATATATATTCCACCCATATCATAATGAAAATAATATTTATATTTTCCATAGTATAAAAAATTAACTATAGCATAACCCATGAAATGAAGTTAGTTTCAAAAATATTTCATTATATTAAAACATATAAAAATGTGATAGGATTCAATACAATTTCATTATTTCATCACAGCATAACCCATGCAAAAAAATTTGGTTCCATGATAATTTTATCATTCTATAAATCATTGAAGAGAAACAGGTTTCATAAAAAATTATCATAAACATAAACAATTTAGATAAGTAATAATAGTGTTATCCATGGATAATATCCCAAGTAAAGTAAAATGTAACATAAAAGGCTTTCATCTTAGATGGAGAATGATTTTGAAAAGATAAATCACATAGAACATTTCTTGAGGAAAATAAATTTTCTTTGAAACTACATTCTTTAAAACAAAAAATTTATAAAAACATTATAAATCCTTTTTTCCAAAATAAACGTTGAAACTTATAAATGAATATTTAATAGTTGATTAAAACATTTCTTGATTAAATTATCCTATCAATTTTGAATAAATATTTTTTAAACATAATATAACTTTAAAAATCATTTTCACTTTTAAATACTTTTTTACAATCCAAATATTTCAAATATATTTAGTAAAAAAAGTATTTAATAATAAATTTGAGAATTTTAAAGGAATCATGAAGTCATTGATTGTTAATGATAGTGGTAAATATCATTCATCTCATACTTGTTAAAAAAATATTCCATTCCCATTTTTAGTAAATGGAAAACTGGCATTGTTTGGAAAACAACCTGAATATTACTTTACTTTTTTTAAATAAAGTAAAATATGGGTAAATGTATTTATTATTTTTTCTCTATTATAAACACTTTTTAAAAAACATTTAGATAAAATGTGTGGGTGAAATATGTTTTTTTGATCAAAGGGAGAAATAAAGACAAATTTCTTCAAAAAAAATATTTTAAAATATTGGGTTCATAAAGAGAGTAAATGAATGGAAAAAATTTATTATCACGAAATAATGATAGAATATGAAAAAAAAATTTCTTTAGAGATATATAATAATATTTTATCATTAGAAACATAATCATAAAAAATCTTGAAAAACAATGATATTTTAAAATAAAATCTCCACCACATTGGAAACATTAAAACGTAAGACTCATGAAGGAATATCAATAAATGAAACATATAATATAATGAGGATATATAAATTCATGATATTAAATGTTAAATGGGATGCATATACACCTCATATAAGAATATAGTTTCGTAACATAACATATGTCCAATATAAGGAAAAATGAGACCAAATCCCCTTAGAGAATTGGAGACTTTTGAACTATAATCCCATGAAATATAGATCCTAAAATAGTTATTGTAATGTTTCGGAAATTAAATATAATTTTTATTGGTTATATGGAATTATTCTGAGACCATAATCTCTAATGGCATGTGATTCTTAGGCTTGATGAGATCATAATGGAATTTTGATATTTTTTGGGGTACGTTTAGTAAATGTGAAAGTGGTATTTTATATATTTTGAATCGGTGCTCAGATCAAAAAATTTAGAGCACCATTGAACTCAGAGGGCTAGGATTCGTCTAGAAATTCCTTAACTTCGGTCGGTAAGGGCTGAGTGAAAATGTTATTTTTTAGACTTTACGAGAAAAATAATAAAATAATTTAAAAGAATTATTCTATTACATTCTCATCATTGAGTGGAGGATGGCGGTGCTCCGGTGCAGGGACAAGGCAGTGATGAGGCATATTAATGGGGGGGTCAATAATGGCTTATTTTAAACCACGATGTTTTTATCTTAATGACTCATTAAATGTGGCTCATTAAATGTGGCCAAATTAATGATTATCATTAATGGGCTCATCGTCTCTAAACGTTTGTTTTCATTTAAAAATACAACGTGTTGGAGTTTGTTGAAATAATAAACGTGGGTATATATCTGACGAACCACTAGTGGAATCCCTCTCTAATGAATAATGAATAATGATGTACAGGCGGATCATTATCAGCTTCGACGTTCCTCGAATAATGGATCCCGAAATGATTTTGTCATCCTGAAACTTCAAGGACAAAAGCTTCTACATCAATGTTCAATGAAGTAGGGGGTTGTTTAATTTTTAAAAGTTCTTTCTTTTCCTTATATTTTCTATAAAACAAAAAACACGGATCAACCCACGAATAGGTTGACCCATGATTTGTGCGTTTATGTGGGAAGGGGGATTTTATTTTGGTATTTCTTTATGTGGTGTTAGATTATCATTGTTCATTAAATTAAAATCCATGGAACTCCCTTGATTATAAAATTATAACGTGGAGGGCATGGGCCGACACAAAAAAAGGACAGAGCCCCTCTGTTTTGGGTGTTCTTCGTGTCCAAACACTTGAATATTTGGAAAGGTATATTAGAAATATTCACTGGGAGAGGGCGATCTCTGGGGGCCATAGACACAGGTGGCACAAAAAATGGACCCCCGGAGCGTGTCTGGTGCTCCGTCAAAGGTTCTTCTCCCACGACGGCACTGGCGACGGAATCGAAAATGACAGTAATGGCACATGGCGGCACCAGCCACGTGACAGATGGCAAGACCGAGGGACTCTAGTTGTGCCGGTTGTCGGGTGGAGCGGCGCACCCATCGGCACGGCAAGGCAGCAGGAGGTCGTGGCCGACTGACCGTGGCAGTGAGGTGTCACTGTTCCCATCAGTGTAGCTTCGAGGAGAGGACCACTTGGGCCACTTGGGGGGTTCAAGAGGCATATAGACCCATTCTGCGTGCGTGAGAAGCATCCAGCCCCGTGGAACCACTTTTGACACTTGACCACATCGAGAAGGTAGCCCTGGGTAGACCACATGGCAGAAGAATAGCCAGATGCGGCTATCTGTCGCATCCCGATCGGGCGGACCGGGTCAGCCAGTGGGTCAAACCTGCACCATCGCCTAACCCACGATTCCAATGGTCCGACTGGGCTAGACCCACTCCGGACCCACTCCGAACCCCCAGATAGGGTCAGGTTGGATCGTACCTAGACCCGACTGACCTCATTTCATTGAAACTATTATAACATGCAGACTGGAGATATGATTGATGCACTTACTGTGGCATACAAACCCTTATGAAAAGGCAGTCATTTTGAGATACTCCACATGAGTTTTGGCAGAATTTGAATTATGTACAGGTTGGGTTGGACTCGAATCCAACCAGGCTGTTTTTATTAAAAATCCCTTAACTTAAATGTCGGGCATCCGATTGACACATCGTTTGTTGTTTTGGGACCCTTAAGAAGAGCTAGTCCTTTGAGTTACTCTATGTGTAAATTAGTGGTGGTTGAGGTGAGACCAATGGAATGAGGAGCGGATTCTCCAGAAATCAAATGTGCCTAGTGCGAGAATCCAATTTCTAGTTGTGACGTGAAGAAATTATAGTGATCTTGCCTGGATCAACACCTAGAAATACTGAGTGGGTTAGCACCTAGTGATCATTTGTCGATTAGCACCTAGAGATTCTATGTGGGTCATCACTTAGTGATCCTCTATGGGTTATCACCTCATGATCCTCTGTGGGTCATCACCTGGAGATCATATGTGGTTCAACACCAAGAGACTTCGTGTGGGTGAGCAGAAGAGACTCTTAATATAATAAGATCATCTATCTTACGACTAGTCATCTTTACTTATATATTTAGGTTATACCTATTGTGAGATATGTCTCCTACTTTGTGTTATGTGCTTTAGATCTTTCTTTGTGGTATTAGCTTAGTGGTGTTTTCATTGTGGTGTTTTTCTTATGGGATTATTGAGAGACCTTCGGGGGTCTCAAGGTCCCTAATGAGTACTATTATACTCACCCCTGCATAGAATTCTCCATCACCTATTGTGTCTTGTACAGATGATGGACAACCTTGACTGGGACATTTGGTAGCCAGCACCAGATAGTGCTCAGAGTTGGATCGATAGACATGATGTGTCACAGTGATTTCGAACAGAGAGTTGTACCAATCATACAGGTAGGATCCTTGGAAGATGACCCCTAGAGATTTTTTTTGTACATTCCATTCAATTGGGCTTGTATTCTATCCCCTTTACTTTCAGTTTACACACTATATTCTCAGTAGTGTTACTTTTTCCTGGTTATTCTACTTTCTTTTATTTTTGTTTTCTTTATGCGTTTTTTCCTATATGTGTGTGTATATGTTTAAAGGAAATGACTTCCCTTTCTAGGGATATGCCTTTCTAGTGCTAGTCACTAGACCCTGGCATATGGAAGGCAGGCTTGAGGATGTAATGGCTTGGGCCCTAGGGGATATGTTCTGACAAAGTGGTATCAAAGGATGGTAAATTCTTCCAGAAAAACAAAGATTCTATGTTTTTTATGAGGGGGTAGTGTCAAGTGTTTTGAGTTTGGATTTCAGGATAGGGAGTCCAGTGTGGGTGTGGTGGATAATGTATCAATACACCAGTACCTTGAATTCTGTTTTCTGACTCGATACACAAAAACAATGGTTTCATGTGTTTTGGAAATGTTTTTCTCTAGATCTATTTAGAGTCAGCTCACCAAGTTTAACATATTGACCATGACATATCTATTTCTCTGCAAGATTCCTCTACGAAGACAGCCAGCCAGGATTCTAGTGAAAGATCATGACGATGGTCCATTGAGCGATGATGCGTTGGTGTAGGGACCAATTATAGTGATATCACCTTTCGGTGGTGTACCGGCAGCACCACCACCTGGAGAGTAGTAGTTGCTACCAGCCCCACCAGTGGACAGTGCACGCCAACTAAGCTTATTGCACAAGTTCTAGAGATAGAGGCCTTCGAGGTTTTGTGGTGAGACAGATCCTCAGGCAGCTGAAGATTGGCTGGAAGTAGTTACTTTGGATTTTATCCTATAGAGACACCAACTTACCAGATGGTAGTTCTAACCGCTAGCATTTTCTAGGGAATGGAAGGGAGGTGGTGGATCTTGACGCTCCAGACACAACAGGAGGCGACCCTTTTCTGGAAGGAATTGGAGACCCTCTTCAGGGTGGACTCCATACCAAAAACACTACACTCAGTTCATATTCAAGAGTTACTGCACCTATAGCAGGGCATCCTTCCTTTGGTCCAGTACGTAGCAAGGTTTACCGACCTCTCCCGATACTCCACCGACATGGTACATGACCCTTTCTTAAATCATTATACCTTTGATCAGGGACTCTAATGGGAGATTAGGGTGTTGATTATTTCTATCAGCATCCTGATGTAAGATGGATTACTAGAGTGAGCCCTACTGGTGGAGAGATTCCTAGCTGAGCAGGCACCGATGGTGAGAGCCACCAGTGGATGAAAAGTGGTAGATTTATATGCATCAAAAAGTAGGCATATTAAATTGAGGAACAAATGATCTAGGCCTTCTAGAGGACAACCCAAGAAACTAGGGTCATAGGTGTGGTGCTCGTGAGGTAGTGGAGGTCATCTGAGGAATAGAGTTTGTGACTCTTATAGCAGACGTGGAAACATGGCTCACAGTTGTCTGACTCCCCAAATGGATGACCAGTAAGTGGTTGAGGGACCAAAAAGATAGCGATAAAGGTTCGATCAAGAAGGTATGTAGGGTAGCGGATGTGGTAGAGGAGTAGGCCGAGCAGCCCGTGGTGGACAACAGTTTGATGTGCTACCACCCCCACCACTAGGACGCCCACCAAGATCTCCAGGAGTAGGTTGATTGGGGTGGGACCAACTTCAGGTGATAGAGGCATATGACCATGGAACACCAAAGATTATTAGAGATATTATCTGTTTCTACTCCGCCTTATCTTCAGTTCTTATAGACACAGGTGCTGGTAACTCCTTATTTTCCATGGCTCTCATTCGGATCTTAGAGATTCTGGTGGAGCTGTTGGCTTGGTCCTTACGATTAGATACTGCTATAGTAGAGGATTAGATGATTACACATAGGTCCCGGTAGTGTGGAATTACTCTAGGAGGCATGATCTTCAGATGGGATATTTTAGTAGTAGCGTCGAGGCCTTACAATGTCATATTGGGCATGGATTGGTTATCCACAGTCCATGCTCAGATCAACTGTTTTAGGTGAAAATTGTGATGTGTTTGTGGGGATGAGACTAGATTTTCCTTCATCTAAGATAAGGGAAACTTTTTATCACATGATGTACTATATCGGAGGAGGGTGCAGCTGATCACTCACCAGTTGGCTAGTCTCACCCTCAGTGCAGGGGATGAGGGAAGTCTGAGCATTCCTGTAGTGGTGGGAGAATATGAGGATGTCTTTACATAAAATGTCCTAGGAAAACCTCTTTGTAGAGAGGTATACTTATTCATTGACTTGTTCCTAGGGAAGGCACCAATATATACACCAGTATATCAGATGCCTCCTGTAGAACTTCGTGAGTTGAGGGTAATGATATAGGACTTGCAGAGGAAAATGTTTGTAAGGTCCAGTGTTTCTCTCTGGGCATCCCTAGTGTTGTTTTCCAAGAAGGCAGATAGGATCTTCAGGTTATGCGTGGACTTCCAGCACCTGAACCATGTGAGCATGAAGAACAAGTATCAACTATTTAGGATTTATGAACTCTTTGACAAATTGAAGGGAGCAAGGTGTTTCTCGGAGATAGACCTCAGATTGGGTTATCAACAGCTTTGGGTACGAGGTGAGAATGAATTGAAGATAGCCTTCTGATGTTATTACAAACACTATGAGTTATTTTTTATGCCTTTCAGCCTGACCAATTCCCCATTAGTGTTCATGGGACTCATGAATTGGATATTATAGAATTCGCTTGACTAGTTTGTTGTGGTATTCACTGATTAAATCTTGGTGTACTAATTTTCAGAGGAGGAGCATGATACACACCTACTGATAGTCCTAGATTCACTCTGAGGGCACCATATTTATGGTAATCTCTCGAAGTGCGAGTTTTGGAATCGGGAGGTCCACTTCCTAGGACACATCATCTTGGATGCTAGAGTTGCTATGGATCTGGTGAAGATAGAGGTTGTGCTTTCTTCGGAGCCACCCCGGAACATGACTGAGGTGCAGAGTTTCCTAGGGATGGTTGGGTACTACAGAATATTTGTCCCCTACATTTCTAGAGTATCAGCACCTTTATTATTTTTTACGAATAAGGGACAATCCTTTGTATGGACAGATATATTCTACTAGAGTTTCCTAGAGCTGATTTAGAGACTAATGTGTGCTCCCATCATGAGACTTCGAGAAGAGGGTTTTGGGTATGTATTCTACTATGATTCAGCAGGGACTAGACTGGGTTGTGTTTTGATGCAGGAGCGAGCAGTGATCAACTATTGCTCACGGAAGTTGAGGCAAAATGAGTAGAACTACTCATCCCATGAATTGGAGTTAGTAGTAGTGGTATTTTCCTTGAAGATATGGTAGCACTACTTGATGGTTGAACGATCTACCGTCTACCCAGACCACAAGAGTATAAGCTATATCTTCTCACAGAAGTACCTGAACTTGAGATACTGGATATGGCTAGAGTTCCTCCAAGACTATGACTTTGAGATAGTATATACTCTTGGGAAGGGTAACGTGGTGGTAGATGCACTCTGTAAGAGGTCTGGTTTGTAGATATTGAGTGAGGTGATAGAGCAGCTAGCCACGATGAAGATATAATTCATATCTTGTGATAGAGAAACTTACCTCTAGTCTATAACTTTCACTCCCCCACTATTACATTGAGTCAGGGAGGTACATCTTTTGGATGATGACTGTGAGTCCCGATGTGCTTAGTTATCCTCAGGATGGGATCCTTATGGATTTTCGATAGGTGGGGAGAACATAATTATTTTATGAGGATGCACTGTTTTACCAGTGATGTTTCAGGAGGAGGTGTTGAGGGAGTTTCATACATCCCCTTTGGCGGTACATTCTGGAGTGGAGAAGATGTGCCATGACCTTCGACGTTAGTACGAATGGCCAGGGATTATGAAAGTGTCGGCCGAATTCATATCGTGATGCCTCACTTATCTATAAGTGATGTCCAAGCATCAAGTTCTAGTAGGATTGTCCAAACACTTGATTTACTAGATTGGAAGTGGGACGGATTCTCCATGAACTTTGTTATGGGGTTACTACATACATATAGGGGACATGATAACATCTGGGTGATCATTGACAGACTCACCATGTCGGGTCACTTTCTACCCATCTGGGAGCAGGGACTGGTAGTGGGCTTGGGATGAATCTACATCCAGGGGGTAAGGCGTCCTTACAGGGTTCCCTTGATGATCATCTCATACCATGATTCATGCTTTACATCTCAGTTGTGTAAGTGGTTACAAGAGGTTTTTTGGACACAGTTGAACTTGATAATAGCTTTTCACCCCCAGGCGGATGGTTAGACAAAGCAGACCATATAAACCTTGGAGAAAATGCTTTATTATTATGTCCAAAATTGTGTTCATAGTTGGGAGGACCACCTTCCATGGGTAGGGTTTTCATTCAATAATAGTTATCACTCTACCATTGGCATCCCACCATTTGAGGACTTCTACGGTCGGCCTTACAGATCACCCCTATGCTGGACAGACCCTGGGGAGTCAGCACTCATGGGTCCAGAGATGGTATGGGCTACCACCAAGAAGGATTAGATCATACAAGAGTGGATGAGGTCTTCACAGATCAGGTAGATGTCTTATGACGATAGGAGAAAGAGACCCTTAGTGTTTGAGGAGGGTGATCATGTTTTCCTTTCGGGTCTCACCCCGATAAGAATTGTGGAGATTTGGTCGGGGCGGAAAGCTATCATTGAGGTTCATCAGACCTTTTCAGATCCGGATTAGATTTAGATAGGTGGCGTACCACCTAGCACTTCCCCCATAGAAGCACCTGCTTCATAATGTTTTCCATGTGTCGTATCTACAGAGCTATGTGCATGATCCATTTCACTTCATTGACGGGATGATTTGTACATTGACAATTGGGAAACATTTTCGGATTTCTCTATGGATATAGAGGATCAATATGATTGGGTCATATGTGGGCGGTCAATTCCTCTAATATGTGTTTGGTGGAAACACGGGAACCTCCAAGAGAGCACATGGGAGCAGGAGACTCGGATTTGGGATCATTACCACCATTTGTTTGTTTAGTTTTTGTTTTCGATTTTGGGGATGTAAATACCTAAGGAGGGGAAAATTTATTGTCTCAGAAATTCCATGTAATTATTTTTTTAATTATATGGAATTTTTCTATGAGCACGCCCTATGACGGCACATGATTCCAAGGCCCGATGATCTCATATTGGAATTTTGAGCTTTTCTTAATGTACGTTTAGGAAATGTGGGAACAAGATTTTCTATCCTTTGAAATGGTGCTTGGATTGAAAATATGAGGGCACTGTTGAACTCCCATCACTGAGATTAAACTAGAAATGACTTAACTTTGGCCGAAAAGGGTTGAGTGGAAATGTTATTTTTCAGACTATTCGAGAAAAATAATAAAATTATTTTAAAAAAATATTTTATTTCATTCTCACCATTGAGTGGGAGAAGGCGATGTTGTGGTGAAGCAACGAGGTGGCGACGATGCGCATTAATGGAGGGTCAATAATGGCTTCATTAAAACCAAAATGATTTTATCTTAATGACTCATTAAATGTGGCTCTTTAAATGTTTCTAATTTAATGATCATCAATAATAGGAGAAGTGTTGCTACACTTTTGATTTACCTTTAATAATCCAACATTTTGGAGTTTGGGGAAATAACAAACATGGGGAAATCATTTAAGAACCACCATAGTAATCCCTCTCCAACGAAGAAAAAAGAATGATGCGTCCACGGATCATCATCGGCTTCAACGTGCCTCGATGAACAGAGCCAGAAACGACATCTTCATCTTGAAACCTTAATGAAAACTAATTTGGCATCAATTGTCAACAATATAAGGGGTTGATTAATTTTTAAATGTTATTCCCCATCATTTTTTTCAATAAAACGATTAACATAGATCAACCCATGAACAAGTTGATATGTGATTCATGAATTTATGGGGTAAGTGGTCTTTTCTTTTGATATTTCTTTATCCGGGGTTGGAATATCATTGTTGATTGAATTAAGATCCATGGACCTCCATTGATTATATACTTCTAATTCGGATGGAACAGGTAGAATTGAACAAGGGTTGCGCCACTCCATCATGGTTTTTCTTCATACCCAAACACTCTAATCGACAGCAAGACCGATGTGAAACCTTCATGGCGAGAGGGCGATCATTGGGGTCCATAAACATAGGCGATGCAAATAAAGGACCACCAGAGAATGTATGGTGGTCCACCAATTGTTCTTAAACTGAACCGGCGCCAACAGAGACGATAGCGGTATGTGGCGGCGCCGGCCGTGTGCTAGACAGTTGGACAGAGGGCCACTGGTCGTGCCGGTGGTCGTGTGCCAAATGGTGGGACAGAGGGCCGCCGGTTTTGTTAGTGGCTGGGTGGAGCAGCGCATCGAGGCGGAAGGAGGCGACAGACGACCGGCCATGGCAGTGAGGTGGTGCGGTGCCCGTCGATGTCTGGTGGAGGAGTGCCCTTCTTGGGCCACTCGGGTGCGCCGGAGGAACATAAACCCAGTCTGCTTGTGATTAAAATGGTCGGGCAAACTCGATGGCCGCGTGGAGCCGCCGCGACCAATTGACCACGGAGTGGAGTCCACCCCGTGTCAACCACAGCATAGGAGGGGTCAGACACAGTTGTCTGCTATGTACCGATCAGGTGGACTTGGTCAGCCAGCGGGTCAGACCTATGTCTTCGAGCCGAACCCTCCACCTAGACGGACCTGCCACTGGGCCGGACTCGCCCCTCCAAGCCAGACTCATGAGCCCAATGGGCTAGCTGGGCTGGACCCATACATGACCCATGCCAGACCACCAGACATGGTCGAGTCAAGTCAGTCTGACTGGGTCGGACTGGACCAAGACCTGACTGGCCCTGTTTCATTGAATCAATCATAATTTGCATGCTAGGCGTTTGATTGACGCACCGACTACGGCGCAAGGATCCTTTCAATGAGCTGGTCCTTTTGAGATACTCCACTTGATTTTTGGTAAAAGTTCTAGTATAGTCTGGTTGGATCGGACTCAAATCCAATCAGGTCCTTTTTACTAAAAATCCCATAACATACCGACCGGGTGTCTGATTGACGTGTTGTCTATTGCTTTGGGACCCTTACGACGAGACGGTCCTTTGGGTTACTCTATGTGTGAATTATTTGTGGTTGAGATATGACTGATGGATTTAAGAGTGGATCATTAGAAAATCAAGCATTTTGACTATAGGAATTCAGTGGCTAGCGGTGATGTGATGAAATAATAGTGATCCTGCATGGGTCAGCACCTAGCGATCCTGAGTAGGTCAAAACCCTGTGATCTTGTGTGGGTCATCACAAAGTGGTCCTCTGTGGGTCTCCACCTAGCGATCCTCTATGGGTCATCACCTAGAGATCCTATATGGGAAAGCACCTAGCGACCCTATGTGGGTCAGCAGTAAAGCCTCTTGATAGAATAAGATGATCTAGCTTATAACTAATCATCTTTACATCTGTACTTAAGTTATACCTAGTGTGAGCTAAGTATTTTACTCTACACTATGTGTGAGATCATTCGTTGTAGTATTACATCTTCAATATTTTATCTGTGGTTTTTTTCTTCATGGATTACTTAGAGACCTTCAAGGGTCTTGGGTCCCTACTGATTAATGTTATACTCATCCCTGTATGGGCTTCACCTTCACCTGTTGTGTCTTGTGCTGATGACAGAAAACTTTGACCGGGACTTTAGGGAGCCAAAACAAGAGGGTATTCAAAGGTGGATCGATAGATGTGGTGTTCTATAGTGATTTCTGAAAGAGAGTTGTACCTACCCTCCAGGTAGGATCCTTGGAAGATGACTCATGGAGCTTGTTTTTCTTTTTCTGTATTGTACTTTCAGTTGGGCTTGTATTCTGGCCCCATTACTTTCAATTTGCACACGTTATTCTCAGTAGTGTTACTTTGTGGTGGTTGTTCTACTCTCTTTCAATAGGGGTTTTCCTTGTGCATTTTTTCCTATCTGTGTGTGTATTGGTTTAAATACAATGCCTTACCTTTCTGGGGATATGCCTTTTCGGTGCTAGTCACTATCCCCTAGCCTATTGAAGGCGGGCTTGGGGTAGTCACGGCATGGGTCTAGGGGGATGGGTCGTGAAGGTTATTAAAATGAAAATATTTTTAAGTATATTAATCATAAACTAAATTCATGGGTATTATATAAACCACATACAATAGATAGGTAGTGAATATGGAATGTGTCTCACAAAAGTAAAAAGTGATAATGAAGTCCCTTACCTTAAGTCTCAACATCCTTCATAATCAGTCAAACCATATTTATAATAAGTATAGGTTTATTATAAATATATTATAGAACCAAAATTTCATATATCCCACCACATATGATTTAATTATGTCGTTTTATTACCTATTTATTAATACTACATTGTTAAAGTCATCTTTTTGGTAATTATATTTTTGTTTTTGGTATATGTTTTGATTTTTGATTTTTGGTCCTCTTACTTTGATCATGGTTAAATCATATCCATAATTTTAATCATGAAATAATTATAATATTTATTAATAATTTATATGATTAATACCAATCATTAAATATGTTTTTGAAAAATTAAGCACATAACGATCAGGGAGATGGTATGCCATCTGTACAGAAGAGTAATGTTTTAATTTTTCAATGATCATTATGGAAAAGTAGTAAGTAAAATATTATCTATACATAATGATAATAATATAATAATTACCATATTATTTCATTAAATATACTTCTACATATCATAAATGTGTAGTGGTGAAGAAAATAGAGTCACATCACTTTGGTAATGGAAAAATTAATGACATCAGTTTGTGAAGTGGTAGTTCTCCATACACACAAAAGATGATTTCATAACCTATTTTATGGAAGTAGAGATGGTTATAGGTAATAAAATTAACATATAAAAAATATCATTATATTTAAAAAATTTATTGTATTATATTATTATGGTTTAATAATAATTTAAAGATGTGCATGAAGAAATAAAATGAAAACCCTCTTTGAAAAACATTAAATCTTTTTTAGGTATCCTCCTAAGATTTTCACCAAAATCCTACCAAGGAAGAATTTATTCCCAAAATAAATCCTCTAGGATTATAGGAAGTAATTTTGGAAAGTATTTGGTCTGGTATTTTCTAATCCTAAATTGTTTGAAGGTTTGAAGAGGAGAAAATAGTGGTTTCCTTTTATAAGGGAGGTGAGTGACACACTTTTAATTAATTGAAATGAAAAAGGTGTTCCCATGTTGTTATCAAGACACAAGGATACATAATGGATCCTTATTAGTAATTATACATAATAGGCTCTAAATATGAACATAAAATATATTTTTTATTGGATTTTAGGTCATTTTAACCCTTTAATATTTAGTTTAACCCCCGGTAAAACCAATTTTACCTTTCCTACTATAAATAATTTTACCTTTTTCACTATTCTTTATGGTAAAAAATTAATTTTATCTTATTATATATAAATAATGATTATTCCTAATATTTAATACAGTTTTTATAATTAGATTCACATAATTAAAACATATAAATTTAAAATTAATCATGCATACATGATGATAAAGAGGGTTTTCAAAAAGAAAAAATTCATACATTTACAAGGTTTTTATATAAAAATAAAATATGAAAATGATTTAATAAAATAAAGATGGATTAATATATATATTATTGATAAAATTTTAATTTAAAAAATATTTTAAAATTTAATATAACGTTATAAATAATTTAAACTAAAATACAGTTTCCAATAAAAATTCAGTATTTTTCAGTATTCATTAAATAAATAATATTTTGAGAAATTTTTGAAAACTTAACACTATGATAATTTTGATATGATGATTTAAAAAATGAAGTCTATTTTTGAAATAAATTTTCTAAAAGTTACAAAAATTCTTACAATAATTTCATAAAAAAGGTGACAAAGCAGCTTTTTATAAAAATAGAGTTTTAAGTGTAAAATTTGATTTATTCTTATCACTTATCTAGAAAACATGTAAGACGAATTTTAATCAGTTGATTTAATATATATTGTATTAATTTTATTAAAATAAATCACCATAATTTGGTTTTTTAATTTTTTTATGTTAATTGTGATTTTTTTCATAAATATAGTTTTTTATAAAAATATTTTCTTTTTTCAAATTGTTTTGATTTTATTTTTAAATAAATTGGTCACCAAAGATTTCATTCTGTATACATCTGTAAAACATATATTTTCATAATTTAGTGAATCCTATTCATACTGACCATTCTAATTTTTAGGTGATAACTATCATATTAATTAATAATATGTTAATAATAAGTCACTCAATGTTGTTTTTAAAACAAGTTAAAATCATTGTTGCATGTCACGCAAGATAAAATCAGTGTTATGTGTTACACAAGATAAAATCACTATTCCATGTAATAAAAATATCAAAAGCATTAAATTTATTTGAAAAAACATATTTCACAAAATCTTGGGGTGGTACACTGGAAGGATTAATACTCCATCATTATTGACTTTTGAACATTTCTTTGAATTGTTTATAGTTGAATAAATTCAACATGTGTCTCTCTCTCAATTTTTCCATTTTTGATTTTTATTTTTTGGGACCTCATAAATCTTTTTAAATTTATTTTTAATGGGGTCTGGGTTGTGATACATAAATATGGTGTTCATGCACTGAAGAAGTTATAAACAAAACACCCTATATTCTGATTTTATTAAAAAAATTGATGATTTTGTTTTTCTTATTTATAGTATAACTATTTTTTGTCTGTTTTTTTTGTTTAACATTTTAATTAAATAATATAGAGGTAAGAAGCCTTCCTTTATGATGGTTATAAAATTTTGTAACGCTAAATCATTGACTAACTCAAATTATATTCCAAAAACTAATACATAGAAGTAAGTAGTGTATCATATCCATAGGGAAGGAAAAGGTGGGTGTAGGTCCAACCAAACAATAAAAAAACAAAACAATAATTTATTAGGTAGCTAATGTGATAATTATGACATATCAAGATGAAATTTATGAGTGACTAAAAATAACTTTTCATCATATCAATATAAAGTGGAATTGACAACTAAGAAGAGAGTGATTGATACTTAGGGGAACATTTGATTGCCTAGTTAATCTATTTCCTATTTTTGATGTTCTTATTTGAATTAAAAATTGAAAACATGATATAAAAATCCATTTCAATATGATCTACTTGAAATTATATTTTTATTATGTTTAAACTACAAAAATAATTTAGTTGAAAAGAAGAATTAGTTGATTGTAATGAAAAATGATCACATGAACAAGGATGGAAAAGATAAATCAGATAAATCTAACATCCATGTGTAATGATATTTAGCCAAAAATTTGAGTGAAATTAATCAATGTAAAATTATATGTTTTGATCTAAAGAAAAAATAATAATATGTTGATTCTTTAATTGATTTATAGATCTAATAACTAGTATTTCTTGTTGTCTACATATACTCTATATGATCTGGTAGATGATGGATTGAAATCTAGATGATCTTCTATGATAAGGGAATGTTCAGGGATCCTCTGCTCCTTGATGTATCAACATCTTTTTAATTTAAAACTCTCCATGAAACTCAAATGTGTGCTCACCATCATTGCTTAAAAACCTAGTTATCTAAATTCTACATGGGTTTCCTTCATTGTACAACTTGAACCTCATATCATTTGAGTAGTTATTCCCCAAAAACAATTATCCTTTCATGTGGGATTTCTAGCCTTGATATATTCATTCCCTTAAATTTTCTCTCCAAAAATTATAAAACTCTAGAATATTCCAAACTCGCTACTCACTAGATCAATATAGACTTCCTAAATTTGGATTTCCCAAGTTAAAAATTAGTTCTCATGATGAATTTTCAACTTGATTATTGGTTCATTGGTATTATCACCTCTTCAAAACACATGATTTTAAATAACTCATAATATTTTTTTGATCCAAAATTCATAGCTTGGTCATAATTTGTAATAGAGTTTCAATGATCACACGTCCAACTTCAATGTTTTTCATGCTCAAAATACACATTCATCTTCCCAAAGAATCAATTGGTAAACATGATTTGTCTAATCTTGGATAGCCTAAATTATTATCCCATGTCACCGACACAACCAAAAAAATGTCTTGGTAAAAACATCAGCTGTAAAGAACTCATTGTCACATTTATCAGAGCACACTATGTGCATACTTCAACACTACCAATGCTGCATCATCTTTAACCCATCTCATGCCATCACGACTCGTCCATTTCATCAGGCATGACACAACTTTTCATATTTAACGGGGTTCATTATGAGATTTTTAGAATTTTATTATTCCCATCAATTAGCCTTCCCACACACTAGTTTGGTTCAATTTTTGGTGGGAATATTTAGTCATTTAACCCTTTTACATTATGGGGCGTTATACCCACCTCCGCCCCCAAATAATCATAATATCCTCATTTTGGAAAATTTATTTAAACCTATATAGTGTCACTAAATTTTTTTTGGGTACCTCCTTTGATACCACTATACCAATTGGGGATCGCTGATAAGATAATCACCCCAACTAAAGTGGATTTTGATTCCTAGAACACGAGTAACCACTATTTTTCCCATAGACATGTGTTTTCCCCTTAATGATCCCCACCTTCATACCAAAATTGATAATCACACCAATGAATATCCCCATAGTCTAAAACATGTTATTTTATTGTTATGTTTCCTCACTCATGCACACTTTTAGAAACATCACATGAGGCCACCCATCCATACACTACTTCAAGAAAAGCCTCACTTAACATTGGTGTTATAATCTAGTAGACTCTTGAAAATAAATTTGAACCTTGTCGAGGTGTGCATGGTAGGTATGACACAATCTTCTTTAATGGAGTTCCTAAAAGTCGGAAATATAGTGATGATCATGGAAGGTGTGTTTGGTGAACATTCTAAGTGTGTTTTGTTAAGATGATCATGGAAACCTTGTTTTAAACTATCGAAGCGGGATTTTTTTGAAAATATTAATATTAATATCATGTTTCTATACTAGATTGATTCTATAATAATAAATAATCTATTATATCATACTCAACACATCAATGGTATTTTAGATGATCATATCCTATGTTGACCCACACAGATCATGTTGCCTAGTGACGAACTACGTCAGGCTTTCCTTTATTCTTCTTGATACTATTTTCCCTTCATGTGTTTACAACCCATTCTAAATTCACTATTATTCTATGATAAACTCACCTTGTCCTCCTATATGCTCTCCCATTATATAATCCTTTCTAATAATATTCATACTCTCTATTTTTTGTTATCCCTGATCTCATAGGGTGTTCAGCATTGACTAAACCCATTTATTATTAGATAGAAAATAAAAAAAATCTAAAAAATGAGAAAAATTCATATAAAATAATATTGTTCAACCACTTTTAATATTAATAAAATAATTAGAAACAAATGTTTTCCCATTTTCACATTTTATTCCATAATGTTCTTTTATATCAAATATGTGATAATTTCCCATAATATGACAATTTTATAAGAGTTAATAGATTAAAATTTAAAATAAATAATATATAAATAATGTATTTTTTATGTGGAGACCAGTTGCATGGGATGGATAATAATAAATATGGTAGTATGGATCATTTGATCTAAATTAGGTTATTTTAATCATATTATAATTATTTAAATAAAAGTAAATCATTTTCCCCCTATATATTAGGACTCATATATGAACCACAAAAAAACATCTATTATTATTTATCATTTTATTGATTCAATCATTGTCTTCTAAAAATATCTTCTATGTTCATTCAGAGTATAGAATTTTAGTGTGGTCACTTAGGTGTGGTGTGTCTTTTAAGTTCTAGTGCATCATTGCATGGGACTCTTTTTTGATACATTGTTCCATCTAGATATTTCTAGTTTATATATTCTATTTGATTAAATAAAAATACTTGTGGGCCCAAATATTTGTTTTAGAGATTTGGTTGGGGATTTTTGGATCACCAAGCCCTTGTTAAGATGTTTTAGAGATTATTTTAACAACATAAGTATTCCCTTTTACCTATATTAAGGTTATAATAATTAGTTCGTAATACCAATTATGCATTATAGAATTTAGTGGGAGTTAATTAGTTTCGAGATAAACGGAATTGGATAAGGGTATGGTTTGGGTGGAGAAGTATGAAGAAATGGATTTTGGGTTCTTGAGTATGAAAATAGTGGATTATCTATTATAGAAAGACATTGATCATCTGTTAACGAGTACTAATCTGAAAACAATGAATATGAATGAATATTAAAATCTAAATAAGAAATAATTGTAATTTATTTGGACATCAAGAGTATAAAAATGGGTTAAATCAATGGGATTTGTTTTCATGAATATAAAATAAATGGTTATAGATTCGAGGGTATAGTTAGACTGATGTGTAACCTAGTATAAAAAGGACCTATCTCTATGGGAATGTATCATGTTGAAATATCCTAGATACTGTGTGATACCTATAGACATTGGCTCCAAATATTTAGCTATAGGTTCATTTAAAGAAAAATATCACTAGCTTTCAATATTTGGTCTTATGTATAGAATCCAACATACCCTCCCAATAAAAAACATTAATTTAGGTATATATATATACTATTTAACAATTTTTATAAAATAAATTTTAATTTTAATTTATCTATGTAAATCGATTTCCACAATCACAAATGACCATTTATATAGGGTTTGAGTTAAATTAATATAGTAGTGGTCATCTATAGTTGTAGTAACAAATTATATTTACAAATCCCTAACAGCACAATCACAAATGATCATAGATATGGGGTCTAAGTGAAATCACCATATCCACATTCATTTATGACCACGACTAAATGGTACATTTGTAAATCTCTATAGATAAAGTCATAATTGACCATTGCTATAGTGAATAAATATAATGATTATATCCACGATCATCTATGAGCATGGATAAGGGGTCTATTTGAAAATTAATAAAGCCAAATTAATATAGGACCATCGATATAGACTCATTGTTTTGTGACTATTCATCTTGAAAAAACCATTCTCACGATGTTTTAATGGAAAAAAAGAGACATATAGCCATGTGACATTTCTACCCATGGATACAGGTTGTCTATATCCATAGTCATATAGGACCATAGATATAGCCCCATGATTATATCCATGTTTTTTAGTATCGTATCATTATCCAATAACATGGATTATAATATCTAGTAAGTGAAAACTACTTTGTAACATATGAATACTTTCACTTATATGTTAGAGAATCCAAATGTGATGAACAATGTTATTTTTCATAGGTTTCTTAGTATGTGGATATATAAAGGAAAACTAGTGGAAAATAACATAAGTGAATTCAATATAATTTTGATTCAGTTAGAGTTATTAAAGGTGAATTGTGTAGATCTAGAGTGGGGGTTTATTTGTATCATCACTCCATGAGTATTAGAATGTCATGGTCACTATAGTGAGAAACTCTAGAAAAAATGTCTCAATGGATATTTTTGGATATTGGAGACCTATTATTAAATGAAGAACATCATTAGAAGTATATCTATTCATCCTTAAAAAATTCCTGTAATTAATAAGGAATAGGACCTCTTGTAACTTGAAATAATTAAAGGAAATGAAAATGAAGAAGATGTTGAAGCATGAGTAGATCAATGGAAGTTGGTCCCATATGTTGAAATTATGGGAAAATTATCCCCTAAATAAATATTGAAATGAAAACATATTAAATTATTGAGGATATTCTTTTATAAGTTGATGTTTTATTCTTGTATCAAATGATAATGTTGGTCTACTATAAAGTATCCCTGCCCAAATTTATTGTTGGGTTATAGACTTTTGAGCTTTATTTTACTTAACATCTTGGAGGGAAAATATGTGGGACTATAATTTTGGAATATTTAGAATGGTTTATAATACATATGATTAATATCTCATGATTATGGTAAAGGGTGAAGTTTGAGTCCAAAATGTAATATAATTCTATTAGAGTATGAAGGAATGTGGCACTTGTTGGGATTAAGGAAGAACTTAATTTATATTAGATAGTTAGATGATGTGGATTTTAGTAAAACATTTTATAATGGATCATGAAAATTTTCATGTGGTTGTATGGTTGTTTACAAATATGTTTAAGGCCCAATAATTTACGTCAAAGTAATATCATAAGGTGTGATATGTTCTAGATAGATAGATTTCATAAAGCTATAGCATGATCATTTGGGTCACTTGAGTGAAAAATGGATTAAAATAATCACTTTTAATGGTATGATAATGATCAAAAAAATATAGGATATGAAATTAAAATATTTTATCTTTGGAAGCAATTGAAAGGTTTCCTTCCAGAAGAAAGGTAAGGCACCTCAAAAATGGGAGTGATATTTGGTTCATGCATATGTATGGGGGCCAGCTCTTGTTTGTTCTCCTATATAATTTTTAATCTATGTAACCTTTATTGATGATTTGACATGGAAAGTGTGATTTTTATTTCATAGTAAAAAGTTTGACACATTTCAAACCTTCATCTGATAGAGATCCACGGTGGAAAAAGAGACTCATTGTGAGTTAAAATTCTTATTATTTGATAATGGTGGGGTGTTTGGAAGTAGGATGTCCAAAGGATTCCAAAGGTATAAAGGATTATATTTTTATAAGATCATACTAAGTATCCTAGAACATAATAAAGGCCCAAATATTATTCTCTATTACCTACTACTAGTACAATATTTAGATCATAGGATCCTAGAAGAGCCCAAAAATATATCAGACTTGTATTAGTGGGTGTTTGTCATGATGGATGAGATTTACTTCCTCTATGTTTCTAGATGATGGAAGAAAATAAAAAGTTTTATTGGAAAGAATTTTCTTGAAAATATATGGGTTTATTTGTTTAATTAGTAATTATATGATAACCATTGGTACAAGGAATGACTAGTTGTAAAGGGGTTTCGACAATAAAATGTTTGGATTTATATAATATTTATCACTCATAGTTAAATATATGACTCTCTATATGGTACTTAGTATGGTTTCCATGAATATTTTTTTATCTTGAATAGTTCTACCTTAATATAGAATTACATTATGGGGAATTGGATGAGAAAATATAAATGGTGCATCCATCCAGCTTTATAGAGAATTGGGACCATGATTTTGTATGTATGCTAAACTATATCCTTTATAGTTATAATCAAGAACCATGGTTGGAGATCAGGATTTTTCAATGCCTCTATAGATAAGAAAAAATTAAACTTGAGTATAGTAAGGATTTATGTTGTTACTATAAGGTTTTTATTGATAAGAGTTTTATCAATATACTTTTATATTTGTAATAAATTCTTATTATTGATTAGGTGAAAGAAAAGATCATGTATATATAGGATGAATTGTTCATATGTTTCTAGGTAAAGCATCTTAATACAAATAAATGGGCATAAATATATGGAATATGGTGGAATTAATTTATGGTACATTATTCTTGAATAAATTAGATTATATCTAAATGGTGGTTGAGCGCTTTGGTATGAGCAAGAGAAATTGATGAACACTCCCCTATAGATAAATTTAATTTTGATCAAGGAGACATCTCTATAAATGAATGATGTGATACAGTATATGAAAAATGTATCCTGTGCATAATGATTTTAAAGATAGATGTATTTCCTGGTTTTACTCGATCAGACATTGCACAAGCAACGAGAGTTGTAGTAGGTACATGATTAATCCTATACTAGAACACCGAGTATATTTGAAGTGGATTATCCTATACATAAAGTGTTTATAAATCTTGTTACCCTACTTTATAATTGATGATTCATTTTATGGTTTCTCTAACTCTGACTTTGGGGTTGATTCAGAAAATTTTACAAGAAACATCATATATATGATAGCTTTTTGTGTGAAAGCTATGAGATGGATGTCAAATATTTATCTAGTAGTTTGACCATCGATAGAGTGTAGATCCCAATGTAAAAATGACCATTGAGATGGGAGAGGATTTAATAAGTGGTTTACATCTACAAATTGTTTTTATTTCAATTCAACATATTGAACTTTTTAAGGTTATTCACCCACTCAGTGATATCTCTTAGTCTCTCTGCATACATAGAAATTATAATAATAGAGTAAAAAATAGGGTATTTACAAGTTTCATCGAAAAAGAACCACCCCTTTCAATGTTGGTTATACCCCCCAACAAGGATTCTCAACTATATTATTATTATTAATTTTAATATCCAATACATAATCACACCATATATTAACTCATAAATCCACATAAGAGGATCTATATAATGCATTAAATAGTCTTACTAGAATCCAAACTAGCATACTCTAGAGTCCCACTACAGTCTTCCTATACTTTTTCCTCTAACCAAACGACTTATTCCTTCCTTGGCTCTAATCCGGAGACTTATCATGCTCACATCTTTGACTGGAAGGATTTGTCTTCTCTAATATCCAACTGATATTATTCTACCATTTTTTAGGGTTGATCAAATATAGGATAATATTTTTTTCTTACTCCTAGAGGTTTTAGGATATGACATTCTCCTGTAAACTTCATGTACCATCAACATCCACTGATGAGGTCCTTTGGTCTTGCTAAATTATTTTTTATAACCAATGTGTGATCAGTTTCCTCGGTGTAATAAATGATTTGGAAATTATTCCTTTTAATTAAATTCCAAACCTCACTTACATGTGTTTAAGTGGTGAAAAAAATATCTCAATTCCTCATCATGCCTGAATTTCATGGACTTCATAACCTCATAAAAAACAAAAACATAAAAAATCTCCCATTGTTATTTTCATTGAAAAATCAACTTTTATTTATTCGTTTTGTGTTATTTCCTCATGTAATTATATATTCATGTATGCATTCATTCACTTATGCATGTAACAAATGTTCATCATGAAACTTCCTTCACACAAACTAGGTTTGAAAAAACTATCCATTTACACTTGAATATCCACAAAATATCCCACATACATATCATACTTTCATGTTATCACATGTATTCATATTTCGTGAAAATCCATCATGAAAAAGTTTTGAACAATGTCTATAGAGTTTTTGAAAACCAATAAGTTTTTATGAAACTACTTCATCATGAAAATAAATTAGCTTCATAGAAAATCTCATTCCCAATATCAAGGATACTTCCTAACTCCCTTGATTAAAATTTTTCTAAATCAAGAATCCATGGGACCCTCTTCTTATTTATGGAATCATGGATCTTCATGAAAACATTATTCATGAAACAAATTTTCATGGAACTCTATTTTTATTTGAAAAAAAAAAGAACCTATCAATATGCAAACCAATCTATTATTCCTACCTCTGTTTATATAGGTGAGTTCCAAAAAATCATCTTTGGGAATTATTCTACATTTAATCTCCATATAATAATTCATTTCATGGATAAAATTAAAATCCAGTAGATATCGGTATAGAAATTTTCTCATCTGGGTTTATCAAATATTCTTACATAAAAATTAATGGATTCTTTGAGACAGAGACTCTCACATACATGAGATGGTGATCATGTTATTCTTTAAATCACTTACTCATCCATATTTTTTGGATTCTTTAACTGCCTCTTGTAACTCCATTTTCATTCAACATCCTCATGTTCCTTTAACTCCTATAATTATGAAAAGAAGTTAATGCATGCATGGTGGTTATTCATCCCATCATCTCACAATCTCAACCACATAATGATCATGAAATCCTCATAATTGATCCTAGAGAAATTGAATGAGTCTTGAGAAAGAAGAAACAATATTCTTTATTGAACAAATCCCATTAAATGGATCATACAGATTATGAAATTTATTTATATTTTATGTGATGGATGAATATTATGCACGCCACTCCTTTCCCATATTAGAAATATGTTCTGCATCATTTTTTTAATAAAAAATCTCATTCCCACTTCACCATTGAGATGGTACTTTGGTTCTAACACAGAAAAAAATGCAGGCACAAAAATGGGGCATGACCAACGCGCTCACCCCCCCCCCATATTGCGCCACTATGCATACTTCTACAAGAACTGTGCATCCACTAACACTCCTCTGTCCAATATTCCTTGATTTCAGGTTGGATCCTACATGAAAATCAATGCTCCCACAAGTGTAGTTGGGCTATCTAGGCGGTCAATTCTGGGATGGACATATTTTTTATGTTAGATCGAGTGATTTTTCCAAATATTCCACCAAGTTCTAAGAAACTCAAATATCTTCTTCATGATCCTAATGCTAAATATATAAATACATTTTCCTTTTTCCATAGAAAATTTACATCCTCATGAAATAAAATATATTTTATACTCTTCATAAAATTCTATTTAATGATATTTTTCAAAAAATGTGTCCCCACCATTAACACAATTCTTTAATATGATAAACTATTCAATAAATTTTCATATTTAAAAAGGTAAATTATCCATGAAGGATTTCCAATTAACTTAAATGAATCCTTATCAATTATATGAACATGAACACTTCATTTAACCTCATAGAAAACATGTTGACACATCATTGAAAACAAATTAAACACTTGAGTTCAAAAATCTCACCCTTTATCTATTGTTATCAATATCTATTCAGATTATAAAATTCAAAAAGTGTCTTCAAAATTTCTCCCCCTTATTGAAAGTATAATGCAATGGGTAAGTGGGGATATTCATATCTCCTAAATTTTCCCAAAAATATGTTCTCCTCCATTATATGATTATTACTTGAACACTCTTGGTAGATTTATTATATAACATAGTTTTCATACAAAATGGCCATAAGTTAATCAACTCTAAGTTTACCTGGGGTCACCCTGTGTAGAAAAAAACTAGATTCAATTAGTCTTTCTGATATTTTATATATACTAATTTTCATGTTAAATCATCCTTATAAATTATAAAATCTAATTTAAAGGATTTTTTAGATAAATAATACATAATCCTGCACACAATTTGACAAACACATCAGAAAGATCAAGTGAATAAAAATATAAACTACTTTTTCTCATATTATCATCAACCAAAAACTCCTCCTTAATTAATATGATTATTAAAATTAAGAATGGTGGATTAAAGTGTGATTGGAATTCCACAAACTTTATTTTTAATCTCTATCCATTGTTTTTAAATTTATAAGAATTTTGTTAATTGATAGATTCTTCTCGATGTTTCTCCCCCTCAAGGGATGCACTAATTTATTCAATTTCATAAATGTAAGTAACGTCTATGAAGTAAAACCACTTTATGTTGACCATAAGTGATAGCCTCAAAGTTCTCCTTCAATTTAATTCATGTTAGCTGAATACACATGAAATAATATGGAATTAGTAGGGACCTATTGGTTTTTCAGAAGAAACTATATGGTTGAGAGATTCCTCTTAATCTAGACCACTATTTCTTTTCAAAATCAACATTTCCTTTGTGTGAAATCTCTTTTTAAATTATAATTATTTGAGGACATGAGGGGTTAAGTGATTTAATTTTATGTTTAAATAGCTCCAGCTATATAGGAATTAATTTAAAGTATTTATTGGCTATATATCATGACTTGTAAGACCTTTCACAAAAGAAACTAGATACCTTTGTTTCGGTATCCACATGCTTTCCTTTAGTTATGGAATGTTTTTCAAATTCATCCAATTTAATAGATAGTTTCTATTGATATGTCTAAACAACTATGAATTATTTCCTGAAATTCACTGTCCTCAAAGAATCTCTATATGAATTACCACTATATTTATGTTGAACCCTATTCCCTTTCACAACATTTGGAATATCTCCTAGTATTATTAGCAAGCATTTCCAAATAATTAGAAATTATTTCTTACATCTTCCACAAAATTCTTCTACGAATTCATATTTATTTTAAATTGGAAATGCAAATGGAATTTTGGTCATAAAATTTTTCCTCTTGGTGATAGATTATTTAATAGTATTATTCTTTTGTTCAGATCTCAAGACTGACTTTTCACCAACTTGTCTTACCTACATATTTTTTCTGGTATTCTATTCACATTTTCAAACAATTTATGCATGATTGGTACATAGAATCACTCATCATAATATTCACCACTTCTATTACAGTGTTCATAGATATATTCAAAGTATTAAACTCTATAATTTATAGACTTAATCATTTTCTATGATTTATCTTTTAAAGTGTAGGTATTAACATGTCTTTATATTTTCTCCCCATAAATTCAAGACTTCTATAATTTTCATATATTATCATTTTATGAAAACATTCCAATGCCTTGTGTCTAAATTTCTAGCAACAACAACAATATCCTATGAATATTCTTCTCTTATTTTCTAATGTTTTTATAGATTTCATATATTATGATACTTCCTATTTTTATTAGAACCACCAATATTTTGGAAACCTATTGAGGAGAAAAAACAGGATTATTTTCACATCCACCTTTGATGTGTGTAGTTTATATGAATTTTTCAGTATTTATACATTCATAGAAATGTTTTTTAAAACTGGTATGAGAAATTGAAGAACCATTAGTACAAAAGATATTTTCAAAGTTATAGGATACCATATTCTTGTAAAATGTTTCCATTTTGTTAGGGGATCATCACATGCTATTGTTGGAATAATGATCTTTAATGAAAACTTGTGTGAAAACATCACTTTTTCAGTTTCACGGGATGTTCAAACTTGTAGTGATTCCTAATTCTTCAATCTCACCTCATTCTATAGACACATAATATTGAGGGAGTTATAATCATCGCAAAAAATATTCATCCTATATTCCCAATAAAACTTTATAAATTTTATTTTTTTCATATATTTTTATTTACCTTTATATATTCATGGATTCCCATATTCATTCATTAATTATTATTCTTGAAACATCCTTCATGAAAACCACGTATGAAAACACTATCCAATTCTTCATCGAGCTCCACAAAACCCCTCACTTACCCCCCATTCATGAGTTTTGTCACATGCATGCATATTTCTTGAAAATCTTTCAGGCAAGAGTGTTTAACTATATCTATAGAGATAATGAAAACTATTAAGGTTTCATAGAACATGTTATTCCTAAAAACTATTTATATTAATATAAAATTTATTCATGGTATCTTTGTTACATCATGAAACCCTTGAGTTTAAGGTTCAAAAAGAAAGAGGTTGTGGGATCTGATTTTGATTCACAAAATATAGGTGATTTGTTGAAACCTTCTCATTGAAACAGGAAATAATAAAGCTCTGTATTTCTTCATAAAAATAATATCATCTTGATATTGAATTTTCTCTCATATTCCTCCCAATATTTATATAGGTGAGTTCAAACTCATCATCACTTTTAATTATGCCACATTGAATCTCTGCAAAATAATCTAGTTTGAGGACCTAATTTTAACCCTATAGATCTCGATAGAGAATAATTCTTATGTGGGTTTATCAAATAGTCTTATGAAAAATTTCATGGAATAATTTTTATTGATCCTCTCACATGAACATGATGACTAACATGTTCTTCATTATAACATATACTCATTTGTGATTATTAGCTTCTTGAACCACCTCCTATAACACTGTTTGTATTCAATAGTGGAATGGTACTTGAACTCCTAAATGTAAGAAAGGTTTATCATGAATGCATGTTTTTTTACTTAATTACCTAAAAATCATATAAACATAATTATCATGGAAACCTTGGGATTGATTTTTGTATTTTCATCCATAAACTATATCATACTATAACACTTAAAGTAGGCTCTAGGAAGAAGGAGTGAGTGTCTTGATCAAATGACTCTCATCAAATGAATCAGAGGAATCATAAAATTTCTAAATCATTTTAGTGGTGGGTGAATAGAATATGGTCTCCTCCTTCCACAAATCTAAAATGCATTTATTTATTTTGTGATTAATAATAAATTATGTTCCCACTCCACCATCAAGTCAACATTAGGGTCGGGACCCATGAAACTATGTACGCACATAAATGGGGTGTGGCTAACATTTCGACCCCCATGTGCACCATTATGCATGCTTCTATTGGAACTATTCATCCACCCACTCTCCACAACCATTACATAACTATCTTGTGTCCTGAATCTTATATTTTGATCCATGTTTCCATAAGTGTGGTCGATCAGGCTTGTTGGTCCGATTTTGGTTGGCCATAACTTTTGTGTAAGGAACATTAATAGAGTTATAAAAATATTCCCCCAAGTTTCATGAAACTTCAATCCTTTCATCGAATTTTTCATTATAAATATATAATTTTTTTTTATTTTTTCATGGAAGATTCATATCCTCTTGAATTAAAACATATTTCATTGTCTTCATCAAATCCTCTGGAATAGTATGTTGTAAAAAACGTGTCACCGCCATTAAAAAATGACTTTGACATGAAAGAATGTTCAATAAATCATCACATTTATAATTAGGATTGTTCAATCATGGAATTAAATTCCATTAATTGAGTCCATAACAATTCATCAAGCATCCCTACTTCATCTAACAAGACCAAACACGTATATACACATCTTTATCAAAAATAAAACACTTGGGATTAACATAAATAATTTAGAGTATATTTTTAATGGAATATATTAAGGATTTGATTTTTTAAGGGGATGTTATAAGATCATATAATAAGATAATATGGTGTATTGATATTGTTTGATCCATTATGTGTGATTCACTTCTCCAAAAATATAATATTTCATTCCAAGATGTAGTATATTCAACTAGAATATCAATTTATCACTAAAATATTAGTAAATTGAGTATTGTGTCTTGAGAAGGTAAAAGGAGAAAAAAATCTAGTGGATATATAGATAATTTTTATATTCCAATATATGAAAAGGTAGTGAAATTTCATGGTCATGATACAATAACTAGAAGCATGGTGGTGGTATATTGAAGCATTAAAGGATGTTTGATGAACATACGAGGTTTTTTTGGTGCTGGTGGAGTATGTGGTGGTGAATCTTAAAAAAATTATTTTATATTGGGAGACATATAGGTTTTAGTTGTGTGTGAAAAAAAAATTCAATCTATGAACCATAGTCAAATTGAAAGAGGAGTCTCTAGGAAACTAATTTATAAAACTCTGTTGGAAATGGAAGTCTGGTAGATACAATTTTTTTAGGTATGGAAGGTATATATACTAGATAATGTTAGTTAAATGATATAATCCAAAGTTACCCCATGAATCAGACTAAAAGGAAAAGTATGGATATACAAAGGCATTGTATAAGGTTTTCATATTGAAGGATTGGTGAGGTTTTCCCCATTATAGTATTACAAAAAGGAAGATATGTAAGATTATTTAGGGAGAAAATGTAAGAGTGATGTCATTAGATTTATAGAGGTCATTTTGTATTGGAAGATAGTATTGTGGCGATGGAAGCCTTTAACTGATCATAAGGATTTATGTGGATATCAAACTAGGTAGAATTACTCATGCAAATATCATAAGATGTGGAAGAATGGTTTCACCGGTTGGGTCCTATAATAAATAGTACAATTGATCATTTGATATGAATTATGGTATTGTAATCATCTTCATATTCCTTAAATAAAATTAAATAAATATTCCCTCTACTATATAGGACTCACGGTAAAACCATTAAAAAATGTTTATTGTTCTGTTTATTTATTATCATTTAAATGGTTTCTTCTAGAAATATTGTATATATTCATCCAAAGGTTATTTATGTGGTTGAAAGACATTGGTGTTACATTTATCCTATATTCCATGGGATAATATCATGGGATTATTTAAATAAATTGTTTTACCATGTAAGGTCCAGAGGATATCTTATATGGGATTAGAGAAAGATAGTTGTGATCTGAACATAGACCAACGAACATTCTATGACTCTTGCCTCTTTCACATTCCCCATACTTCCTATGATTTCATAGAGTCTGGCATCCCCTTACTTCAGTATTAAATTTAAATTTTGATTTCACCTATAACATACTTATTTTAGATCGCTTTTTTTATATTGAAATATGGATCTTCTCAAAGACCAAGAAATTAATTCCACTAGAATTACTCATAGTAGTCACTATAGCATTCCATAATTAAGGAAGAAATGATAGAAGAATCATTTCTTATAAAACATTAATGAATATTACCCCAACTAAATCCTTGTAATTTTGGATCATGTGGAATTCATTCATATGATCAGCCACTAACATTCCTTCTGATATTCATATATAGAAAAGTTACCACATCATGAACAATTTTTCCGTTATGGAAGTATAATCATACATGTCAACATGAATGTACATCAATCCTATAGTTTTCTTTTCCTTAGGATGTTAAATGCCACATTCTTGAATTTCATCATCAAGATGATACCAATTTCCTTCTTCTAAAGTCTTTAACAATTAAAATATTCGATTTTTTATGTATTCTCTTCAATCAATGTAATATTAAAATCCTTTTGTAACAATAATTCATCCACCTATATCTTCTAAAATCCAAATTATAGTCCATCAAACTTTTCCAGTATCAACTTTCTCTATTCTGATTCCATCATTCCAAGATAAAAAACTCCCATTTAATTCGAAGAGGGTAATGAAGAAGTACTCCATGCTTTCTAAAATTAAATTACCAAGCTACCCTACAAAACTCAAACAAATGATTTTTAAATAATTGTTACACGAAAAGTTTTATATTCAAAAAAACATAACCTTCATACCTAAATTTTGGAAAAAGATATCATAAAGATCATGAAGATGTCGGCACCACACAAGATGTATTAGAAATTGGGAAGCCATAAAAATATCCCTGAACCCTAACAACCAACATTATGACACTCTTAGACACTTACAAGATACATTAAATGGAATGTATGAAATAAATGTAAGTAAATAGAATAACATAAGAACATAAGAAATTATGTGGTTTGGTAGGGGTCAAAATCTATTAGAAATAATAACTTCACTAGGAAGAGTAAAAAATAGAATGCAATAGAAATAATCTTCAAAGAACAATTAAACATAAACATTGTCTTAATCAATCACACTTAGTAAAAATAAACCTAACCACACTATATAGAAGATATCTTCTAATAATTCTAGTTCCAGCATAACCATAATCCATGGGATGAATTCCACATAGGTCTAACCTTTATGGTCAATCCCTGATTTGTTAAAATGAAATCATCACCTTAAGTAGTTCTACTAGTAAATAGTTCATGCTTATATAGACTCTAAGGAATGAATATTTGGTTACCTTAGAAGGATATTACATTTCAATAAGATTGACTATCACATTATTCATTTATGACTATTTCACCTTAGGTCCCAAATGTGTGATAGATTTTTGAAATAATCCTACAGCTTCAACAATTTCATCATTTAGATTCACCATCATATTCACTACTATGTTCTATAATTATAATTCTACGATAACTACCACACTTCTATCCGTTATAAGTATAAATTTATGGATGCTAATCCTTTCCAAAAACACTAATACTTAGCTGGATGATGGATAATCACACTAGGCCTAACACTGACCACCTTTTATATCTGTAGAAATGATACCAATAGAGATGAATAATTGATTTTGAGAATAAATCTGACACTGCCTTCTTGTACACCAATATGTCCTACTAAAACTATATCTAGATCTCATTAAAAATGGACAACTATTTTTCACCAAGTAATAATGTGATGAGGTGTTCATGTTGGGATAATTAGTTAAAATAATATCAGTCATAAGAAAACCTTGGAAGTAAAAAAAATTTCCCCAACAAGTTATCCCTCAAGAAAAAAGGTTCCACTGCCCAAAAATCCATCATGATTCTTCCGTCATTTGTGTAAGAATTCATATCATTCATTTATAAATTAATAAGAAATTACAGATAATAATACCCTAAAAAGGTTATATTAATATCCTTATTTACTTTTCCTAAATTCATGTCATCAATCATTCCCTTCCATTATGTCCTAGGTTAAACATGCCTTTATAAAATGCATGGTATCTAAAAAACGATGAATATATAGCCTTGTTATATTAAAATGAGGAGATATATTCTTCCAAAAAACCCAATGCATGTGATGTTCACCCCTTTCATCCCATTGTATTTTGTTAAAAAAATTATAAGGATTTATATAAAATAGTTATATTTTTTACCATATAAATAATATGTATTACAATCGACATCAAAAAACATTTGTGAAAATTTATTTTCCATCCAAATTATAAGAAATGATTCTTGAAATTATAAATAATTGAGGATATCATATCAACTATCTTATAAAAAAGTGAATATCTATGCATCCTCAAAAAAGTGGAGCCCTCCCCCCAAATAATCATATGGAAGTCTATTAAAAACCCCCATTCAATGTTCTATAGAAACCCAAAATTTTCATAGATAAATATTATGTCCTTTTTAATGAATATTAAATACATTTTAGGACTAGAATATTAATGTAGATGATCAAATACAAGAGGGGTGTGTTGTAAGATTAAAAAAATTCATTTTTATCCTTAAGGGAGACTATGTTTAACAAAGATAAACAAGGTAAATTCACAATCCCTCTTTTAGTTTTACAAAATTACTAGGTTCCAGAAATGTGGTTCCAGAAATGAACCTTATGAAAAGTTTACCAGGAAAAGATTCTACCTTAATGTGTATTGAATCTTACTAATTAGAGTATATAAGTACAAGAAGCTATAAAATAGTTATACTTTCCTTATTAATCAAAATTTAATAGAAAATATACATAAAACAAAACAATTAAAAAGAATGAAATCTTTTATCCCAAAGAGTAAGGTATCCAACAACCTTGGATAAAGGTCCCTTGATTTGTACTTTCAATAAAGTATATCATACACACACCAGGGTAAGCCCTCGATAGGAATATTGGAATCTATCTTGCTATCACCGAAATCCCTCGAGATTTACGGTAGTCGGCACCTCTGTCTTCCTATCCTTGGAAGTCCTCAAACATTAAGGTAGTTGGAACCTCTATCTTCTTATCCATGGAAGAACTCTATTGTACTCAGCAACAATAGAAGTTTCACAAAGCAATCTGAACAAGGTGTTCAATACGCAAAAATACTGAGAGTATTTCTCTATATAAATCACTTCAACCGTATGTGGTCTCTAGAGTTTTGGAACTTTCATCATATATTGAGGTCATTCAAATGAGCTCCTATTTATATGCACTTCTCCAATGGTCGGTTCCCTCCTCCAATGGTCATATTTTTCTGAAATCTCATAGGGACCTATACACATGTCACTCAAACAACATTTAGTTAGAAATAGATTGTATGAAATCATTTCATTACTATTACTGGTGTAAGAAAAATAAAGTTGCTTAACCAAATCTTATTTTTTGGAGTCTAAGGAAAAATAACATTTAGAATCATAGAAAATACACACTTAGAGACTATAAATCATGGATATTTAGATTCTGTATTTCAAGGAATTCAGAAGCTGAATTCTATGGATTTCTGAGTCTGCATTATGAGGTATTCAGAGTCCGAATTCTGAGGAATTCGGAGTTCGAATTATGAGGAATTCAAAGTCTGAATTCTATGTAATTCAGATTCTGAATTCTAAGGAATTAAGATTCTTAATTCTGACAAATTCAGAGTCTGAATTTTGAGGAATTTGGAGTCTGAATTTCAGATAATTTGGATCCTGAATTCAGAACCTAAAAACATAATGCTCTATACATAATTATTTATAGGATTCTGAGGTATTATATGTGAATCCAAATTTTACACATAGAAATAAAATTAGTTATATTTAGAAAATCTATAACATGATCAATGAAAACAGTGGTAAGGAGAAAATTTCCTTTGGGAAGGAAAAAATTTCTTATTAAGATAAATCATAGGGGAAATAAAATTTTCCTTATGATAGAGTGTTTGTGATTTTCATAACATAATGGAATGGAAAACTCATAAGGAGACATTATTGACTCAATAAAATCCCCCTTTTCGGAAAGCACAAACAACCTTATGAAAAAGAATATTCTGAATTAGAAATTTTATGGTCTTGAAAATAAAAACTTATCTCCTTTTACTTAGGGATCATAGTGAATATGACTAACTCCCTCATATGATTTGGAATCCCTATGGATCATATTCTTGATTTCCTGAATGATATTTTATATTTACTTGAATATGATAATATTCATTGATAAGAACTTCCCTTTAGATGAACTCCCCCTTACTTAAGGAAATATATTCTTACTTAGTATTATTTTTATCATTCCTCTCCCCCCTTTGTGATTTTCAAAAAGGAATAAAAGGAATGAAAAAAAATTGGTACTTAAAATATTAGTACTAAAAATGAAAAAATATATAAAGAACAACCAAAATTCCATTATGATGAAAATAATTTGTACATGGATGAAATACAATAAAAAAATTGGAATTGGGAAAAATTATCCATCTTTCTCCTTTGGAATCAGCTTCTTTAAAATAGTTTTTAGCTTCTTGATCTCCTTGTCATCTTCTTCCATATGCTGAATCAGCTGATCCAAATCATTATTTTTCTTTTATAAGGCTTTTATATTTTTTTCTTGAGCCCTAAGAATATCTTCCTGATCCTTCAGGACTTCTTTTTACATAACAAGATTTTACTCAAATTCTATTCTAAGATCCATTTTTCTCTTCCAATTCATAGCCAGACAATTAAGCATCCCATTCAGATCCTTAACTTCCTACTTCCGAGTTGTCTTTTCTAGGATTAACCTTTCCTCAAAACTATTGGTAAGGTCAGTGATATTCACATCTTCAGTGTCGAAATCATCCTTCACGTTATATTAAAATTTATCAAGAATTGTGAGCTCTTCCACTATCTTTCTTGACCATCTTGTAATATTATTGCAAGGAATTTATGAGACTCATAACCAAAGAGAAAGGATTTGAAATCGACCTCAGGTCTGATAAATTTATTCATAAACATTGAAACTGAATTTGATTTCTAATTGAATGAATACTAAAGCAACTAACACCTCAAATCTATACTTGGAAATCAAGGAATACTACCAACCATCTTTTTCAAATATTGTACCACAAAATCATGTCCAATAGAGGATGCTTCTGAATCACAATGTTTGGTTGGTGAGGGTTATTATTCTAACTCTTTGGCTTTCCTATTTGATGAACTTCCAACAACTTTATTTTTTCACTACAAGTTTTCTAGGTGTATGAACCAACGCCTACTTTCCCTTATCAACTCTCTGAATTATTTCTTCTATTTTAGGTGATTCATTCTCACTATCTGATAACTGATCAATTTTATCATCCTCAACAATTTCTTTCTTAGCATCTGCCACAAGATCTCCTGGCTAAATAAAATCATGATTGCAACTTTCATAATATGTTGGCTTATTGACCTCTTCTTGACACTTTTATTTATTCTCTGTTGTAGAAAGTATTGAGGATTCGACTTGAGAAGTCCAAATCGATAATTTTATAGAGGGACATTCCTTCTCATGGTAATATTCAACTTTCTTTACAACATCATTATTGCCATCCCTTTATTCTTCTAATTATTCTGTTTCTTCTTCCTCTTACTAAACAATTTCTTCTTCTAGTTCTAGATCCAGAATCACCACCTTCTTTCCTAGATTCACAGGGAGTGATTCTAGAAAAAACTATTCTAGAATAGCGATTTTTCAGATGCTTTCTCGGCATCCTTGATAAGGGATTGAACAATTTCAGACTCCAATAACTTCTTCTTTTGCTTCTTTTCATTACCTTTCTTTTCAAGGTGCTCAGCAGCCTTTATCTTCAACACTTTTTCCTTAGTAGATTCCAAGACAAAAGTAGGCTCCCCTTCCTTATTATTTTTCTTATCTTCTCTCAATTTAACCACTACTTCATCAGGATAATCCTTTTTCTTCTTTGGTTTTGGACGTGCGGATTGAGTTACCTTATCCATGGGAGTTATTTCCTTCTTTTCTGGTTCCTTTTCCTTCCTCTTCTTTGTCCCTTCATGGAGGTTACAACCACTTACAGTTTCTTTCACAGAGCATGGATTTCAGCTTCCGAAAAGTCATAAAATTCTCCTAAATCACTATAAAAACCAATTTTCATTCTTCTTAGAGTATCATCACACATTAACATTATATTGATATAACTTGTCTTTGAATTACAAGAAATTTTGAAAGAATGAAGACAAAGAACTATAATATTTTAAATAATAGTTGGATACATGGTAATATGATATTTTAAGGTTCCATTCTTGAAATTATCAATTTTCATCAAAACATACTTTACTAAATCTATTTTCTTGAGATTCACCAAAAAATATAATGCATAGTTATCACTTTTCTTTATCGAATCCTTATCCCCTTTTTCTCAGAATGAGAAATCCCTGAACCCATAGCTAAAGAATCTGAAGATTTGTAGAGAGATGAATAATTTTTGGAGTCTTCACTTCCTTCAAGACAAGAAACTCTATAGATTTCTCCTTGTCAAAATATCCTACTACATCAGGTAACTTCTGATAGTAGAACTCTAATTATCCCTCATAAATAATTCCAATTAGGTTGGTAGCCATATTGTAAGAAAGTGAGTAGGTCTTTCAATAGCTTTTGAAGTAAAATGTGTCTCTCCCTCCTTCATTGAAGAAACTTACTGATTCATAGAACTTGACTAACAACTACAGATAAACCAGATCTTGTACCCTCGATTTTGATATACATAGGCCCTCCCAAGCATTTAGCTTAATATTCATTGAAATGATTGAATCATACTTAGCAAAGAATTGGGGATCAACTAACCTCTCTCTGTATATTTTCCACTAGGATATTTCTTTTACAGAAGTCATTTCTTTTAGAGAAGAGGCTTCTACAAAAAATCAGAGTTACGAAAACCTTGAATATTTGCAATGGCCTTAAGTAGAGAAGCAGGGATTCATCACACTAGATCATAAAGATCAATGTGGGATAAACATAGGGGGTCCTTATATAGGCGTTTGAGGAGACGGTTCAACTTCTTTACTTGATCCAATAGTTGAAACAGTCTTGATCAGATCTGATGGTTGAAATGATTACTAATGGAGAATTTTGATAGGTTATGATCTTTTGAGGTTTTTTAAATAAACAATCAGATTTAAGGAAAAGTGAATCCAAAAAATCTAAAACAAAATAAAAATACTAACATGTAGAAATATGATTAAGAAAATTTATGTAAGGAAAATATACCTTCTGGAATGGTTCAGAAAATTATCAGTAATGAGGAAAATTCTTCTTGAAGAACATTAGATTCTAGGAAAATTGAAAATAAAATTTAATGAAAAATTTGATTACAAAAACTTTTTACAAAATTAACTACCAAAATTTTATATTATGAAGATTTTTTATTACAAAAATTTTAGACTGTGAAATTTTTAGATTACACAAATTTTTCATTATGAAAATTTTAGACTATGAAAATTTTTTATTACAAAAATTATAAATTACAAAAATTTGATTATGGAAAATTTTGACTATGAAAATTTTTTACTATGAAAAATTTTGGCTACAAAAATTTAATGATTAACAAGAAAATGTACTCCCCCTATGAAAAAGTGTTTTTTACTGCAAGAAGATAGGTTTCAACAAAGATTTAATATGGAATATTACATCATTGTTATCATTCTTAACTCTTGTTTAATGTATTCAAATATATCGTAGGGTAAGGATTTTGTGAAAATATCAGCAAGTTGATCTTTTGTTTTTATAAATTGATGAATGATATCTCCTTTTTGTGTGTGATTCCTAAGAAATTGATACCTAAAATCTATGTGTTTTTCACATAAGTGATGTGAAGGGTTTTTTCTTAGGGAAATGGAACTAGTATTATCACACAAAATTTTGGTTTTGGTAAAACTCATTTCATAGTCTGTGAGTGTGTTTTGCATTCACAACACTTGAGCATAGAAACTTCCAGCTCCTATATATTTATCTTTAATAGTGGAAAGTGCTACTGGGTTTTTCTTTTTGCATGACCAAGAAACTAATGAATCTCTTATGAAATGACAAGTTCCAAATGTACTTTTCCTATCCATTCTACATCCATCAAAGTCAGAATTCGAAAAGATATTTAAAACAAAATCATTTCCAGAAGTATAAAAAGTCCTAAATCCACGGTTCACTTTATGTAGAGAAAAACTCTTTTCACTTCCTTTTAAAGAGATTTCATTAGGTTGGATTGATATCTTGCACATAAGCATACTGAAAACATTAATTCTGGATGACTAGCTGTCAAGTATAGTAAAAATTCTATTATACCTCTAAATGATGTTTGATCTACTGGTTTACTAGCCTCATCAAGATCATGTGAGTTTGAGGTACCAATGTGAGTACTTATACACTTAGTGTTTTCATATCCATTCTTTTTAAGAATATATTTAATATAATTCTGTTGAGATATATAAGTTTCTTCTGGTTTTTGAGAGATTTGAAATCCTGGGAAAAATGTAAACTCACCCATATTACTCATTTCAAACTTTTATTTCATTAGATCTGCAAATGAATCAATTAAAGATTGTTGAGTTTAGTCAAATATAATGTCATCAACATAAATTTGAACAATAAAAAAATTTCTTATCTTTATTTATAAAAAATGGTTGGATCAGCAATTTCTTTAACATAATTGTTTTGAAGCAAAAATCATGTAAGTCTATCATACCAAGCTCTAAGGGCTTGTTTAAGTCTATACAGATCTTTGGTAAGTTTGAAAACATGTTCAGGATATTTTGTGTCATCAAAATAATGAGTTTCTTCAAAAAAAATCTTCATGAACATAACCATTAAGGAAAGCACATTTAACATCCATTTAAAAAAGTTTGAAATTGAAGAATCTGTAAAGGAAATTAAAATACAAATAGATTCTAGTCTATCTAATATAGCATAGGTTTATTTATAGTATATTCCTTCTTGTTTGTTATAGCATTTAGAAACTAATCTACCCTTATTTCATAATATGATTCCATTTTCATCACATTTATTTCTAAAGACCCATTTTACTCTAATAACAGATGTTTTCTTAGGTGATTCAACCAAGTTCCAGACTTTATTCCTTTTGAATTTATTTAGCTCATCTTGCATGGATTTAATCCAATCACCATCACCTAAAGCTTCATTAGTGATTTTAGGTTCTAATTGATAAAATAATTCTAGATGTTCTAATTAATTCCTTCAGGAACCTCTAGTCCATACAGGTTTATTTAAATCACCAATGATGTTTTCACTAGTATTATTTTAAATAAACAACTGATTTGGGTTTTGTAAAGCATTTTTATCAACATATGGTTGGAAATATTCTGGGGTAAATGCTTCAGAAACATTTTCATGAACATTTTCCTTATCAGAAAGATCTTCTATCAAGGTTTGATAATAATTTTTTGAAAACACATCCGAAGATGTATGTTGGGGTTGTTTAAAAACATAAGGACCAGTTTCATCAAATTTCGCATGTACTGTTTCTTAAATAGTACAAGTGTTTTTATTTAAAACTCTATAAGCCTTAAAAGATGTGGAGTAGCCCAAGAAAATTACTTCATCAGATTTGGATGCAACTTTATGTAAATTTTCTTTTGTATTCAGAATGAATGCCTTGCAACTTAAAAATTTAATGTAGGAAAGTCTAGGTTTTCTACCATTACACAATTTGTAGGGAGTTTTATTAAGAAAAGGTCTCATCAAAACTCGATTTATAGTATAACAAGCATTACTTATAGCTTTATCTCAAAAATGTTTAGCTATAAAATATTCAATAAACATGGTTCTAGTTATCTATTAAATAATTTTATTTTGTCTTTCAACAACACTGTTATTTTGAGGAGTTCTCGATGATGAGAAGTTATGATCAATGCATTTTCTACTACAAAAAGTTTCAAAATTAGAATTTTGAAATTCTCCTCCATGATCACTATGAATAGTTATCAATGGATGATTTTTTAATTTTTAACTTGGTATCTAAAAATTATTAAATAAGAAAAATATTCATAATTCATTTCTATAAAATAGAACCACATAAATCTAGTGTAATCATCAAATAAGAAAAATACATAATATTTGCCTCTTAGGATTTCAGATTGTGTAGGACCAAAAAGATCCGTATGCACCAACTATAATGCATCAGTAGTTAAGAATTCACTAATTGATTTAAAAATGGATTTATGTTTCTTTCCAAACTGACAGGAATCAAAAACTTTTGAAGAATCAAATATGAGCTCGGTATATCCTTAACAAGTCATTTCATAGAGAGTTTACATAGGTACCTATGGTTACAGTGTTCTATCTTCTATGTCATAACCAAGAATGATCTTCCATTGTACTAGGACAGGGTTGTTCTTGGCTCATAAGGTCTTATATGTTTAGTGTATATACATTCTCTTGCCTATAGGTAGAAATAATAAACTCTTCCTTGTAATTGTGTACTAAGCATTTTTCATTCCTAAAATTCACAAGTTAGCCTTCATCACATAACTAAATTATGAAAAGTAGGATTTGATTAAGATCCTTAACAAGTAAAACATTTTAAATTAATGTTTTTACAAGAAGAAAAATGTTACATATACCAATAATTTCTCCCTGAGCATTATCTTCGAACGTTATTTTTCCTCCATTAATATTTATAATCTTTTCAAATATGTTTTTATTACCTGTCATATGCCAGGAACATCCACTATCCATTTACCATGTATTTTTGTTGATACATTATTTATTTTCCTAGAAATAAGAGGGTTAGACTTTTGGAACCCAAAGTTTCTTGGATCTGGAAATTTCAGAAAGCAAGATTTTGGGTATCCACATTTTCTTGGAAAAATAAGATTTATGAAAACCAAAATAGTGAGTTTTATTTAAAGAATAATATTTTCCCAATTTATACCACACTGACATTTAGTTCAGAATAGGGAACTTTGAGGAACAAAATATTTATTACTAAAAACTGGTTTAGAATGTGTATAACCAAAACCAGAACGATTCCTTATAAGTCGAATTTGGGAATACATCTTATCAAAGTTTTCCTTACCAAAGGTAAAGTTTGGCAATCACTTCCTCGAGGAAAATATTTCTGACTTTAGATTAACAACAAATTTGTTATCCGAAAAAACATTTGTTTTTGAACTATTGTTATCCTCTATAATATTTTTTCCAAGAAATTATAGTTTCATAATCCCTAGAAAGTTCATCATTCTTAGATTTCACTTCATCAATATTTTCATAAACACTTTAAAAATAATAAATTTTCTTAAAATTATCTTTAGAAAGATCTGATACTTGTTTAGTGAGAATAGAAATTATAAAATTTGCCTTATCAAGATTTTTCATGAGTTTAGAATCTTCATTCCCAATATGTTTAGTAAACCATGATAATTCTCCAATAGTAGGTAATGTATTATATTTTGATGAGGAAGACTCATCATATAAAGACACATAGTATTTATTATCTGTAAAATTTTCATTCAAGGAAACATTTTTGATGCATTCAATATTTTTTACCTTGGATATATGACAATGATTTTCAATGTGTAATTTAGCTAGTAATCCAAGATTCTTCTTACGACAAGATTCATACTCTAAGGATTCATTAGAAGAGTCACCACCATTGGTACTCCAGGTGTCATTGGATTTTAAAACATTCTTTGATTTAGCTTTGTAGTACTTCTTTCTATTCCTCTCTTAATCCTTTTCATTTCTTCCCTTTTAAATAAGAATATGACAATATGGACTTATATGCCCTGCTCTTTTTCAATCATAACATGTGATTTCCGTGTTTTTCTTGTCCTTATTCAATCTTCTTAAATTTATACTGAAATTATGTCTTCTTAACTATCTTGTTCATCCTTCAAGCAATATTAGCAAGTATATTTTCATAATATTCACTTTCACTCGATTCAGATAAAATAGTAACTTTCTTAGACTTGGATCTTGTAACACTTTCAGGAGTCTTGTCTTCATTAGTAGTGAAGGCTACACATCCATTACCATTTTTATTCATAATCATATTTGCATCTATTTTCATTATTATATCATATTGAAGAAGTGTTCCAAAAATCTCATCAAGAGTGATTTGAGATAATTTCCTATTCTCATCAATAGTTGTTCTTTTAGATTCCCACTCATTAGGAATGATATCTATAATCTTGTTCACAAGAGATTCATCATCAATAACTTTTTCACCCATATATATTAAATTGTTAACAATAGTTATAAAAAAGTTTTGTACCTTGCACACAAGTTCTTCATAAGGAAATCGAAATATATGATATTCTGTTCTAAGCATAGCACTTCTTGTTTCTATAAATTTGGATGTACCAAAATGAGTAACTTCCAATTTCATCCAGATACAATTTCCAGCTTCACTAGAATAAATTTGACTATATATATTCCTAGTCATAGAACACAAAAACGTATTGTGTACCTTATAGTTTAGTTGATATTCTGACTTTTCTTGGTTAGTAAAAATTCTGACTTCCTTATCAAGAATCTTTTAATCTCTAATAAGTATAACCATGTTGTCCACTCCAATATTAATAACGGAATTATTCATAAAATATCTCAATTTTCATAATTATTTCCACCAAAAATAGGTGGTCTAGTAAGATTATGATTTTCAATTGAACCAACATTCAAACCTGTCGTCCTAGAGTAAAAATATCTTTCTACAAAAAACATGTAAATATAAAAAGTTTGTAAAAATGGAAAAAAATTCCTATAGAAAATATTGAACAATGAAAAATTGAGAATGAAAACTTTTATGTCAATATATGTATTTCAGATACCTCCTTTGATACTAATTATTGGATCAAAATATGAATGTAGATGTTCAAAAACAAAAGGGGTGAATTGTAAGTATAAAAACTTTCATTTTTAACCTTAAGGAAAACTATGTTTAACAAAGTTAAACAAGGTAAATTCACAAGTACTCTTTTATTTCTACAAACATACTTGATTCCGGAAATGTGGTTCTGGAAATGAAACATAAGAAAATATTCCAAGTAAAATATTCTACCTTAAAGCATATATAATCTTACTAATCAGATTATACAAGTACAAGAACATATAATATTGTTATAATTTCCATATTAATCAAAATGTAGTAGAAAATAAACTTGGAACAAAGAAGTAACAAGTATGAAATCTTTTATCCCAAAAAATAGGGTATCCAACAACCTTGGATAAAGTCCCTTGATTTATGCTTTCAATAAAGGCTGTCTCACCCTTACCAGAGTAAGCCCTCAATAGAAATATCAGAATCTCTCATGCTATCCACGTAATACCTCGATCTTTAAGGTAGTTGGAACCTCTGTCTTCCTATACATAGAAGTCCTCAAACATTAAGGTAGTCAGTACCTCTGTCTTCCTATCCACTGAAGCCCTCGATTGTACTCATCAAAAATCTGAGTCATACAAAGAAATCTGAACAAGGTGTTTAGTATGTAAAAAGAATGAGAGTATCTCTCTCTAGAAATCACTTCAACATCATGTGGTATCTAGAGTTCTGGAACATTCAACATATATTCATCTCGTTCAAATGAGTTCTTATTTATAGGCACTTCTCCAATGGTCATATCCCTCCTCCAATGGTCATATTTTTTCTTGAATCTCGGAGGGACCTGTACACATGTCACTCAAACAATGTTTAGTATGACACAGATTGTATGGCATAGTTTCATAACTATAAAAGGTGTAAGAAAAATATGGTTTCTTAAACCAATCAAATTTTCCAGAGTCTAAGGAAAAATACTTTTCGGAGTCTAGGAAAATATACACTTGGAGAGTATAAATCATAGATGTTGGGATTTAATTTTTCAAGGAATATAGAACCTGAATTATATAGATTTCTTAGTATGAATTATGAGGTATTAGGAATCTGAATTATGAGGAATTAGGAGTCTTAATTAGGAGTATTTCAGAGTCTAAATTCTGAGTAATTTTGAGTTGGATTTCTAAGGAATTTAGGGTCTAAATTCTGGGGAATTCTGAGCATAAATTCAGAACCTAAAAATAGAATACTCTATATCTATGTATATATAGGATTCCGAGGTTTTAGATGTGAAACTGATATTTTTACTCAGAAATAAAATGAGTTATATTTATATAATCTATCTCATGAACAATGAATAAAAGGTAAGGAGATAATTTCCTTGGGGAAGGAAAATTTTCCTTATTAAGACAAATCTTAGGGAAAATAAAATTTTCCTTCACATAGAGTGATTGTGATTTTGAAAACATAAGGGAATGGAAAATTCATAAGGAAAACTTATTGACTCAACATACATAACCATACTATCCACAAAAAAACCATAAATTTTTAGTGCCTTTGGAGACTACATACATAAACATGTAATTTAGGTATATTCGTAAACATAAATCAAGATGTTCTGTTCACTTTGTAACCTTCTTAAAATACCCTACGTAAATTCTTTCTTTATAACCTAGGGTAGGGAAACCAAAGAAGGAATGAGATGAGATGTTTAGTAAGGGTAAACGTGGGAGATATAAATTGAGGATCATATAAATGTAAAAGATATGGATAAGGGTATTCCATAATGACCATAACACACAAATTTAATACCAAATTTTTCAATGATCATAAACATGAGTCACTGCATTAACATTGATCATTTCAAAATACATGATAAAAAAGAGTGAGTAATTATCATAAATCAATCCTGAACCATAAGTTCAAATCATTATCATAATAACATGCCATAAAAATGTTTCACCTCCATAGGCATAAAAACCATTTCTTATATAATGGATAACTAATGAGACCATCAAATCATTGTGGTTCAAGAAGAAACTCTTGTTTCCCTTATCATAATGGATCAGACATCACCACCTGTTTCCCATAGTGGATTTGAAATCCCAACATGATTCATATTGTGTATTTGAAATACTTGCATGTTTCCAATAGTTATCTCATGAGATATAAAGATTTTCCCAATGAATTAAAGATCTATATAATTTTGATCCCTCCCATCATGTAAAGTAAACCATATATATATATATGTTCCAAAATATCAAAAAACCTTAATCATGTAATCATATCATAACCTGTGGAAAGAAAACAAGTATCATAAAAATTTGATCATAGAATAACCTATAGAAAATAAATAGGTTTCGTAAGAACATAATTATCATAAACCATATGGAGAAATAAGAAGGATTTATTAATTGCATAATATCCCAAATAAATCATAATTAACATCCGAGGATGTCATCATAGATGAAATATTCCTTTAAAAAATCAATGTAATATTTCTTGAGTAAAATACACTTTTCATATTGAAATAAATTATTTAGTATAAACGTATTTACAAAAAATTGTGGAAAAATTTTATTTGAAATAAACCACATAAAATTATAAATTTAGATTTGAAAAATTAAGAGTTCATTATTTTGGGAAATTGTTTTAGGTCATATATGTTACTTGAAATATTCTATTCACATATTTGGTAAAAATCCAAAAGTAACTAGTTCAGAAAAATGCAATAATATTCCCTTGAAAAGAATGTATAAAAAGTAAACATGGGTAAAAATGACTTTAAAAATCATATGATAATAGTAAAACACTATTTCAAAAAAATTTAGAGAAAACATTGACATGAAATAAATGATTCATGACTAAACAAGAAATAATGAGAATTTTTCTTAAAAATATATTCCTGATTATTTTAAGTACCAAGGAAAGGAAAATATTCCATTTTATAAAAATTTACATGAACAAAAATATAATAAGAAAATAAAATGTATTTATCATATAATTATCATATAATTTCCTCATTATAATTTCAATCATAAAAAATCCAATTAAAATGGGATTGAAACATGAATCAATTACCACTAGTCTCATCTATCATTGTACGTATTCGAAACTAAAGTATAAAAAAATAATTTATTTTAAATTTATTATAAAACTAAAAACATATATATCATTCCATATACAATTTAATTAAAACATCTTATAACCCATTTATTAATAATGTTTTATTAAAACCATTGTTCAGTGTGATAACTACATCATTTTTCATGCATGTTTTTATTCAACAGTCCCTATTCTTGTACAATGATCATGGTTTCATCATCTCCATAATTTTAATAATGATAGAAATACCATATATATTCATTATATATATAAATATTCATTCATAAAATTTATATATAGAAACATCATTCATGGAGATGGTATGTTATACATACGCATGATCGTTGTTTCCATTTTTTGATTGGTAGAAAAAATGATGGACAATATATAAACATTAAAAATAATAATTAAATCATATATATGATATATAATAAACAAATACATATTTATTACATTCCATGTAAATTTAATTGAAAAATGAATCAAATCACTTCATGGAGGCGGTAGTCTAAACATACGGAAAAAATACATTTATGTTTTCCAGTGGATGGGAAGAAGGTGGATAATGGTTGTTAAACCATCATAATAAAAATTTATTATATTTAATATACTGAATAAATAATTTTATAATGGATACCATAGTTTTAGAAGAGCTATAATAATAAATAAAATTAAAAATTCTTGGTTAAGAGTTATACCTCTTCGTTAAAAACCCTTCTTTGGATTTCACTTTATGCCTTTAAAGTATGATCTTTTGGAAATTCCATAAGAACTAATATTTTTAAAATTAATATATAATGATATTAATGAAGACCTTGGATAATATAGAATAATAAATCATTATGATTAATGATATAGAGGAGGTTTACTTTTATATGTCAGGGGAGGGGCACTCATAGAATTACATAAAGTATTATGTTAATATAAATTAATATTAATGAAAAAATAGATCAAGATTGATATTCACTGAGTATAATACAAAATTTTTTTGATATACTCACATCAAATAATTTTTTTTAAAAAAAAAGGTTTTTTTCCTTATCTCAGTTTTTACCCCACGTTAACCCTTTTGACAATTATCGAAAAATAAAAATTTCTAATTTTTAATGATCAAAATTATTACAGAAAAATGAAAAATTACACATAAATTGAACACAGTTGATATAGTAAACAATATCAAATTTACTTGACAAAATATAGGATATTTATAAAATTTAAATAATTTAACGAAATATTATTTATTATAAAATGTCATTAAAGTCATTTTTTAAAATATTCATTTAATTATAAATTGAAAATATCATGAAAGATAAATAATTAGATTATAAAACTTTAATACAACCTTAATATGTTATATTTATCAATAAAATTAAGGTAAAAATATAACTCAATCAAAAAATTACTTATAGAGTTTTTAAAATCTTTTATATTATTTTTTTATTGCTAGAAAAAGCACTATGTCGATGTTGAGAAAGCATTTAACGTAATTATTTCGTCACTAAAAATTAAAAAAATTACCATTAAAAAAATAATTTATTTTCGAAATAAATATTTAAAACATAACATAGTTTTTTATCTCTCTTGAAAAAATATTATATATATTTAATTCAAGAAAGTGACATTTTTTACTTGTCTTTTACTTAATTTTTATAAAGGTGAAAATAAAAGATAAAGGGAGATAAAATGTTATATTATCAAATTTTAGATTATTATGGATGAAATATATCTATAAAATCAAATATATTTGAGTTTTTCAATAAATTTAAATCTTTACCGCATTAGTTTTAACCCTAATTAACTCATTTTACCTTTACTGTGGTAACAATAATTTACTTTGGTTACTATTAATATTGACCAAAATTAAAATGAAACTATTTACCAAACTAGAACCTCATTATTTCAAATATGAAATCCATTTTCAAGATTCAATTTATATGTGTGGTAGGAATTAATTGAAGATAAAAACATAAAACATAATGAAAAAAAGATTTAGAAAAATTCCTTTCAATCTATAAAAATGTTTTTATAAAAATATAAATCCTCAAATTGATTCCAATGAACTTAATTATATTACTAATAATAGTAAAGATAATTTATATTTTATTCCTTTTTATGTTAAAATGGATCTATGCAAATTCTTGAATCAAAAATAAAATTTTCAGTAGAAATAAATTTTTTTCATTATTCACTAGAAAATTAATATTTTCATAAAAATACAAAAAATTAAATGTAACATAACTTTGATTTGATAATTTAAAAAAATATTTCATTTGTACCAAATAAAATTTCAATAATTTAATTAGATAAATTATAATATTAGATCATATAAATTAATAAAAACATCTTTTTAGGATAAACTAATTTTGAAAAATAAACTGAATTTTAAAAAATCGGTTCTTATTAATTAATAATTAATTAATAATTTTTTATTAAGTAGAAACGTAATATGTATTTTATAATGTGGAAAATCCTATCTAAACACTTCAATTAAATGACTAGGTGGTAACTATCTCATAAAATAATACTTTTTCAATAGTATAACACAATTTGTTTAAACTTGGTGTTGTGTGTAGAGAAAGCTATCAAAGAAATCAACTTTATTTATAGAGAACTATATTAAAAATATTAGGGCGTTACATTCTACCCTGTTAAAATGAATTTTTTCATATAAATTATATCACTATAAAATAAAAAATTGTGGATATCTCTTTTTTATCACATCCTTTGGTTCCCAAGTAGCTTCCTATAATTTATTATTTCAACAAAAAAACATTGACTAAGTAAGTGGTCATGTTAAAATAAATTTCACTCTAGGATCCAGAATTTCCGCTGATTATTCCTTATAAGATATATCTTTCTATAGTGGTTCAACCATTAAGTTTTTTACATGTGAAGGATATGTCATCTACATCCTTAGGAGATATTTATTGACACATCAAGAACATGAGAGATATGTGGTGGGAGTTCCAAATGATAAACTACCATCCCAATACAATGAAGAATTTAAAATGGGCTAATATACCAAGGGATAACTTTTCCCTCATTCCCAACTCCCACAACCTTCTTCCATGTAGAAATTAATATGAATACCTTTTCACTAACTTTGAACTTCAAATCTCAATGATGATTTTTGGCATAACATTACTGTTGACTCAGAGCTTCCTTGATGTGCTACTGAATAGATATAAATTTATATATCATTTCATAAGATACATCAGGTCCCAATAGATTTATTTCTATAGCTTTATGCAGGCATGTTGAAGTTATACACTTATATTTATAAGGGTATTGGTAAGGATCCATCTGAATGGTCATGAAAAAGATATTTTTGAAAGAAAGAATTAGTATATAAAGGTGTTGATCCCAACCACATTTAAAATACATATAACATGATTTGAACATGTCCTCTAGGGATTAAATATTTCTCTCATGTTTTCTATCTTTCAAAGGTTAACAAGTGGTACTAAAACATAACACTGAATCCAAATATTACTAAATACTTCTCCATAACTTCAATATAATTCTTGGAGCCTGATCATATTAAATATAATGTGGTATTCTATGAAACCATATATATTACTTAATTTATATTATATAAATAATATCATGATATAAATCTTTTATAATAGAAATGATGTTTTCTAACTATGTTGTAACTCCCCGACCGCAGATACCCAGAGTCGGTGCATTATTACATAACATTTTCATGATCACAAGAAAGGTCAAATCTCGAAAGACCGATTGGTTTAGTATCCTTGGAAACACTAGATATATTCATAAAGTTTGACATTACATCATAAAGTGAAAAAATACTACAACAACATATTGTCTCCATAGTCCACACTATTATCCCCTCATAATATCCCTGCATGTCATTCATAATTTACTTCATCACATCCTGGGAAAAATAAAACATAGAAAAGGGGTGAGCTCAAATGCCAAGTAAGGATAACATTATAGCGGAAACATTCAAAAATAAGAATAAGAATTTAAATAAATGTATAACTAAAACAAAAGCCTTTTAAACTTGAACTTCAACATATTATGGCAAAAATAAATTTAAATAATGCGATTTACTTATTCACATGGATATTCTACTAATCGAATAATCACATGCAATATCAATAACCACTTTCATAATGATGGAATACATAATTCCAGACTATAATAACCACATAGACAAGGCCTCGTGCCAAAAATACAAGTAATATTTTTTCAAGGCCTTGTTCCAAGACACTAGTTTGTCTTAGGAGACCTACCGATGCATCGAGGAGCTATAGCGGGCTTTACCCCTCAAATATTAAGTCCAATGCATTCCCATATGAAAAGGTTTACACATAAAATAAAATTCGTATTAAAACTAGCATACGAAATGTAAATACTTCATCCATAAACCCTAAATGGTATAACACATCCACAGTCAAACATATCACAAAACCATCAATATAATATAGAAGTTTTGTTTCATAATAAATCAACTTCAAATAAGCGTAAAATCCATCAAAGGATTTTGACATAGATGAAATCAAAACACTTTTTAGAGAAATATATATTTTACTTTGAAATCATTTAAGAGTCATATATTTCTAAAATAAAACATTTTCTTTGAAAATATTCTTATAATATTTTAAGGGAAGCTTCGAAGATTTTATAACGGCAGAAAATATCCACACACGCCGTATAAGTTTAAAAAAAACATTCTTACCTTAATTTTGTCGAAAAGGTTAAAAAAGCACCTTGTTTGGAAAACGACTGAAATATTCATTTATAAACCACTTATAAATAGTAAAAAAAGGGTATAAATGACTTTAACCCATATTCTTGTAAATAGTAAAAATGTTTTGAAATACATTTTTAAGAAACATGGATGTCGATGATAAAGAGATCCCAGTAGATTATTACGTATAAACAACCTCGGATAATGAATTGCGAAATAAATCCTTAACTTGTACTTTTCCTTGGTTGGGGGTAGGTAAAACTCTTGTATAATGGTGAAATAATTGTTATTAAATTATTCAATAATCATATACATTAATATGATATCATATATGATCTTTTAACATTGCTTCGTTAATAATATCTTAGAATTATCGTCTTTTGGGTGTTAACGTACTCATTTTCTTTTATATGTTTTGCTAAATAAGCCATGTTTTTTATGGATATGTTGTATCTTATAAATATAATGAATTATATCAAGTCCATAAATACTATTATTAATCATCAAATGATAATTATACTTGAATGGATACGATGGAGAATGAATCTTATCATGTTCGTGGAGACGGTAGTCCGTACATACGCACGAGCGACAATATCATTCTTTTTATATTAAAATAATATATAATTGGATGGTATAAAATATATACATAATCATTATCATGTTATATTTATTATTTAATTGAGTTACACATCATTATTATACCCATCCAAATAATAATTTATTGAATAACAATTACACCACGACGTAGAGACGGTAAGTCGTACGTACGCACGTATGGTGACTTGTTATTAAAAGGATGGTAAGAATACTGAATATGGTTGTACCATATTTATAATAACATCACAGTATATATAATATACTGGAGTTGTTATTTTATAATGGTAATAAAAAAGAAAGAAGAAGTTGAAGAAGAAATGAATTTGAAAATGGGTGGTGAAAACATTACCCCATCTTCGGGTTCTTCCTTTTGATTTGATCAAAAGGCTCCATAGGTTGGATTTCTGATAAAACTAATGCCTTTAGGTTGTAGTTGGGGAAGTTTATATAGTATTTGGGCAGGGTTTGTCCAAAAAAAAAGGCTTTTAAGGTGTGAAGTAATGAGAAGGGGGAGTGCCCTTTTATATGAGGGGTGAGGTGCACCTTTGGAAAAGCTAGAAATATTATTTTATAATAAATTCATATTCGGTTTCTAATGGCACAAAAGTGTATTATTTAAAGGTTAAGGTGGGTATAGGTCGAAAACCACTCAAAAATAGAATTTAGACAGGTTTGGGTTACTGTATTAACCTTATCATTAAGTATTAACTCTTAGTTAATTAGTTTCACTTTTACAATGTATCTTTGAATTTTTATATTATATGGTTAATAAACGTACTATATATATCCAAGAGACCCCTAAGTGATCCATTAATGATACACCTATCATTATATAAGTCTCTTGGCCGAACCATAGATTTTTTTTGAATTTAATGTCAATTAATAATATAAATTTTGTTTTAAAAACTCTTTTATGTCAATTTTGACACTATTCAATAATTGATTTTTTTGAAAATAATAACAGAATTATTACATAGAAAAAAGTTACTTAATTCAGTCCTATCATTTCATATTAACTTATTAAATTAGTTTAATTCATTAAAAGGCTCAAATTATATTTTTTCGGTATTTATAATATCAATTATTTTAATCATTCACTATTATGGTAATTAATGAATCATCATTGTGTCATAAATACATTAAATTATATAATATCTAAAAATTATATATAAAATATAATTATGTTGGAATTTGTTTTATCTTTCTAATGAATATTTACAATTGAATTTATCTTATGTATAACCCAATTTTAAATATGTTTTAGTAAATAAACATTGATTTTAACTCTTTTAACTCTTCTTTGAATTAAATAATAATATATGTCCTAATATAATCCAAGTGGACCTAAATGATAATATTTTATTCATAAGTTTGTTTATGGTCGAATTAAGTTTATCCAATAGAATTAGGACATGTGTTAGGGTAATATTAAAATCATTTTTACCATTAATTACCCTATTTACTTTTAACCGTGGTAAATAAAAGTAAAAAGATACTTTTCACCAAAAATTATTTTCATCTCATTGAACCACATTTTACCCCTAGATATTAACCGTGTCTCTCGAATTTTTGAAATTCCAATCACAGATGTGGTAAAATTAAGTTTTATGAAAAATTCAGTTGTTTTAACTACCACTTAGTGGTTTCACTATTCATCAAAAATTGAAGTTTTTCAGAACAATGCAAAAATTTCACCCTAAGAAATAATTGATATTCCAAATTCAAAAATGATATCTATATTAAAAAATTACAAACATAAAAGTTACATTAATTAATTTTATAATTAATTACCTCTGTCACAACAAATAGCGTGTTTTTATGAAACAATATATATCGAAAGATTGATAATTGTTTATGTCCTATTTCAAAGTGAAATTAATTATAATGAACACCATTGGAAAAAATGGTAAATATATATTCTAATTATACTTTAAAACCACTAAATAATATAATTTATCACTATAAATTATTTTGATTAAAAAAGTTGTTTTTAAGTATTTTTCACTACTCATAAAAATTGGAAGTTCTCAGAAAAATACCAAAAACTCAACTTAGGATAATTACTATATTATGAATCCAAAAATGAAGTCCATTTTGAAATATAAAATATATATAATTTCAAAAGGTAGGTATTACTATTCATAATGGCTAGTTTGATTGGTTGTGGTGTGTAGGAACTCAATGTTGCGTACAACACACGCTATAGCATTATTCCAAGAGAACCGTACCGTATAAGCTTGGGGTGTTACATTCTACCCTACTTCAAATAATTTCGTCCTCAAAATTTCTAGAATACTACTGCTTGAAAAGACTCTAGTGGGTCTTCATCATAGGTTCCTTGGCTCCCCATGTTGCCTCTTTCATCTTATGGTTTCTCCACAAGACTTTTACCAGACGAGTTGTCCGGTTTCTCAATACATGTTCTCTCATATCAAGAATCCTGACGGGCTCTTCGCAATAAGACAGATCGGGTTCCAGTTCTAATTCCTCATAGGTGAGTACATGCGTTGGGTCAGACATGTATTTCCTCAATAGAGATACGTGGAACACATCGTGAACTTTGAAGAGACTTGGAGGCATCACCAATCGGTAAGCTACATCCCTAATTCATTCTAGAATTTCGAAAGGTCCGATGTACCTGAGACTCAATTTACCTTTCTTACCAAAACGTATGACTCCCTTCCATGGAGATACCTTCAGGAAAACAAGATCACTGACTTGAAATTCCAAATACTTCCTTCGATTATCAGCATAGCTCTTCTACCTACATTGAGCTACATTGATGTGATTTTGGATTACCTTCACCTTTTTCATCGTTTCCTCCACCAGTTCTGGGCCTACAAGTTTTCTTTCACCAACGTCGTCCCAACAAGTTGGTGTGCGACATCTCTTTCTGTATAATGCTTTATATGGTGCCATATGAATACTCAAATAGAATCTATTGTTATAATAAAATTCTACCAGAGGTAAATATTGATCCCACATACCCTAAAAGTAAAGAGAGCAGGATCTCAACATGTCTTCTAAGGTTTGAATAGTTCGTTCTGATTGTCCATCTGTTTGAGGGTGGTAGGTAGTACTCAAATGAAGTTTAGTATAAAAGTCTTTATGAAGACTTTTCCAAAATCTTGAAGTAAAATGGGGATCACGGTCAGAAACAATCGATAAGGGTACTCCATAAAGTCTCACAACATCATCAATATATAGTCTTGCTAGACGTTCTAGTGATAGATCTTCACTTATAGCATGAAAATGTTCTGACATGGTTAGACGATTAACAATGACCCATATTGCATCGTTCATTCTAGGATTATTTGGTAGCCCCATGACAAAGTCCACCGTAATATTATCCCATTTCCACTCTGGTATGGGAAGAGGTTGCATGACTCCTCCAGGAAGTTGCCTTCCAGCTTTCACTTGTTGACAAACAATACATCTTAACACAAAATCAGCAATCTACCTCTTCATGTTGTCCCACCAAAAATGTTCTTTCAAATCTCTATACATTTTTGTGATCCCATGGTCTATAGAGAAATTGGAACTATGAACATCATCCAACAATTCCCTTTTTATATCAGGTATATCGGGAACACAAAGTCTCTTCCCGAATTTCAAAATTACATCTTTATACACAAAGTCTCTCAATCTCCCATCATTCATAGCTTTAATATTCTTTTTAAATTCTTCATCATCGGTATGAGAACTCTTAATCATTTATAGTAAAGATTGTTTGGCAACCATTTGAAAAATTATTGATGTTTCACCTTCCCTGGTTATTCCCATGTCCATCTTCACTAGATCCATGAAAATTGGATCCCTTTCAATTCTCATATTGTTCAAAACTCCATGATCTTTTCTGGTCAAAGTGTCTGCCACCTTGTTTTCTTTCCCCGGGTGGTAGTGTATCGTACAATCATAATCATTGAGTAATTAAAGCCATCTCCTTTGCCTCATGTTGAGTTCTTTTTGTGAGAAAATATACTTCAAACTCTTGTAATCAGTATAAATCTCACATTTTTCACTATAGAGGAAGTGCCTCCATATCTTCAAAGAAAAGATCACAGCTGCTAACTCAAGATCATGAGTAGGATAGTTTTTCTCATGAATTTTCAACTGTCGTGATGCACCCTATCACTCTTCATAAGAACACAACTAAGTCATTTCATTGATGCATCACTATAAATAACGAACCCATCAATCCCCGATGGTAGAGTCAATAGAGGAGCATTGACTAATCTTCTATTCAGTTCATCGAAAAAAAATTCACACTCCTTTGTTCAAAAAAATTTAACCCCTTTACGTGTGAGCTTCGTTAATGGGTTTTTCAATCGGGAAAAATTCTGGATGAAAATTCGATAATAACCTGCCAGACTAATAAAACTACGTACCTAAGTTATACACGTAGGTGCTGGCCATTCTTGGATTGCCTTGGTCTTAGAAGGATCAATAGAAAATCAATCTTTAGAGACAATATGGACAAGAAAAGAAATCTCATGAAGCCAGAATTGACACTTGCTAAACTTCCCATATAATTCATGTCTTCTCAGAGTCTTCAGGATAATGCGCAAGTGACTTTCCTGATCTTCATAGCTTTTAGAGTATACCAAGATGTCATCAATAAATACCACCACAAATTCATCGAGATATTCCTTGAAAAATCTATTCATCAGATCCATGAATATATAGGGTGAATTAGTCAATCCAAAGGGCATTACAGTAAACTCGTAATGCCCATACCTGGTTCGAAATGTTGTCTTTGGAATGTCTTCCTTCTTTACACACAACTGATGGTATCTAGATCGAAGGTCAATCATTAAAAAGTATTGAGCTCCATGTAGTTAGTCAAATAAATCATCAATGTGAGGTAGGGGATACTTGTTCCTTATTGTTATAGCATTGATCTCCCTGTAATCGATACATAACCTCATAGATCCATCTTTCTTTTTAACAAAAAGAAAAGGGGCTCCCCATGGAGAAACACTACGGAGAATAAATCCCTTATTGCTCAATTCCTCTAGTTTTTTCGTTAGTTCAACTAATTCTACAGTGGCCATTCTATAAGGGGTCTTCGATATAGGTCTTTATCCAAGAATTAAATCCATGGAAAACTCAACTTCTCGTTCTAGAGGATGTCCAGGTGAATCTTCCAGAAATACTTCTACATATTCTTTTACAACAGGTACATCCTCTATTTGAACATTCCTTTCCTCATCCACAGTCATTTCATTCTCTTACTCCCCAATAATTGAATTTATTTGAGCTACTAGGGGTGGATCTAGATAAGAATTAGGTGGTGACGATTCTACTCTAAATATAAGGTGTTCTTTACCGTCATCATCAAAAATCGTAACCTCCTTCTTCTTACAATAAATCTTTGCATCATAGTTTGAAATCCAATACATACCGAGGATTATATCAAACTCAATCATAGGTATGACGATGAGATCAGTAGATAAAGAAAATTTATGAGCTCTAATGGGGACTGATTCACAAAATATTGTTGCAAAGATACTTCTCTTAGAAGTTTTAACTGACAACTCCCTTGTAAAATCAAATTGGAAATATCTAATTTTCTTAGAAAACTGGGAAGATATGAAACAATGTGATGATCCAGAATCAAATAATGCATTTGCTAAACCTGAGGAAACCATTAAATTACCTGCCACCATGTCTTTCAGAGCTTCTACCTCAGCAGTAGTGATAGCATAAGCTTGGTCTTGATCCCTTGGCCTTTTCTGAGATAAGTCCCCCTGACGCTTAGGAAATTCATTTGCATAATTTCCCATCTCCCTACAATTGTAGCATTGAACATTGGTAGCTTCCTTCTTCCCTTTGCATTCACGAGCTTGGTGGCCTTTTTCACTACACTTGTAACAGACACCCATTCCCTTTAAGCAAGTACCGGGGTGTTTATTACCACATTTACCATAGGATGGATATTCAACCTTCCCCTTCTTCCCCTTATTTCCATTCCCAGATTGATCAACAGATCTCTTCTTCTCTTTCTTTTCTTTAAAGTCATAAGACTTAGAGAATTCCTTTTCTGTCTTGATAGCACATGATACAATGTCTTCTTACGACGAGAAGGATTGTGATACTAATTCTCGATAGAGAAATGGTTTTAACCCATCAAAGAAATGATCAATTTTACTTCTTGTGTTACGTATATAATCTCCAGCATTCCTTGCTAACCTTGTAAAGTTATCCTCATACTTTATGACATTCTCATCCTCCTTTTGTCTTAGACTCAGAAATTTCCTTTCCATATATACTCGATGGTCACGAGGAAAGTATTTTTCTATAAAAAGATCTTTGAACTCCCTCTATTCCATATTTTATACTTTATCATCTTCCTTCATGTTTTGAATCAATGACCACCATTGATCAGCATCTCCAGTGAGGCAGTAAACTTCCATGATAAATTTTTCCCTTTCACTACTCCCCAAAGCCTAAAATATTTTCTCTAGGGAACTTATCCATTACTCAGCTACTAATGGATTTTTACTCCCATTGAATGTTGGTGGTTTCTTCCTCATGAAGCGATCTAACATTTATCCCCCACGCTGTGGATTAGGGTGCTTCATATAGGTAAGTTTATTATTCATAACCTGAGTGAGTTGTCCCAGTATGGTGATTAGCTGATCGGCACCAATTGCATCACCAGTTCCACTATAATTATCTTGAGTAGGAGGGAAATCCCCTCATGGAGTGTGTGCATTGATACAGTTTCCATTCCTTCAACTAGGTTCCATTTCTAAACAATGTCCTAAACCAGGTAAGTTTATGAATCAAAATACATAATCCCATACTTATAAAACACTTAACATAAATTGAACTATTTATGGATATAATACTTAATCATAAAAAATGATTTCTTTGAGGAAGTATATACTCATAAACACTTCATAGTGATTTGTAACGAAAATGAGAGTTAACATAAGTATATCCCCTGGGAGTGTCGTAACCAATAGTGCAGCAAGGCCCGTTGTCATGCACCAGTTCTCATTCGAGTCTAGCTAAAAGCGATGTTTTCGGGTTTTACCCCTTGGTACATCTGTGCCAGATCTGCCTCTACCTACTCATATCCAGACAGGGATGTATTGCTCGAAAAACTCACAAAATCTCTACAACACCCAAATTCTAGGAAGTTCTTCTATACTAATCCTCAAAGACCATCTTAGGTCTATGTGCTCCAATTAGAGTATATCTAAATATAGCTTCCAAGGTTTGTACTAAACATCCTCTGATACCAACTGTAACGCCCCGACCCTAGTTACCCAGAGTCGGTGCATTATTACATAACATTGTCATGATCACAAGAAAGATCAAATCTCGAAAGACCGATTGGTTTAGTATCCTTGTAAACACTAGATATATTCGTAAAGATTTACATTACATCATAAAGTGAAAAACTACTACAACAACATATTTTCTCTATAGTCCAGACTATTATCCCCTCATAATATCCCTGTAGGTCATTCATAATTTACTTATTCACATCCTGGGAAAAATAAAACATAGAAAAGGGGTGAGCTCAAATGCCCAGTAAGGATAACATTATAGCAGAAACTTTCATAAATAAGAATAAACACTTAAGGCAATGTATAACTAAAACAAAAGACTTTTAAACTTGAACTTCAACATAGTATGGAAAAAATAAAGTTAAATAATTCCATTTACTTATTCACATGGATATTCTACTAATCAAATAATCACAAGCAATATTAATAACCACTTTCATAATGATGGAATTCATAATGCCAGACTATCATAACAACATATCCAAGGCCTCTTCCCAAGACTACAAATAATATTTTTTCAAGGTCTTGTGCCAAGACACTTGTTTGTCTCATGAGACCTACCGATGCATCGAGGAGCTATAGCGGCCTCCACCCATCACATATTACATCCAATGCATTCCCATATATAAAGGTTTAAACCTAACATAAACATTCGTATTAAAAATAGCATACAAAATGTAAATAATTCATCTATAAAACCAAAATGGTATAACACATCCACAGTCAAACATATAACAAAACCTTCAATACAATATATATGTTTTGTTTCATAATAAATCAACATCAAATAAGCGTAAAATCCATCAAAGGATGTTGAAAAAGATGAAATCAATACACTTTTTAGAGAAATATCTCTTTTATTTTGAAATCATTTAAGAGTCATATATTTCTAAAATAAAAAATTTTCTTTGAAATTATTCTTACAAGATTTTAAGGGAAGATTCAAAGATTTTATAACGGTGGAAAATAGCCACACCCGCCGTATAAGTTTAAATAACATTCTTACCTTAATTCTGTCGAAAAGGTTAAAAAAGCACCTTGTTTGGAAAACGACAGAAATATTCCTTTATATCCCACTTATAAAAAGTAAAAAAAGGGTATAGATGACTTTAAACCATATTATTGTAAATAGTAAAAATGTTTTGGAATACATTTTTAAGAAACATGGATGTAGATGATAAAGAGATACCAGTAGATTATTACGTATAAAAAACCTCGGATAATGAAGAGATTGCAAAATAAACCTTTACCTTGTACTTTTCCTTGGTTGGAGGTAGATTAAACTCATGTATAATGGTGAAATAATGGTTACTAAATTATTCAAAAATAATATACATTAATATGATATCATATATGATCTTTGAACATTTCTTTGTTAATAATATCTTAGAATTATCGTCATTTCAGGTGTTAACTATCTCATTTTCGTTTATATGTTTTGTTACATAAGACATGTTTGTTATGGATAGGTTGTATATTATTCATATAATGAATGATATAAAGTCCTTAAATACTATTATTAATCATCAAATGATAATTATACTTGAATGGATACGATGGAGAATGAATCTTATCACGTTTGTGGAGACGGTAGTCCGTACGTACGCACGAGCGACAATATCATTCTTTTGATATTAAAATAATATATAATTGGATGGTATAACATATATACAGAATCATTATCATGTTATATTTATTATTTACATGAGTTACACATCATTATTATACCCATCCATATAATAATTTATTGAATAATAATTACACCACGACGTGGAGACGATAAGCCATACGTACGCACGTATGGTGACTTGTTATTCAAAGGATGGATAGAATACTGAATATGGTTGTACCATATTTATAATAACATCACAGTATATATAAGATACTGGAGTTATTATTTTATAATGGTAATAACAAATAAAGAATAAGTTGAAGAAGAAATGAATTTTAAAAAGTGTGGTGAAAACATTACCTCCTCTTTGGGTTCTTCCTTTTGATTTGATCAGAAGGCTCCATAGATTGGATTTATGATCAAACTAAGGCCTCTAGGTTGTATTTAGGGAAGTTGAGAGAGTATTTGGTCAGGGGTTGACCAAACCAAATTGCTTTGAAGGTGTGATGTAATGAGAAGGTGGAGTTCCCTTTTATAAGAGGGGTTGAGGGGCACCTTTGGAAAAGCTAGATATATTATTTTATAATAAATTCATATTCGGTTTCTAATGGATACAAAGTGTATTATTTAAAGTTTAAGGTGTGGATAGGTACAAAACCACTCAACCAATAGAATTTAGACAGGTTTGGGTTACTATATAAACCTTATCATTATGTACTAACTCTTAGTTAATTAGTTTCACTTTTACAATGTCTCTTTGTATTTTTATATTATATGGTTAATAAATATACAATATACATCCAAGAGACCCACAAGAAGTCCATTAATGATACACCTATCATGATATAAGTCACTTGGCCGAACCTTATATTTTTAGGAATTTAATATCAATTAATAATATAATATTTCTTTTAAAAACTCTTTTATGTCAATTTTGACACTATTCAATAATTGATTTTTTGTGAAATTCATAACAGAATTATTGCTCCAAAAAAAGTTACTTATGACAATAATAACATGTCATATTAACCTAAAAAATTAGTTTAATTCATTAAAAGTCGAAATTATATTTATTTGGGTATTTATAATATCCATTATTTTAACATTTCACTATTATGGTAATTAATGCATCATCATTGTGTCATAAATAAATTAACTTATTTAATATCTAAAAAATATAAATAAAATATCATTATGTAAGAAATATATCTATCTTTCTAATTAATATTTAAAATCGAATTTATCATTTGTATAACCCTATATTAAAAATGTTTTAGTAAATAAACATTGATTTCAACTCTTTTAACTCTTCATTGAATTAAATAATAATAAATGTCCTAATCTAATCCAAGTGGACCTAAATGATAATATTTTATTCCTAAGGTTGTTTTTGGTCGAATTAAGCTTATCCAATAGAATTAGGACATGTGTTAGCGTAATACTAATATCATTTTTACCCTTAATTACCCTATTTACTTTTAACCGTGGTAAATAAAAGTAAAAAGTTACTATTCACCAAAAAATATTTTCATCTCATTGAACCACATTTTACTCCTTGATATTAACCATGTCTCTCGGATTTTTGAAATTCCAATCATAGAAGCAGTAAAGTTATGTTTTATGAAAAATTCAGTTTTTTTAACTACCACTTAGTGGTTTCAATATTCATCAAAAATTGAAGTTTTTCAGAACAATGCCAAAATTTCACCCTAAGCTATAATTGATATTCCGAATTCGAAAATGATGTATATTTTACAAAATTCAAAACATAAAAGTTTCATTAATTAATTTTATAATTAATTCCCGTTTTCACAACAAATAGCATGTTTGTAAGAAACAATATATATCAAAAGATTGATAATGGTTTACGTCCAATTTCAAAGTGAAATTAATTATAATGAACACCATTGGATAAAATGTTAAAAATATATTCTAATTATACTTTAAAACCACTAAATAATATAATTTATCACTATAAATTATTTTGATTAAAAAAGTTGTTTTTTAGTATTTTTCACTATTCATAAAAATTGGAAGTTCTCAGAAAAATACTAAAAATTCAACTTAGGATAATTTCGATATTATGAATCCAAAAATAAAGTCCATTTTGAAATATAAAACATATATAATTTCAAAACGTATGTATTACTATTCATAACAGCTAGTTTGATTGGTTGTGGTGTGTTAGAACTCGATGTTGCGTACAACACACACTATCACATTATTCTAAGAGAAGCGTACCGTAGAAGCTTGGGGTCTTACATTTGTAATGTGATATACTATAATAAAAATAGAATTATGGGATTTAGACATTTTTGTGAGTTTTACAACAACATCCATAATGATGTTTTCTTATTTTCATTCTATTGTAGATAATGGTTGTAACATCCTATTAGCTTTATATATCACTGTATTAACTTACTGACATATCAGTCACACAAATATATACTCTTTAATATCTCTGTTTATGTTGTGATACAATAAATACTCTTTTAGATCTCTATACATCTTCATATATCTAGGATGAATATAAAATGTTGAATTATGGTCTTAATCTAATAACTCCTTTTTTATGTATGGTATTCACATGACAAATATGTGGTTCTTGAACATTATCATTCAATCATAATCAAGTTTAAACTCATAAACATTTCTCTCCATCTTTTAAATATCTATTCCATCCTTATATGCCTTTTTATTATTCACATAGATAGATGGTTTAACACTCATTTTGGAAATATAATTTTTTTACCCTTCCATAAATATTTCTAAATCCAACCCTTGAAAATCCATAAATGTTGGATCTTTTTTAATCCTTATCACAAATAATCTAGCATTATCCTTTCAACTCAAAGCATCAATCACCTTGTTCTCCTTCATATGGGGCAATGTATTGAGCTGTTATAATCTTTAATCAATTCTATCCATCTTATCTGGGGTATATTCGAATATTTATGTGTGAAGACATACATAAAAATTTATAATCCATTTATATTTCATGCATTTCACCATAAATATAACACCTTCCAATTTTCAATAAAAAAATTAGGACATATATATCTATATTATGAGTGGGGTAATTTTTCTCATGTATTATCAGTTGGTGTAAGGAATATGTTTTCAAAATATCAATCTATATTAAGAAACATCTGATTACCTTAATTTATGTGTCAATATAGATCACAAGCCCATCTCCACAATAGCTTAGTGTGATCATAGATGAATAAACCAAAATTCTCTTTAGTTCCCTGAAATTATCTCCACATTCATCACTCGACAATAATTTAACCACCTTCTAAGTTAACATGGTTAGTGGATCATATATTTGTGAAAATATCTCAAAAAGAATTGGTAATATACATATAACCTAATAAATCAATGGATTTCATCTACCATGGATGTTTTATACCTACCATTGTTCAGTAACTTGTCTCTTTGAATTCTCAACTAATATATCATTGCATGATATTATATAACACAATAATGAAAGTTTCTGAATCCAAATTTCAAACTTGATTATTTTTTCAGACATCATCCCCTTACTTAGAGTCTTCATCACAATTATTAAATGATATTGACACTTCTCACTTCCCTTTTAATATATAAGAATATCTTTTATAAAGACTACCACAAACTAATCGAGGTAAAATATAAATACATTATTCACTATATCCATGAAGATAACAGGGGCATTAGTAATTCCAAATTTAATCACTATAAATTCATAATGCATGTACCCATACAAAAGGATGTATTGGATATATACTCCTTATTAACCTTCAATTATTGATACCCAAAATGATGTCAATATTGGAAAAGTATGGAATCCTCATTATTTAACAAACTAATCATTAATATGGGTATAGGATACTTTCTCTTGATAGTGATATTCTTAAGTTCCCAATAATGAATAAAAAACACAATGACCCATCTTTATTCTCAAAATAAGTATACGATCACCCTATGATGAGTTACTAGGTCGTATAAATCCCTGCTCAATTTTTCAACTAGAGTTTATTATTCAATTCCACAAATTCAATTAGGACCATTATATAATGAGTACAAAAAATTAGTTTACCACCAAGTATAATTTATATTGAGAACATAACTTCACGATTTAGAGGAAGAATGGGAAACCCTTCTTGAAATACATCTACAAACTCACATATAATATAAATATCCTCAATGTTGTGTTTATCTCCAACTATCTGAGATGAATAAACATTATAGAAAATAAATAGTACCCATTATATATAAATAATTTCCATTGAAATTTTTTATTCAGACTTGTGCTAATAAATGATCATAAGTTTATTCAAAATATGATATTTTACTTTCCTTCTTCAAAAATTCATATGGTATCCATATAATGAAATACAAACCATTATTAGAATCATATAAAATTAAACTATATAGATAATAACAAGATTTTTAGGAATAAAATTCCCAAAAACATACATCAGAGAGGAACTATAGACTTGATATGTGATCATCATACCATTATGATTTTCACCTATAACTCAATATCTACTAATTGAGGATATGAATTAACATTTTACAAGACTTTTCATGAAATAAATAAACTAATGCGAATAATATAAAATAAGGGGATTCAATATTTAGAAACATAACATCGTCATTATATTTTTAATCACTTAGTAAAACGAAAATGGTTAGCATGATCCTTATACAACATAGTGATAAATCCTGTAATCATAAAAAATAATTCGTAGGATATCTAAATCTTGAAACCTTATTTTTAATCTATGGATCCTTAGGTTTAACATAGGTTATCGTTGGTCATTATCCCAACATTATAATGTAATCTTATACTTGGAATTATTCCCAAGGTTTTCACCAAACTTCTCAAATCATAATCTCTAAAGAGTAGCGAACCCTTCTCTAATAACAACTATAGGGATAAAAACATTTAATATACAAATATTACATATTTTTATATGAAAAATAATTACATAACATTACTATCCACACCATAACCATAAATTTTTAGTGCATTTGGAAACTAGATACATAAAAAATCATATTTAAGTCCATTATTTATAATATATCATAATTTTCTCATCACTTTTTATCCTTAATGACATGTTCTAATTAAATATTTTCTTCAGAACCTAGGGAATTGAAATATAAGAAACAATGAGCTCATATACTTATTAAGGATAATAATGGGACATATAAATCGATGATCATAGAAAAGTATAATAAAATCTTATGGGTATGAGATCATGACCACAAATCAAAAAGTTAATACAAAATATTTCTTTTATAGTCAACATGAGTTATGAAAAAAAATTATCATTTCAAGATTCATGAAGAATAAGAGTAAGAAATCATCATAAATCAATCATGATCTAGAAGATCATATGATAACAATATGAACATTTCATAAAAATGGTGGAACAATCATAGGCATAGAAACCATTTTATATATCATGGTCAACTAATAAGACCATAAAATAATAGTGGATCCGGAATTAACACATATTACCATATCATAATAGGTCTAGAATCACCACCTATTTACTATAGTGGATTAGACATCCCTAACTATTTCCCATAGTGGATCAGGCATCATTACTTATTTTTCATAGTTATCTCGTGTGATATAAAGATTTACCCAATAAATTGGAGTGATATATAATCATAGGCCCAACCATAACATAATTAAAAACATCTATATATATTCCAAAATATCACAAATAATTCATAATGTCATCATATCATAACTTGGGGTAAGTAAACAAGTTTAATAAACATTTCATTATAGCATAACCCTTATAAAAAAATGGGTTTCATAAAAATCCAATTGTAAACATAATAAACCATCCGTATAAATAATAAGTTTGTTATAATTGGATAATATCCCAATTATATTATATGTAACATTAATAGATGTTTTATAGATTAAATATTCCTTTAAAATATCAATGTAATGTTTCTTGAGGAAAATAGACTTTCATTTTGAAAACACATAGTTAAAATAAAAAAATTTATCAAATATAAAAGAAATATTTTCCTTGAAAATAAACATAAAAACATGTAAATAAAAATTCAAAATTTTTAGTATCCATTATTGAGGAAAATTTAATCGATGTCATATACATTAAAGAAAATATTGCAATCACATTTTTTGTAAAAATTCAAAAATACCTCATTTAGAAAATGATAGGAACATTCCCTGAAAAGAAATTATAAAAATTAAAATATTGTTAAAAATTAATTTACAAATAATAGGATAATATTAAACAATTTTTTAAAACAATTTATCGAAAACATGGACATGGAATAAAACATTCTCAATTGAAGTATAAATAAAGTCTATTTTTCTTAAAAAAATTTCCTGGTCATTTTAAGTAAAAAAGTATTTAAAATGATAATATTAGTTGAAAATTATATGAAAGAATATAGTTTAGGAAATTAAATGTATTAATTATATAATGATCATATATTTTCCTCAATATAAATTCAAACATAAAAAATCTTGATTAAAATGGGATTGAAACATAAATCCCTTAGATCAAGTCGTGTCTTTCTTTATAAGCATCTAAACCTCCAATATAATTAATATAGTTTTATTATGAATGTTTTATAGAACAATAAAAATAACAATAATACCATATATGAATTAATTATAACATATAATGATCTTTTTATTAATAATTTGTTATTAAAATCCTTGTTCTGTGTGATTACTGCTTTGATATTCATGCGTGTTTTTGTTTGGTAGTCCCGGTCCTTTTAAATTGATCATGGTACCTTAATATCATTAATTTTAATAATGATATAAATATAATATATATTCATTTTTTATTTATTTATATTCATCCATAAAGGGTATATAAATAAATATTAATTGCACCGTTCGTGGAGATGGTAGGTCATACTTACTAATAAATGATGTTTCCATTTTTCTTTGGATGGAAAAAAATAAATCTAAATAATAATTATCCTTTATATAATAATTAATATATCATATATATTCATTAATATTTTCCTCATTAACATCAATGTAATGTGTAAATGAAAAACAAATCACATCACATCATGAAGGTGGTAGTCTACACATACACATTGTCGACATTTTTATTTTCCAACGAATGGGAAGAAGGTGGATAATGATTATTCCATTACAGTAATAACAATTAATTATATTAAATATACTACATTAATTATTTTATGATGTATAACATATATTTAAAGGAGTTATAATATGGAATAAAATTTAAAACGATCAATTAAGAGTTATACCACCTATTTTAGAAACCCTCTTTGGCTTACAACTTAAGACATTAAAGGATGGTCTTTTTGAAAGATTAAAATCTCTAGAATGTGTGGAAGGAATCTATAATGATACTAGTTAAATTATTTTCTGATTTAGAGGGCCTAAACATTTTTAACAATGAATTATATGAGCTTCCCTTTTATAAGTGAGGGGAGGGACAGTCTTGGAATTATATAAAGTATATAAATTCTTCTTCATGGAAAAATCGATCCAAATAGATATAATATGAATTTTATATGATAATTAGTCAAAATAATCTCACAAAATAAAATTTTAACATTTTTTTATGTTTTTTAATGTTTTTTAACCTTATATCATAGTTTTAACCCCCCATTAAACCTTTTGATAATTTTCAGAATATCAATGTTTTCTACTCTTTAAGGGTTAAGATTGTTATCATAATTAGAAAAGTGGATAATAAATAAAATATGGTTGATATTTTAAACCATATCCCATTAAAGTTTCCAAATATAGGATTTTGATGAATTTTAAATCATTTAATAAAATAATATTTATTATAGAATTTCAATAATGTAATTTTTAAAAATATTCATTTAATTGGAATTTGAAAATAACTTGAAAATAAATGAATAAAAATAAGAAAGTTTAAAACATACCTATATTTAATATTTATCTATAAAATTATCAAGACACTATAAATAACTCCAATAATAAAATTAGTGTTTTCTAAATCATTTACAATATTTTCTACTACTTGTAGAAGCACTGTGTCGGTGTTGCATAAGAATTTAAGGTAATTATTTCATCCCTAATAATTCATTTTTAACTAAAAAAATTAATACGTATTTCAAATAAAAAATTATAATATAATATTGTTTTTCTGTATCTGTATCCAAAAATATTAGAGATATTAAAAGCAATAATGTGATATTGTTTTGACTTTTCCTTTTACTTAAATATTACAAAGGTCAAAGACAAGTATAAATAGAAACAAATGGTTATTTTTTTTAATTTTGGAATATTATGTAACTCATTGATTTATAAAAATAAATATACTCAAGTGTTTAAATTAATTTTAATCCTATCACATTAGTTTTAAACCTAATTAACCCATTTAGGATTTACAATGGTAAAAACAATATTATGTTTACAATTCATATTGAAAAAAAAGGAAACATTTTCCAAATTTATTACATCCTAATTAAAAATATGCAATCTATTTTTCTATATTCAATTTTTATAATTGGAATATGTTAAATTTAGATAAAAAATAGAAAAAAATAAATAACATTTTCTAAAATTCCTATCTATAATTTTTTTATACCATGTTCAATCATAAAGTTAATTCATGTATAATTAATTGGATTATTAATAATAATATAAGTAATTTTAATTTTTGACCATTTTAAAATAAAATTTAAATTGTCAAATAATTTAATCAAATATATAGTTTTCAGTGAAAATTAGTATTTTTCACTATTCACAAGAAAATCAATCTATTCAAAAAAATCACAAAAGGTTACCCTTAGATAATTTTGACATGTTGATTTAGAAAATGATATTATTTTTATCAAATAATTTTTTTAAAGTTACGCAACATAATTATAACATTTTCTCACAATAAATAAATAAAACCCATTTTTGAAGAAAAATTAATTTTAAAGAATAAAATCACTTTAATAAAAATTGTGTGCTTATTTTTGACAAATTATTTAATAAATTTTATATTTAGTATGACATTTATACATTTTTCATAATGTGTTTACTCTTATTTATACCTACCAATCCAATGACTATGTGATAACTAACACATTAAATAATAATATTTCAATAGTGTAACATGGTTTGTTTAATGTTGGTGTTTCTTGTAATGAAATCTATCAAATAAATAAAAGTTATCTATAGAGAAATATATTATAAAATATAGAGGTTTTATGTAAATACCCCCAATCCCAATAGCCTGGATTTTGTGGTTTTTTTATTACATTCATAATAGATGCAAGGAATATCATCTCAAAGGATAAACTAGTTTAGTACCATTGGTAAACTAGATACATAATTGAATTTCACATTACAATTGAAAACATAAAATGAAAAATTGTTTATTATGTTAGTAACCCATTATTACCTTTATCGTATTACTGACTATAAACCATAAAACACATCCTAGTGTCCTAAAAAAATTAAACATAAGAATGTGGTGAGATTAAGTTCTTAGTAAGGGTATGCATATAGTGGAAGACATCATAAATAAATAATAATATACAATATTTAAAGGTAAATAATTGAAAAATATCCTAATTAAACAATAAATTGATTATAATATATTGAGAATATATGATCCTCAAATAATTCATATAAACAATCACATGAGCTCATAACTTATCAATGAATGTTATATCTAATCGAATAATCACATGGACTTCAACAACTAAATTTATAATGATGTAATGCATAATTAAGAACATTTGAAACATACCATAGAGGACTTGTAAAATAAATATGAAATTACAATCACGGATTTATTTAATGACATATGAATAAATGGGTAAGGCCACATCCAAAACCCAAGATAGTTTTTTTCATGAGACCTACCAATGTATCGAGGGGATATAACAGGCCCAACCCATCACATATCAATTCCAATGCAATGTTAATATGAATGGGGTAAAACATACTCAACATAAAAATTAATATTGAAATTATAATATGAAATATTAACAATTTCCCTATTCAATAAACAAGATCATAAATCAACAAAAGTAATATAGTGAACGATATCAAAATACTATATCCGGAGAACAAAACGATTGTAAACCAACTAGAGAAATAATTAGGATGGTATCATAATATAATATCCATATTTTATTATGAGTACAATAATGGTTGTTTTTATTATTAAATATAAATACCGTAAAATTTTCATTAAAAAAATTCTTAAGGAAAATATCATTTTCACTTTCAAAATCACATATTAAAAAACTATTCAAATATGAAAGAATTAATTTTATTTGAAAATAATCTTGTAAATGTGTAAAGGAATATTAAAAACATTTTTTAATAATTATGGTAGGAAATTTTGTTCATTAATGTAATTTAAATATCATTCCTTTCACACTTTTGTAAGAAATGTAAAAAACAACCTGGTTCGGAAAACAAAAAGAACGTTCTTTTAAATACATTTTATAAAAAATTTAAAAATGTTTAAAACGAAATTAAAAACATTTTTTATTAAAAAAAAAGATTTTTGAAAACATATTTAGAAAAAATTTACATGAGAGAGACGTATTTCTCTGGTTAAAATTAAAAATAAACATCCCTGAAAAATGATGAGAATGTGAAATGAAGCCTTACTGATTTGGAAACTTTTGAGTTGTAAGCTTTATTAAAGGAATAAAATGAAATTAAAGTTTAAATACCATTATGTTAATGAGATGAATTATATAAAATTTTAAAGTGGAGTTATATACACCACAAAAAGGATATAAGTTGTGAAAATAGAATATGTCTCAAGGAAGTAAAATTGAGATGAGAAAACCTTACCTCCGGTTTGATTTCCATTGTATGTGTTTGAACCTCCTATATAATAAATATATATTATTATACATTTATTTCAGAAACATAATCATATATATATCATACTATATATTACTTACCTAAAATATTTCATCACCATTTTATTATCAATTAATTATTAAAACAACTATTTTGGTTCGTAACTACTTCATTTTCTGAGTATGTTTTGATTTGGTAGTTTGGGTCCTTATACTTTTGTCATGGTTATACCATATCCATAATATTTTTTATGGTATAAATATCATATATATTAAATATATTTATTTATATTAATCTATAAATCCTTTCATGGAGATAGTTTGTCGTACTTACCCATGAACGTTGTTTTCACATTTTGAAAGATGAAAAAAAGAAAGTTAAATAAGAATTAATATTTTAAGATTAATATTTATTATATAAATTTCATATATACTCATTATTTCCTTCTCTATACCCTTCCATGTAAACTTTTGAGGAAAAAAGTATCACACTACTATCTTTAGACGTAAGCCGTAGATTTGCATGAGCGATGTTTTCTATTTTTATATGATGGAAAATAGATTGAATATGGTTGTAACATAATAAAAATAGAACATAAATATATTTTTTATACTTGATTTATTATTTTTAGGATGGGTAAAACAAAAGAAAAATAAGTATGAGAAGAAATAAACTTGAAGTGGTTGGTAAAGACGATTAACTCTTATACGGTGGACTCCTTGTAGATCACTTTTTAAAAGACATAGGTTTTATTTTGTAGAAGTTAAAACCCCTCTATAACATGGATAAGAATGTTAATATGATTAATTACTATATTTTGGTGGAGCTATATGGTTAAAAGTTTTGTAAAGAAGTGAAAGAAGGGGTACCCTTTTATAATTGAGGGGAGGGGCATTCTTGGAATTTCATAAAATGTTAAATTAATATAAATTATTTAACTTATCTAAATATATTAAAATTGATATATTTATAATTTAAGGTGAATATATGTATAAATAATTTCATATAAGAAAATTTGGATAATTTTGGATTTGTTTCCACACATATATATTTTTTATCCCGTGTTTACCCTTTTGACAATTATTGTACTATTAATCTTTTATACAATTTAAGGTTCAATAATGTTTCAATAAAATTCCAAAATACACCTAAATTTAAAATGGGAGATTTAATTTACCATATCCCACTAACTTATCTGAATATAAATTTTTTGATGAAATTTATATCATTTAATAAAATATTATTTACTATAAAATATCAATATTGTCATTTATAGAACTATTCATTACTTTGACTAGTATAATATCAATAAAAACTTATAATTATAAAAATTATTATATCCTTAAAATTTAAAATAAATATATAAAAATCATATATCCCATTAATTATCCCAAATTATATTAATTTTAATATTTTAAATATCATTTATTTGATTTTTATGTTAATTAAATAATTACTACATCAGTGTTGTGTAAGAATTTAGGATAATCATTTATTCACTAAAAATTAAAAATAAATACTCTAATGAAGATAAATATTTTATATTTCAAAATACTATTTTTATTTGATCATATCCTCAAGATAAACACATATTAAAAATATTATATTTATTAAAAACAAGAGCATGATACGTTAGACTTTTCTTGAAATAAAATATTATAAAGGAAATAATCTCATCGAAATGTCCATATAATTTCATATAATTGGATATATTAGGATTATTAGTGTAATTGACTCATAAAAAAATAATATGGGAAGTATTAGAGTCATTTTATAGTCATTCTTATTTTATTTTTAACTTTAATTACCAGATTTACCATTTACCATTATAACAAAAAATAATAATGTTACTTTTCATATTGGCCAAAAATAAAAGTTTCATATATAATAAATTTATACATCATGAATCCTTGTTTTTTATCTATTTTTAAAAATTCAAAATATATAATTATAATAATTTAATTTAAAAATAAAACAGCAAAATGCAACGATTTTTTTTCAAAAACATGCCCTTTTAAGTATAAAAATGTTTTCAAACCAAATTCAACCACGAAATTGATTACAGTGAACATTATTAGACTATTAATAATATAATTTTACTAATTTAACTTTCAATCCATTTTAAAATTAAATGTCACTTTGTAAATGGTTGAAAAAATACAATTTTCTATGAATTCAGTATTTTCACTATTCATTGGAAAAAAAACATTTCAGAAAAATAAAAAAATTTAAACCTAAAATAATTTTTATATGATGATATAAAAAATTATATTATTATTATAGAATAAAATTTATATACATTCCATAATTTAATTATAATATTTTCTCAATAAAAAACCTTTTTGAAGAATCTTTTTTTCTCAAGCATAAAATAACTTAATTCAAAATTGAAGACTTCATAAGTATTAATAAATAAAATTTTAGGTCCTTTATATATATATATATATATTTGTCATCATTCAATTAGTACTATTCATACCATCTGATTTAATGGTTATTCTATAATGGTCACATTTAAATAATATTTGGTGTTTCATTGAAGGTTGGTGTTGCGTGTTGTATATGCTATAAGGCATGGTGTTATTTTCTAGTCCAAGGGTTGCATAAACCAAAATATTTCAAAGAGATAAAATTAATTTTTTTAAACATATCCTAAAATCTTTGGGTGTTACATTCTATTCTATGCTTTGTATTTCGTGACATGTTCTCTATTGAATTTGATGTTACTAATTTCAAATCATAGGGTGTCACATTCTATCCTCGTAAATAAATTCATTCCTCTCGATTTAATATTTACATCAATAATAAATTTTTTTAAATTATAAAATAACCTTCTTTAAATCCCACATTTTGAAAAGGGTTAATAAAACATCATCTTGATAAGATAACAATGTAATTATGAAGGTCGTCTAGAATAATCTCATAACTAGGTTTACAATTAGAATAACATTGTGGGGAAGTGAAGATACTGACCTGGAATAAAAGTGTAATGCCCAAATAATGATATAGGGTGATATTGGTCATTCATGAAAAGAAATTTAATGTTCAATATAAAGTCAAAAACTGTAATACCATAAATCTATGATGAGTCAAAAGACCATTGATTCATCGCATATAAATATAATAGAATAAATTTTTTGTTTCAAGACCCTTTTCCTAAATTTCATGACTTCCTTTACCATTTAGACTAAGAAAATATATAACTATAGTGACTTTATATATTTCTATTTTATAGGAACAATTTCATTCTTGGATGTGCTTCGATTAATTCATACTTCATCTATTACTCCAAGAAATTAATATCCAATCTGAATATTTATTCCTCAAGCACTAAAATTAACATTTAACATGTTATTAGCTCAATAAAATAAGGAAAATTTATTACTCGTATCTCTATATATTTTCCAAGACCAAAATAGTTAAAACAAGTTATCCAACAACACCCAAAGTTAAACATAATCCATTCCATAAATCGTTAAATATAGGACTCATCCAAAATATGTATGTCCAAATTCAAAATTCCAAAACATTATAAGTACACTAAATTTACAAAAATAAACTTAATGTTAGATTCCCCAAACAACATAATGTATCACTTAATGTCACATATCAAATATTTGAATACTTTGGTCACCTTAAAACCTTAATGAAAACATGAATACCTCAAAAAATAAATTCTATGGTTGTCTAATATATTCCATAAATCCAAACATGCAGTATACTCCACCAAAGATAACATAATCCATAAAATCACTAACCAATATAATAGTCACCAACCCCATCCCATAAACATATATTTATCCTTATTATCTCATAATTTATTAAAAATTAAGGGTTATCTTCCTTCAAACATGTTTTTTCCAAAAACAATTATACTTTCCACAGAGTCACTTTTCTTGGTAATCAATATCATTCAACATATGATCTAAAATATTTAAATAAATTGTACTATAGTAAAATACTTATAAATTAAATATTTAATAAAACCATAATTTCATTGAAAAAATACTCCTATAACATAATTCATGAATAAAAACAAAAAATAAATAATAATTCCACTTTATTCTTAAACCATTAAATAGCACTCATCATCTTATTCTTTAACACCTCCTTCCTTTAAAATGTCATTTTTAGTATCGTCATCGTCAACAATATTGCTATTACTTATAAAATCTTGTTCATTATTTTCGTCTTATTTCCCCCTAGGACATCAATCGGCATAATTCCCATACTTTAAATATTTAAAACATTATACCATAGATAATACCTTTGGTAGACCATTATTCTTATCCATTATGTTATACATACTTTTATTTTTTCCAGGAAAATTACTTTATTTATGTCCTTATTTTCCACACGTAAAATATTTTCTTATTCCTTTAAGACTCTCTTCGGGGTGTCTATTTCCACATTACTAACATGAAGAAAATTGATAATTATTTCCTCCATTGTATCCATTATTCAAGATTTTAGTGGACTACATCCTTCTCTTCTTTGGTGATTCTAAGAGTTGGTTAAGGTGCTAATTATTAGTCACATGTCGTGATAACTTATTAGGCATAATCACAATATCATTTGCCCAAGTAATCATCCTATTTAGTTTCTCATAAACACATTGTATATCACATTAAACATTAATCAAGTTTCTTCTAGTTCTATTAATTTACTAAAACCTTGAAGCATAGTGTTGGGAACACTAATCATAGTCGGAAATCACATAGTCATAAAGAATCATTTATAGTATTTCTAAATCATGACAACTTATATTCAATATTTCTCACCTTAGGTTTAACTAATGTTATTAATGGTCATCATCTATCAAAATCCTTATTGATATTTTCTAAATAAAATGTGAATTTTCCAAATAATATCTCTTAGGATTGTCAAACTAGGTGCGTATTAAGGCCCATTTTCATGTACGAGGTAATTCTTAGGTTAAGAACAATGTTCCTTTTTCAGATTTATTTCCCCTAGTTACATCTATTCTTGAACCATATCTAATTTTAGTATCCATTTATGGATTTATTTCTTAAAATATCACATAATATAAATCTTATTAATACTTTAGGACGTTCTTATATACTTATCCTCAATGTTTATCAGAGGGATATTTTCCCTAGTCTATGTTTTCAAAACTAGTTCCCAAAATTCTATTAAATTACATCTGATACCAACTATAAAGAGAAAAATTCTAGTAGACCATAGTTAGTGGTTACTTTATTACATTGTTACTAGATACAATTAATCACATCCTAAAACACCGAATAGTTTAGTAGTATTGGTAAAATTGATACATACTTGAATTTCACATTCCAATTGAAAACCTAAAATACAATATAGTATATTCTTTGAGTACACCACCATTACCTTAATAATATCCATGAATATCTATAACAAAAAAACTTCTTGGTATACTAGAAAAAATGAAACATAATAAAGAGGTGATCTCATATGATCAATAAATGAATTCATACAATGCAATCTGTCATGAATAAATAATCATAAAAAATAGGGAAAGGTTAATAACTCAAACATGTTATTTTTAAATAATAACTTAATGATAATACTTCAAGGATAAAGGATGATCAAATAATCCTTATAAACAATCCCATGAGCTTATAACTTATCCATGGATATTCTATCTAATAAAATAATCACATGGAAATAAATAATTTAATTCGTAATGATGGAATTCATAATGTCATACATATTAAACATACCATCAGGTCCTCATCCAAGACATATGAAAATACCATCAAATCCTTGTACAATTAAATATGATTAAATGGTTAATGCCTTAATCTAAATCCAAGGTAATTTGTCTCATGAGACCTACCGATGCATCAAGGGGCTATAACAGGCCCACCCATCACTAATTTAGTCATTTTCATTCGTCATGTGAAAATGGTGAACAATATTAAACATAAACATTCATTTTAAAAATATCATCATAAAATAACCCTAGTGGGATATATGTAAAATAATTTTTATTTTCATTGATGAATATAAATACCAAAAAAATTATTTAAAAACATTATTATGAAAATAACCTTTTCACATTGAAAATCACTTATTTCTAAAAAAATCAATTATGAAGAAAAATTTTTTCTTTACAAATATCCTTTTAAACATGTAAAGTAATTTTCTAATAAATAATGAATAATGACTATATGAAATTTATTTCCTTTAATATATGTTAAAAAACAATATTTTCACTCTTTTCTAAGAAAATTCAAAAAGTACTTTGTTTGGAAAATGACTAGAATATTCCTTTTAAAACATTTTGTAATAAATAAAAAAATTGTAAAAATGACTTTAAAAAATAATTAGAGAATAATAAAGTAATTTTTTGAAAAAATTGAAAACATTTTTAAAAAACATGGACATGTAGGAGAAATTTTCCTCTGTATATACTTTAAAATAAACAATCTCAAATAATGATGAGATTATGAAATAAACCCTTACCGCTTTAGAAAATTTTGAATCATATGCCCCATGGAAGGAAAAACATAAAATAAGGCTTTAAATAGCATGAAGAAAGTTATATTTGTGATAAAACATATCAAATGGGTATTATATGAAATGCAAAAAAATTGGTTAATATAACACATGTATCCTGAAAGTAAAAGTGATACGAGAAACCCTTACCTCAGGTTTAATTTCCATTGTATGTGTTTCAAAATCCAATATAATAAATATTGAAAAATTATAAATCAATTCTGTAACCATAATAATATATATAATACTATATATGATTTACTTATAATATTTTTTCACTCATTTATTATCAATTCATTGTTAAACCATTGTTTTGGGTAGTAACTACTTCATTTTTCATGTATGTTTTGATTTGATAGTTCTTTTCCTTATGATTTTATCATGGTTACATATTATCTATACTATTTTATAAGGTATAAATATAATATATATATATATATATATATTTATATTCATCCATAATGATATGCATAGAAAAATGAATTATAACGTTATTGGAGACAGTAGGTCATACGTACGCATGCACGATATTTTAAGATTTCAAATGATGAAAATAAAGAAATAAGAAAATTAATTAATATTTTAGGAATCATTTTTATGTAATAAATTTCATATATACTCATTATTCCCATCTTTATAGCCATCCAAGTAATGTATTGTTAAAAAACAAATTACATCGCTACGTGGAGATGGTAAGTCGTACATATGCATGACCAATATTTTTTCTTTTTGTATGATGGAACAGATATGGAATATTGTTATGCAAAAATCATAACAACATATCAGTATATTTATTATATAGGATTTATTATTTTAGGATGGGTACAACACATGAATAGGAAGTATAATAAGAAATAAACTTGAAAGTGTTGGAAAAGAGGGTTACCTCTTCTTCGGTGGATTCCCATTATATCTCTTCCTAAAGGAACTAGGGTTTATATTATTAAAGGGAATACCTCAATAAATTGGATGAAGATGTTAGTAAGAGTGTTTGGAAATTTTTGGATGATATATATGGCTAAATGTGGAGTAAATAAGTGAAATAATGGGTTCCCTTTTATAATTTAGGGGAGGGGAATTCTTGTTATTTCATAAAATATTTAATTATTATGAATTATTTTACATGTAATAATTGATCTAAATTGATATAATTCTAATATAAAGTGAATATAAGTTGAAATATTTTCATAAAATCAAATTTGGAAATGTTTTGGATATGTTTTCAGCATTATCTTTTAGTTTTAACCCTTGTTAAAATTTTTGTCAATTGTTGTACTATTAAAATTTTCTACTCTCTGAGGGTCAATAATGTTACTATAAAATTCAAAAAGACCCATAATTGGACAAAGAATGTCCTAAATAATAATTACCCATTTATTTTTCGGAATCTAATATTTTTTGGAATTTTATATCATTAAATAAAATATTATTTATTATAAAATATCTATATTTTCAATTTTTTGAACTATTCATTACATTGACTTTAATAATTTCAATAAAACACTATTTCATCAGATTTTCATAGCAGTAGATGTTTTTTCTCATTAGGCTACCAATGGCACTTTTTTCAGAAACCTCGAATGGTCCACCCATCTATAGCTGGGTAGAGACCATCTTTCCAATGGTCGGTGGTCAATAGGGTTTTCAGGCCCAATGACTCTTGGGGGCTCTCATTAGTTTAGTGGATGGGAGGTCGGGATCATCACACCCTTTTAGTGGGAATTATTGCTTATACTAGGACTCTCTTGTATATTGAAAATATGTCTGTGGATCTCTTCATAATCTTGATACGGGACCAATTACCCAAAAAATGTTTTTCGGTTAATTCTCTCATTAGACATCGAGGGGGAATCTCTTGGATGAACCATGGGATGTTCTATCTCATCAATGAACCCATATTTATGTATTCTATGTTCATAATCCATTTTTTTTGTGTTGGATAACTGATTTATGTACTGAAGTTTTAGGATCAAATACTTCGTAATGTACCACCATGTGAGGAGGCGCTAAATATTCCGAGCAAGGGATTGATACATTATGAGGTGTTATGCATATCTTGGATATTGTAGGAATTAGAACCCACATAGTTTGTTTTCTTCTCTTGGTATTGTCCCTAATGTAGATGCCCTTATATGAGGAGTATTCATTCATGATGCCTAATGAGGGGTTCCTTCACATCTCTCTAAGCCCATTTGAGCTATGATCAGTGTGAGAAACAAGGTGAATATATGATCAACATCATGGAGTATAGGTTTGGGACTTGTGTACAAGGACAGTCCTTGGGGTGTTGGGTATGAATCTTGAGCCTTGAGAAAGCATCATATGTATCATGAGTATGAATGGAATCAAAGTCACTATATTTTGGTATATCTCTCAGTCCACTGATGAATGAGGAAGAGTAATCAGCTAATGGGAATGATCGGGTTATAATGGTTTAAAACTCATTGATTTAAGGCTTAATATATGTAGATGTTTATTTGAGCTTGTTCCATTGAAAGGCATCCTACATATCTTGGGTATGATGGGAATTAGAGTTCTCGTAGTTCATTTATACACTAACCTACTGATAGGATAAGGTTGATGATCATATTCAGAGGCATTATAGTTATCCTCGAGGCTCTAGGAATTATAGAGGATAATTCCCTACTGATTTTTGGAATATTTTATGATTTCAGTATTTGGGACTTACCCACTAAGGCTACCTTCGTAGCCATGGGGTTTTCAATTCAAATGAAATGATGAGTGTAATTACCTAAGTCCACATGAGCCACGCTAGAAGAAAGAAACATGGGTTAGTAAGTGATCAATGCCATAACATGGATAAGGGGGTTTGGATACTAGGATCAACCATGATGATCAATATAGGACTCAAAACTCATTGAGAGGTGGCCTACATATCCTAAATATAGAAGTAATTAGTGTTGTCATTCTTCCCCTGATCAGGGCTTACATGTTGACGATTCCCTGTACCATTGTGGGGGTTTATAGTGCAGATGATATGATCATTTCTACTCCATAATCCCATGTGATCCATTATCATTTTTTAGAAACAAGGGATATAAAGTAACCAATGTCATTGCATTTAACAAGGGACTCATATGTTGGTCCCTCTACAGATGATCAATGTGGAACTCAAATCTTGGGGAGAGGTGGCCTACATATCCTAAATATGGCATGAATCAGATTCGTCACAGTTCCCATGATTGGGGATTAAATGCTAAGGATTCCCTAGTGGTTAGACCTTCTTGTATGGAGGGTATCACATGACATAGTTGAATTTCCCTAAGATCCATCACATGACTTAGAAAATTTCTCGGGGGGGGTGTTATACACCCCATTCAGCCTGCCCTAGGATCCATCACATGATCCAGATAGTTTCCTCTAGAGGCCATCACATTTCCAAGATGACATGCCTTAATGTCATTCATGGTAGTTAGCGTTACAGGTACAGAGGTCCACGTAAGAGTCGGTAAAAAATTACTCAAGGGACGTCATGTATCTTGGAGAACACCCCTGGGAGGAATTTTGAACCATAGCTAATACATCCAAATGGTGTCATGGGTCTCATATAACATTATTTAGAAGGTATCGTGAGATCATGGTTTCCATGCCTGGATACAATCATGAGAATCAACTAATATGATTGGACACCAATATATGAGTTGGGTGGTGTGTCTAAAGGATGTCTTGAGTCTCAGATGATAGTCTCATGGGGTTTTTTGAGTTCAATGTCGTGTCTACTAGTGATCCTGTGACATTCTATCACATGTATGGATTATTTTGTGTGTCATAAATGGCATATTGAAAGGGTTTCATGAGATTTGGATGGAATTACCTGATTTTTTCACATACCTTTGGATGACTCACGCAAAGATAATGAGGATCAGTTAGTATACCCTTTGCTTAAGTTGTTAACTTCTGGTCTTAGTTTTAACCCTTATAATGTGAGGGCCATATATTTATTCATAAATAGTGTCTATGGGTCTTTTTTGATTCAGAATACATGTGGTATGTTCTCCACATACCTTTCCACAAGTCCTTCACATGATCTAAGAATGATCATATAAAGGGCTATATATCTGTTGCATGACTACTCTGGCTGTTCTCCAGTGTATTACCTGACAAATGGTTTTCCAGTCGCATGACTAGTTGCTCGGAGAAATCCACTTTGATTATTTGGACTTTGCTACTCAAGAGTTCCCTTTGCAAAGTATCTAGTACATTTTTGTGTTGGGGTGGAGAATATATAGGTCTCACCACCTCAGATACTTGATGGTTTTTGTGGCTTTTCTGGCGTAAGTCCTTGACGGAGTTGCCAAAGGGTTCTAGTGCCACATGGTTTCATCAGTCTCTATCAAGAAATACTATGATGGTGTCACCTAATTTTCAGCGATCATGAGTCCCTCTCGTCAATTCCTTCATTATTGTTTTATTTCTAATTAATTAGGACTCACTAGATCACGAGGATGTCTCGAAGGACATCTATGTTGTCATGTTGACATGCCCAAGGTCCATTGCGATATCAAAGTGCCAGTTGAAAGGCTTCTGTGAGATTGTTTATGACTTGTCTGGGGATTTCACAAGAAAATAATGGTTTGTCTAGGGGTCTCGTGGGCCCATGTCATGGAATTACATATTGTGTCACATGTGTTTTAGGACCACAAGTACCTTTTTCGTCCTCCCTATTTCTTTTCCTTTGTTTTATATGATAAAGGTTGAGAGTCATGTGAGATTTCATGAGTTGTGTTGAAGAAAATTATTCTAAATTTTGGTGATGTATCGCATGAACTATATGGTTTATATGTGGGTGCATTACCATTTCATTGGAAAAATCCACTCGTTCATCCTTAGAGCATCACGGAGCTGTCTAGGCATACCCGAGGAATTTCTGGTGGTGAGGTTGACAAGCCGAAGGGCTTCTGTGAGGTGAGACGGGCATGTTGCTAGGTAATCTCGGCACCTTTCGGATCATCATGGGAACATCACATGTCTTTCAATAATTGAATGTTCCTCTCGCCTACTCCCTTTTTATCCCCTTTGTTTTATCTTACAAATGTCATAATTATTCGAGTTTGTAAGAGTAATGTCTAGTATTTTTACATGATTTTTCAATGATGTATCACATAACCAATATGGTTTATATAGATATTGTGAAAGCATGTCATGGAAAAATCTATCTATGTGTCCTTAGATAACGACATAGTAGTCTGGACACACACGATGACTTCCATGCAGTGAGGATAACAAGCCAAACAACTTTCACAAGACAAGTCAGACATGATTTTGAGGTCTTGTTGTGTCTTGCGGATCGCCAGGGGTTCATTGCATGTCATTCAGTGATCACGAACACCTCTTTCCCCTCCCCTTTATCTCCTTTTTTATCCTACAAAGGTTCGGGGTTCTTTCAAGTATGCATGGATATCATCATGGAATTTTATTCTTTATAATGATGATACGGATCATGAGCTTTACGAGCACTAGGGGTCTCTACCTTTGGATAATTTCCTCCCATTTTCTAAATATTTTTACATCCTTCACACACTGGTGATTCGTGAGTGCATCACAAAATCAATATGGCACAGTGCGATGGGTGCACGCCCTTTCTTGGTCTATCGTCCAGTTTTACTATAGGGTATCGTATGATCAATGTTGGATCATGTGACGACATGAAGTTGTTTTCAGGGACAGTCGCTTTTCTCACCATTTACATGTCGCATGTACATGGTTGTATGATTCCATAGTGTGACCAAGGGCATCTTCATGTCCGGGATGCATGCAAAAGGGTGCATGGAAAGAACCCTCAAGCTGTATCATTGAGGTCACATAACCCAAGGCACTTGAATATGTTGTGTGGAAAAAGGTTTTAATGAGGGAATCGTATGACATCAAATTACTCATGAGATCCTATAAATGGGATCGTGCAATATATTCTCACACATGCATGTGGAATATTTACTTTTGTCACATGGAAATATCAAGCGCGAAATGGGGCTCCTGATGCACACACGAATATTGAATGTGTGTGGTATGAACCTCCATTGGATCGATATGGTCCATAAAGTCTTGAATGTTATTTAATTCACATTATTGGAGTTTCATCAACAAAATTAATTTAGGACATGATCATAGCTAAATTCCAAGTCGTTTTCCCCAATTCATCACATAACTAGGAATGCAGTTACTTAATATTCTTCTAGATAGAGGTGGGATAGTGATATGTGATTGCTTATGCATCTTTCTGATGATGTAGGTTATATCATAGAATTATATTTGCAGTAGTATGAATTCAGAATGGTTTTACAACCCTTCCTAACATAGGATAGGTTGTGAAACTTCCTTTTCATGAGTAGTCATGTGGTTCCACAATCTTCATATGAGGGGGATAAGTGATGCCTCATCTCTTCGCATGAATTATTACATGAAGGAGGATTGTGGTATCTGACCCCTTAATGTGAATGAATACATGAATTCACTCATTCATAAGACTCATTGGTTAACTATCATACAGGGTAGCTCATGACACTCTGTTTTGCAAGGACAATGGGAACTCTCTATTCGGAACAACAACTACTTCACATAATAGGAAACATTATGTCCATACCTTTGTATTATACATTAATAGATTCCTCATCTTCTTTACATGAACACATGAATGAAGTCTCGTGTGACCATTTTCACATAATTATTTGTAGGGAAAGATTAAAAAATTCAAAATTCGCAAACAACCGAAAAGATAACGCGCAGCAGAAATAAAATTTTTCCCTCCAAATAAGGGATGCATTGAGAAAAAAAATGTGTAGAAAAATAAATTTGAAATTGAAAATTTTTACATGGAAAAACCAAATGGAAAAAACCACAGGACCTTGTCTAGAAAGTGGGATCCACTAAAATTAATAGGTATACTATAGAGACTCCCCCAAAATTGAAGGGATCTCAAAAATATAATACTCAGAAAAACTATGGATCAAAAAGGTGAAGAGAAGAAAATATGATTATCGAACAAAGCCGATCAACAAATGATATTTTCTCTCCATATTTTTGTGTGTTGAAACAATTGTTTTCTACCTCCTGATATAGGAAAATTGTTTGTTCCAAAATAAATCAACACCAAAAACTGTAACTGACTGTGATTAAAAAAACTTTGCGTCAAAGAGAAAACATGTACCCATATTTTTCCTTCACTATGTGTTCTAGATGATGTCTCCGCATGTTTATCCATGCAGTACCCAAATGAATATGTGCCCAAAAGCCTATGGGTTCATGAAGTTGTTTTTTTTTGGGACCGGGGAGGATTCAGTGGGAGGAGAAACTCGTTGGCAACCAACCCACCCAACCATGGACGTGCAGCCACAAGCAAAGAGAGTTTTCAAGGGTAGCTGAGCAACCCACCAATCGGAGTTTTTTTTCATTTCTCTATTTAGCGTGATAAAATCCAAGGAGTTTTTAATGAAAGTATTCTATGGATCTATGGATGTAGTATTCTTGTAATCCTCCGATGAGAACCAGAGAAAAGTGAATAGAGAAACAACCTCTTCTTCTGTGGATGTAGCCAAACCTTTCTACCCACATTAAATATTATTTTGCTCTATTTTTTTCATTTTTAGGTGTTTTTTTTCACAGACCTTCATTGTGGACCTTACAAGTGGTATCAAAGAGAGGCTGAGCGATCAGAGTTAAAACAGATAATTGACAGTGAGTTTTTCAGTGACCAGAAAATTGAAAGTGGTCAGAAACTTTTCCGGCACCTGATCTGTGAAGAGGATGATGATATGATTCCAACGGTGCAAGCGGCATTGAAAACAAATTTTAAACAAGCCTTGTAGATCCTGTCAAATTTCCAATCAAACTTTGGGTGAACAGTAACCTTTTACTGGAGAAGCTGGTACTATTCAATCTGCATACAAAATTTCCAGAAATATTCTTCCAGGTGCTTCAGCATGCCACATCATCACCATTTCAGTAGGTGATCTAGACCATTGAATTTATTTTGGAGATATCTCAGTCCATCAGACTCATCTTTTGGCGATCCAGGAGTCGATTCGGAGTACTTTGACTATTTTAGACACATACGGTTAGTTTTTCAAAATTAACACTCTATTAGGTAGTTTTAAAAGGGTGTGACATTGACGGTGGTGATCGCGTTTTTCAAAAACAATGATGACTGGCGGTGGAGCACTACCAATATTTTAGATCAAGAAGTTCAATGGTCAGAACAATTTCAGCTTGTGGAAAAGTACGGTGAAGGATATTCTAGTGAAGCAGGTCATGATCATACCGTTGATCAGGGAAGATCCCGAGATAAATATTAAAGATGATTGGTAAGAGCTTGAGATGTGGGTCATCATCATTATATGAATGTGTCTGGAAAATTAGTTAAAATAATTGGTGTTGGATGATACCTCACTGAAAGAGATATGGAGGAAGTTGCAGTATCGGTATATGGAAAAGTCGCTCACCAACAAATTATTCAATAGGATGAAATTGTACTAGTTGAGCATAGACGAGGGAACAAATTTTTTGGATCACATCAATGATTTCAACAAGATCCTGACACAATTATTAGGGCTCTGTGTGAAAGTTGGAGAGTAAAATAAATCACTTTTTATTTTGTCTTCACTGCCAAGTTCATCTAATGGACATGTGTCTCCATTGCTTGTGGGGAAGGAAACATTGATGTTGGACGAGGTGATGGTGTCGCTTCAAGATTCAGAGGCATTCTGTAGACCTGCGATGCATTCAGGTGAGAAAATCATTGTGATGTGAGATTATCAACGTGGGAGGAGTTGACATCGAAATTCAGGGATAAAGAATGGTATCCAAAATCGAGGGGGTGAGATCCTAGCGAAATCATGTGTTTTTGGTGTGAGAAAAAGGGTCGTTATAAAAGTGATTTTGGATAGCGGAAATGGTGCATTGCTGGAAAAGAGGAAGACGAAGAGAAGGATGTGAATATCACATAATTCTCGTCAGATGAAAAAATATGCCTCACAATGGGAAGCTCACGCTTAGATGGGAGAGTTGAACGGGGAGAAGTACAGTGTCATTACTACAAAAGATACGGGCACATGAAGTGGGAATGTTGCATTTTTTAAAGGAAGAACCAGTGGGATCAAAATCCAACGGAAGATGGATGGGTTTTGAATTCTAGGAGCTGAGTACACATATGTACAACGAAAGTGTGCATTATAATTTTCGACAGATATAAGATCCGATGAGACTTGGTGATGGGTCTACATGCGATGTTTGAGGAGTGGGGATGGTGAAATTAAAGACACCCGATGGAGGAGTACGAAAACTTGGTGACATGAAATTCATTATGAGGATGAGATAGAACTTAGTGTCATTAAGTATACTTAATGTGACAGGGTCCAAGATTTATATAGTAGGTGGAGTATTAGAAGTCTCATGTGGGGATGCAATGATGATTCCTGGGAAAGAGTCCCAAGGGTTATATAATATGATGGGGACCACATTCAGCTCGAGATAGATTAAAGATAGTAGAAGTGACACATCATCTGGTGTGAAGAATCATGTTCAATTTTATGTTGAATTTTTCAACACCTGCAAGGAGACTATAGGTAATGTTTCTACCCCAAATTGATCATGAGGGGGAGATTTGTGGGGGTCCATCCCAATCTAGGAAGGATTCAGCGAGAGGAGAAAATGGTTGAAAATAAACCCAACCGACCATAAATGTGCATCATAGGCAGCGGGCCAATCGCAAATACTTTTTTTTAGATGGGCCTGTTGAAAATGAGTTTTTAAAAAAACTCGGTGAAACAGTTTGCAATTCCATTTTCTGAAAAGGGTCTTTTTTTATGGCGTCCCATCGTAAATACTCATTTTTTCTTTCATGAGAGTTTTCAAGGGTAGCTGAGCTACCCACCAACCACAATTTATTCTCATTGCTCTGTTTAAAGGGATTAAATACCATGAGTTTATAATGGGAATATTCTATGGATCTATTGGTGTAATATTTGGGTAATCCTCTGATGAGAACCGGAGAGAAGTGAATAGAGAAACAGTCTCTTCTACCGTGGATATAGCCAAACCTGCTGAACCACATTAGATCCTCTTGTACTCTATTTTTCTTCATTTTTATGTGTTTTTGTATCCACGCACCTCCGGTGTGGAATATTAATACCTGGAATTTCCATGTAATTTTTTTTAATATATGGGAATTTTACAAGTCTGCAAGAATTAACGGCATGTGATTCCGAGTCCCAATGTGCCTGGAATGAATTTTTAAACATTTTTTCGGGTACATTCAGTAAACATACGAGCGGGTTTTTCTAAATTTTGAACTAATGCTCGGAATTGAAATCTGAGGGAAACGTTGAACATGCAGCATCAATATTTTATTAAAGAGACCTTCACCCCAACCACAATGGGTTGAGAGTGAAAAATAGTTTTTTTCGTGAAAGAATGAAATAAACTAAAATATTAACATTTTTATTTTATTTTTTGAAACCCCTCAACATTGATTATAGTGGTGGGGACCACCTAATCCTAAACCTCCCATGTGGATGTTTAGAGGTGGGGACCACCTAATATAACCCCCATTTTGAATTTAGGGGTGGGGACCACCTGGTCCCTCTTAAGAGGGGAGAAACCTCTAACTCCCCATTAATCCATTCCTCCCATTAATTGGAGCTAATTAATTATGCCAATGTTGTAAAACTAATTATGCCAAAAATTAATTGTGAAAACCTTTTAATTTGACAAACTTAAATTAACAAGGGGGTATTTTCACATTTTGGTGGGAATTGGGAGAAAAGAACCTTTTGAAGGATTACACTCTCCAACGAAGAATGCGCTCCCTAATGAAGAATGCTCATGCCGACGATGAACATCTTAAAAAACAATGAACCGTTGATCAAGGGAATGCCGACATCATAGATGTCTGCCAATCCCCAATGACTTCGTCTCTTTCCTCGCGACCTACGTCAAAAAAACTCTGAGGTGGGGGTTTATTTATGTGTGTTCATCAATTCCCATGTTCATCCCTTCTAAATAAAGAATGTGGATCAAATCACTAAATAGTAGATCCATGGATGATTCCTTTTTGTATAATTGGGAATACTTATTGCAGGTGGATGTAGGGTTGTTGTTTTAATTTCTTCCCCTTTACTGTTCTTTTATAATTCATCATAAAATCAAGTAGAGATTATAGTCGTTTTCTACCTTTCTAATGCAGAGAGTGCGGGCCAAACAAACATGGTCTGACCACTCTGCAAATCTTGTGTTTAATTTTTGTGTTGTTTGTGATGGAGGAGGATGGAAACCAACCTCGTTTGGGTAGGAGAATGGTGTAGGGCACCACTGTCGACCGTGACGAAGGTGATGGTGCAACGGCGCCGCCGCGGGGCCCCTGCACCACCCATGGCCTCCGTCGCCCATGGCCTACACCACCCTGTGGCCTCGTGCCGCCTGCGTCCTCCCCCGCCCGGTGGCCTCCACCACCCCCATCGCTTCCACGGCTTTCGCAGCTCCCACGTCCTTTGCAGCTCCCGCGGCCTCCACGCTGCCCAGGCCGGACCAGACCACCCAGCCCGAGCCAGGCCGCCCAGCGCAAGTTGCACCGGACCCAGCGGGATGGGCTGGACCTAGTTGGTTGGTTCAGGTTGACCCATACTGGTTCGGCCCAAGCCAGGTTTGGCCAGGTCGGTCTAACTGGGTGGGACCGGACCCGGACCCACTTCGACCCATTTACGCTCTTTTGGCCGTAACTTTGGCACCGGACGTCTGTTTGAAGAACCGTCTACAGTGCTAGAAACTCTGGAGTGAGATGTTTCATTTGGTATACCCCACTATACTTTAGATAAAGTTGTAATATGGTTGGGTTGGATGGAGCACGAATCCAACCAGGCCCTCAAGACAAAAAGGCTAATAACATACCGACCGAGCATCTGATTGATAGACTGTATATTGCATTGAAACCATTATGATGTGGGGTTCCTTTGGGTTACTTCATCATGGGACTTCACGGTAGTTGGATTATTGACCAGTTACTTGAGGAGAGGACCCTCTCGGAGATGATCTATCCTAGTGCGGGAACCCAGTAGCTGGTTGTGATGTGAAGAATGAATAGTGATCTTGTCTGGGTCAGTACCGAGCAATCCTGTGTGGCTCAACACCTAGAGATCATGTGTGGATCAGCACCATGTGATTTTTTGTGGCTGATCACCGAGAGATCCTTTGTGGGTCAGCACCGAGCGATCCTCTGTGGGTCAGCACCTAACGATCCTATGTGGGTCAACACCGAGCGATCATGTGTGGGTCCGCAGCAGAGCCTCTTGACAGAATATGATGATTCAGTAGTTACATATAATCATCTCTAATACTGATCCTATGAAATACCTAGTTTGATCTGAGTCAGTACCGTTGTGGTATTCTTCTATGTTGCATTCATGTGTGGTACATACCTTCATGGTGTTCCTTCCTTTGTGGAACAGTTGACCTTTTGTCTTTTTAGTTGGACTCTATGTTTTCTCATGATTGGTATGGGTATACATGATAACATAGGTATATGTATGGGTATATACCTGAGTAGGTTTTTCAGTTGATTTCATGCTTTGTGGTTTATCCATTGTTGATTTTGTGAGATCTTGAGGGTCTCAGGGGTCCTATTGAGTATCTTTATACTCACCCCTACATGGTTTATGCCCGAACTTCATATTGTTTGGTGTATACGATGGACAACACTAACTAAGGATGAGAGTACTATGACTGGAGGTAGCTCAAAGGTGGACCTTAGAAGAGGCATACAACAGAGACAATCGATCGAGAACTATACCTACCCTTCAGGTAGGATCATTGGCGGGTGTTCACAGGAGCTGTTCCAGTTTACTTGTACTTTTAGTTTCTTGTACATTCTAGTTGGTCTTGTATTCTAGAACCTTTTACTTACTACACTCACTATGTTTACTATTCAGTTTACTTAAGTTCATATCTTGTTGTGTGATTGGTTGTGTGTGCTTACAGGTTATAAAGGAAATTCCTTCCCAATTTAAGGGAATATGCCTTCGGTGCTAGTCACCAACCCCTAGCCTATGGAAGGTGGTCTGGGGTTACTCATGACACGAGCCCTGGGGGAAGGGTCGTGACAAATTGGTATCAAAGGAGTCAGTTATAATATAGAACATAGGACTCTTATCATTCTTTTTAATGTAAATAATGTTAAGTGTGGTGAGTGTGGTAATCAGTTTAGGGAATCCAGTGTTGGCGCGGCGGCCGACGTATCCATAAACTAGGACCTTGACTTCTAATTTTCAACTCAGTGTACAAAAACACTAATTGTGTGTTTGTTCTAAAGAGTTTTCTTTCTAATATCTTTGAGTTAGACCACCAGGTATAACATATTGACCGTGGCACACCTGTTTCTTTTAAGGATTTCTCCATGTAGACAGCCTGCTAGGGTTATGAGAGTAGTGCACACCAATAGCCCACAAAGCAATGAGGCCCTGGTACAGGGCCCTCTTCTAGTAAAGGCACCAGTGGAGGCAACAGGGGTACCATTACCCATTGGTCCACCGATGCCACCTTCCCCAGAAGCTGAGGGTGCATGCCGCTTGAGTGTGTTGCATGAGTTCAAATGTCAGAAGCCACCCAATTTCAGCAGAGAGATGGACCCACAGGTGGCTGAGGATTGGCTGGAGGCTGTGGTGAGAGTTTTTGTGACTGGTAGGGACACCAAATGTTCTCATGGTGATCCTTGCCGCCATCCTCTTATAGGTATCAGTAGTCAGATGGTGGATCTTGATGCTCCAAGTTCATGATGTGGTTACTCTTATCTGGGTAGACTTTGAGAGCCTGTTTTGGGTAGATTTTGTTCCAGCAACTCTTCCCGTGGTGTGAATATAGGATCTACTTCATCTGCAACAGGGAAGAAAGACTGTGGCTCAGTACTCAGCATGGTTCACTGACCTCTCATGCTACTCCACGGATGTGGTTCGAGACCCATTCTTCAGGGTCTGGACCTTCGAGTAAGGACTCAGGCAAGAGATCAGGGCATCGATGATTTCTCTTAGCATCCCGACGCAGGCTGGGGTGTTAGAGAGATCACTCTTAGTGGAGAGCTTCTTTCCTAAGTAGTCACCAGCAGTGAGACCCACCACCAATCATCATGCAACGGAGTTTTCTACAGCTGGAAGTAGACAGATGTCATAGAGGTCCAAGAGGACCTGACCTATAGGTGGACGATTGCAGGAATTAGGGTCGGTTGTGTGGGTCACCGAGGTAGATCCATTCATTCTAGGAGCGAGTAATGTTACGCATGTGGCGGGTAGGGTCACATGGCTCGTGACTGTCTGGCCCGCCATACGGATGATCAGTAGATGGTCGAAGGACCACCTAGGCAGAGACAGAGGTTCGACTGAGGAGGTCCGCAGGGAGTAGGCAGACGTGGTAGAGGAGATGGTCGTGCAGCTGGCAGTGGGCGATGATTCGAGATGTTACTTCCACCACCACCAGGTGGTCCACCCTGAACATATGGAGCAGGAGGACAGGGGCGAGATCAGATCTAGGCAACTAAGGCCTATAATCATGGTGTTCCAGATATGATACGAGGTACGATCTGTGTCTACTCCTCCTTAGCTGCAGTACTTATAGACACAGGTTCTGGTCATTCTTTTATTGCCAATTCCCTCATTCGTAGCTCCAAGATTCCGACGGTGTTCTTGGCTCGATCCTTATGGCTAGAGACTCCAACAGAAGCGGATTTGATGATTGCACACTGGTTCTGGAAGTGTGAGCTTACTATAGGAGGTGAGAGCTTCAGATGGATCTCCTAGTTGAGGCGTCAAGGCCTTACGATGTCATCTTGGGTGTAGACTGGTTATCTACATTACATTCTCATATTGACTGTATTTGGAGAAATGTGTGGTGTGTCCTCATGGATGGGACTAGGTTTACCTTCACTCGTGAGAAGGGAGCCTTCGCAGCACTGGATGGACTTACCTGGAGGAGAGTGCATCTGATCACTCATCAGTTGGATAACCTTACCCTCGGAGTAGTTGATGTGGAGATTCTGAGCTATCCTGTAGTGGTGGACCAATACGTGGATGTTTTCTATGATGATGTTCTTGGTCTAAATCCTCATAGAGAGGTGGAATTTTACATTGAATTGTACCCAAGGATGGCACCGATATCTACACCAGTATATCGGATGGCTCGCACAGAGCGTCATGAGCTGTGAGTACAACTAGAGGACTTGTAGGGAAAGGGATTCATTCGGTCCAGTGTTTCACCTCAGGCAGCCCTGATTTTGTTCACCAAGAAGGTGGATGGGAGCTTGAGACTTTATGTCGACTATCGGTGCCTGAACCAGGTGACCGTGAATAACAAGTACCCACTTCCGAGGATTGATGACCTCTTTGATCAGCTGAAGGGATCACGGGGGTTCTCGAAGATAGACCTCAGGTAAGACTATCACCAGCTCAGAGTACCAGACAAGGATGTGTAGAAGACGACTTTCTGATGTCGGTATGGCCACTATGAGTTCTTGGTTATTCCATTCGGTGGGACCAACACTCTAGTAGTTTTCATTGGACTCATTAACAAGATCTTCCAATCATACCTTGATCGTTTTTTGGTGGTCTTCATTGAAGACATTCTGATCTACTTGAATACTGAGGAGGAGCATGCCTATCATTTTCAAGTAGTTATGGACACACTCTGAGAGTACCAGCTTTATGGTAAGCTCTCAAAGTGCCAGTTATGGATATGAGAGGTTCACATTATGGGACATGTTATCTCAGAGTCTAGAGTTGTAGTGGATCCCAGGAAGATTGAGGCAGTACATGCTTGGGATCCACCCAGGAGTGTGAAGGCGGTATGGAGTTTCCTGGGATTGTTCGGATACTACCGGATATTTTTTCTATATTTCAACAGAGTTGCAGAACCACTATCAGCTTTGAAGTATAATGGGAAACCCTTCGTGTGGTCAGAGAGATTCCAGTGGTGTTTTCTGGAGGTGAGGTGGAGGATGACTAGTGCCCCCATCATATGGCTACCGTAGTTTACTTCGACGTATCAGGGACCGGTATTGGATGTGTCTTGATGTAGGAGAATGTAGGGATTGCATATGGTTATCGATAGCTAATAAAACATGAGAAGAACTATGCTTCCCATGACCTGGATTGAGCAGTAGTGGTCTTCTCCTTGAAGATGTGGCGAAATTACTCGATGGGAGAGCATTTTATAGTCTACTCAGATCAAAAGAGTCTCAGGTATATCTTCTCTCAAAAGGACCTGAGCCTGGGATTGCAATGTTGGCTTGAGTTACTCTAAGACTATGACTTTGAGATATTCTATACTCCTAGGAAGGAGAACGTTGTAGCAGATGCACTCAGCAGGAGGTCTGGTATACAATAGTTGGTGAGGCGGGAGAGTAGCTTGACACATAGCAGATATACTTTGTGGATCGGAATGGAGAAATTTTTCTCCAGTCTCTTATAGTCACTACCCCACTTCTTCATCAAGTCAGGGTGGTGTAGCATGGGGGAGTTGACTGTGAGGCTCGACGTGCTCAGATATCCACAGGGCAGGCACCTGATATATTTTCTGATGGTGGGTAGCATGTCATCCTCTTCAAATGACATACCATGGTACCAATGTCTATTTGGTAGGAAGTGATGATGGAGTTCCAAACATCCCCTCTAGAGGTACATCCAGGAGTGGAAAAGATTTACCAGGATATCTGAAAATAGCACTGGTGGCCAGGATTGAAGACAACAGTAGTAGAGTTTGTCTCTCAGTGTCTCACTTTTCAGAAAGTGAAGGCAGATTATCAGTTACCAGTATGCTTGGTTCATCCTGTAGAATTCCTAGAGTGGAAGTGGGATGGGATATCCATGGACTTCGTGAAAGGACTTCCACGCACATCCAGGGGTCGTGATTCTATCTGGGTGATCGTCGACTGACTCACTAAGTCATCACACTTCCTACCGATCAGAGAGAAAAGTTCATTAGAGATCTTGGAACCCATATATGTGCATGAGATTGTATGGATACATGGGGTACCATCAACAATTGTCTCCAATAGTGATATGTGTTTCACTTCTCGGCTATGGAAGGGGTTGCAGGAGGCTTTCGAGACCCAGCTTCATTTGAGCACCGCCTTCCATCCTCAGACAGATGGCCAGACATAGTGGACAATTCAGAATCTCAAGGACATGCTACGTGCTTTCATCCTTGACTTTGGTCACAGCTGGGAGGATCACATTCCTTTGGTGGAGTTTGCATACAACAATAGCTATCACTCCACCATTGGGATGGCACCTTTGGAGGCGTTGTATGGGAGACCTTACTGATCTCCTTTATATTGGACTAACCTAGGGGAGTCATCACTATTGGGACTAGAGATGGTATGGTCTACCACAGAGAAGTTGCGTTTCATTCAAGAGTGGATGAAGAATGCACAAAGTAGGAAAAATTCCAATGCCGATAGGAGATGGAGACCTCTATAGTTCGAGGATGGCGACCATGTCTTCCTACAGGTCTCACCATGATGAAGATTGCAGAGATTTGGTCGAGGTGGAAAGTTATCTTCATGTTTTATTGGACCCTTCCAGGTCCTCAGAAAAGTTGGAGAGGTGTCTTACTGCATAGCACTTCCCCCTCAGTTACACTAGGTGGACAACAACTTCCATGTTTCCCAGCTAAAGACACATTTGCAAGATCCTTCTCACATCATCGACCACAGTGAGCTAGACGTCGATGATGGGGTTACTTTTATGGAGGTTCCAGTAGATATTGAGGATCGATATGAGTGGGTCCTTCGTGGGTGGTCGATACCTCTAGTGCGCGTTCGCTGGTAGCACAGGAACATTCAAAAGAGAACATGGGAGCGGGAGGCTCAGATTCCAGCTCAGTACCCCGACTTGTTTTCCTAGTTTTGTGATGTGAATTTTAGGGATATAAACCCTTAAGGTGGGGAGAATGTAAAGACATTTAATTTACATGTAATTGTTTTTAATATATAGGAATTTTACGAGTCCTTGAAAATTGACGGCGCGTGATTCTGAGGACCAGGGTGCCCGAAATGAATTTCTGAGCTTTTTTTGGGTAAGTTCAGTAAACGTACGAGTGGGTTTTTATAACTATTGAACTGGTGCTCAGAATTAAAATCTGAGGGCACTGTTGTACTCGCAGTGCTGGTATTCACTTAAACAGACCTTCACCACATCCATAGTGGGTCGAGAGTGAAAAATAGTTTTTGTGTTTTTCGTGAAAGAATGAAATAAATAAAAATGTTAACATTTTTATTTTATTCGTTGAAACCCCTCAACATGGGTTATGGTGGTGGGGACCAGCCGAAACTAAACCTCCCATGTGGATGTTTAGAGGTGGGGACCTCCTGAAATAAGCCACATTTTTAATTTTGGGTTGGGGACCACCCGACCCCTCTAAATGGGGGGGAATCCTCTCAACTCCCCATTAATCCTTCCCTCCCATTAAATAGATCCAATTAATTATGCCAACGGGGTACAATTAATTGTGCCAACAATTAATCGTGCCAACCTTTTAATTTGATAAACGTAAATTAAAAAGGGGATATTTCTACATTTTGGTGGGAATTGGGAGAAGAGGACCTTTTGGAGGATTACTCTCTCCAACGAAGAATCCATTCTCTAATGAAGAACGTGCACCCCAACTAAGAACACTCACGCCGATGAGTAACGTCTTCAATTAAAACGAACCGACAATCGAGGAAATGTCGATGTCACCAATGTCCGTCTATCCATAACAACTTCATCTCTTTTTTTAGGACCTCCATCGACAAATATCCGAGGTAGGGGTGTAATTATTTGTGATCATTGATTCTCATGTTCATCCCTACTAAACAAAGAGCGTGGATCGACTCACAAACTAGTGGATTTGTAGATGATTTATTTTTGTGGATTTGAGAATAATTATTACAGGTGGTTGTAGGGTGGTTGTCTAAATTCATTCCCATTACCCATTCTTGATAATTCATCGTATAATCAGGAAGATATTATAGCCACTTGCTACTCCTCTAATGCAGAGAGTGTGGGCGAAACAAACATGGCCTGACCACTCCGCAAATCTTGTGTTTAATTGTTGTGTTCTTCACAATGGAGGAGGACAACACTCAACCATGGTGGTGCACGAGAAAGGCGTCCAATACCACTTCTGGCTGCGACAAAGGTGACAGCGCAACAGTTCCACCCTGAGGACACCGCGCCACCAGCAGCCTCCTCCGCCTGTGGCCTCCGCTGCCCCGCAGCCTCGCACCACCCTCCCCCTCTGCCCCCCCCCACGGCCTCACGTCATCTGTGGCCCTTGCCTCCCCATAGTATCACACTGATCGCAGCATCCATCACCCCACAGTCAGCACCGCCCCACGACCATCGCGGCCTCGGTGGCTCCCGCGGCCTCCGCGCTGCCCCACGTCGACCAGGTCGAGCAACCAAAATGGGTCGCCATGCCAGACCACCCCGCATGGGCCAGGACACACCGTGGGCTGGGCCAGACCCATAGGGTCAGTCCAGGTCGACCCAAACTACGTTGGCCTAGGCCGGGTCAGGTCGGGTCAGTCTGACTAGGTCGGATCAGACCCGAACCCACTTCGACCCATTTACTCTCTTTTAGAAATAACTTTGGCACCTGACATATGTTTGACAAATCGTCTACGGTGCCAGAAACCCTGGAGAGAGATGTTTACTTTGGTATACCTCGCTTGGTATTTGGATAAAGTAGGGATATGGTCGGGTTGGATCGAGCACGAATCCAACCGGGCCCTCGTGACTAAAATGCTAAAAACTTACAGACCAGGCGTCCGATTGACGCCCCATCTGTTGCGTTTAGACCCCTAAGATAGGTCGGTCCTTTGGGTTACATAATCATGGGACTTTGTGAAAGTAAGAGTATCAACTAGGGATTGAGGATCAGACCCTCCTAGAGATGAGTGATCCTAGCGTGGGAACCCAGAAGCTGGCTGTGACATGAAGAATGAATAGTGATCCAGTCTCGGTCAGTACCGAGTGATCCTGTGTGGGTCATCACCTACAGATCCTATGTGGGTCAGCACCAAGCGATTCATTGTGGGTCAGCACTGAGTGATCCTGTGTGGGTCTACACCAAGCGATCCTGTGTGGATCATCTCCTAGCTATCCTATGTGGGGCAGCATCGAGCGATCATGTGTGGGTTAGCAGTAGAGCCTTTTAACAGAGTAAGATGATTCTGTAGTTACATCTAATCATCTCTACTACTATACCTAAGAAATACCTAGTGTGAGCCAAGACAGTACATTTGTAGTATTTTTTTTGTGTGGCATACCTTTTTGGTACTTACCTTCATGGTGTTCTTTCTATTGTGGAACTATTGAGCTTTGGGATTTTGAGATGGACTCTGTGTTTCCTCCTGATTTGGGATGGGTATAATTGATAACTTAGGTATCTGTATGGGCATATAAATAAGTAGGGTTATCAGTTAATTTCATGATTTGTGGTTTATCCTTTATCGATTTTGTGAGACCATGAGGGTCTTGGGGTCCCTATTGAGTATCGTTATACTCACCCTTGCACAGGCTATGCCCTCACTTCGTTGTGTTTGGTGCAAACGACGAACATCCCTGACTAAGGATGAGAGTACTAGGACTGGAGGTATCTCAGAGGTGGACCTTAGATGAGGCATACTGCAGAGATGACTGATCAAGAGATGTACCCATCCTTCAGGTAGGATCATTGGTGGGTGTTCAAAGAAGTTGTTCCAGTTTACTTGTACTTTTAGTTTCTTGTACATTCTAGTTGGGCTTGTATTATGGCCCCTTTTACTTACTGCACTCACTCTATTTACTATACATTTTACTTTAGTTTATATATTATTGTGTGTTTGGTTGCATGTGCTTACAGGTTATAAAGGTAATGCATTCCCAGTTTTAGATAATATGCCTTCGGTTCTAGTCCCCAGCCCATAGCCTAAAGAATGCTGGCTTGGGGTAGTCACAGCACGGGCCCCAGGGGATGGGTTGTGACACGGCCCTTACATGTTTTACAAGAAATAAAGTGCTCTCCATTTCAGAATTGAAGCTTCCCTCTCTAATGTGTGATCTCCATGTATTTATATACAAGGTATCACACATTTTCTACTCTCCTAAAAAAGGTGGTGTGCCATGTGAATGTGTTATTCTCTCCATCACACTAAATGAGATCTGAATATAATGTCACGTCAAGGTACGTATTCCAATAAAATAATCTTTCAGAATTCTTCATGCAATGAACATTTTCATTTGTGCAATCACATAACCTCATGGATACTCTATATTTTCATGTGATCCACACATGAAGATTTAGATTTCTGCATCGCATAACCAGGATGAGACTTCTCATAGTCATGTGATCTACCTATGGTGTTTCATTCATGCTCTATGGGTTTTCCTCATTCATAGGTCATATCGGAAACCCGATATTTTCACATCTTCTTCTGCTTATGCACTATATACATGCACGGGCTATCCCATCTAATCGGTGTGGACTGTATGTGTCTTACACTGATCCTATCTGTGTCTCACACTAATCATATCCATGAAAATTTTTTATGTTATCACATATTTACCTAGAATCTTCACATGATACCATAATTCGGTTCTCTTGTTGTTTTCTTGATCAGTGTCACGGGATACATGCGTTATCTTTCAATGTATCCTAGCACACCGTCTATTCTCTACATAAACCTTGAGTTTCACTGTGGGTAACTTCATGTACTGATCCAAGAGAATAGTTTGGATGCTCTCAATGTAATTAAATACTCAGTTCCTTCTTCTCAACGCATGATATCAGATGCATGAAAATCATATGACGGTGTTTCATATATAATTCTTGGCATGGGTATATGTATGGAATGAGAGAGATTGTCATGTATGGTATCCACTCCAGATGCAAGAGTAAAGTCGAAAATATGATCACATGAGGTTGAAGAAGATGGTGCATGATGTAGCGTATCCATCATGAGATATGAATAACATGTGTCCTTCTATAGAAAAGTGTGTGATTCCCAAATAAGTGCATCAAAAAATCCCCCCCACCCCATAGAATTAGATTTGATCGGCATGAAAACAATCAAGTTCTAAGGTAAATGTTGAGCACTTTTCAATATATCTAAATTGTTATGGATTCCTACTTTAGTATTATATAAGTGAATGGATCTGCTAAACTTTATATGTGTTGTCCAATTTTTATTCATTCATGATGTGCATGACATTCCGTTGATCCTTTATTATGTGAATCACCAACGATACCCATCCATTGCATTATGGTGAACGAACACGAATGTCCAGAATTGAGTGTTGAAATTATGACAAATACCCTTTTTTAAGATGCTCAGGAATGCCCTCCCACATGAGATTCTATGTCGATAATCTAATCCATCTATCTTGAGATCACCTAATCTGGAGAGGGATGTATGGTTAGAATATATAACCCTGAGAGAGAGTACTCCATTATTTCCCAAATCCGACAGGCTTGGTGATAATATCATGATGTTTCTAAGGATATATGGATATCTTTACAAGATTCTATAGACTAGAATACTGTTGTGATTTAGTTTAGGGTCTTTTAGCTTAGACCTTATGTCGCTTTATTTTAGGGTATTTTAGCGTGAACCTTCTATCTCTTTAGTTTAGGGCCTTTTAGCTCATTCCTTTTCTCACTTTAGTTTAGTGTCTTTTATCTCATACCTTCTATCGCTTTAGTTTAAGGTCTTTTATCTATGGCCTAATATTTCTTTAGTTTAAGGTCTTTTAGCTCGGACATTTTGTTGCTTTAGTTTATGGTCTTTTAGCTAGGGCCTAATATTGCTTTATTTTTATAACATTTAGCTCGTACCTTCTTTATATGTTCATGGGGTATGGTGAGACATGTCAGGAATGACCAAAAACACTCTTAGGTTATGGGTTCTTTCGTATATTTGGTTAGGATCTTGAGGATAATAATTCTCCTTTTTGCAAAGTGACACATTTTGTTGATGACCATAGGCGCATATGCAGGAGTAGTGGGAATGTTTTTATAGTCATGCAATGGGATCGTGAAGCTGGGTATCCTTTCCAAGGGATATGGATGGTTTATGGAGGTAGTATTGGTGAGGATGAAGTACAGGGGATACTAGGTCCACCTGGATAGTGGTGGTATGGATGATGTAAATCATATCCTGAAATCTTGAGTCCATGAATATGAGATGGTGAAGACATATCAGGTATGTCTCCTGACATTCTGAGATTCCAGGTTCAGCAATGATGTTTCTAAGGATCACAATGACTTATTCTCCTTTCTAGAAATGAGAAGATTACTTTGGTTAGCGGGATAAGGCCGTTATGCGTCATTAACATTCCAAGTGAAAGATGATCTATACTTATTTCTTAGGGATATGGAATATTTTTAGAGACTCATACGTCTAAATGATGATGTTGGTTATGAGAAGAATGCTATCCGGGAAGGGTTCTAGCACCGAAGCAATTAGCTCTTACTTCATAAAGCTCGATCCCCATGCCATGTGTTTTTGAATCACAAGGTGTTGGATACCAAAGGTTCGAGAATGGAGTGATGCATTTTGGGATTAATAAAATGTACAAAACACGGTGACTTCACATCTAGGATATCAAATTCACTTGGACATTTTGGTGCGGGGATTATAAATCATGACCTAGAGAGTTCGAGTCAGGGGGATGATATTGGACAGTTATAGGAAGTAGTTCAGACATGTGGATGTGGTGAGTGATGTCATGATGGTGTTAAGGATCACGAGGATCTGAATTTCTTTTTCAGAGTGATGCTTTTGGTTGATGGCCATAAGTGAATATGTAGGAGCAGTAGACATGAAAGCATAGTCATGAAAACGGTCCTTGAAGCTGAATATCTTTTCCAAGGGCCATTGAAAGTTATCCTTATTCGATACACTTTGGATCATGAAGTGTGATCTGTGGAGTGTAAAACCCATGGTATGTTGAAGCACCCTAAAATTTTTTCCACCACCTAACAAACATATTCTCATGTCGAGGAGATGTAAAAAATCATTGATCTGTTTTTTTCATGGACCAAAGGGTATTGCGAGCATAACTTGTATTTTACTAGGGTTACTGGGTAGACCCTATGAGATTTATACCTTATTTATTTATGCCTTTATTTTTACCTAAACTTTGGAGATGATGATTTTAGTGGATGAAGACATACCGTTTACTTAGTCTTCCCTTTTTGGGTTTTCAACCTTATATGTTTTGTTTCTCTTTATCTAGCATTTTAAAGTCTTGTGATTTAGACTATCATGTGCTATAATTTATGGGTGTATATATTTGGAAAAAAATGTAAGTAGTTTATGTTCATGACTGACATGGACCTAATATGGATGATGATACACAAGAGCCTAATTAAGATACCCTGGGTTCCATGTACTCCAACACCTTCCCAAGTGTGGGATGGAAACATTGTAAAACACGACTCGAGTGTCCCGAGTCATGAGTAATGATGTGGGATAGCCATACAAGAAGTAGTCCAAACACACTGAGGTGTTGAGTACTTCCATGATGGTCTTAAGGCTCACAAGGATCATAATGTCCTTTTTTAGAGAGACTCATTTGGATGACGACTACAGTAACATATGTAGGATCCATGGGCATGTATGAATAGTCATGTAAAGGGTCCTTGAAGCATGAAATCCATTCCATGGGAAATATAAGATTGTTGATATTTGAGACAACCCAGGAATGAAGTATGGATTATGGGTTTGGGTGATTTAGAAAATGATGGAAGAACAATGTACTCTAGTTCTCTTGGGTAAGGCTCTTGTAGTCATTTGATAAGGAGGTATGGTGAATGATTGTTTCACAAGGTTACCATCATATAGCGGGGATGTGCCTCTATCCAATTTAACATCATGTGGTAAATGCGTACTTCCCTATAGTTTATCCTTATGTGGTAAGGACATACTTCCATGAAGTTTAACATCATGCGGTTAGGATGTACTTCCATACAGTTTAACGACATGTGGTACGAACATGGGAGAACTGACATGAATGTGGGAGGATGTTGCTGATAGGTCAAAATATGGGGACTTGGGTGTCACTATGTATATCATGAGCATGAGAATCAAGCCAAACATATTTCTTGATGACATCTCTGGTGCATGTCTATCCCATACGCAATGAGAGAATTTTAATATTTATTTGTTTTAAGTGGGTTTGGAATTGGTAATTTGAGTGTCACAATGTTTCTCATGAGTAAGAGAATAAATTAACAAGTAATTATTGAAGAGGAAATAATCTATGTAGGTCTGAACCATACATAGAGATCAGAAATGTTTCCATTGACTATTGTAGCTAGGACAAGGGTTGGAGATCCGGGTATCACTATGTATCCTGTGAATTCAGGAATCAAGATACTTGTAGTTCTTGAAGTTCCATGCAGTTTAACGTCATGTGGTGAGGATGAAGGTGAAATAATGTGAATTGGTGGGAACATTGTGTTTGGGCCCAAGGATAGAAGCTTAGGCATCATAACATATCTCATGAGGATGATAATCAAACCACACGTATCTTTTGGAGAACCGTGAAGTTTAATGTCATGTGGTAAGGAAATAGAATATGCATTTTAACATCATGTGGTGAAGTCTCATTGAATTCCTTTTATGGTCTTACATTTAGGACCGTTATGTGATTTTTGTGTACCTATGCACCCTGCTTGTGAGGGAGAGTCCCGACTATGATTCCTAAGCTCACATGGGCTATTCTCGGTGTGATAAACAAGGAACGATGTGGGTTTCCCTACAACATAGAGACCGAAGGGGATAAAATAAGATAATTTTGTTTAACTTAGTGTTTGGACCAAGATATAGGATCAAGGTATCCCTATGTATCTAAAGAAAATAAGAATAATTCTATACATAGTTCTAGAAGAACCATGCAGTTTAGTGTCATGCGGTAAGGATGTGAACCATGTAGTTTAAATTCATGTGGTGAGGATGATGCTTTACCTAATGTGAAGGGGAACTATGGACTAATACATTTGTATTTCATGTGTTTAGGATAATGTATGTGTAGTTTAATGCCTTGTGGTGAGGTTAAGAGGTGCCACACAGTTTAATGTCTTGATGCTAGGACAAACTCCATACCGTTTAACGTCATGTGGTTAGGATGATCCCGTATAGTTAAATGTCATGTAGTTAGAATGAGATGAGGGACTTCCACTAATGTGGACACTGTTTTACTGAAAATTATGAAAATTATTTCTTGCGAAATATCGCATTGGTGGGTGGTGTGACACGCTCCCCATCCATGGTGTCCAGTGAATAGGCTTCATTATGATATAGTTTTTCTATTCCAAATGGTTCTTCCCACTTGGTAACTAATTTTGGGGGCCTATTTTTTGGTATCATTGGGGATATGAGAGCCTGCAGTTTTAGAACATCATAACATTGTTCCAAAGGTCAGCACCACCCAAAATGTGATTACTCTTGGGATTAAAAATGAGGAGCCAAGGTGATCAGGGTGGATAAACCCGGTTCTTGTGTATAGTTTTTGGGAGCATCCCTTGTCGGAAGTGTGGGTAGTCCTAGCCTTCCCCTTTGTCTAGGATGATTGGTTTGATCAACTTCTAGGAATTCATGCAATTCAATCGCATGAAAATGGATTTTGGAGGATTCCTAGACACTTTCATACCCCTTTTAGTCTCGCTAGAGTTCTTTCCCAAGAGTCTTAGTGGAATATGTATTTTCTATAGTGGTGTGACCAGAGTATTAATTCCTTCCCCGTTTGCGATGTCCTCTATATCCTCAGATTCAGCGCATGTGACCACTTATTCCCTTATTATGCATGGGAAACTAATGATCTGGGTAAAAATATGCATCAAATAATGGGTCTGAATAGTTTATTGCATTGATAGAACCAAATATTATTTTATCATCTGATGAGGTTTCTGTTTGGTAGGCTGGCTCCCATGCTATAGATTTTGTAGAGAAAAAATCTGCGAGTGTTAATGCCAGCTTTTGAATATAATAAGATTTTTCCACTTCTGTTTCAGCCCACCTTTTTTGGTCACTCCCACCTTTGCGAGGCATAGCTGACACCTCTTTTTGGGTGGTGGAGCTACTACTGGTTTGTGCAACTTTTCTCTCAAAGTGGCATGGGCTTGATCAACTACCTTTCAAACCATCTAGCTTTCTAATTTTCTCAGAATTCTGGCCAGGACATTCTCACAATCAATCTCTTCTTCTAGTTTTACCATGGTTATGAAAGCCACCTACTCTAGGGAATTATCTTTCACCACTATTCCAGAATCTATCATGCCTTGAAGGATGTATTTGAAGAAGAAATAGTTCTGGATATTATGACCCGTCCGTCTATAGAAAGGGTAGTAATAGGACTAGTCAGTAAGGTTGACCTCATCGGGCTTCCATCATTGTGGAAGTGTGAGAAGTTTATTGTCCATGGCTACCAAGAAATAACTGGGGACCTATTCATTCCAGAACAAGTAATCCTTATTCGTTTGTTCTTCAAATCCTAGATGACTCTGATTTCTCTATGCTTCTGGATGATTGTAATTCAGTGTTTTTTTCCGTTCGATAGGAGGTTCTAGATGGTTTGAGGCCTATCTGGGCATTTGGATAGGTGTCACTACTAGCTTGAGATTGACAACTGCAACTTCCATTCTGGTTGGAATTTTTCCCTGTGTTGATGTCATGAGTTAATCTTTGGATCAATTCTACCTCATGGCCTCCTCTAAATGTTGGGTTGTATCAGCAAAATTTTTAAAATCTACCTGGATATTTCATTGTAATATTGGGCTTCTACAACTTATCCCTAATATTTTCATCACAAAGTTCTATTAGTTTCAATTTTGAGAGAGGGATTCTAAGTGAATACGTTAGACCCTTCCAACTTCCTATGAAATCATACACCCTCTCATTTTCATGTTGTTTGCACTTTTTCAAGTCGACGATCATTGTATTCTGTAGTGTAGAACTGAATTAGTAGAGGAATGGAAAACGAAGGTATTCCCAACCTGATGTAGATCCTACTAGAATACTTTTATACCAAATTAAGACTAGACCTATCAGGGTCTACACAAAACTCCTTAGCTTTGTTTCCTCCTGTTGATCTCAAGGGCCCATCAACAGCCCACATCGGGACACAAATTGTTTGAGGTCTCACACAATTTCAAAGGTAGATAAGGTAGGATTTCTAAAATTTGGTAGAGGTGGGGTATCCTCGATCTATTCAGGATATGGATTCCTTTTAGGCGGAACATGTGTGTGTCTCCCTTCCATGGAATCCATTCGAGTATCCAGGGACTCGATGACGTTAAGGATCTTCGGGGGGGAAAGTTTCATGTTTCATCTCCCATATGTGGGGTTCCGGTGGGGTTTGATGAGTTGGTACCTCTTTTATCTCCCATTGATCCTCAATTCATCCTATGATTGAATGATTACCCTAGAGAGAGACAGGATGTCACCAGAATGAAGGGAAGTCCTAATCGTCTTTAGCTCCCTCATGTATGTGGCTTGGATACATAGACCCGGAGCCAATATGATATTCAGAAACCACCCTTGATGGTGGATCAACTATGGGATGGATTAAATTATTCTCTACGTGGAGATGATACCCTATGGGAATATTTCCCCTGTGTATCTCCTCATTAAGTTTCTGAAGAGATTGTATTTTTCCCTCATACTGTGACAATCAGTCCTCTTGGGAAGAAACCTCACTTCTATTAGGAGGTGATCAGGATGTGGATGTACCCTTCCACTTGGTAGTATTACATCGGAGAGGTGGAAACTTAATATTCATAATTTCTATATTTTGGATCCATCTCTGGTTCCTGGTACGTGCAGCCACATTTGATGCATTCAAGTCACCCTCCTCTTGAGGTATGTTTTCCACACCACAAACCTCTACATTTTCATCATGATAAATATATTCAATGTTTATAGTGAAAAAATTGACAGAGGCGTATCAGGAAATAGTGGTCATTCCATTGCTTTTGATGCAATGATATGATTCAACATTATCCTCTTTATGGTTATTATTCGAACACATAGCCATGTTGGGCCATTTTACCATGCGGCCTCAGTGGGGTCTAACTATCCTCACAATAAGTTCCAATCATTTTGGTCTATTAATTGTGACCCTAAAGGATTTTTTGTTTGAGTTTGTCGAAAGATCCATGACCAATAGGATTTTGTCTTATGGTGAGAGGGGTTGGTGTAATGCTGACCATTGATCGATTCCTCCCAACCTGGAGAAGACCGATTCCTTATATGGTAGTGATGTTGATGTAAATTCCCCCAGCCTTTTGGGTGTGCATCATCCGAGGAAACCATCGACAATGATTGGTCCTGTTTTTGAAGATCCAGTTGCTAATTTCCGGGATTTTATGACCCTTGGGATGGTTATAATGGTACAAATGTGCCTATCCCAATGGGGTGGGGTTTTTCTAGGATCAATGATGATGTCTCTAGTGTCCCCTCAGGGGATGATGAACCTGGGGATGATGATTGAGATATCAATTCCTCAATCTTAGTGGGATGGGGATTTCTTACAGCTGGAGCCAATGTGTCCCAAATCCTCATGGGAATTGATGATCAGAGAGGTGGAGTTAGTGATAGATATTACCCTAGCCAATAGGGATAGGTATTCTCCCAAATGGTTGACATTACCACTGCAATCATGGCCTTCTTGATGTGTTATTGTTTTTCTCGCATAGGAACTGGGTGTAATGGTGACCTGTAATGAGACCTGTTTCCTATGGGAAGTTGTTTAGGGGATTGAAAAATTGGTCTCCATGATTGAAACATATTGTTATGGTTTTTAGGGGCCCACTTTGAAGTCTTGTTTTCTGTCCTCCCTCTTCGTATATAATGTCAGCGCACTGTGGGAGTGGAGGCATTTTATTGTTGTGAAAACTGGCCCGAGCATTTCTCGATCCTTTGATCTCTCCAAAGGCTATAAAATTTTTCGATGCCACACCCAATGGGGTATACTATTCTATGGGAGAGTCAAAGTGTAACACTCAATAATTTCCCCATCCTTGAATATATATTCATGATGTGGCTTCAAAGATCAGCTGAGGAAGAATCTTGATGCAATGGAGGCACGTTTTTTGCATATTTGCACTCTGATTTTCTAGTTTTTGATCTCATCCCATGGAGATATCAACCAAGTCTATCTGAAAATATCGTATAGTGATCATCTAAAGGTGACACTCGTGTCCTGGATATGGGAGATATTAAACCTTCAGTCACTGATTAGTGGCCCACATATTCTGGCATAGATAATGCATGCACTCCTTCTCTAGCTCATCTTGGATCTCAGAGTCAGTATTAGAGAGGGGCCATAACATGATGGGGAGGTTGTTTCTAGCTAATTCTCTATATATTACTGTCAGGATCCTCCTCATCATACTTATATTCCTCCATCTGGTTAGACCATAGAAGATATTTTTAATGGATTCATGTTGATGGGAGTGGGGTGCTTTTGGATGTTTATGAGGAACAATATACAGTTGACCGTAATAATTCGATCACCTCTCTATAAAATAGTGTCAAAGTTTGTAACACCACTCCATTTAAGGATTTCTGGGAAAGGGGAGGACTACCTTTTCTGTGGAAGATATTTCCATGGGTTGGTTGACCATAGTGGACTTTAGGAGTAGAGTCCCTATAATCCATCTCCACACTACCATGAAAAGGACTATTGTGGTAATGAACGCCTTATTCTTCCACATCAATAGAAGATTATATGGACCCTTTTGGTGTTAATAATGTGTCTCAAATAACCTCAAGGACATTGGCATTGAGAATATTGGAAATATGGGCCATATTTTACGTCGTGGTCATAATATACCGACCTACATTTTGGAGTTGTGTAGAGGTATATTGCTGTTGTATGATGATTACCGGAACTTGTATATAACTATCTAATGTCATAGTGTTAGGATCCTGCAGCTGAGGATCTTACGAAATATACCAATGAGTTGTCCCAAGACTGACAGTAATGTGAGTATGTTACGAGGTGTGTACCACTCTCAATTGGTGAGCCTCGGTTAGGATGGGGATATGAGCCCGATCATGAGCCTTTGGAATATGTCGCAGGTCTTTCTTGTAAGGAATATGAGCCTACCCCAAGGTGTTTTCCACTCTCACTTGGTTGGCCCTGGTTGGATCATGAATATGGGCCTTTTCCGGATATGCATTCCCTGTCAAATATGTCAATAGACCTCCAGAATGGGAGAAGGAATATGATCATTCCCCTATGTTTTCTTGGAATGATGTTGGCACATTCATTCGTCGATGGAAGTAGGAATATGCCCCTGGAATCCATGATCTTCTGAAATACACCAGATAGATCCATTGACAGGAATATGATTCTATCACAAGGCCTGAGTCATTCTTACATGGGGAGCCTCAGTAATATTAGGGGTATGTGGTTGATCTTTGGCCTTTAGAATATGTATCCATAATTCATTTATGAGGATATTCCCCTATACTAAGGCATGTTCTGGTCTTACCTAGTGAGACCTGGTTGGAATGGGGATATGAGCCCAATCTGATGTCTCTCTATTAATCATAATTTTCCAATAATCATCCCAGGTGGGAGCAAGAGTGTACGCTTGCTCTGGTAAAACCACTTGTTCATGATGATCAAAGTGTTGTGTTGTCTTAATTGTATGGATAGAATTATGTGCCTATCCCTTCAATTGCAAATGTGAAATAATATGTCAGCAAATTTCCTCAGTTTTTTCTAAAATGTATTTTCATTTTAGTAATTTGTGTGAAGGGAAATGATCATGCACTATTTCATTCTTCGTGATGAACTGGAATATGTCTTATATTGAAGTAGGGATAGGTGCACACTATTATCTTCACTATTCCACTAGAGTATATTGATGGGATTTATTTATGGGGGTAGGAATATGAGCCTCCTCCATGACTGATGTAGGAATATACCCACAGACTTATTCAGAGCGAGGGGGTATATACGCGTGTTGGCTGGTTCATTTCTAAGTATGAAAGCAATCATCGTTAGCAAGAGCGGGAATATGAGCCCTTTTTTAGATATTTGATGTTTTTATTCTCCGATTAGTCTTCCTTGCAGCCCGTGTATGGGCACCAAATGAGGATTTGTGTCGGATGGTACCCGTAGTATGACAGTGAGGGGTACCGGTAGGAATGATTCAGTGACGTCGGTTAGCCGGATCCCTCTACAGTATCTCCTGAACCGGAAGGGATCCGTATCGGGCTTCTTGGTCTACCTTTATCAAATATGGAAGGTGTTTGTTATCATTCTCTGAGGTAAGATCCTGAAGCTATTGCTCATGGCAATGTGAGCCACAGGTTTTGTACCAGACTTCCTGGGGTGATGCAGACATGTCGGTCATTTGTTTTGGAGAAATTCTAGAGCATGATCCATGGTCGGGATGGTATCATTTTAGTGGTACTCCTGAACAATCATATTCTCCACCTTCCATTGGATTCATTGTGCAAGATAAATTATTCTACGAGATGCGTAATTTTCAGTTTTAGATGATTTTTAAGAACTAATGATGGATGATGATGATATCACCTTGAATCGGGCTGCTGAAGTAGTATCTGCAATTTTGTAGAAAAAAATAACAAGGTTACCAATTAGTGATATATCATTGTTTCATAGTTCCTTGAAACGTGTATTCTAGTTTTCAGAATCGCTGCTTCTAGGAAGTTTCCATTGAATTTATTTATGGAACCTTAAACTTCCAACAGTTCTTTATCCAAAGGGGACATACTTTACAAAGGTAGGAGTTTGTTAAGTTTGAACATCACGATACATAAGAATGTGAATTGGTCAAGAGGATGGGAGGTTAGACTAATCACACCCTTTTGGGTGGAATTATTGCCTACTTCGAGACATTATTTATAATTTAAGATATTTTCATGAATCCTTATTAATTCACCAACTATGTCATAAGTATCCCTTGGAATTTTCAATCACTTATTTAGCATGTGAAATTTTTTAAAATCAAATGTATGTATTTGAGGTTCTCTGTCAATGGTATCCTCTCATATACTACTTAGAGATTCTTTTAACCATCGTTATGATGATACTGTTTTTTCAACCACTTAGTGGGGCAATCTGGAATTTATTGTCATCCAGGGAGATGAAGGATTGATTTGATCTTGGGATCATTCCCATAAAATGGGCTACCTATGTATCATTGTTAAAGGAATCTGAACACTCGTATTTTGGTGCCATTGAATGGGACACATCATACCTTTTAAGGTCATGTGATAAGGACCTAGCCATACATTTTAATGTCATATAGTATGGACATCTAAGAGGAAGGTGCTTTGTCAAAACATTTTCTGGGACATATGCTGAAGCAGCCCAAGGGACTTGGCAAGGATATGGGTTCCCAAGTAGGATCTCACCCTATTGGGAATATGGCCCAAGGAGAATATGTTTGATTTGAAAATTTTGGGTTTGAATCTCAAAGAGGCTTCCTACGTATCCCATGTGTATGGGAATCAAATCCCACATAGTTCCATAATTCTCATAAGAGAGTATAGTCATTTGAGAGAAATTAGTTTGGGATTACTTCTTAAAAAGGATTCCGGGATGATCTGGGGGTTTAATTTTGGACTTATTTCAAAGGAGGATGCCCAGATTAGGTAGATTAGGGTTGGATTTCATAAGAGGATATCTGGTGATCTCGGGCCCTGAAAAGGCTTCCTACGTATCCTAGTTTGAGCAGGAATCAGAGTTCTCGTAGTTCACTAAGTCTCGTAGGAGAGTATAGTCCTTTGAGAGAATTTATTTTGGTCTTACTTCATGAAAAAGAGGCCTTTGTGATTTGAGGATTTAATTTGGGGCTTCTTCCTAAGGAGGATGCCCAGATTAGGGGAATTTGGGTTGGATTCCTGAAGAAGACATCTAGAGAGCTCAGGCCATGAGAAAGCTTCATACGTATCCTGATTATAGTGGGAATCAGTGTTCTCATAGTTCATTCATTTATTAGTGTTTCTACACATGTTTTAATCATTATGAATCTCCAATCCCACGTGAATCATGCTCAGTGTGAGAAACAAGAGGATGTGAAAGATTCAGCAATGACACATGCAATTTTCCACCTCTGTTGGTTGAAGAGGGATTACCTATGGTGGTGAGAGTGGAGGAGGCCTGAGTTGACCCGAGAAGTGGATGAGGTGATGAGGCCATGTTGACCATAGAAGAGGGTGAGGCGACGAGCCTTCCCTCAATTCACTTTTCATTATAAAAGGTTCTAATGAACGAAATAAGGGATGAATGTTAGGGGATTAAACCAAGATAGCTTCCTATGGTGACAAAGCCCAACAGGAGAGGGAAATGGCAACAAGAGTCCATGTGATCATCCCTCTTCTGGTATTTGGCACCAAAGAAGAGAGAAGGAGAAATGATGCTACCTTCTACAAGAAATTATAGGGTCTTACACTAGGATGTTTTCCATAAAATTGATCCTGGTGGGGGAGTGAGACTTCTCCTTTATTCAAAAGGGAGAAAAGTACGTGTGAACTTTACCTTCCCTACCAGAGACCTGAGGTTTTCGGTCATCTCTTTAGGAAAGGAGAGGCCAGAAACCAACCCTCCTCCCAACATGGAACTTCCCAACATTGTTCTGGGGAGAAAGGTCCATGTGACTATGGATATAAAAACCCACAGACACTCCATTAAACCTAGCCCCATTGTGAAAAAAATGTGGGAAACCTATGACTGTGGAAATAAAAACCCAAATAGGAGACAAACCGATGTCCCTTTTCCGAAGGATTGATAAGCCATGAGGTTGTGGTGAAGGCTTCAACATAGTCCATTTCAGGTGAGGGAACCATGGAATGAGATACCCAGCCATGAGTGGCTTTGAAAAAGGGTACTTGAGTTGGTATGAAGGCTTTTATACCAATCTCTATCGTGTAGGTACCTCACGTACGTGTACTGCGTAGGTGCCTCGCGCAGGTCTGTCACGCAAGTGTATCACACAGGTAGGCCACGTAGGTACACTGCACATATGTCTATGATTATTGAAGAATTTATTTCACATAAGGGAACTAAGCCTATGTAAAAAATTATGAATGGCTTTCAAAACATGCTTATCCCATTTAATTATCTCTTCTATCGTGTTTTAGAGAGCTACCTGAGAAAATTTGGGGGATATAGAAAAAAGATCTACACAGTGGGAGCTTCGAAGATTCATTCAACTTTTTTCTGTCCATAAATGGGGAGCCCAAGGGCACTATTTATATTCATGGATGGGCCTGGTTGAAGGAATTTTTATCTATGTTGGTCCACTGCACAGGTCCTCCACACAGAGAAACCGAAATTTTGCTACCGCACAGCTCGACTACACATGTCTGTCACGTAGCTTGGCTGTGTAGGTCTGTCATGTAGTGTGGCTGCGCTGGTCTATCACATAACTTGGATGCATAGTTCTATCACATAGCTTTTCCATGGAGGGATTTTGTGGATTTATCTTTCCTTTGAATTTCTTCGATCTCTGCCTTGAGATTTTTTAATATCCACGGCAATCCTCATGATCTTTTTGTATTCTTAAGTAGTTTCAACAATCATATGTGTAATATTATTAATAATATGTTCATGGTTAAATAATTTGTTCTTTTATTCTTTATTTGGTTGTTCCACTCGTTTGGACTTATCAAAATGAGGATGGAATTATGAGAACCCTAGTTACATAGGATCATTTGTAATATTATTCTATTCTTATTGGTTTTTTTGTATAGGGGTTTCAAAACGAAGTGTCCTGATGCATTGTAACTCGATTGTTCTATCTTTATAGAGATTCATGTCAATTTTATCATCTTGGTTTCATTTAAGGGAAAACAAAATGGCCCAATTGGTAATAACCGATCATTTTTTCATTGGAGAGATTCACATCGAGTTCACCATTTTTGTTTCATCGGGTTTTTTGTGGTGTGAGATGGTTTTTATCACAGATAACCATTGTCACTTTTCGTAGAAACTCTGAATGGTTCCCCCATCTATAGATAGGTACATAACTTTTTTCTAAAGGTGAGTGGTCATCTGGGTTTTTGGGCCCAACTATTCATGGGGAATAGCATTGGTCGATAGGTTGGTTGATCAGGACCATCGCACCCTTTTGAGGGAAATATTACCTACTCCAAGAGACTTTTATAGATTTAAGATATGTTCATGGATCTCATCCTAATCCCAATACTGACTGGTTACCCTAAAAAATAGTATGTCAGCTAATTCACTCATTAAACATGGAAGGGGAGTCTCATGGATGAACTAAGGGAAGTGTTATCTCAATAATGAATCCATCTATATGTATTTCAGATTCCTCATTCGTTTTTGACATGTTGGATGGATGATTTATGTTCTGAATCCATATGACCAAATACTTTGGAATGTACCACCACGAAAGGAGGCGGTAAATATTTCGAGGAGGGGATTGATCCATTATGAGGAGTCTTGTGTATCCTGGATATTGTAGGAATTAGAACCCCCGTAGTTCATTGATGCTCTTGGGACTGGCCCTAAGGTATACACCCTTATATGAGAGGTATTCATTCATGATTCTTAATGGGGTGTTCATTCACTTCTCCCTAAGCCCACATGAGTTATAATCAATATGAGAAACAAGGGGAATAGATGATCAACCTCATGGAATATATGTATGGGACTTGTGCACAAGGAAAGTCATTGGGGTGTTTAGTATGAATCATAGGCCTTGAGAATAAGTCTTATATGTCCTGAGTATGGAAGGGATCAAAGTCATCATAGTTTAGTTTATCTCTCAATCTGCTAAGTGATGATTTAGAGTATTCAGATCATGGTAATGATTGAGTTTTTATAGTTGAAATCTCATTAATATAAGTATTATATCAAAGTGGATGTTTATTTGATCTCCAGCCACAAAAATGTGTCCTACATATCTAGGGTATGCCGATAATTAGATTTCTCATAGTTTAATTATCCCTTAACATACTGATAGGCTATTGGTAATGATCATATTCAGAGAAATTATAGCCTTTCTTCAGGAACTAGGAATTCTTGGGGCTTATGCCCTATTGATTGGGGGTATATTGTTTGATTTTGGTAGTTGGTACTTACGCACTAATGCTTCCTTTATATCCCCAAGGTGTGCAGTGAAAATGACAAGATTAGTGCAATTACCTAATCCAGCGTGATCCATGCTCACTATAAGTAACTGGTGTTAGTAAGTGATTAGTATCATTTCCTTTAATAAGGGGTTTTTGATGCTCATATTTCCTTAGATGATCAATGTGGGACTCGTAACTCCAGGAGAGGTGGACCACGTATCCCGAATATAGCAGGAATTAGATTCATTGTAGTTTACCTAATCGAGGCTTACATGATGAGGTTTCCCTGTACCGTTGAGCTGGTATATAGTTCAGATGATATGATCATTCCAACTCACAAAGTCCACATGATCGATGCTCTTTTGTTATAAAAAATGGATTGAATGTAACCAATGTCATTTCTTTGAATAAAGGAATCATATGTCGGTACCTCCATGGATGATCAATGTGGAACTCAAACCTTGGGGAGAGGTTGCCTAAATATCCTAAATATGGAAGGACTCAAAGTCATCATTGTTCCCTTGAGTGGAGCATACACGCTAAGGTTTCCCAGGCAATCAGACATTATTATTTAGAGGGTATCACATGGCCCAGTTGATTTTCCCTAAGAGCCATCACATGAAATAGCCAACTTGCTCGGGGGGTGTTGCACGACCCATTTTTCCTTCCCTAGGAGACATCACATAATCCAAGTGGTTTCCCCTAGAGGCCATTGCATGTCCTAGCTGACATGAATTATTTCATTCATGAGAGTTCACTTAACGCATATAGAGGGATTCACAAGAGTTATTACAAAATGACTCGAAGGACCTTACGTATCTTTTGGAACACCGTTAAGAGGAATCATGAGCCTTAGCTAATACTTCCAAAGGGTGTCACGGGTCTCAGCTGACTTTCTTTGGAAGGTATCCTGAAATCCTGGTTTTCATACATGGATACGATCATAAGACTTAACTAATATGATTTTATGTCATTATATGAGTCATATAGTGTGCATGAAGGATGTCAAGAGTCTCGTATAATAGACTCAGAGGGTTTTGTGAGATCAAAGTGGTTTCCACGAGTGATCGTGTGACTTTCTCTCACATGTATGGAGTATTTCGCATGCCCCATGTGGCATATTGAAATAGAGTTGTGGGATTCGGATGACATTATCTAATTTTATTATGTTCCTTTGTATGAATCACACGAAGCCCATGAGGATTAGTGAGAATGTCCTTTTTTTAATTATTCCACTTTTGGCCTTATTATTAACCCCTGTATTGTGAGGCCCCTATATTTCTTCAGTATCAGTGTCTCTAGGTCTTGTGTTATTTGAAAGACATGTGGTATGTTCTCTTCATGCCTTCCCAGAAGTCCGTCGCATAATCTATGAATGATCACATGAAGGGATATATACCTGGGACATGAATACTATGGTTTCTCTCCGGTGTATTACCTGATGGAAGGTTTGTCGGTCGCATGATCGGTTGATCCGAGAAGGTCGCTTCAATTATTGGGACTTTGTTGCTTGAGAGTTCCCTTCACATATTAGCCATTTAATTTTTTTTCTCTGCTGGGGAATTTATAGGTCTCACCACCCTGGATACTCGCTGGTTTGTACGGCGTATCTGGTGCGAGTCCAGGCTGCAGTCGACGAAGGGGTTTGATGCCACACTATTCGGTGAGTCTCTATCGCGGACTGCTCGGAGGGTGTCACCTGATTTTTAGTGACTAAATGTATCTATCGTCAACTTAATCATTATTGGTTTATTTAAAATTAATGTGGACAAAATTGATCATGTGGATGTGTGGAAGGACTTCCATATGGTCATGTTGATCTTTCCATGGCCTTCGTGAGATCCAAGTGCCTATTTAAATTCACCCATGAAATGCTTGATGACTTGTCTGGGGGTTTCAAGTGACATAGATGGTTTTTCCAGGGCTCTTGTAGGACCATACCGCGGACTTCCATAGCTTGTATTTGGAATTTTACGACCACAAGTACCTTTCACCTCCTCCCTCATTCATTCCCTTTATTTTATGAGACAAGGGTTGAGACATATGCGAGATTGTAGGTGTAATGTCAAAGAAAATTACTCTATATTTTGGTGGTACGTCGCATGACTGATGTGTGTTAGATAGGTATGCCCAAGAATTTATTTGGAAAAATCCACTCGTTCAACCTTAGAGTATTGTCGTGTTGTTTGGGCATACCCAAGGAATTCTGAGTGGCGAGGTTGATAAGCCAAAGGGCTTGCATGAGGTGATCTGAACATGTTGTTAGAGACTTGTTGTGCCTAGAAGATTGTCATTGGTGTATTACATATCTTTCAGTGACCGCATGTACCTCTCGCCTCCTCCATTTTTATCCCCTTTTTTTATCTTACCAAGGTCATGGATTATGTGAGTTTGTATGAGTAATGTTTAGGATTTTTACTCGATTTTTTGATGATGTCTCGTGTGACCAATATGGGTCATAGGGAGAGTGTGCAAGAATGTTGTGGAAAAATATATTTGATTGTCCTTAGAGCATCACAGAGTTGTCTGGACACACTGGAGGACTTCTGTGCAGCCAGGCTAACAAGCCAAAGGACTTTCGTGAGATGATTCAGACATGATTTCGTGGACCTGTTGAGTCTTTTAGATCGTCAGGGGTGCATTGCATGTCTTTCAGCGATCATGAACATATCTTTCCCCCTCACCTTTATCTCTTTTGTTTTATCGTACAATGGTTCGGGGGTCTTGTGAGTAGTCTTGGATATCATCAAAGAATTTTATTCTTTCAAATGATGATATGGAACATGAACTTTACGACCATTGGGGGTCTCTACCTTTGGATATTTCCAGCTATTTTATAAAGAATTTTGTGGTCTTCACACACTGGTCAACCATGAGTGTGGCACGTGATCAATATGGAATCTTGAGATGGTTCACACTCCTTTTCTTGGTCATTTGGCCGATTTTCCTATAGCGCGTCACGTGATCAATGCTTGGTCATGTGATGTCATGCATAAGTTTTCAGGGACAATCGTTTTGTTCGACTTTGATATGTTGTCTATCCTTGGGTGTATGAGGCCATTGTGTGACAAAGGGTGCTTTCATGTCAATGATGCATGCCAAAGGGTGCATGGAAAATGCTTCATGATGTCACAGTATTGTAGCATAACCCAAGCCACATGAATGTGTTGTGTGACTGAATGTTTGCATGAGGGAACCATATGTTATCCAATTCGTCATGTGATCCCATAAAGGGGTTCAAGTGACAGAGTCTCGTGCACACACATGTAATATTTATTTTCTTCACATGGGGATATCAAGCGTCACATTGAACTTGTGATGAGCACATGAATATTGCATGTTCACGGTATGAACCTCCACTGGATCGATATGGTGCATCGAGTCTTGAATTTTATTTCATGCTCATCATTTGTGGTGCCTCATGTAAATTCATTAGGACTTGATCATATCCAAATGCTGAGTCGGTGTCCACAATTACTCACATAACCTGATATGTGATTATTTAATCTTCTTCAGGCAGAGGCGGGATCATAATATACGATTGCTTTTTCATTTACCTCATGATGTAGGAGAGATCTTAGCATTATATTTATGGTAGTATGAGGTTTGCATGGTATTACAACCCCTCGCAAGATAGGATAGGTGGTGCCACTGCCATTCGCAAGAGTGGTCACACGGTGGGGAAATTTAGTTATATGGGGTTTTTTTTAGTTTAAGGGGTAGGGTTCAATTTAAATAGGGATTGGGGTTTGTCCGGCACCACTTCAATATATATATATATATATATATATTAAATTTATTTATTATAATAAATATAATTACTAAAATAAATACAATAAATATATAATTATATTTATATTTATTGTATTTATTATAATTAAAATTATATATTAATTATCTTTATAGTTATATTTTTATTATATTTTTATTTATTATATTTATAATTATACATTTATTATAATTATATATTTTTTAAAATTATATAGTTATTATATTTATAATTATATATTTATTATAATAATTATAATTATTAAGAATATAATTATATAATTATAACAAATTTATAATTATAATTATATAACTATAATAAATTTATAATTATAAATATGATAAATATAATAAATATAAAATTATGATCAATATATAATAATTAAAAATATATAATTACAATAATTATATATGATTTAATAACATTTATTTGTATTAATATAAATAATTTTAATAATGTTTATATATATATACATATATATATATATAAATTTAATATGGTTTCTTTTTTTATTTAAATAATTATATATAAAATATTAACTTATAAATACTTATATATAAATAAACATTTTTAAAATTATTTATATCTATATAAATAAACCTTATTAAATCTTATATAATTATTATAATCACATATTTATTATAATTATGTAATTATTATAATCATATATTTTTTTTAAAGGAAGGGTCAAAGCCCATAGAATAAGTAAAAAAGCAGTACAAAGGAAGTGAATGGATGGGGTCATACAGAGTCACTGCTCTCATCAATGATATTACAAACCAAGTTTTTCCTTAATCTTAGAGCCAATATTTTTCTCTTTCTCTGAAAGGTCATTCTAATTTATACTTCATTCTCACCCGTGACCCCGACCTCTAGAGTAGCTCTCTTCTAATCTTCTTTCCTATTGAAGGATAATTTATATGTTTGTGTCATCATAGTCAGATTCAATCAATGGTTGTAAATAATCCTTTGGAGCAGCCCAATCCATCCGTCCACGCCCCCTGCCAGGACATCTTGGATGACGACCTCGCTTCCAAGTTTGAGTTTCTTGTCAGGATTCATCTAGTGATTCCTTTCCTGAGTCAAAGACATCACACATAGAAGAATAATTTACCGTATTTTCAAGCATCACATTGTCCCTCAACGTGTCAACTCCTTGATCATCAGGGGACAACACATCTGCAACTTTTCATGCATCCTCATGAAGGGGGGTACACCACCATGAGTAGTGCCTTGGGGTAAAACCACCACATCCAATGGGGTGGGAGGAGATAAATTAACACCTCCATGCTCATCGTCAGTACAAAGTGGAGAAAACTCCTTTTTACTGGATTCACCTACATCACATTGCACACCAATGGAATGAACAGTAGAATTGGGGATGAGGTCCTTGGATTTTTTTGAAATAACCAACAGAAAACCATCAATATCAATTATCTTTTTCTTACCTTTTCTCTTAGAGTTGACAGTCAGTTCCTACCTCCACTCAAAATCCACCCCTTATTGAACTTTTTCCTCAAGCTCTAAATGTTTTTCCTCTTCCTCTAAATCAGTGTCTGTCCATGAAGAAGACTTAATAGCCCCTGCTTCAATGTTTTGTTATGTGCCATGATCACTGAGAGGTTTATTGACAATCTCATGCCCACGTATAAGATTGGAGACAACAATATATGTTCTATTTGTGTGAGCAGATAACATACCAGGGATTTTGGGACCCCCATTATCAGTCCCTTATTTAACAATACCTGCAAAAGAGGCATTCCCAACCTTTTGAGTTTTATCAGTAGTGATTTTTCTCTAGTATTCTTCTTTTTCCTTCATGGAGCCATTCCATCTTGGTTGGTCTGCACCAACCGATATGCACATAACAGTAACATGTCAATATTTCATGAAAATGGTGAATTTCAAATTCTTGTGATAGCTTGCAGAGGAGTGACCCATTCTAAAATAGCAAGAACAAAAATCCGGCAACCATTCAAACTGGATTTTTAGTTCTAGTTTGAATTCCTCAGTAGTAAAAAAATTGTATCAATCAGATCCTGTGAGAGATCAATCTCAACTAGTGCTCTGACATAGTGACCATACCGAGCACTCTCAATTTCTTTGTCTAGTTTGATCCATCTTCAAACAGCAGTGATAGCATCACGCAGGATTAATGGGTGCCATAAGAACCAATTTTGTCCATTGATATGAATCCATGCTTGAAAATGGTATTCCTTGAGAAGTGTGGATCAGAATGAGGATCTAATTCTTATAGCAAGAGGTAACTGGGCTTCAAGTGAATTGGACCAAAACCCAAAGCCCGTAATTTATGTTCTTCCGACGAGAAGACAGCATGATACATGCCCTTACCTATTGAAATTTGTCCAAATTCTTCAAACCCCCCGTGTTGTTGAAGTCGGGCCTTGATGTCTTCAAGCTTCCATGAAGCTTTGTTCCGCGTCGCCGAGACTCTAACCAGTAGAGAATGCCGACATATTATAATAATTATAATATTATATATATTTTATTATATATTTTTTATATTTATAATTATATATTTATAAATTTATAAATAATTATATATAAATAAACCTTATATTTAAAATTTATAAATTTATATATAAATAAACATTATTAAAATTATTTATTTGTATATAAATAAACCTTATTAAAAATATTATAACCGTATTTTTATTATATTTATAATTATATATTTATAAATTTATATATAAATAAACATTATTATAATTATTATAGTTATTATAATAATAATTTAATAAGGATTATTTATATTAATATAAATAAACATTATTTATAAATTAATATATAAATAATTATTATAATCATATATTTATTGTATTTATAATTATAAATATATAATTATATAAATAAATGTTATTAAATCTTATAAAATTATTGTAATTACATATTTATTATAATTATGTAATATTTATAATCATATAATTATATATTTTTCTATTATACATTTATTATATTTATAATTCTATATTTATTATATGTATAATTATATAATTATTATAATGATAAAATTATTATAATGATGTATTTATTATAATTTAATATTTATTATAGTTAAATTGCAAATAGATAATTATAATATAATTATAGTTATAATTATAATTTTATAAAATATATATTTATAATTAATATATTATAATTATGTATTTATTAAATTTATTATTATGTATTTATTATAATTATAATTATATATATTATAATTATATATATATATATATATATTATAATTATATATATATATGTGATAAATATATATATTATAACTATATATATGTTATAATTATATATTGATTGTATTTATATAAGTATTATATTTATGATTAAATATTTATTTTATTTTTATATTTAATATATTTACAGATTTATAATAATTAGATATAAATTATAATTATATATTAATTATAATCATGGATTTTTTATATTTATAATTATATAAATTAGTATAATTTTATATTTATTATATTTGCATATTTATTTTATTATACATTTATTATAATTAAATATTTATATATAATTATTTATAAATTTTTTATTATATAATTATTAAAATAATAAATATCTAATTATATCTAATTATTTATAAATATATAAATATAAATCTATAAATATAATAAATATATAATAATAAATATGAATTATTATAATTATTATAATAAATATATAATTATAAATATAATAATTATATGATTATAATAATTACATAATTATAGTAAATATGTAATTTCAATAATTATATAATATTTAATAAGGTTTATTTATATAGATATAAATTTTTTTAATAATGTTTATTTATATATAGACTTATAAATTTTAAATATAAGGTTTATTTATATATAATTAGTTCCCAGTTTATAAATATATAATTATAAATATAAAAAATATATATAATTATTTATAAATTTATAAATATATAATTATAAATATAATAAATATATAATATTATAATTATTATAATAAATATGTAATTTTAAATATAATAAATATATGATTATAATAATTACATAATTATAATAAATATGTGATTACAATAATTATATAATATTTCATAAGGTTTATTTATATTGATATAAATAATTTTAATAATGTTTATTTATATATAAATTTATAAATTTTAAATATAATATTTTTTTGTATATATGTATTTATAAATTTATATTTTATATATAATTATTTAAATACATAATTAAACCATATTAAATTTAATTATAAATTTGTGTGTGTGTGTGTGTGTCTGTATATATATATAAACATAATTAAAATTATTTATATTTATGTAAATAAACATTATTAAATCTTATATAATTCATGTAATTATGTATTTTTTATTATTATATATTTACCATAATTATATATTTATTAAAATTATTATATTTATAATTATAAATTTATTATAGTTATATAACTGTAATTATAAATTGATTATAATTATATAATTCTAATTATAATAATTATAATAATTATAATAATTATAATAAATATATAATTATAAATATAATAACTATATAATTATAAAAAATATATAATTATAATAAATGTATAATTATAAATATAATGAATATAAATATAATAAAGATATAAATATAAAGTTAATTAATATATAATTATAATTATAATAAATACAATAAAGGTGGTGTGCCCTATGAAGCGTTTTTTTAAATAAGTTTTTAAAAAAGTATTTTTTTTAAACATGCTAGTTTAAAAAAAATCGAAAATACGACACAAAGGCAACATCCATGATGTTCCCTTTCTCCTAAATTAGAAAAAAATAATGTTTTCTTTAACAAAATTATTTTTATTTTTATTTTTTTTGTTTATATATATATATATAAACAAAAGACCAAAAAAAAATCAGTAGAATTTATCGGCTATTTAAAATCCACCAGCACAACCATTACAGCAGTCTGGATTCTGATAGAAGCTCTCCCCCAGAGCTCCCTTTTATAAGAGATCTTACCCTGGAAATCATTCCGCATTTCTGATGTGAGATTCTGGTTCTCCATTTCCTACACAGAACATTCTGCTTTTCCGATATGGGATCCTGTTTCAAGTACGTGACTTTGAAAGACTATAAAATATAAACAATAAGGCCAATATAAATGAATCATAAAACATGGATTAAACATATAAAAAATAGTTGAAAACAAAAATAATAATAAAAAATGATGAAGAAAATAATTTATAATCATTCAAAACCACTTACAGGAAACTTAAGAAGTTTCAAGTACGTGAATTTGAAAGCTTAAAAAATATAAATTACAAGACCAATATAAATGAAACTTAATACAAGGATTAAAAATATAACAAATATTTGAAAATAAAATGAATTTTGAAAAAAAAATATTGATGAAAAATAATATATAAGCTTTCAAAACCACAAACTTGAAACTTAAAAATGTTTCAAGCACGTAACTTTGAAAGCCTATAAAATATAAACTATAAGACCGATATAAATGAAACATAAAACATGGATTAAACATATAACAAATAGTCAAAATAAAAATAATTTTTGTAAAAAAATGTTAATTAAAAATAATTTATAAGCATTCAAAACCACCTACTAGAAACTTAAAAATGATTAAAGTATGTGGCTTTGAAAGACTATAAAATATAAATTACTGGGCCTGTATAATTTATAGTTAAAACAAAGAATAAACATATAATAATTTATTTAATTATTAAATTAATATTATTATTAATTAATTAGTAAATAATTAATTAGTTAATTAAAAATTATTAATAATTAATTCTATAATAATTAACCAATTAATTAGTCATATAATTATTCAGTATATAATAGTAAATTAGTTAATTTGTAAAATAATTAAAAATTATATTTATCCAATATAATTAATAATTAGTAATTATTCAAAATTATTATATAATAATTAATTAGTTAATTGGTAATATATTTATTAATTATATAATAGTTAAATAGTTAATTAGTAATATAATTATAAATTAAAATTATTCATTATAATTATTTATTTTTAATTTGTTAACTAATAATATAATTATTCATTATAATTACTAATTATAATTATTTAATATTTTTTATTTATTATTAATTTGTTAATTAATAATATAATTATTAATTATATAACTATTAATTGTATAATAATTAGTTAGTTAATTATTAATGATTAATAATGAACTATATAATAAATAATTAGTTAATTATTAATAAAATTAGTAAATTAGTTATATAATTATTAATTATTTAATAATTAATTAGTTACTTAGAAATGTAATTATTAAAAATATAGTAATTAATTAGTTAATTAGTTATATAATTATTAACTATATAATTTATAATTAGTTAATTAGTATATATTATTCATTAATTATATAATAACTAATTAGTTAATTGGTAATATAATTATTAATTATATAATAGTTAATTAGTTAATTTTTTGAGAAAGATAGAGTCGAGGCCCTTTTTATAATTAGTTAATTAGTAATATAATTATAAATTATAAATATTTATTATAATTATTAATTAGTATTTATTAAAAATTATTTTATAATAATTAATTAGTAAATTGGAAATATAATTATTTATTATATAATAGTTAATTAGTTAATTAGTAATATAATTATTCATTATAATTATTAATCAGTAATTATTAAAAAATTATATAATAATTAAGTAGATAATTAGTAATATAATTATTCATTGTAATTATTCATTATAACTATTAATTATTAATTATTATTTATTAATTTTTTAATTAATAATATAATTATCAATTATATAACTATTAATGGTATAATAATTAGTTAGTTAATTAGTAATTATTAATAATTAATTACATAATAATTAAATAGTTAATTATCAAAATAATTATTAGTTTACTAACATAATTATTAATTATTTAATAAACAATTAGTTACCTAGTAATATAATTAATGATTATATAATAATTAATTTGTTAATTAGTAATATTATTATTAATTATAAAATTTGAAGTAAGTTAATTAGTAATTATTAATCATTAATTATATAAAAAATAATTTTTTAATTAGTAATATAATTTTTAAATATATTATAGTTAATTTGTTAATTTTTTGAGATAGATAGAGCCGAGGCTGTTTATATAATTAGTTAATTAGTAATATAATTATAAATTATAATTATTAATTATGATTATTAATTAGTATTTATTAAAAATTACTATATATTAATTAGTTAATTAATTGGTAATATAATTCTTATGTAATAATAGTTAATTAGTTATTTAGTAATATAGTCATAAATTATAGTTTTTCATTATAATTATTAAATAGTAATTATTAAAAGTCATTATATTACTAATTAATTGGTTAATTATTATATAATTAATTATTAATAATTTCTAATTAACTATTTAATTATTATATAATTAATTATTAATAATATTAATTTAATATTTAAATAATTTTGTATATGTTTAATCCATGTTTTAACTTTAAATTATATTGGTCTTATAATTTATATTTTATAGTCTTTCAAAGCCACATACTTTAATCATTTTTAAGTTTCAAGTAGGTGGTTTTGAAAGCTTATAAATTATTTTTCATAAAAATTTATTAAGAAATTTTTTTTCGACTATTTTTTATATGTTTAATCCGAGTTTTAGGTTTCATTTATATTGGTCTTATAATTTATATTTTATAGGCTTTGAAAGTCACTTGCTTGAAACATTTTTAAGTTTCAAGGTAGTGGTTTTGAAATATTATAAATTATTTTCCATCCACATTTTTTACGAAATTCTTTTTATTTTCAAGTATTTGTTATATGTTTAATCCATGTATTAAGTTTCATTTATATTGATCTTGTAGTTTATATTTTATAAGTTTTCAAAGTCACATACGTGAAACTTCTTAAGTTTCAAGTAAGTGGTTTTGAATGCTTATAAATTATTTTTTATCATCATTTTTTTATGATATTCTTTTTATTTTCAGCTATTTTTTATATGTTTAATCCATGTTTTATGTTTCATTTATATTGGTATTATAGTTTATATTTTTTAATCTTTCCAAGTCACGTACTTGAAACAGAATCCCACATAAAAAATGCAGAATGTTCTGTGCAGGAAATGGAGAACCAGAATCCCACATCAGAAATGCATAATGATTTCAGGGTAAGCTCTCTTATAAAAGGGAGCTCTGAGTGAGAGCTTCTGTCAGAATGAAGACTGTTGGAATGGTTGTTCTGCTTGATTTTAAATAGCGGATAAATTCTGTTGAAAAATTTATTTTTGTTTTTTGTTTTGATTATATATATATATATATACAAAACAACAAAACTAAAAATAATTTTTTTTTAATAGTATTTTTTAGTAGAAATGCGGCAAATTAGGTGCCTCCTTTCGATTTAACCCGAAATACGGCACCACGGATGCCGCCTTTCACCCAAAACCTAAAGGAGGCACCTACCCTACCGACATTAGAGCTTATTTATGTAAAAAAATTAGCTAGACGTTTTTTATAAAATAATTTTATTTAAAATGTATTTTAAAAAAATCTGCCCTATAAATGTGATATGACGACCGTCACACCGACTCAGATCAAAAAATAATGTTGGATTAAGGTCCGTATACAAATAAACTAATCTTTCGGTATTCTACATGTGATGTGAATTTTCATTTTCTCAATCGAATAACCTCAAGGATGTACTATTTAGTCTCGTGCTCCATACATGAGGATTCAGATATGCGCATCGCATAACCTGACTGAGACTTCGCGTGCTCGTGATATCTGCATTACAACAAACTTCAGAGTAGTATTTGGATGAGATGAGTTTTTTATATGTTTTTTTTATAAAAAACATACAGAAAACACTTAGGGAAAAACAAATTCAAAATGAGCCGCAAAGGTGGAATCGCGGCTGCAGCCTTTGCACTGCGGCTGAAAGGCGGAACCTGCGATGCCACCTCTCCCCTAACAAATTAAATTGATTTTTTTTATGTTTTGTTTTGTTTTGTTTTTATATATATATATATATATATATATATAATTCATAAAAAATGTGCAAGAGGATGCCTCCTTTCACCAAACAAAAAAATATTATTTTTTTTAATTTTTGTTTTGATTTTTTTTTTATTTTTTATTTATATATATAATTCATAAAAATTGTAAAAATTATCATTTTTAAAAATTTCTTTTTTATTTTTTGTTTCATTTTGTTTATATATTTATTTATATATATAATTGATAAAAATTGTTCAGGAAAAATAATTTATAAGCTTTCAAAACCGCCTACTAGAAAGTTAATAATCTTTAAAGTACGTGACTTTAAAAGACTATAAACTATAAACCATAAGACCAATATAAACTAAACATTAAAAATTAATAAAACATATAAGAAATTATTGAAAACTAAAAACATTTCAGAAAAAATGTTCATGAAATTTAATTTATAAGCATTCAAACCCACCTACTTGAACTTAAAAATGTTTCAAGTACGTGACTTTGAAAGAATATAAAATATAAACCATAAGACCAATATAAACTAAACTTTAAAAATTAATTAAACATATAAGAAATTAAAGAAAACAAAAATCATTTCATAAAAAATGTTCGTGAAAATTAATTTATAAACTTTCAAAACCGCCTACTTCAAACTTAAAAATGTTTCAAGTACATGACTTTGAAAGAAAATAAAATATAAACCATAACATGAATATAAACGAAATATTAATCATCGATTAAACATTTGAGAAATTTTTTAAAACAAAAAACATTTCATAAAAAAATTTCATGAAAAATAATTTATAAGCATTCAAAACTGCCTACTTGAAACTTAAAAATGTTTCAAGTACCTAGCTTTTAAAGACTATAAAATATAAATCATAAGACCAATATAAACTACACATTAAACGTTGATTAAACATATAAGAAATTGTTGAAAACAAAAAACATTTCATAAAAAATGTTCATGAAAAATAATTTATAAGCATTCAAAATCTCCTACATAAAACTTATTAATGTTTCAAGTAAGTTAATTTGAAAGACTATAAAATATAAACCATAAGACCAATATAAACGAAACTTTAAACATTGATTAAACATATAGAAGTCAACCCCGCATAAATATGATGCACAGTGTCGCTAGTATCACAAACATCTATAATCTTTGATGCATGAGAACATGTTATATCTCCTTTCATGGGACAACGAAATCCATTCTTCCACCCGCCATGCCCTTATCCATATCAACATCCATCCGCATGAGGGTATAGTGAAAGATATGCCTCATGAAATTCTCATCTGTTCCCATTCCTGCAAATACCAACCCCTTCTAGACCACCATGCATCCAACCATTATAATTTCTACCACAATTGTCACCCCATTTCCCCAGGCCAAGTTGATCAGATGAAAACACCAATGATTCCACATAGCCCATCGAACTCTACATCACCAAATCTTTATCCTTTATCATCTTCCAAAGGCTACTGTAGGACCTCCATGATCTATCCATTCCAAACACTCACATTCAAGTATACAATAAACATAAAAAACAACAAATTGGATGTTGTTGTTGTACAATAGAAACATCAACATATAACCCCATCATGGTACCATCCGACCGTTGAGAAAAAAAAAAATTTCATCAATTGCATATCATCAATCAATGGACAAGCTAGATGACACAATGTTGACGAGAACTACAAATGTCTATAACTCATTGACTTGATCTTTTGATCGGGTCCTAGATTTAATGAGCCATGAATTCTGTCTTGAAGGTCACTCAGGGTTACACAATTAGTTGTATTAACCACTATTTTTGGTTGTGTACTGTAAGAAACTCCTTGCTCATTTTGAATAACCTCCCCATAGCAGTACACACAATAAAACATTACGCTATACATAAAAAAAGTTTTCTGATCAAGATTTTTATAATGTAAGTGACATTCAGAATGATGGTTACCAATATAATATTTATTAATCCAACTGATTTTTAATATGTAGTTTAATTACATATTCAAATTATAAAAACATAACTTTTGTATTTTGAATGATTTATTGAACATCAAAAACCATTCAAACTTAAAAAGTTATGTTTTTATACTTTGAAGATGTAATTAAACTACTTATTAAAAATAAGTTCGATTTTACCTCATATTCAAATAATAATTATTACTTCTAAACTATACAATTTTTATGATACATAAATTTTAAAAGATCTTATATCCTAAATTGTTATATTTCTTAGTACGATTTTTATTTAGTTAATCATTCTTTAATCATTATTTATTCCTTAATAAATTATTAATTAGTTATTCAATAATATATTGGAGTTAAAATATAAATAACATAGAGTTAAAAAATAAATAACACCATGTTTCGAGCTTCTCACCTTTATTGGAGTGAATTGGATATCAAAATTTCAAAAAACCCATTGCCAAATGGGTTTTCTGAAATTTTGATATCCAATTCTCTCGAATAAAGTCCAGAAGCTCGAAACATGCTGTTGTTTATTTTTTAACTCTATGTTATTTATAATTTAACTCCATGTTATTTATTTTTTTACTTTCACTCCATGTTGTTTTTTAACTCCATGTTATTTTTTAACTCCATGTTTTTTTAACTCCATGTTATTTTTTATCTCCATGTTATTTTTTAACTCCGTGTTATTAAATATCATTTAAACTATAGTTTTATTTATAACTCTATGTTATTTATTAATTAATTTCTAATTAATCATTCAAAATAATAACTATCAACATCATTACTAAATTATCAATTTATCATTTCTTTTCTTAGATAATTTAGTAGTTTATAAATAAATATGAATATGTTAAGAATATCCCCTAGGAGCGTCAAAACAGAATGCAGCAAGGCCCATTGTCATGCACCAGTTCTCATTTGAGTCTTTCTCAAATCGGTGTTTTCGGGTTTACCTCTAGGTACATCAATACCAGAGCCGTATTCACTTGTTTGTATCCAAACAAGGATTTGATTTCATAGATTATATAGTCATTATGCTACCAAAATTTCATTAAAAGAATCTTAAATTAATTTATACTAATGATAATTATAATACTAAATATATATAAGTAATTAAATAATCTAATAAACAAAAAAAATAAAACTAACTAAAATAATAAAGAATTAAAATATTTAACTTTAAAAAATTCAACTAAATAAAAAAAATTAAATTTTCAAAAAATATCTAACTAAAAGAAATTCAATGAAATAAAAAACATTAAATTAAAAACCATACCTCTAAAAGATTTAAAAAAAATTCAAACCGCAAACTTCGCCACAAAAGAGAAAAAATTAGAGGTAAATGGGTGTTTGGAAGTGAGGAGAAGGGGAGGGGGAACTGCCCTTTTATATTGCGTGGAGGAGAAGGTGGCCCCCCCTATGTTACCTTCACCACATCAGTGATCCGCGCCAAAGGCGGAACCCGCAGTGCCACCTTTCACCGGTATTGAAAAGACGGCATCTGTGATGCCACCTTTCACCCGAAATGCAAAGGCGGCATCGCAGATGCCGCCTTTGCGACGCAATTTGAAAATTTTTTCCCTAACTGTTTTCTATAAAAACAAATTATTTAAAAACCTATAAAAAACTCATATGAGACCGTCAACTCCTTCACGATCTCATAGTCCGCCTTTCATCCATAAACAGATCTTACAAAAGTGTGTACCACAATAGGAGCTTCATGCATGCACTGAAAACTTCCATAGGCATCGTGCTTGCTTCATGGGCTGTAGTAACCACATGCATGGGTTATCCCAGCTGATCATATCCACGAACCATTTTTATGGAATCGCATATCTACCTTGAATGTTCACACCATACCATAATCTACTTGTCCTTTTGTTTGCATAACCAGCTTCACGTTCTTTATGTGTTTTCTTGCAATGTCTCCCAGCACACAATCTATTCTTCGCATAAACCAAGAGTTGTAGTGTGGGTAACCTCATGCGCTGATCCAAGAGCTTATTTTTTCTGCTCTTCATGTAATGACATACTTGGTTCCCTCTTCTCTACACCTGATATTAGTTATGGGACATTTATTTGATGGTGCAGGTAGATGTATGGGATGAGAATATGGTCCACTGGATTTTTTTTAAATACATTTTTAAAAAATATATTTTTTATGAAAAATGCCTCCATTAAAAAAAATTAATAATAATCTTTAGAGGCATTGCCGCCTTTCGAGTTAAATAAAAACGCGTAAAAGGAGTTTCCACCTTTCCTCTAATTTTTTTTCTTTTTGTGTTTTTGTTTTGTTTATATATATATATAAACAAATATTTTCAGCAAAATTTATCCACTATTTAAAATCCAGTAGTACTACCACTATAGCAGTCTGAATTCTGACAGATACTCTCACCCAGGGGTCCCTTTTATAAGAGAGCTTACCCTAGAAATCATTCTGCATTTTCGATATGGGATTATGGTTATCCTTTTTCTTGTTCATAATATTCTGCATATCCGATGTGGGATTCTATTTCAAGTACGTGACTTTGAAAGACTATAAACTATAAGACCAATACAAATGAAACTTAAAACATGGATTAAACATATAAAAAGTAGTTTGAAACAAAAAAAAATCATAAAAAATAATGATAAAAAATAATTTATAAGCTTTCAAGACCACCTAATTGAAACTTAAAAATGTTTCAAGTAACTAAATTTGAAAAACTGTAAAATATAAACTACAAGACCGATTGGTCTCGCCTAAATTTATCAAATATTTTAAGGTTAAGTGGTCACCTATAGTTTCCCTTGGGTTATCGAATCCTTAGAGTCCTAAGAAGTAACCTATGTACTCGTACATTATATAGACTATTTTAAATTATTAAGTGGCCAACATTGGGCTGATTTTATATGGGTTTAACTAAACACTAAAAGTCTTAAGGTAATTTACATTATGGGTAGGGTTGATCCTAGGTTATTACATGGGGTGGATTGGATGCATTCTTTTTTTTAATATTTCAATTTCTTGTATTTGCGATGTGTTCTTTTAAGGAGGTCAAGAAAAATCATCCCCTACTGGTTTAATTCCTACCCACCCTAATACTAATCACCAATACACTTTAAGGATCAAAATTTTAAGCACTCCAAGGTAGATGTTCTTATTAGCCCATGAAGTGTGTGACCTTAAATTCAATAAGGAAGAAATGGTTTTAAAATCATCAAAAAAGATCTCATTTAAAAGAAGTGATTATCCATTAATGAAATGAGTAATAACATCCAATACATCCCCTTTATACTCACTTTGATCAACCCATAAGTGGGTTAGCCCTCCATTTATCCTTTGGTTTCAATGGAAGTGGGAAGTAGACTCATGAGAGAGGAATTAAAGAAGAAAAAAAACTATAAAATAACAATCACACCATCATTGTGTGATAATATCACAAGGTTTGGTGTGAACAAGTTCACACCTTGAGGGAACAAAATCAAAGTGATAATAAGAAGATTAGGAAATGATAATATTAAGAAATTTTATAAAGAATCAATGAAAATTCAAGAACTTATAATTGAAGGAATGCGATTACAACATCAAATTGGTAGCATAACATTAAAATGAAACTAAACTCACAGATAATAAACTCCTCCACCACCACTACCTTAAATAGGAACTTTGGGAGCCTTGGGTAGAGTCTCCAATAGTACAAAGCCTCACACAAGATTATGGTAGGCGTAGGGTGGTGGAATGTAAGGGATAGTGGACTTCTTTATCCTTGACTCAAAATGGAATCCAACTTTCATCCACCGACCATACGTGCATATATGGCCATCTAGATGGCCGAATTAGAGTTGGTCATAAAATAAAAAAGTAAAGATCTTGATTTCTCTTAGGTCTCTAAAAATTCTAAGCGCAAATGAATTTGTGGTTGCCGAGATATGATTAAATCAGTGGGATGTTTTTCTGGGCCGTAGAATCTGGCCTAGAATTTATCTTTAACTTGGGCCGCCTGAATATCCAAAATGGAAGACTAATTATCACTGAATACTGAATTATTATATCTTACTCTATATTTCTTATATCATCTCACGATATTTGGGATTCATTGGTACTGTATTTTGGGCCCCACATTCTTATCAGTGGGATGATATCCAATCTACCTTCTTCAGAATTGTTTGCCTGAAATCTCATTTTGGTGGTCTTCCAATGTGAATATTCCAACACTCCAAATATATGAATTGTTCCCAATATAATGAGAAACCTGAAAATTAAATATGAAAATAAAATAAAGATCATTGGGTAATTTACATTATGTTAAATAATGTACCATATAATAGTGCATTTTAAGAAGGAATTACAATAATAATGTGAAATGATGTTCAAAGTGTAAAATGCACTAAAATGGGTTTTATGAATATTAAATTATATGAATATTATATATATATATATATATATAATTAATATTATTCTCATTCAGTGGCTAATCACACCCCCCAACATGATTTTTTCTTGTCCCAATAAAAATATATCTCAAAAAATGTGAAATTTGAATTCCCTTTTCCAAGAACATTTTAATAAACAATGATCACCAAAAACAATTATATCAAACAACCATGAAACCCATAAAAATATTATAATACAATATAGTTTCATAAAAATATCCCAATCCCAATCCCATTTTTTTGTTCAAATCCATCACCATATTTCATCCAATATCAATTAAGAGTTATGATTTGTTGTGCATCGCATTTGACATGGGGGTTCATCTTTATTCAAGGGGGAATTTATGGAAGCATTAGGTGGAATAACAATTCAATATGAATATGAGTATTAAATTTTTTTATTTTATTTTTATTGTTTTTTGTTTTGTTTTTTTTTTTTGAAATTTTGCGAGGTAATTGAAATTACACTGAAAACAGTCAACCTCTGTAGCAAGCCTTTTCCGATGACTCCCAGGCTCAAAGACCTTAGGGATCCAAGTGAATATCACATACTAGGGCATCATCTCGAGTTAACTCTATCAAAAACAAAGTCAAATTACCATAAATAGATATATAATTACTAACTCTAGGCCAGACAACTATGGATTCTTGATCCCCAAGTGCCAAAAGCACACATTAGGTCATTTCATTACTCTACGCACACATTTATTGTTTTTTTAATACTCATATTAAATCTAAAATGATCACCAAAAATATGATATTTATTATGGGGACCCCATGAACTCAAACTAATTTTCCACTATCCAAAGGATGTGCATTATGATCCCTTTTTTTAATTTGGATGAAAATATAAACGAAGAAATATCACATTAGACAACCACACATTCCAAAATCTATGCTCATGAAATATACATGGATTAAAATCAGAATCAGGGAATGATAAATTATTTAATATTTAGTTTCAAAATGTAAAATTTCTATTATCATATTCAAGGTTAAGGAAATTTTTCCTTCTATTAAGGAACACTTTTTTTAATCATTAGTTTTTTGACACAAAAGCAATTTTTTATTTTATCCCCCCCACATAAAATAACATTGTCCCCATTGTTTAAAGAAAAATGAATTTATCAGGGGGTAGAGGTAGATAAGGGGAGTTCAAAAATGAAATTTAAAATGAGGATCATGGAATGAAATAACCTAGTGATTAAAGTTCGTGATACTCCCTTTTAATCCCTTGATCTCGATGTCACTCCAAGAATTCCCTAGTGGAAAAAGGAAGACAAACAAAAAAACAAAAAAACTATATATATATATATAATAAAGAATGTAAAATTTAAGTATATCTATAAAAATTATAGAATAAGGAAGCACAATAAGCCATAGGTCAGTGGTAAGTGCGCGCCCCTATCTCCCTTCGGTCCCGGGTTCGATTCCCCACAACTTCACTGGTTGTGACGGGGTTTTCCCCACGACCTATAATGTGACCTTTTAATTTTATTATTATTTTTTTAATTTTTTAACCTACAAACATATAAAAATAAAATAAACTAATGATACATTATCATCTTTTGAAATTTCTGGGTATGGTGTTACTCAAGGATCACATCACGTGACACATATGAATATAATGCTCCCCATTCATACCCATACATATTCATAATAGAAGAATAGGTCAACGGTCTATTTTCTTATTATTTTTAAATATCAAAATAATTTATTAATTCTATTTAAAATATAAATTTTATTAAAACAACAAAATTATTGGAAACTTGAAAACCATGAGTTGCCTCCAATGTAGCACATTGTTTAATGTCGCTAGCTCGACTTGAACCCCCCAACTTACCCAATACCAACTTTCAACATTTTAAATACCACATGTATCACCAATTCAACTAGGTTGATATTGATTATATGTTTAGAATTTGTTTCATTCACAAACCTATGTTCTAAAATTAGTGGGTAAATCCAAGGAATGTCAGAAATAGTGGATCTAGTTGCTTCCCTAGTCTTGCCTAAGACATCAATAATCATTCCTACATTTTATCTTTCAATAGAAGAACAAATTCCAACTGAAAGTCCATGGTTATAACCTATGATGGGATGCTTGAGTGGGTATGGAAGGATAATAATTTTGAGCTCGTTTTGGATAGGACATTCAAAAACAGGTTGATATTTTAAATCCAACTCAGTTTCTTTTTCAAAATTTATCAAAAAAATGGTTCCTTTTGAATAGAAGATTCAACCACAAAATTGGAAAGTTAGTGTTAGGGATGGGTATAGACTAAATGTTTGTGATTTCTCCCAATGTTTCAATGATTGGTGTTTCTGAAAAATCATCAATGGAGCTATAATAGGGGCACTCAATCCATGATGTCAAATTCTCTACTTTTTAATCCATAAAATCAATTTCCTCTTGATTTAAATACCCTAAAATAATTCCTTTATCAACTTCATCTATCCCAAATCCAAATGTTGGTTCATCAATAAATACATGAGAGGTTTCTGGGAGAAAAGAGTCTTCTATCAATGGCGATGAAGGGATAGCATGAGTGGGAATGGGTTCCATAATCGTCTCAATGATTTGTAGTTCTAATATCAATGATGGAACATCACAATTCATTATCTCTATTTGTGGACACTGTTTTTCATGTAAGGGATGTAGATTAGGATGGATAAGGTGTTGATCAAAATGGTCAATTCTAGGTGGATAATTAAGTTGTTGGAATTGCACAGGAGGGTGTTCAGATTGGCTTCGTAAGGATTAAAACTCATTATATATTGTATGGTTTTATGTATCATATGAGTTAAAACATTGTGGTTAATTAGGTTATTGATGACCTAACCAGTAGAAATTAGTATGGTCATTGTACATCACACATGGGGTTGGGTGATCAAAGTAGGGATAGGTTCCCCATGTTAGGATTTGTTCAAAAGTGCCTTCCATAGGAGTGAGGGGGTGAGAACAGAGAAGTGGGATGAAAAGAAAAGGATACTGGTGTCTATGATATCATACATAGGTCCATGGAAATGGTGCCAAAATATGGTATTGACCAAATTCACCCATGATTTTAGGGTTAAGCGGCCTCTTTTAGTTTAGCTTGGGTTGTCGAATCCTCAGAGACCTAAGAAGTTGTAACAGCCCAAGATTTTATGAAAAATATTCTTTTTAATTTCACTAATGTCTTGTGTTATACGCTACACCAAAAGGAGCTTGCACAACACGCATCCTTGACTTGCCTTGCATTACACGCAATCACGACCTTCCTCGATAGCGTGTGTAATACGCAATACCGAGTTTCACTAAACAACGATATGTTATTAAAATATTATTAAAACTAGCCGTTATGAATAGTAATAACCAATTTTTGAAATTCTGTAAATCTTATTTTTCAAAATGAACTTCATTTTTGGATTCGGAGCATCGAATTTAGCCTAAGGTGAAATTTTGGTACTTTTCGGATAACTTTTATTTTATGATGAATAGTGAAAATTACTAAATTATAATTAAAAACAACTTTTTAATCGAAATAATTAATAGTGATAAATCATTAATTTGAGTGGTTTTAAAGTATATTTAGAATATATTTTTACAATTTAATACAATGTTGGTCATTGGATGTAATTTCACATTTAAACCAGACATAATCAAGTGTCAATCTTTTGATAGATATTATTTCTTAAAAACACGCTATTTGTTTTAACAGCGGGATTTAATTATAAAATTATTAATGCAAATTTTATGTTATGAATTTGGTAAAATAGACTTCATTTTTGAATTCGGAATATGAAATATAGCTTAGGATGAAATTTTGGCATTGTTCTGAAAAACATCAATTTTTGATGAATAGTGAAACTACTAAGTGGTAGGTTAAAAAACAGAATTTTGCATAAAACTTAATTTTACCGCTTCTGTGAATGGAATTTCGAAAATCCGAGAGACACGGTTAATATCAAGGACAAAAATGTGGTTCAATGAGATGAAAATAAATTTTTGGTGAATAGTAACTTTTTACTTTTTTTACCGCGGTTAATAGTAAATAGGGTAACTAAGGGTAAATATGATATTACTATTACCCTAACACATGTACTAATTCTATTGGACAAGTGTAATTCGACCAAAAACAAACTTAGGAATAATATATGACCATTTAGGCCCACTTGGATTAGATTAGGACATTTATTATTAATTTATTTAAAGAAGGGTTAAAATAGTTAAAATCAAAGTTTAATAAGTAAATAATTTTTAATATAGGGTTCTACATAAGATAAATTCGATTGTAAATATTCATTAGAAAGCTAAAAAGATTTAATACATGATGGGATTTTATTTGTAATTTTTAGACATCAAATAATTTAATTTATTTATGACACAAAGATGATGCAGTAATTATCTTATTAATGAAATATTGACAAAATTGATAATATAAATACCAAAATAAATGTAATTTGAGACTTTTTATGAATTCCACTAATTTTATAGGTCACTATGATATATTAATGTTGATTTAATCAACTTGGTTCGGACATTTAATTCTGTTATGACTTTCACAAAAATCATATATCAAATAGTGTCAAAATTGACACAAAATAGTTTTTAAATCAAATATTATATTATTAATTGTTATTGTATTCCTAAAAATCTACGATTCGGCCAAATGACTTAGATAAAGATATATATATTAATAATAAACAATTTGGGGTTCGTTTGGCATGTTATAGTAAGTTTATTAACCATATAGTGAAAGAAAACAAAAAGACCTGGTAAAAGTTAAATTATTTAACTTAGAGTTAAATCTAATTGATAAGGTTAAAATAATATCCTAAACTTGTCTAAATTCTATTGGTTGATATTATTTCGACCCATCCCCACTTTAGCTTCGAAATAAGACCCTTTGGAACCATTATAAACCGATTTTGACTTTAATATAAAATAATATTTTGAGATATTCCTAAGGTGCCCCTCTCCTCCCTTATAAAAGGGCACCTCCTCCCCCTCCTCCTCACACCAATTTTAGCACTCAAGCTCGTCCAACCCCTGCCATTTTCTCCTCTCCACTTCCCTAGAATAATCCTAGAGGTCCTGGTTATCTCCAAAGACCAATCTTAGTTCCTTAAGTGGAGGATTCAAAGAGGCGTTCCAAAGAAGAGGTAATATCCATTACCGATCTTTTCAATTTCTTTCTTCTTCAACTTCTTCTTCTTTAGTTGTTTCATGATAAAGTAATAACATCAGTATTACTTACATACTGATATGTTATTATAAATATGAAACAACCCTAATTCACCTCTTATCCATCCTACGGAAAAATGAAATCACCGCGCGTGCGTACGTACGGAATACCGTCTACACGCCGTGGTGTAATCTATTTTTCCACCATCACCTTACAAGGATGGTTATAATGGTGTAATAAGTAACTATATATGATTATTATGAAGTAATATTGATACTGAAATAATATATATATATACTCCAATACAATTCCACGATCATAGGAACGATATCATCACTCGTGCGTACGTACGGAATACCGTCTCCACGATGTGATGCGACTCGTTCTACATGATCATAATTTCATAATGATTATATAAATGAATTGAATGAATGAATATGGTATATACTACACTAATACCATTCTGTAAATGAATTATCTATAACCTAAAGATAAGAATAAGAATTTATTCGACAAAACACGCATAAGAACAAAAAGTTATAAAGACCCGAGTAACAAGTAACAATGAAATATTACTAACAAGAAGCTAATAATATGACCATATATGATATCATATCAATATGTATGATTCTGGAATAACTCAATAACATTATTTAAACCCTTATACAGGAGCTTCGGACACGAACAAAGCAAATCGGACCTAAGGTAAGGGAAATATCACAATCTCATTTTTATCCGAGATTGTTTATTCGAAAGTATTTACTGGGGTGTATTTTATCATCCACATCCATGTTTCATCAGTATGTAATGTTATTTCCATCCACCTACAATTGTTTAAATCCATTTTTACCCTTCGGTGAGTTTTTAGTAATATGTATGAAAGGAATCTTTTGTCGTACGAGGTACTTTTTGACTTTTTCGACAAAAGTACGAAGAATGTTTTTTTAACTTATACGGCATGAATGGATTTTTAAAACATAATTTCCAAGAAGCTTTATTTACAAGTTTTCAAGTTTATTTTTAATAATCTTCTTTTATTTTAAAGTCTTATGACATGTTATGAATGGAAAAAATGTTTTTGAAGAAGAAAGGATATTTTCCTCAAGAATGGAGTTCAAGTGTTTTATCAAAATTATTTTCCATCTAAGATAATAAAGGGTTATGTTTTTATCCCTATTATTACACTGATTTGATCATGTTGTGATGGAATTATTTTTATGAATTCATTTATCTTATATGAATTGTTTTATGATGTCATGTTGTTTAAGAATTCCATTTTTATTACATGGGTTATGTGATGATGTATGATTTATGATTATGTGGCACACAAAAGAAAGGATTCATTATAAGATGGGTGGGACCTATATCTCCCTCCAATGCATTGGGTAAAGATTTTATATCTCATGAGATAAACATGGCTGGAATGGTTGGTTATACCGGTTCAGTGAAACAGGACTGAAACGAGGGTTGTTCGATTCAGAAAGGGACTTTGTCCACTAAGATAGTCTTGGCAATGAGTCATGACTAACAAGAAATGATTCTCTATGATTATGTGTGTATGCCACAAAGTTCCATGTTTTAAGTTATGATTATTGTGATTACATTTCACTGCCATGATTTACCCCATGTTATGATATTATGAGCTCTTTTGCAGGTTAAGATTTCCAAAAGATATTTATATGATGTGATTGATTTTTTCTTTTGTTTACCCTTACTGAGCATTTGAGCTCACCCTTTTATGTTTTCTTTTCCCCAGGATATAAAGAAAGGTTTTAGGTAGAAAAAAGGGATGACCTTTATGGGAGATATTGAAGAACATTCACCACGATTAGAAGATTACGTTCCGAGTTTCCAAAGACACTAAACTATTACGATCCTTTGGTGTGTGTTTTTGTTATGTACTAAGTATTCCGCAAATGTAATGTAATGTCCATGTAAGTCAGGATCCGGGTCTCTACAGTTGGTATCAGAGGAAAGGTTTAGTCAACCTTTGGAAACTAGGATGCGAAAACGTTAGTGAGATACCTAGAGATATTTCTAAGGTATGTATAGGGATGCCCCTAAGGATAAGTATACGTATAGGATATAGTTCTAGAACTATGGTAACGATATTAGATTAAACCAAAGATGATAGATATTTAAGTTACTCCCCCTTTATTACGATTTTTGCATCTAACACTATTCTATTTGGGTTTTAGAAAATGGCTGGAAACAAGATGATTCACAATAATGGAGGATATGATGGACAATGGAATGATATTCTTCATGAGCAACCAAATGAAATGGGATTTGGATGTCCAAACATCATTATTATGCCGAATCAACAATCTCACAACATGATCAATAAAGTAAAATTTGGTAAGTTTCCCGACTCGGCTAATAAGAGAAAGATGGAGTTTTATGATGATCATAGAGGAAAGAAAGTTCAATTTCCCCTATGTAAATCATGTGGGAAGATGCATCAAGTAGAATGTTTCAAGTGAACTGGAATATGCTTTGGGTGTGGAAAAGAAGGACACAAAGCAAGTAAGTGCAAAGGAAAAGGGTCAGTTAACACCATGGATGAGGATAATGGTATTGCTACGACATCAAAAATGGTTAAGTGTTTTAAATGTGGAATGTATGGGCATTATGAAAACAAATTCCCTAAGGGAAAGACTCATGAAGAGAATCAGTATGGTCATATGGGTAGTATTTATGTGGATGATGATGAAGAGACTACAAATGATATGTGAGATGAAAGAATTTTTTAAGCTCGGTCAATGGTTTGAGAATGTAGTGGCATGATTACATGTTTATCATGTGTAATTTTGGAATAAAGAGACATCTATGGATTGTTACACTGTTGTATTTCCTTGTGTTTTGAAATTATATGATTAATGTTACCAGTATCCATGAAGGTTATTCAGATATTTTTGGAATGTAGATGATATGCGCATAATGAAGGGATAAGGAGAAAATTAAATGTTTGATAGTATTCATGAGCTCATGATTGATTTAAGGACTAAGTGATATCATGGTTTGAGTATATAGAATTTTGAGGATTTTGGTATGTGGAAAGTGTTAACTTTTAACTGCACTCATGTTTTCACTAAGGTATTCAAGAGAATACACGATTAAGGACTTTGAATGTTTGGAATGTGACCAACAAGACATATCTTATGATATGTGGGGATCAACGACAGTATTAAATCTCTGGTAATCGATGTCACTATATTATGAGAGTGGACTGCAGTATTATGTATAAGCCTAAAGATTAGACTGGATTATGATGGACATAAGTTAGTATTGTTTAAGGATAGAAGATTTTCGATATTATTGATGGGATGTTATAGTAACGTAGTTTTAGAAAAGGGGACAACCTGCAGGACGGGCGACAGCCCATCGCTTCGGACAAGGCTGTAGGAATCGAACCCACAACCGAAGTGTGACTGGCCTTTATCGCCTACCACTGGCCTACAGGAAGTCCCTGTTTAGTAGAAATTAGTTTTATTATATTAAGCAGTATGATATATGAAGTATAAGTCCATTTTAGGAATCATATATGATTAATCTTACTATAGAATGACTTATGTATATTTAATAACTTTTGCTAACCTTTTGTTTGAAACAGATGGAATGACCCGTCATTCTATCACATGATCTGCTAACACTTCACGAATAACAAATTCAACTTCATTTATTTAAGAGATGAAGTGGAAATTGTTCAAAGCACGAACAACAGTGAGATTGTACCAAAATAAAGTAAGTATTTATTCTAATTCAAATTTTCAACTTTAGGGGAAATGATCTTGAAAACCAAAAATGTTGTCCTAGTGATCTTATACCTGATGAATCAGATGGTACCTTATATCATCACAAATCTATGGATTTGTTATTACTGGCTTTTCCATAGCCATGTTCTCTACCACTTTCCATCAGAACATGATGGTTAGATTTCTCTTCCATATCCATATTTTCACCTATGTGGAAACCCAATGATTAGTTTATTTGGGTAACCGTTACGTTTCATACTTTTGTTTTTAAAGATTGGTTTTGATATTCCTTTTTACGATGTGGGTTTCTATTAAAGAAACTTTCGAATAGTAAACCATTTATAACCCCGACGAATTTCGAGGGCGAAATTCATTTTAAGGGGGGTAGAATGTAACAGCCCAAGATTTTATGAAAAATATTCTTTTTAATTTCACTAATGTCTTGTGTTATACGCTACACCAAAAGGAGCTTGCACAACACGCATCCTTGACTTGCCTTGCATTACACGCAATCGCGAACTTCCTCGATAGCGTGTGTAATACGCAATACCGAGTTTCACTAAACAACGATATGTTATTAAAATATTATTAAAACTAGCCGTTATGAATAGTAATAACCAATTTTTGAAATTCTGTAAATCTTATTTTTCAAAATGAACTTCATTTTTGGATTCGGAGCATCGAATTTAGCCTAAGGTGAAATTTTGGTACTTTTCGGATAACTTTTATTTTATGATGAATAGTGAAAATTACTAAATTATAATTAAAAACAACTTTTTAATCGAAATAATTAATAGTGATAAATCATTAATTTGAGTGGTTTTAAAGTATATTTAGAATATATTTTTACAATTTAATACAATGTTGGTCATTGGATGTAATTTCACATTTAAACCAGACATAATCAAGTGTCAATCTTTTGATAGATATTATTTCTTAAAAACACGCTATTTGTTTTAACAGCGGGATTTAATTATAAAATTATTAATGCAACTTTTATGTTATGAATTTGGTAAAATAGACTTCATTTTTGAATTCGGAATATGAAATATAGCTTAGGATGAAATTTTGGCATTGTTCTGAAAAACATCAATTTTTGATGAATAGTGAAACTACTAAGTGGTAGGTTAAAAAACAGAATTTTGCATAAAACTTAATTTTACCGCTTCTGTGAATGGAATTTCGAAAATCCGAGAGAAACGGTTAATATCAAGGACAAAAATGTGGTTCAATGAGATGAAAATAAATTTTTGGTGAATAGTAACTTTTTACTTTTTTTACTGCGGTTATTAGTAAATAGGGTAACTAAGGGTAAATATGATATTACTATTACCCTAACACATGTCCTAATTCTATTGGACAAGTGTAATTCGACCAAAAACAATCTTAGGAATAAAATATGACCATTTAGGCCCACTTGGATTAGATTAGGACATTTATTATTAATTTATTTAAAGAAGGGTTAAAATAGTTAAAATCAAAGTTTAATAAGTAAATCATTTTTAATATAGGGTTATACATAAGATAAATTCTATTGTAAATATTCATTAGAAAGCTAAAACGATTTCCTACATGATGGTATTTTATTTGTAATTTTTAGACATCAAATAATTTAATTTATTTATGACACAAAGATGATGCAGTAATTATCTTATTAATGAAATATTGACAAAATTGATAATATAAATACCAAAATAAATGTAATTTGAGACTTTTTATGAATTACACTAATTTTCTAGGTTACTATGATATATTAATGTTGATTTAATCAACTTGTTTCGAACATTTAATTCTGATATGACTTTCACAAAAATCATATATCAAATAGTGTCAAAATTGACACAAAATAGTTTTTAAATCAAATATTATATTATTAATTGTTATTGTATTCCTAAAAATCTACGATTCGGCCAAATGACTTAGATAAGGATATATATATTAATAATAAACAATTTGGGGTTCTTTTGGCATGTTATAGTAAGTTTATTAACCATATATTCAAAGAAAACAAAAAGACATGGTAAAAGTTAAATTATTTAACTTAGAGTTAAATCAAATTGATAAGGTTAAAATAATATCCTAAACTTGTCTAAATTCTATTGGTTGATAGAATTTCGACCCATCCCCACTTTAGCTTCGAAATAAGACCCTTTGGAACCATTATAAACCGATTTTGACTTTAATATAAAATAATATTTTGAGATATTCCTAAGGTGCCCCTCTCCTCCCTTATAAAAGGGCACCTCCTCCCCCTCCTCCTCACACCAATTTGAGCACTCAAGCTCGGCCAACCCCTGCCATTTTCTCCTCTCCACTTCCATAGAATAATCCTAGAGGTCCTGGTCTTCTCCAAAGACCAATCTTAGTTCCTTAAGTGGAGGATTCAAAGAGGCGTTCCAAAGAAGAGGTAATATCCATTACCGATCTTTTCAATTTCTTTCTTCTTCAACTTCTTCTTCTTTAGTTTTTTCATGATAAAGTAATAACATCAGTATTACTTACATACTGATATGTTATTATAAATATGAAACAACCCTAATTCACCTTCTATCCATCCTACGGAAAAATGAAATCACCGCGCGTGCGTACGTACGGAATACCGTCTCCACGCCGTGGTGTAATCTATTTTTCCACCATCACCTTACAAGGATGGTTATAATGGTGTAATAAGTAACTATATATGATTATTATGAAGTAATATTGATACTGAAATAATATATATATATATACTCCAATACAATTCCACGATCATAGGAACGATATCATCACTCGTGCGTACGTACGGAATACCGTCTCCACGATGTGATGCGACTCGTTCTACATGATCTTAATTTCATAATGATTATATAAATGAATTGAATGAATGAATATGGTATATACTACACTAATACCATTCTGTAAATTAATTATCTATAACCTAAAGATAAGAATAAGAATTTATTCGACAAAACACGCATAAGAACAAAAAGTTATAAAGACCCGAGTAAGAAGTAACAATGAAATATTACTAACAAGAAGCTAATAATATGACCGTATATGATATCATATCAATATGTATGATTCTGGAATAACTCAATAACATTATTTAAACCATTATACAGGAGCTTCGGACACGAACAAAGAAAATCGGACCTAAGGTAAGGGAAATATCACAATCTCATTTTTATCCGAGATTGTTTATTTGTAAGTATTTACTGGGGTGTATTTTATCATCCACATCCATGTTTCATCAGTATGTAATGTTATTTCCATCCACATACAATTATTTAAATCCATTTTTACCCTTCGGTGAGTTTTTAGTAATATGTATGAAAGGAATCTTTTGTCGTACGAGGTACTTTTTGACTTTTCCGACAAAAGTACGAAGAATGTTTTTTTTAACTTATACGGCATGAATGGATTTTTAAAACATAATTTCCAAGAAGCTTTATTTACAAGTTTTCAAGTTTATTTTTAATCAACTTCTTTTATTTTAAAGTCGTATGACATGTTATGAATGGAAAAAATGTTTTTGAAGAAGAAAGGATATTTTCCTCAAGAATGGAGTTCAAGTGTTTTATCAAAATTATTTTCCATCTAAGATAATAAAGGGTTAGGTTTTTATCCCTATTATTACACTGATTTGATCATGTTGTGATGGAATTATTTTTATGAATTCATTTATCTTATATGAATTGTTTTATGATGTCATGTTGTTTAAGAATTCCATTTTTATTACATGGGTTATGTGATGATGTATGATTTATGATTATGTGGCACACATAAGAAAGGATTCATTATAAGATGGGTGGGACCTATATCTCCCTCCAATGCATTGAGTAAAGATTTTATATCTCATGAGATAGACATGGCTGGAATGGTAGGTTATACCGGTTCAGTGAAACAGGACTGAAACGAGGGTTGCTCGATTCAGAAAGGGACTTTGTCCACTAAGATAGTCTTGGCAATGAGTCATGACTAACAAGAAATGATTCTCTATGATTATGTGTGTATGCCACAAAGTTCCATGTTTTAAGTTATGATTATTGTGATTACATTTCACTGCCATGATTTACCCCATGTTATGATATTATGAGCTCTTTTGCAGGTTAAGATTTCCAAAAGATATGTATATGATGTGATTGATTTTTTTCTGTTGTTTACCCTTACTGAGCATTTGAGCTCACCCTTTTATGTTTTCTTTTCCCCAGGATATAAAGAAAGGTTTTAGGTAGAAAAAAGGGATGACCTTTATTGGAGATATTTAAGAACTTTCACCACGATTAGAAGATTACGTTCCGAGTTTCCAAAGACACTAAACTATTACGATCCTTTAGTGTGTGTTTTTGTTATGTACTAAGTATTCCGCAAATGTAATGTAATGTCCATGTAAGTCAGGATCCGGGTCTCTACAGAAGTAACCTATGGACACATACATTATATGGACCATTTTTATCTATTAAGTGGCCAAATTTGGGTTGATTTTATATGGGTTTATGTGAAAACTAAATGTCTTAAGTTAATTCAAATTATGGAAAGGGTTGATCCTAGTTTATTATAAGGGGTGGATAGGATGCATTCTTTAAAAAAATGAATTTCTTATATTTGAGATGGGTTAATTGAAGGAGGTCAAAAAATATCATCACTTACTGGTATAATTCCTAAAAAACCTAATACAAGTCATCCATACACTTGAATGATAAAAGTTTTGAGCACTCTAAGGTAAAGGTTCATATTATCACTTGAAGTGTGTGACCTTAAATTCAATATGGATGAAAAGGATTTAAAATCATCAAATAAAAATCTCATTTAAAAGAAGTTATTAGCCATTAATAAAGTGAGAAATAACATCCAATACAGACCCTTGATACTCCCTTGGATGAAACCATAAGTGGATTTTCCCTCCATTGATCCTATGGTTTCAATGGAAGTGGGAAGTATACTCATGAGGGAGGAATTAGAGAAGAAAAAAAATGAAATAAAGATCACTCCACCGTTGTGTGATAATTTCACAAGGTTTTGTGTGAACAAGTTCACACCTTCAGGAAAAAATATAAAACTAATAAGAAGAAGAATAGGAAATGATAATATTATGTACTTTCATAAATAAGCTAAGGTAATTCAAGAACATACAATTGAAGGAATGCGATTACATCATCAAATTGGCAGCATAACATTAAAATGAAACAAAGATCAAGAATGATAAAATCCACCACCACCACAACCTTAAATTTCAATTTTGGGAGCCTTGGGTATAGCCTACAACAGTAAAAAACATCCCAATTGATTATGGTAGGCCTAGTGTGGTGGAAAGTAAGGGAGAGTGGACTTCTTTATCCTTGACTCAAAATGGAAGCCACCTTGCATCCACCGAACAGACACACCTAGATGGCCTTCTAGATGGTCGAATTAGAGTGGTCCATAGAAGAAAAAAAGATAAAATCCATATATCTCCTAGACATTTGTAAAATATTACCGCAAATGAATTTGTGGTTACCGAGATATGATTAAATTGTTGGGTTGTTTTCCTGGGCCGCATAATCTGGCCCAAGAATTTTATCTCTAACTAGGGCTGCCTGAATAACCACAATGGAGGCTGAATTATAAATGGATCCTCAATAATTATATGTTCCTATATATATATTATATCATTTCATGAACGTTGGGATTCATCCGTCCTATATTTTGGGCCCCACATTCTCATCAGTGGGCCGATGCCCAATCTACCTTCTCCAGAATTGTTTGCATGAAATCTCATTTTGGTTGTCTTCCAATGTGAATCTTCAAACACTCCAAAAGATTGAATTGTTCCCAATATAATGAGAAACCTGAAAATTAAATATGAAAATAAAATCAAGATAATTGGGTACTTTAAATGCTGTTAAAAATGTACCATATAATAGTGCATTTTAAGAAGAAATTACAATCATAATGTGAAATGATGTTCAAAGTGTAAAAGTCACTAAAATGGTGTTTATGAATAATAAAGCAGATTAATATTATATATATTAACAATTAATATTAACCTCATTTATTGGATAATAACCAAAATAAATGAAACTTAATAAATAGATTAAACATATAACAAATAGTTGAAAAAAAATCGTAAAGAATGTTCATGAAAAATAATTTATAAGATTTCAAAACCACCTACATGAAACATAAAAATGATTCAAGCACATGAATTTGAAAGAATAAAATATAAACATTACGACCAATATAATTCAAAGTTAAAATATGGATTAAACATATAATAAATAGTTGAAAATAAAATAATTTCGTAAAAAATGTTGATGAAAAATAATTTATATGCTTTCAAAGACAACTACTTGAAACATAAAAATGTTTCACGTACAAGGCTTTGAAAGACTATAAAATATAAATTATAAGACCAATTTAATGATAAAATATGGATTAAACATATAATAAATTATTTAATTATTTAATTAATAATAATTAATTTTTTAATTAGTAATTATTAATAATTAATTATATAATAGTTAACTAATTAATTTGTAATATAATTATTAAGTATATAATAGTTAATAATTTAATTAGTAATATAATTATATATTATATTTTTTCATTATGATTAATAATTAGTAATTATTAAAAAAAATTATATAATAATTAATTAGTTAATTTGTAATATAATTATCAATTATATAATAGTTAGTTAGTTAACTAGTAATATAATTATAAATTATAATTCTTATTTATAATTATTAATTATAATTATTCATTATAATTGATCATTATAATTATTAATTTTTAATTTTTAATTTTTAATTATGTAATTAGTAATATAATTATTAATTATATAACTATTACTTGTATAATAATTAGTTAGTTAATTAGTAATTATTAATAATTAATTGTTTTATAATTATTTAGTTAATTAGTAATATAATTAGTTAATTATAAATATAATTATTAATTATTTAATAATTAATTAGTTACTAGGTAATATAATTATTAATTATATAATAATTAATTAGTTAATTAGTAATATAATAATTAGTTATATAATTTTGTAATTAGGTAATTTTTAATTATTAATCATTAATTATATGACAACTAATTAGCTAATTAGTAATATAATTATTAAATATATAATATTTAATTAATTAATTTTTTGAGAAACATAGGGACGAGACCCTTTTTATAATTAGTTAATAAGTAATATAATTATAAATTATAATTATTCATTATAATTATTAATTACTATTTATTAAAAATTATTATATAATCACTAATTAGTTAATTAGTAATATAATTATTAATTAAATACTAGTTAATTAGTAATATAAGTATTCATTATAATTATTAATTAGTAATTGTTAAAAATTATTATATAATAATTACTTCATTAATTATTATTATAATTATTCTTTATAATTATTCATCATGATTATTCATTATAATTATCCATTATATTTATTTATTATTAATTATTAATTATTAATTAGTTAATTACTAATATAATTATTAATTATATCACAATTAATTATATAATAATTATTTAGTTAATTAGTAATTATTAATAATTAAACATATAATAATTAATTAGTTAATTAGTAATATAATTAGTTAATTAGTAATATAATTAATTATTAAATAATTAATAATTATATTACTAATTAACTATAATAGAACTAATTAACAATTTAACTATTATATGATTAATTGTTAATAATTAATAATTAAGAAACTAATTTTTATACAATTAAAATTTATATAATTAATAACTATATCACTAATTAACTAATTAATATTTAATAATTAATAATTAATAATTAATAATTAACTAATCCATTATTATATCATTACTAATTAACTAATCGATTATTATATAATTAATTATATATAATAATAATTAAACAATTAAATATTTTATTATAGGTTTAATCCATGTTTTAAATTTAAATTATATCGGTCGTATAGTTTATATTTTTTAGTCTTTCATAGGCACATTCTTGAATCATTTTTAACCTTCAAGTAGGTGGTTTTGAAAGCTTATAAATTTTTTTCATGAACATTATTTACAAAAATCATCTTATTTTAAAATATTTATTATATGTTAAATCCGTGTATTAAGTTTCATTTATGTTCATCTTGTAGTTTATTTTTTATAGGTTTTCAAAGTCACATACTTGAAACATTGTTACTATTCAAGTGTGTGTCTTTGAAACCTTATTAATTATTTTCCATCAATATTTTTTATGAATTTATTTTTGTTTTCCACTATTTTTTATATGTTTAATCAATGTTTTAAGTTTCATCTATATTGGTCTTATAGTTATATTTTATAGTCTTTCAAAGTCACGTACTTGAAATAGAATCCCACATCGGAAATGCAAAATGTTCTGTGTAGGAAAGGGAGAACCAGAATCCCACGTTGGAAATATAGAATGATTTTCAGGATAATCCCTCTTATAAAAGGAATCCATGAGTGAGAGCTTCTATTAGAATCCAGGCAGTTGTAATGGAAGTACTACTGTATTTTAAATAGCGGATAAATTCTGCTTAGTTTTTTTTATTTTTGTTTTTGTTTTGTTTATATATATATATATATATTTAATTTTTTTAGGTTTTAGTGGAAATGTGGCATCCATGATTCCACCTTTGAGGCATAGTTTAAAAAAAATTAAACCTAATGGTTTTAATTTTTTTTAAACGTATTAAAAAAACTCAACTTCCACTTGATGTGATGCTAATATGTTATATCAACTCCTAGTTCAAGATTAAAGCCGAAAATATGATCACATGAGGTTGAAGAAGATGACGCATGATGTGGCGTATCAATCATGTGATATGCATGGCATGCATAATTCATGGGAAAAGTGTGTGATGTGCGAATATGAGGGGTTTTTTATAAATGGGGTTTTTTAATTTTTTTATATAAAAATAGGTAGGGTTACCAATATTTTTAAAAATGGGTCTCCATGAACCTCATTCATGCATCTTTAGCGTGGAGAGATGCGTGAATGGGGTTCACATGAAACACCCAGAATATTCTAAATTTTATTTCATTAAAAACGTGTTTTATTTGGTTAATTTCCTTTATAAAAAAATTAATTTAATTTAATAAAATAATTTTATTGACTATATGATAAATATTCAATAATTTTTATTGATAATTATATAGTTTTCAAACAAATTTTATAGCATTATATTTTAACATGGATATATTTGTTAAGGAATTTAAAAAATAAAATTTATCGAAATGGGTGTTTGATAAAATATTTTAAATTTCTAAATTTCTTAAAAAAATTATATGGATTATTGCAATTTCACTGATAAAATTTATTTAATATGAAATAATAAATACTAAAAATTGAATATATTTGGAATTAAAAATTTTTATTCAAAATAATTTATAAATATATATAGTTACAATTATTTGTTTTAAAATTATGAATTATGATTGGATTTACAAAATTCATACTATTTTAAATCTATTATGAAAATATACATATATCTTTTAAACCTGATTTATATCTATATGTATGTGAAATGTTTTGAATTATTAATTTTGAACAAATCATTGCTTAAAACTATTTTAATGTTTAAATTTATACTTATAATACATGTGTTATGGTAAAATTTATATAAATTACATTGATGGGATTAATTAAATAGTGATAATGATGTATTAATAATAAATAAAGAAGAAGGAAACCGATTTTAATATAACGTAGAAGTGGTATTAAGTGGAAAACGTGATTGAAAAAAATGAATGTGTGACTGAAAAAAAGGAAGATAAGATAAAAGATTATTAGATAATTTAGTTGATTTTTAGTTTAATATATGTATAACTTTTGTCTTATTTAAAAGTTGATATAATAATTGAGATATAATAATAATGGATTATTAAAATAACAAAAAAAAATGAGGAATCCCATAATGGATTTGTGGTCCATGATTGAGGGTCCCGATTATTTTTTTTATGAAACTTGGTTTAGGGTTTTCAGTCACCGATCTGGTAGAAGGAGAGTCTGGTGGACGACATCAGGCAGTGGTCGGGGTGTGTTGCACTTAGGGGTGGGTTCAAGCGGGTTCGGTGGTGTACATTTCCGTAGGGAGGAGTCGGTGAGAAACCCCACGTTGTGCGGCCCAGGTGCTCCATTTCGGACCGGGGAAGCCGACGTTCTCGGAAGGTCATGCATCTGTCAGAGTCACGCACGGAGGTTTGTCGCGGTCGATGATCAAGAGGTCGGGCCGGTGTTGGGTACAAATGGAGGGAGGCGCGGCCTTGCGGTTGAGTCCGGTCCAAATGATGAACCGGATCTAGGTTGTGTTTTTCTTCGTCATCAGTGGGTTATTTCTGTACGATTTTGGTTTCGGATAATGATTTTTCTAATAGATAATCGCATCCATTTATTGTCTCTATTTTTACTATTTTGGCTCTTTATAGTTTTGATATGATAATGTGGATTTTCTGTACTTTTATTATGATTTTATATTGATTCTATCCGTTATAATATGTCTTTACTCGGATTAATCAGATACATTAAATGGGATTAAAGTTTTCTTTCATGTTGTCCTCACCTCAAGTACCATTATGTCCACAAATCTGAGTCTTGCATGTCTCTTTTTATACAATAGTTTTTTCGCAATAAAATCTGTGTTTCGGTGTGCAAAGGAGAGGAAGGAAAAAACCCAATTTCAGTCCATGTTCTAAGCTACTGAAAATGGTCTTCTTGTAGTCTACTCCTCATGTAAGTGTTCATTATAATTTTTCTCGAATGTTTTCTTTACAATCTTATGACTTGTGAGGGCTTTAAATTTTCCTTATCATGTTTATTTTAGAGTATATACTTATATATGCTCCTAATGGTATGTTTATAACTTTGCGGTATTTTAAAGGTTCTTCTGTGCTGAACCTGGTTCTTCAGGTTTTCAGGTTTACGAGATATAATGGATGTAAGGGTTATGTTTTAATTAAATGTACATTTTTTAAGGGTTTAATTAATTTTATCAATTTTGTAGTCTAATTTTATGAAAATTTATACACATATATACTTGTGTATAAATGTTTATATGAATCTATATATTTCATTATAATATATTATTTTCCGAACTGGGTTATGATTTGAAAATCTATTTGTTGAAAGGGTTTTAATTGTTTTTCTTAAACCATGTTGTTATAAAATGTTATATGTGTCTATATATATATATAAGAAATCATATCTATCTATATAACCTAGAATTTTGAAAATGATAATGGTGTTAAATGTTAAGTATTTATCTCTAAATATTATGGTTTGTGAGGGTGTAATTTGATCAAATTATGGTAGTTATATGTGTGTATACACACACACACACACATATATATATACATATATAACTTTTTATTTTATGTGTACATAAGTAAAGGGTTATTTTAATTTATAATTATTTTCTTTTATACACTTATTTTATATTCAGACATACACACATAATATGTTTTTAAAGATTATTTACAATCTTTAAATAAAGACTTGGGTGTGAATAAAGTTTCAGGTTCAAATTGACTGGTATATTTATTACGCATAAACCCATATAGTTTTAATCCACCCAGTTTTAATTCTATCAATTGTTGATTGGAAATGATATTTTTAAAATGTAAGGGAAAATTATTTATTACTTTATACTATCTCTATTTTCTAGTTTTGGTAAGGTAGTTCATTTACTTAAAATGTGAATTGCTTTTATGATTCTAATTTTTTTTATTATTAAACAAATTACATTTCTTGTAAGATGTTAATATATACACACACCCACATATATATATATATATATGTATATGTAATTTTAGTTTTTGGAATATATAATGTAATGGTGCGACATATACATATTTTATGTATATATATATATATGGTTTTATGTATGCAGATATAATTTTGAACCATAATCCGAAATAGGTTCACCTAAAAAACATTGGTAGTTAAGGTATGTTGTTGATATTCTTTATTAAATTCACAAGAATGTATGAATAAATGTTTCACTGCAAATCAGTTGACCATATATGCTATGCAACATTAGGATTGACCATTTATTGAGACACAACCATTTATCGGTGCATGCTTGTGTACAAATGACATATGTCTTAATTTAAATTGGTTTTTTTAAATTGTAAATATTAATTTCCATGAATCAAGGATTTTAAAAATTAAGGAAGAATCATTTTATGTGGTAACCCCATTACTTGCATGTTTTAAATTAATATCACAGGCACAAAGAATGATTACTAGTTTATTCATGATGTTGGGAAAATCAATATTTTAATAATAACAGACATATTATAATTTAGTCCAACATCATTTCCATTTATCAGTGCATGAATTGAGCATGAATAATACCTATCTGAAGTTATAAACACGCAATGTATTGCATTGGAAGTTTATGGAAGCAGTTTTAAAGTTATTAATTTATGTGATAAATCAAACTATTTATTATTTAACACTAATAATAATGAATTAAGAATTTAATTATTTGGAGTGGTAGGGGACACCCCAAATAAAAGACATTGAATTAGGTATGTAAAGTGGATTGGAACACTTTGGGTACATGGACTTATTAAACATATGAAGAATGTATTGGACTAGTATGTTCCGGGTTGGGGACCGGTAAAAGTAAGTCCTCCGGGTTGGTGTCCGATTATAGCAGACCCTCCGGTTTGGAGTCCAGTTATAGAGGCTCTCTGAGTTGGAGTCCACTTACAAAGTCTCTCTCGGATGGTGTCCAGTTACAGAGGCTTTATGGGTTGGGGTCCTGTTACAGTTTTTCCCTAGGTCTTGGCATGTGGCCTTGACACATAAATTAAATTTCATCATTATACATTCCCTCATTATGTGTATGATAATTAATAACCATGTAAATATTCGTCTAGTAGAATACCCATTTTTAGGAGACTCTATTTATGCGTATCAGAAAAGCAAATGCTTTTGGCATAACATATAAACTCAGTGAATTAGTATTCAATTGAAGTTATTACCTTTAAGCGTAACACTAATTATTCATTACTCTTATCTATTTAATTTTTGATTACATATTCTAATGTCATACATGATTATAATAAGTTTTATTTGTCGGTCCAAATGAGCATGCCTAGAATTGAATAATTTATCCTTGTAATTCTGTTAGAATGCTTTAATTATTCCCTTTTATTATTATGATGTGTTGCATGTGTTACAACTTCTCTTAAGAAAAATAATTTATGGAATGTGTTGAAATATGTTTTCAAAAGTCATATTAATTTATTTTAAAACCCCTTACTAGGCATTGGTATTCTCACCCTACGTTTGTTATTAAAATTTCTTAGGTAACAGTTTTTAGCAGATGAAACAATTCAAAAGTAGTTTGTTTCTCAGAGCCTGAACTGAATTCGATGCTTTGTATGGAACGAGCTCTGGGTATTCTGGAGGTGGGGCATGATAGTTGGTATCAGAGAATTCGTTTTAGATAAATATGGTAAACTAGAACCAAAAAATGAAAAATTTACATAAGCATTACTAAGAACGATGTTTTCTTAATTTTCTGATGGAAAACAAAAGTACTTGTCTTTTTTCTCTTCCAATAGTAGTATTAGAGACCATAGTGGGAAAGTCATGTGTATAAAACTATGATACTTTTGAAATATTGGTTTATCAAGAAAAACCCCCTATCGAGTATACAACTCTCCTCATGTACTCCAACTTCTCCAAGTAGCAGGCTTCGTCTATTACATCATGATGAGCGCACAATTCCCGTTCTATGTACGACAAGGTAAATACTTCGAGGGTATCTCTAAATATTTTACTCTGTATAATAAGTTATTTTCTATTGGGGACATTGAGGAGGCTACACAAGGGGGCGACTTCCGGGAAGCATATCTATGTCAAATTTTCACCTACGGTCTCCATGGTCAAGTTATGTACTTTCAAGCCCTTAAGAATGAGACTACTCATTTGCATTATCAGCATCAATTTTATACTGATGTCACTCAACTTGATACCCGACAAGCTTCTGTCAATCTGAATTCCAGATGCCCATATGTGGTTGATCCTAGTGGCACATGTTTCATCTAGACTATGGAGATAGAAGAATTTAGAACCTCTTTAGGGATCTATTTGTCAGAGAACTGGGGAAATCCTCAACATCGGTGGAATATATGAGGAGTCATCTTAGAGGACGTCAGGAAATCCATACTAGTGTTTTTTGAGAAAAATAAAGAGATTACGTAATTTCTTTAGTTTTATAAATCATGTCTAAATGAATGATGTTGTATTCTCTATTACGATATGATTTTATATTAAATAATGACTATTCTTAAACTAGAATTTTCATACTGAAGGATGACTTCTTAAAAATTTTCAGATAGAAGATATGAGTTCACAAACAAATATTTTATAACTCCCTAACGAGCTTTTAGAGATATAATTTTCAATACATGCTCCAAAGAGGACCATCCCTATACCAACATATGTATGACTTGTAAACTACTACATCGGGTGTCCAAATACAGAAACACTCTCCATCTTTACCAATGAAGCAATATGGGATATTACTGTATTGCGTTTTCACAATTTGCAACATATATGAAAAGTGGGATGTTTCATGAAGCCCTTTTTCTCTGTTTCACATTGAATGATAACTAACGAGCTATAGGTAAATTTCTAAAAGCTACTTTAGATGGTGACCATCGACCGTCCTACCTATTCCAGTTCCTGAGTTTTAGTATGAATGGAGAACACTACGACCTCAATGTTTTCAATAATGATGTGGTGTGTGGGACTTAAAGGGATTCAGTCCCCTATGAAATTTCTGAACTCCGCACTTCTTATGCCACTTTATGGAAGGCTGAGTACTTTAGGCACAGTTTCGACCCTAGCTATTCATAGTGTGTTTGGGCCAAGGAAATCGGGCAGCTGAATACAACCTTATGAATCCACCTGAGGTCATCATTACCCTACAATTGGTGGTCTTCCCGGTAAAGGCACCTCAAGAGTGACGAGTGTATGGTGTTGTTGTGGCTATGTACGAGCATTTTATAATTGGGAGGATGCAATTATTTGAAGGGGGATAATTTAATACCATAGAATATTATAAATTTTATTTCATTAAAAACGAGTTTTATTTAGTTTATTTCCTTTATAAAAAAATAACATAATTTAAAATAATAATTTAACTAATAATATGTTAATTATACAATAATTTCTTTTGATAATGTATAGTTTTCAAACTAATTTTATAACATTATATTTTAACATGGATATATTTGTTAATGAATTTGAATAATAAAATTTAACGAAATGAGTGTTTGATAAAATATTTTAAATAAATAAATTTCTTAAAAAAATTATATCGAATATTGCAATTACACTGATAAAATTTATTTAATATTAAATAAAAAATACTACACAGGGAATATATTAGGAATTACAAATTTCAATTCAAAATAATTTATAAATATATATAGTAACAATTATTTGTTTTAATATTTTGAATTAAGATTATATTTAAAAAATTCATACTATTTTAAATCATTGATGAAAATATATGTATATATTTTAAACATGATTTATATTTATAGGTATATGAAATGTTTTGAATTATAAATTCTGAACAAATAATTTCTTAAAACTATTTTAATCTTTAAATTTAAACTTATAATACATGTGTTATGTTATACATTTTAAAAATTACATTAATGGAATTAATTAAATAGTGACAATGATGTAGTAATAATAATTAAACATGAAGAAAACAAATTCTAATATAAATTAGTAGTGGTATTAAGTGGAAAACGTGATTGAAAAAAATGAAAGTGTGATTGACAAAAAAAGGAAGATAAGATAAAATATTATTAGATAATGAAGTGGTTTTTTAGTTTAATATATGTATAGCTTTTGACATATTTAAGAGTTTATATAATAATTGATATATAATAATAATGTATTATTAAAATAACAAAAAATATGAGGAATCCTATAAGGGATTTTTGGTCCGTGATTGAGGGTCCCTGTTTTTTTTATGAAACATGATTTAGGGTTTTCATTTGCCGATCTGGAGGAAGAAGGGTCGGGCGGACGCCATCAGGCCGTGGTCGGGGTGCATTGCGCTTGGGGGTGGGTTCAAGTGGATTCGGCGGTGTGTGTTTCCATAGAGAGGAGTTATTCATAGCCCCCACATTGTGCAGCCATGGTGCTCCATTTCTGACCGAGGAAGTTGAGGTTCTCAAAAGGTAGTGCATCAGTCGGAGTCGCGCATGGAGGTCTGTCGTGGTCGATGAGTATGAGGTCTGGCCTGAGTCGAGTTCAAATGGTGGGAGGCGCGGACTTGCGGTGGAGTCCAGTCCTAATGATGAACTGAATCTAGGTTGTGGTTTTCTTAGTCAACAGTGGGATATTTCTGTCCAATTTTGGTTTCGGATAATGATTTGTCTAATATAAAATCTTGTCTGATTATTGACTTTATTTTCACTGTTTTGGAACTTTTTATTTTTGATCCGAAAATGTGGATTTTCTTTACTGTCATCGTGATTTTATATTAATTCTATATGTTCTAATATGGCTTTACTCGAATCAATCAGATACATTATATGGGATTAAAGTTTTCATTCCTGCTATCCTCACCTCAAGTACCATCTTTTCCACCAAGCTTAGTCTTGCACGTCTCCTTTTATACAATAGTTTTTTTGGCTATAAAATTTGTTTTTTCGTGTGCAAAGGATAGGAAGGGGAAAACCCCAATTTGAGTCAATGTTCTAAGTTGCTGCAAATGGTTTTCTTGTAGTATGATCCTCAAGTAATGGTTCATTATAATTTGTCTCCGATATTTATTTTATGACCTTATGACTTGTAAGGGTTTAAAATTTTCCTTTTCCTGTTTATTTGAGAGTATATACTTATATATGCTCTTAAATGTATGTTTATAACTTTGCAGTAGTTTAAAAGTTCTTCTGTGTTGAACCTGGGTCTTCGGGTTTTTGGGTTCAGGAGATATAATGGATGTAATGGTTAAGTTTTAATTAAATTTATATTTTGTAAGGGTTTAATTAATTTGATCGATTTTGTTGTCTATTTTTTAAAAAAGGTATACACATATATAATTGTGTATAAATTTTTATATGATTCTATATATTTCATTATAACATATTATTTTCCTAAGTGATTTATGATTTTAAAATATATGTGTTGAAAGTGTTTTATTTGTTTTTCTTAAACCATGTTGTTATAAAATGTTATACATGTCTATATATATATATATATTGATAAGAAATGTATCTATATATATATTTTAGAATTTTTTAAATGATAATGGTTTTAAATTTTTAGTATTTATCTCTAAATCTTATGGTTTGTGAGGGTTTAATTTGATCAAATTATGGTAGTTATGTGTGTGTGTATACATATATATATACACATATATTACTTATTATTTTATGTGTACATAAGCTAAGGGTTATTTTATTTCATTATTATATTTTGTTATACACTTAGTGTATATTCGGACAAACACGCATAATTCAATCTATTTCTATTTAATGTTATTAAATATGATTTAAAATCATTAAATAAATACTAGGGTGAGAATGAATTTTCGGGTTCAAATGGATTGGTATATTTATTACGCATACACCCATATAGTTTTAATCCATCCAATTTTAACTCTATCAAGTGTTGATTTTCAATAATATTTTTAAAAAGTAAGGTGAATTTATTTGTTACATTATATAATCTATATTTTCGGGTTCTGTTAAGGTAGTTCATTTTCATAAAATTTGAATTACTTTTATGATACTAAGGGTTGTTGTTATTAAACAAATTACATTTTTTGAAAGATTTTAATATACATATATATATATATGTATATGTATATGTAATTTTAGTTTTCAGAATATATAAAGTAAGGGTGAGACATATACATATTTTATGTATTTATATATTTGTATGGTTATATGTATGAACCTATAAGTTTGAACCATAATCCGAAATAGGTTGGCCTAAAATAAACTTTGGTGGTTAAAGTATGTTTTCTATATGCGTAATTAAATTCACATGAATGTATTCAAAAAACTTTCACTACAAATCATTTGACCATATATGCTATGAAACATAGTGTACGACCATTTATTAAGACATGACCATTTATCGGCGCATTCTTGTGTACAAATGACATCTGTCTTAACATAAATTGGTTTTTAAACTATACATATTCATTTACATGAATCATGGATTTTGAAAATTAAGGAACTATCATTTTATATGGTAACACCATTACATGCTTGTTTTAAATTAATATCACATGCACAAAGAATATTTACTAGTTTATGAATGTTGTTAAGAAAATAATTATCTAAATAATAATGAACATATTATAATTTAGTCCAAAGTCATTTCCATTTATCAGCGCATGATTTGAGCATGAATAATACTGATCCGAAGTTATAAACATGGAATGTAATGCATTAGAAGTTTATGGAGGTAGTTGTAAAGTTATTAATTTATGTGATAAATCAAACTATTTATTATTTATTACTTATAATAATGAATTATGAATTTGATTGTTTGGAGTGGTATGGGACACCCTAAATAAAAGACATGGAATTATGTATTCAAAGTTGTATGAGACACTTTGGATACATGGCCTTATTAAACATATGAGAAATGTATTGGACTAGTATGTTTCAGGTTGGGGACCGGTAAAAGTAAGTCCTCCGGGTTGGGGTCCGGTTACAACAGACCCTCTAGGTTGGAGTCTGGTTACAGAGGCTCTCCGGGTTGGGGTCCAGTTACAGAGGCTCTCCGGGAAGGAGTCTGGTTACAAAGGCTCTCCGGGTTGGGGTCCGGTTATAGTTTGCCCCTATGTCTTGGCACGAGGCCTTGACACAGAAATTAAAGTCTGAAATTATACTTTCCCTCATTATGTGTATGAAAATTAATAACCAAGTGGATATTCAACTAGTAGAATACCCATGGTTAAGATCCAGCATTTATGAGTATTATAAAAGTAAATGCTTATGGAATGACATATTCACTAAGTGAATTAGTATTCAGTTGAAGTTATTTCCTTTAAGCGCAAATCTGATTACTCACTACTATTTGCTGTTTAATTTGTTCTTACATATTCTTCTGTCATACATGTTTAGAATATATTTTATTTTTTACTCCAAGTGAACATGCATAGAATTGAATCATGTATCCTTGTAATTCTATTAGCATGCTTTAATTGTGCCCTTTTATTATTATAAAGTGTTTCATTATAGCTTCTCTTAAGAAAAATATTTTATGAAATGTTTTAAAGTATGTTTAAAAAGTTATATTGGTTTATTTTAAAACCCTTTACTAGGCATTCGTATCCTCACCCTATGTTTTTTATTAAAAAATTTCAGGTAATAGTTTTTAGCAGATGAACCAATTGATAAGTGGCTAGTTTCTCAGAGCCCGAACTAAATTCGATCCTCTGTATGGCACCGACTCTTGGTATTTGGGAGCTAGGGTGTGACATCACGCATCCTGCGCGAACCGCATTCACACATCTTTTGTGCACAGAGATGCATGAACGGGGTTCACGCATCCTACACAGTTGTGATAAAAGAATCATGAACCCCGTTCACGCATATCCCATCACCAGGAAGCGTGAATGGGGTCCACACATCCTATGTAAACTTTATCGAGGAAGGGTGAATGGGGTTCACGGATCCTTTGTACTACCATTACAGCAGTCAGGATTCTAATAGAGACCCTCACCTAAGGCTCTCTTTTATAAGAAGGTTTTCCATGAAAATCATTCTCCATTTCCGATGTGGGATTCAGGTTCTCCGTTTCTTGTGTAGAACATTCTGCATTTCCGATATGAGATTATTTTCAAGTACGTGAATTTGAAAGACTATAAAATACAAATTATAAGACCAATATAAATGAAACATAAAACATGGATTAAAAATATAATAAATTGTTGAAAATAAAAAAAAATTCATAAAAAATGTAGATGAACAGTAATTTATATGCTTTCATAACCACCAATATGAAACTTAAAAATGTTTCAAGTACGTGTCTTTGAAAGACTATAAAATAAAAACTATATGACCTATATGAATGAAACATAAAACATGGCTGAAACATATAAAAATAGTTGAAAATAAACAGAATTTCATAAAAATTGTTGAAGAAAAATAATTTATAAGTTTTCAAAACCACCAACAAGAAACATAAAAATGTTTCAAGTACGTGGCTTCGAAAGCCTATAAAATTAAAATTATAAGAACAATATAAATGAAAATTAAAACATGGATTAAACATATAATAATTAATTATTTAATTGGTAATATTATAATTAATTAGTAATATAATTATTAATTATATAATAATTAATTAGTTAATTTGTAATATAATTATTTATTATAATAATTATATTACTAATTACTAATAATTATAATTATAGTAATTATATTACTAATTAATTATTATATAATTAATAATTATATTACAAATTAACTAATACTTAATTTATTTATAATTAATAATTATATTACTAACTAAATACTTAATTATTATATAATTAATAATGATATTACAAATTAACTAATACATAATTGTTTTATAATTATTGATTATATTACTAATTAAATACTTAATTGTTATATAATTAATAGTTATATAACTAATTAATTAACTAATTATTATTATTATTAATTATTATTATATAATAATTACTTAGTTAATTAGTAATATAATTATTAATTATATAATAACTAATTAGTTCATTAGTTAATTATTAATTATATAATAAATAAATACTTATTTAGAAATATAATTATTAATTATATAATAATTAATTATTTAACTAGTAAAATAATTATTAATTATATGATAATTAAGTATTTAGTTAGTAATATAATTATTTAGTATTAGTTATTTAGTAAAATAATTATTAATTATATAATAATTAGTTAGTAATATAATTATAAATTTATATACTAATTAATTAGTAATATAATTATTAATTATATAATAATTATTTAGTTAATTTGTAATATAATTATTAATTATATAATAATTAATTAGTTAATTAGTAATATAATTATTAATTATATAATAATTAAGTATTTCGTTAGTAACATAATTATTAATTATATAACCAATTAATTAGTTAATGAGTAAATTAGTATCATAATAAATAATTATAATTATTCATTACAATTATTAGTTATTATTTTTTAATTATCTATTATATAATAATTAATTAGTTAATTAGTAATATAATTATTAATTATATAATAATTAATTAGTTAATTAGTAATATAATTTTTAATTATTATTATAATTATTAGTATATAATTATTAATTATATTACTAATTAACTACTTAATTTCTATCTAATTAATAATTAATAATTATAATTAACAATTATATTATTAATTAACTAATTAATTAATATGTAATTAATTTTTAATAATTAATAATTATATTTCTAATTAAATAATTAATTATTATATAATTAATAATTATTAATTATATTACTAATTATATTTAATAATTATATTACTAATTATATTAGTAATTATAATTAATAATTATATTACTAATTAACTAATTAATTATTATATAATTAGTAATTAAAAATTAATAATTATAATGAATAATTCTAATTAATAAATATATTAATAATTAACTAATTAATTATTATATACTTAATAATAAAAAAATATAATTGGTAATTATATTACTAATTATAATTAATAATTATTTTACTAATTATATAACTAATTAGCATATAATTATTAATTATTACTAATTAACTAATTATAGTTAATAATTATAATTAATAATCATATTAAAAATTAAAATTAATAATTATATTACTAATTAAAAGAAATAATAATATTATTAATTCACTAATTAATTATTATATTACTAATTAAAATTTATTATTATAATTATATTTCCTATTATAATTATTATGTTAATCAGTAATATAATTTAAAATATAATTAATTATATAATTATATTACTAACTATATTACTAATTATATTACAAATTAATAATTATAATTAATTATATAATTATATAACTAATTATAATTTATAATTATATTAATAATTATAATTAATATTTATATTACTAATTAACTAATTATTAATTATATAATTAATAATTATATTACTAATTCACTAATTCATAATTAATAATTATATAATTAATTTTTAATATTTAAAAATTATAATGAATTATTATAACTAAAAATTATATTACTAATTAACTAATTAATTATTATATAATTAATAATTACTAATTATAATATGTAATTATATTACTAATTATACATAATAATTATATTACTAATTAACTAATTAATTAGTACATAATTAATAATTATTACTAATTAACTAATTAATTATTATATTACTAATTAAATAATTAAATATTATCTATTTCATATATGTTTAATCCATGTTTTTATTTTCATTTATATTGGTCTTATAGTTTTTATTTTATAGGCTTTCAAAGCCACGTACTTGAAACGTTTTTATGTTTCAAGCTAGTGGTTTTGAAAGCTCATACGTTATTTCTCATCAACATTTTTTACAAATTCTTTTTATTTTAAACTATTTCTTATATGTTTATGGAATGTTTGTTGTTTCATTTATATTTGTCTTATAGTTTTTATTTTATAGTCTGTCAAAGACACATACTTGAAACATTTTTAGTTTCAAGTTGGTGGTGTGAATGCTTATAAATTATTATTTATCAACATTTTTTAAGAAATTATTTTTATTTTCCACAATTTCTTAAATGTTTAACCCATGTTTATGTTTCATTTATATTTTTCTTATAGATTATATTTTATAGTCTTTAAATGTCATGTACTTGAAACATAATCTCACATTAGAAATGCAGAATGTTCTGTGCAGGAAAGGGAGATCATAAATCCCACATCAGAAATGTAGAGTGATTTCTAGGGCAAGCCCTTTTATAAAATAAAGCCCTGGGTGAGGGTATCTATCATAATCCAGACTGATGTAATGGCAGTACTTCTAGATATTAAATAACAGATAAATTCAGCTGAATTATATATATATATATAAACAAAACAAAATTATAAAAAAATAAAAAAAATTCAAAAAATATAGCACAAAAAAATTTAAAAACTAAAAGTTGTTATTGGACGCGTGCACCTCACTCACGCATCCTTCATCAACTTCGTTAAGGATATGTGGATGGGGTACACACATATTTCAATGCGCCTAAGATGTGTGAACCTCATTCATGCATCTTTCTGGCATCAGGGATGCGTGAACGGGGTTCACGCATCTGAGGACCCATTTTTAAAAATACTGGAAAACCTATCACGTTTTGCAATTTTTTTAAAAAAACCCATTTTTAAAAAATACCCGAATATGAGCGTTAAAAACACAATGAATTTAATTTTTTTATTAAATCCCTAAAAATTCATGATAATATATAAAATTTATAGATCACATTATTTATTTCAAATTATTTTAATTTTAATATTGTAAATATTATTTATTTAATTTTTACATTAATTAAATAATTTTCTACAAGAGTGTTGTGTAGGCATTTGAGATCATTATTTTTCATGAAAAATTAAAAATAAATTATCATAATAAAAAAAATATATTCGATTTAAAAATACTATTTATAGTCGAACATAAACATTAGATAACCCCATATTAAAAATATTATAGTTATTGAAAATAAGAGTGTGACATGTTTAACTTTTCCAAAAATAAAATACTATAACGGTCATAATCTCATCAAAATGGAAATATAATTCCATAAAACCTAATATTGAATGACTATGGACGAAATTTAATCATCCAATAAAATTAATTCAAGTGTTAAGTTTATTTTATAGTCCTTATAATATTATTTTTAACTTTAATTACATGATTTACCCTTAACCATGGTAACATTAATTACAAAGGTTATTATTCATATTGTCCAAACAAAGAATGTACTTATTTGATAAATTTGAAACTAATGAATCAAAATTTGGAATCCCTTTTTAAAAATCCAATACAAAAAGAGGCATAATTTAATTAAAAATTAAACTTTCAAAATGCAATGAAAAATAGATTTTCATAAATATACACTTTTTATGTATAAAAATGTTTTCATAAAAAATTATACTATTAAATTGATTCTAATGAACCTAATTTGATTATAATTTTATAATATAACTTATTTTACATTGAAAAAAAATTAATATAAAATTTATCCTTGAAAATGGTTAAAACAAAAAATTGTTTTCAATAAAAATCGGTATTTTCACTATTCAATGGGGAATAATTTTTTTTATAAATATAAAAAAATACCTAAAGATAATTTTTATATTCTGATTTCAAAAATGATATTATTTTTATAAAATACAATTTATAAATAATCCATAATTTTATTAAAATATTTTCTTAACAAAAAACATTTTCGAAAAAAAAATATTTCTAAATCCTAAAATAAATTTACTAAAAATTGAGTACTTATTTCCTAAGAATTAATAAATAGATTTTTACTAAGTATTAATTTATATATATATATATATATATTTCTAAAATCAATTAATTCTATTCATATCCACCAACTTAATGGCTAGGTTGTAACTGTCATATTTAAATAATATTTTGTAGTTCTTGGAAGCTTGGTGTTGCGTGTTGTATAGGCTATCAAACAAAGTGTTATTTTAAAACCATGGGTTTATCTGCACCACAAACATTCAATGTGATTAAATTTATTTTTTTTAAAAAATTACCATTAATTCTTTTGGTGTTACATTATCTTCTATGCTTGGTGTTGTATATCATGTATACTATTTTTTTTGACTGAATGGCTCAAAGGCCTTCGTTTTTTATTATTTATGATAATACACCTTTCAAGGGATGAGGTGGAACCTTACAAGGCCCAAAGGCTTATAGAAAATTAAATGGCCAGTAGGTCTTAGAGGGAATCACCCAGACAAGACATCTTGGAAATCCTTCTCCCCAGCATCTGTCATGATGATCAGTACTCCACCTTCACAGGGCTGGTCGGCTAGTTTTCCTATGCAAATATGCATAGGCCCGGTACAAATGTCAAATCCATACCCTCTCATTATTCCAATTCCAGATATCTTTGCTCTCGTGAATGCACTTTCCCTAAATCCTCATCTAGAGCCTTATCCCTTATAGTCTGACTGGTACGTCTTCATAATTAGGTGACATGAATGCCTTGGTGTGGCCCAAATGGCATAATGTGGACTGAAGGCCTTGAGAGACAATTGGACCGAAGGCCTTGGGTGTCCTGAAGGCCTTACAGGACCTGAGACCCAAACTGGTGGCACAATGGCCCATATGTATGAATAATTCCAGCTGGTAGAGTGCCGAAGAGTACTTGCTCCAGTGCCTTCTATAGTACTACTACAGTGTTGCTGCATTCATTCTATAGTAACCCGGAAATATATCTCATCTCACACTTCATACTAAATTTTCAACATATATTTATCAATAGGTGTTCATGCACTATTATATAATTTATTACCTTTAATGAAATGTAAAACCATCCCCCTATATTAAAACAATATAAAAGTGTTTCGATGCACTAAAAATATGAATTATTGAACTAAACAATTAACCCAGTTCATTCAAGTGTGACTTCATAGGGTTTCATGATAGAGTGATATATTATAAATTGTGTATATAAAATCCCAATTTCAAAAAGTGAATCCTTAATCTTGATATCACTTTTCATGAGTCCAATCTAGATAATACTGAACAATATATCCATGTTAGCCTCATATCGATGTAACTTGTGGTTTTTTAGGATTACTTTCATCCCATTTCAATGCATCGATCTATGATTGTTATGACTCATTTGGGAAAATATTCCAAACTAGAATTTATATCTGAGTATTAATGTGGAGTTTTTGCTATCAATTTAAATGGAAAATATATAAGTGGGTTGTGAGTCCCCACTATGGATTCATCCACATCAATGTGGATACTTTTTCTTTTATTATATCTAATTTTTTTATTTATGGTGAACAATAATCATTTATGTTGGTAGTTACAATTTCATAATTGTAGAAATGGACTGTCAATATGGTTAAAGGAATGAATTGTGTTTTAAAAAATAACACCTAGAATGTTGTAAAGAAACAGAATGATGCTACAATAATTAAATGAAAATGAATTTATAAAAATAATGAAGAAAATCTAAGAGAAATAATAAATAGATTAAAAGTCCTTCTTGTTTATAAGGGTTTCTTACATTCAAAACATATTGATTCCAATGAATTATTTTCTGTAATTTTGAAACATTATTCAATTAGATTTTATTTTTTAAAAAGGAATTTTATTACAACTTTTAATAATTTTTATCTGGAAAATTTAGATGATAAAACTATATTTATTTCATAGATATCTGGATGAAAATACTTATATGTGTAACACCATCACCTTTATTAGTTGAAAAATATTTAATATTTATGTAACACCTAGAATGATTACTATAACTCTCAAATTTCATATAATTACTCCCCAATATGTGTTGTATTTAATTATTAGGTTATTATTATATTATTATTAAGTGTTTATTATAGTTAAGTGAAGATATAATTTTAATTAAAATGTTTAAGTTATATTTTATAAAATATATATGTGTATCTTCTATCATGTGTATTTTATACGATTTATTTGATATAAAAATTTAATATTTATTTTTTAATTTTTATAAAAGGAATGATAGTTTCGATTAGTTTCTATATAATAATATTTTTTTGTGATAATTTAAAATGTTGGATGATTCTATAATATGTTACAAAAATTTATTATTATTATTATTATTACTATTATTATATTTTTATTAACCCACTGGGGTGCCAGAGTGTGTGTGTTATTGTTGTCTTGTAATCCTCTCTACCTCATTTAGATTATTATAATTCTTTTATTATTATTATTATTATTATTATTATTTATTTTCATGTGTAAGGGGAATAACCCATTTTTTCCCCTTATTCATTTTGACTAATGGAGGGGTGTTATGGGGAGAAGCATCTCCTTCTCCAATCTCCATCAATATCTTCACTTTTTCCATGGAAGTTCAAGAAGAGGAATCATATGTATGTTTTCCACTTCCTCTTCCCTAGTTCTTCCCTTTCCCTTTGTTCTTTTCTTCTTCTCCCATCAATATCTTTCCATGACTAGGGTGCATAGAATATTAAAGATTCACCATTTCATGGGGAAATTTCTAATAGTACATGTGGATTGTCTCTTAGCTAATAGAGTGACCATTCTCATGTCATCTACCCCGGGTTGGAGGTTCTTATTTCAAATTATTCTTCACCAATATGATTTACCATATCTTGGATTTGGTAAATTATTTAATTCGTATGTTTTGGGATTACAATTTATTAATAATGAATATTTGGTTCTAAAGGGATGGTCTAAATAGTTATTGGCCATTGAAATTTCTTAAGAGGTTCGAAGTGGTTGGTGTATCTATATATTTTCTACATTCAATTAACCATGAGTGATTTATGTATAAAAATAGTGTTTTGATATATGTGAGGTGTGTTTTAGTACCTATAATGAATATATTATATTATATACTCACCCTTTTTGGTCCGCAAAAATTATTTAGTGGAAAGTATTCCTTAAAAAGAACAATTATGTTTTCATGTATACTGATGCACTCAACATGTTTATTAAAATGAAAAGGATGTTCTAGTGTGATTTAACAAATAATATAATGGAATGATATGTTAAAATTTATCAAGACTTATTGATAAGTTTTTAATGAAAGATCCCATGAATAAAGAGGTTTTTGTCCAATATAATGTGATTTTTGTAAATTTACTTATTCTTTAAGTTACTTCCCCTTTTAAATGGAATTTATTGTGAGATTTATATTTTTTAAATCCTTGTTAGATATTATAATGTAGTAGTTTATTAATTTTTTGTATAATTATTTTAAAACCAATAACCTTAGAATCACCTCAATGGAAGCCTTGGGTACATATGTGGGAACCATGGATAAGTACCATGCTAGGATTATGAGGACACTCGAACTAGTGGATGCTACTTTAATTATCCCACCATGGTATCATATTAGAGAATGGTAAAACTATAACTAATTGATATCACATGATTATCCCTATTATTGGCCCAAGCTAGAGAATGATAATACTATGCCTAGTGGATTTAAACATGTAGTAGTATAATGACATAGATATGTTTATAGTATGAGGATCCTAATATTTATCAACTCAGTCTCTCTTGTTCCACTCACATTCTATTTAGTTTCAATTTATTTAAGGCATTTTCCCATTAAAATATCCATCTATACATTCATGTATTTTAGAAAAAACTCTTATAAATTTTTATCTTAAAGTGATGTTATAAAATAAATTCCACTATATTACATGATTTTACTTAAAAATGAAAATGAATTTATGTTTTGATTTTAAAGTAACATGTTTTGGTTTATTTTATAACATATATATATATGGACTATGGTTAAATAATATTGGGAATGATACCTCAAGCCCTACATGCACACCTTGGTTTGTATATAGGTTTTCTTTTTATATTTGTTTTATAGGTGTAGATAACAACCCTATATTTCATAGAGTTTGTACCATTTTTCCATCAAGGAGAAATAGAGGCGGCTGAATGTGAAGGTATTCATGTGTCATGAAGAGTTAGTAGTGTTTTCCTATTTTATATGTGTCAGTTTTTCCCCTCTTATTAAAGTTGTATAGTCTTTGTGTATATATATCTTGAGGTTTCATGTTTTTCCTTGTATATATTGATTATTGGGTTTTTATTTAATTTATCATGTGGTATCAATAATTTGATATAGTTATTGTGGATCAAATCATTCACATTTTCAATACTTGGTTCCTAAGGCACTTATTACCATCCAATTATGATCGAGAACATACCTTAGGCTTTGTGATGGAAAAGGTCAGACATCATGGTGAGATATCATAAGTTGGTTTAGTGTGATATGATACCATCATAAGGATGTGAAAATAAATTCAAACCAAACCATGTTTTTATATATAATAGGAAATTGAATATATTGAAAAATAATAATATATAGCGGTGTTTTATGTTTTATTTATTTATGTTGAATAATTTATTTTACCACAAGAACATATGATGCAAGTGATCATTATACTTTTTTAGCATAATTTGATTTTTTTATTATACGGTAATGAAATTTTAATAATAATAAAAATATGAGGAATATTAATCACGATATATTGTGGTTAAAATTATTTTTTGAAATAAAGTATTTTTTAAATGAATAATAACATGTAGGAATAAAAATGAAAAGGTAAAAGAGATATAAATTACTATTTTTATCAAAAAAACACATATTGAAAAAGTTATAGAGATAACTACTACAAAATTTTAAAGTGATTAAATATAATTTAGGTCAAATTTTATAAAATATTTCTCACATAGGAACCTACTATATATTCTAGAAAATTATTACTATTATACTTATCAAAACAGTTTGGATTGCTATATAAGAAATTTTTTTCTCATAGTTGACGATGGGTTTTTTTTGGTTTATACATTGACCATGCTTATGATTAGACTAGGAAAGAATCATTAATTTCCAATGAAATATAAAATAAAATATATTATAATTTCTTCAAACACAACTATGATTAATTGTTATAACTTTATTCTAAATATAAAAAAGTGGGATTTTATATAATTTTATTCTAAAAAACTATGCAATAAATTCTATGACTAATTGTTTTTGTTACTACATAGAGATAATCCATGTAATTTAAAAATAACATGTAAAAACTAGTGGCCTTGTCCATGTAAAAAAGAAAATTACATTACATAGGATTGAAATTTCATTTACCTGAGTTTGTGAATTTGAAATAGCTAAGAGAATAAATGGTAATTTTTATTGAATATTCACTAGAATAAGGGTGTATCATATTTAATGAAATATATACGTAATATGATATGATATTAACGTAATTAATATCATTGGATATGATATAACTATATCATAATAATGCATTATATGTGTCTATTTTCTTCAATCATAGAGTACGATAAGGCTTATAACATTGCATTTGTGTCCATTCACCACTCCTCCCATGCAGTTTACATCAGTTTTGAATCATAAGATGATTCATTTATGGAAATTCATATTCATTTAATGGTTAAATGAACAATATACCAATATGAATTAATGTATGGGTTCCATGAGATGGCACCTTATATGAGAAATAATCGAGACACTTTCTATTTATAGAACATTGGCTATAAAAGGGAATTTGATCCATTCGGTTGGTTGTATCTCAATGCATGAAATACATATCATATCTCTATTAAATTAAAACCATATTCAATATTTGAAACAAGGGGATACCATACCTTTTAATGGTTTAAGTTACTCTCAATATGATTGAGGATCCACTAGCTGATGTACCACATGTGGAGGTGAGAACCATAATCACACTGGTGATCTCCAACTTTCATGAAGATGTTGATATAGCGAATACTACATTATAATTTCATTTAAATGTAATTTATTTTATTCTAGTTGTTCCTATTAAAGATCAATCAGGAATATCATGGGTTTATTCTTCTACAAAATATCATTGGAAAATCTCGTTAAACTCATCAGTGGTATCAGATCCTAATTATTCAACAAATCAACGTGTGATTATACTCATTTTTAACAGAACTAGATATTAAAGGGTGGATAGTGATATATAATAAATTATTATATGAATAAATTAATATCTTTTGGACATTATTTGAGTAAATTTTTGAGATATCATACAATAAAATATAGAATAAACCCATCAATTTTAACTATAACATAGGATACAAAATAAGATATTGTAAAATACGACTCAGTCATGAGTTTCTATAAAAAAAAAGTAACATAATGTAATTATGATACCATATATATCATATAATATGACTAGATACTTATGATATCACCATTAATAAGCATTGATAACTTTCATAGTGTACAATTGACTTTATATTATAGAATATGATTAAAACGTGCATTCTTTGACTTCTATGTCAATCATAATTCACCACTAGAAATTTCTATTATCAATCATAAAATATGATATAATTAATAATTATAAGAATTTAATATTATAATATAGTTTCTTATAGTTTATAAATTTTTTATAAAATATTTATTTTAGTCCATATGAAATGAAATTTTTAATGCTTAAATTAAATTTCATCTTTGTATCTCATTTTTTGTAAAAATGAATAATGTGTTTATTTATTTTTTTATTATATATAATATTCATGTTTATAAAAATTTTATGAAATTTGAATATCATGTATTCTAAATTTATGTGATAAATAGATTCTAGGATAATTTTATTCCATAAGTTGCATATAAGGTATGAAATCATAAGATTTAGTTTTTATCTACTTTAACCTTAGTGTGAAATTGATGTTCTGGTCTTGAAAATGGCTGTTAAATACAGTTTGTTCATATTAGATTTTATATTTATCATGAATTTTATTTTCCCTAGAGTAATTTATCTCTAGGTATAGGGGATATGGTTCATATGTCCCACTAGTATAGAAGCTTATTCCTTGTTCAAGAAAGGTGGGGGCCAACTATCAGTGGATTTAAGCTTACTTATGTGAAGATTTTAATTATCATATAATTATATACCTTTACATAGATCATTCATGTACTATATAGATAAGATTAATTTTGATATATATAAATATTATTGTATTATATTTTTGGTTGAGTAACAATAACTTTTGGGTTTTTTATGTAATTACACATTAGTATGGTGTGAACACATTAAATTGGTGTGTGGAATAGGGATTCCATATATAAATTGTTAGATTCATTCATACATAAAGTAATAAAAAATGAGATAGTAAATCTTTCATACAATTCATATTTAATTAATTCAATATATATATTATATATATTAAGTTGGTGATACTACTATAAGAAACCCCCTCTGATATTAATTATGAGATTCATTCCCAAGTGGCACCTGTCAATACCCGGATAGTCCAACTTTTTGAGTCGTGGTAAATATGTGTTCCCCTGAATTTTATTTGTTTAATGAAATTAAATTATGGGATATATTAAATTAGGAACCTATTCATGGCATTTTATTATGTTTATACTAGTCGGGATACCCTAATAGAACAATGTTACCAGATTAATAGAGTTGAGTTAATCCATATGATGGATTTTGATAAAGAGTTCTATATTTAACTACCTAATAAAAGTAACTGTTATGAATGGAATGTTTTATAAATAAATAGATTTGGGATGGGATAAATTCTAAATCATCCCAAAAAATAGTTAAATATGGTAATTGGCTCATTAATTGGATATAGTGTACATGGTCATCATTTTTAGTGGGAGTACAATCATTAAAAGTACATGATAAAAAGATATAAAACATGATGCTCACCTATATATACATTTTTTTTATTATATCAAGATAAAAATTTTGACATCCCTTATAGGAATGACCTATAAAGCAGTTCAAAAATTGGTTTCAATAGTTTTTGATGTTTTCTCAAATTGGAGCATTCAAAGTAGTTAAATGTCAATGTTATAAAGATAAATTTCACCAAATCTAACTCACAAGTATTTTTTTATCTATTAATTAAAAATGTTTTTGATAAACTAAAACTCATAGATGTTATAGAATTGAAAAATAGTGATCTGGATATTCAAGTCAATAATTAATCAAGATTTGTTTCATTAGAAGTTGAAACTTTTGATATAAATTTACAAGGGGGGTTAATTATTTAATTAATGTTTGTTTATTATGATCTTTCCATTATTTTTTTAAATTAATTGGAAAAGTTGGAATTTTTATTCATTATCAATAACAATAGTTTTTCAATATATAAAAACAAAATATTTAATGAAATTGGTAATGTGATAAAATATTTATAAATTATATATATAAAACATTATAAATATAATATTCAGAATAATAATGCTATGATTGATTATAATATCCCCTACCGTTGGATTTGTTTCCATTGAAAAATAAATGAGTAACACTTCTAAATAATCAACCATTTAGTTATGAATCATTTGATACATTTGAATATTTTTTGTTAGGAAACATGACCAAAGAATATTTTAGTGGGAATGTGGAAGGTCTAATGGATTGATGGATCTCATACATATTGACATATGTGGAACAATTAGTATATAAGAAAGTGGTTGTTTATGGTACTTTTCTACTTCTATTGATGACTTTAGTTGGTCATGTTATGTGTTTATAATGATACACATGTATGACACTATTGAAAATTATAAAGAGATTAAGAATAAAGTATATAATCATTTGTGTAAAAGTATTAAGATTGTATGATCAGATCAAGGTGGTGAATACTTGAGAATGAAATTCCCTAATCACCTAAGGGGTTTTTGATTTATTATGAAACTCAACCCACCTAGGACATCATAGTGGAATGGTTTGTCTAGGAGGAGGATTATTTCCCTATTATACATGTTTTAATCGATAATGAGTTAGTGTGACCTTTCTATTACAATATAATTCTAAGATTTGGGGAGTTCTTAATTTATATTTAATTATGTTGCATATAAATCGTTCATAAAGACAAAATTTGATATATATTATAGAAAACACCCAAAAATACATTTTATGAATATTTCGGGAAGTTAAGAACTCATACGAAAATTAATGTATAACCAACTAGGACCCAAGAATGATAAATGCTTACTTGTTGGTTATCCAAAAAATTAATGGGATATTATTTATATAATCTTATTGAAGCTGATTTTTTTGTGGTATAAAATGGTATATTTATTGAGTAGAAATATATAATTTGGATAATCAGTGAGAGAAAAGTTAAAATTATTGATTTTCAAGAATATAATTGGAATTTTCCTTGATATGGATAGTTGATTCAATAAAGTGTTGCGAAAAAATAATTGACTCAAGTTATATAAGAACCTATAAGGTATCGTATGATTAATCAGGATCCTGGGATATATCAATTTATTATAGAGAATGATGATGAATTTATGTTCATAGGAGATAAAATTATTAACTAATAGGAGGATATTGAGGGTTCTAATCCTAAAATATGATTAAAGTACATGGAATCTAAAATTTAATCCATATACATTGACGATGTTTGGGAACCTGAAGGGGTGAGACCCATAAGATACAAGTGTGATTTTAGAAATATAATATACATGGATGGTAGAGTTTCTATCTATAATACACTCCATGTATAAAAATGTTATAAAAAATTACTAGGACTTATTAGAAATAAAAAATTCAACCTATTGCAATGATAATGTCTATTTAGATATTGATCATGAAAGAAAATAATTTTAATTATAAAGTTATCAACTGGATTATTAAACCACTTCCATAACAATAATTTTTCTAGAGGGTGTGTATATGATAAAAAAAATGTTTTGAAGTTCTATATGAGTCTGCTAAGGTATGAAAGTTCCAATGATACTTATTTGGTTTAAAGAAATCTTCTAAGAGTTGGAATCCATTTTAATTATATGATCTCATAGTATTATTATATCAAGTATTCATATTATTATTTTATATATAAGTGGATTAGTGGGAGTGTTATAGTATTTTTATTACTGTATGTAGATTATATACTTATCAAAAATGAATTTATCCTTATAAACTCTATAAATATATATTTGGTAAAATTATTCTTAATGAAATACATGGGTGAACTAGCCTACGTACTAGGTATGAAAATTTATAGATATTGAACAAATAGATTTCTTTGACACAATCTGGATACGTACATTGGTATAGTGTTAAAGTGTCTTAACATGGAGTGTCATGAACCATCCCAAAAACCCTGGTGCTCTGATACCTAATCCGAAACTGAATTAGCCTGAAGGGAATTCCCAATACCCCTGGGTTGGATACTAGAACCTAGAATCATAGAATAATAAAGAGGGAATGGTTTTTCCACAAAACAGTGGAAGATAAAAAAATATTAAATTCATCATATCAACACTCCTAAAAAAGAAAGTACCAGAAGTAAAATAGGTAAAATGTTACCTAATAATATAGATAAAAAATAAATGAAACATTAACCCAAAATTCCATAAATAACCCAAAAAATTCACAAAACCCTATGTAACAAGTGAAATCATCTCAATTGTTCACTATCATTACTCCGTAGTGCCAAGGATAAAAAACATCAACCACCTCCAAGTAGTGATTTTCCTTTGCATGGACTGGGAATAATAAAATATACAAACTCTCTAGGTATAAAGTATTGTATGAGTTATAATTCTCAGTAAGGTCTCACCATGTGTTCCATAATCAATTCATTAACAATAAACCAATCACACTTTCAATTTTCAATAAAAAGGGTGTGAAATAACATATAATTTTATATTTAAAAAAAATCATTCCTTTCGATAGATGGAAAAAATTAAAAAAATATATTAAATAATCATTTAATATAAAATCATTTATATAAATCATTTTTCATAGTAAATAAATTCTATAAACAAGGTAATATATAATAAAATCAAACAAAATAAGCACCATGGTCATCTAACCTAATGTACATTACTTTCAAGATATAGGATCCTCACACTACTCAAGTATGTGATCATGTCTAATAATGTGTGTACATATCCATTAGGCTCAACCCAAATAAGACTCATCAGTATCCTATTGGTGATAATCATACTGAACTAGGATTTTGTTAGAGTTTTAATAATCAATCCATTTCTAGGGGATCAAGATACTAACAAGATTTTTCCAAATAACATAATAACTATACATGATCACATTTTCTTAATAAATCAATAAATAATGGTAATATCATCTCATTTCAAATAAATATTAATTTATAATTCAATTTTCTAATTTTTTGTATCTTTATGTCAATTTAATTTCAAAACTAAAACAAGGGTTTTTCATAATTTCATTTCTTTTCAATCCAAAGCCAATAATGGGTTTTAATCATTTCAATTTAAGTTATTTTCTTGAAAAAATATCAAATCATTTCATAAATTCTATCATCAAATCATTTTCTCAAAAATTAAACCATCATTCTCAAGATCCCTCCCACGATTCCAACACTATTAGAATTAGGGGTTTTCTCAAATACATTCCATTTTAAAATTCAAGATAAAGTCATTTAAAATAGAGGATTTATAAATCATGAAAAATATTTTTAAAAAAATAAATAAAATCAAGGCTTAAATTCCATGGAAAATATGAAGTGGAACCACCTACCATTAATCACGGAATAAAGCAATCAACACTTTTGATGTGAATACCATTGGCGATCGACGGAAAAGAAGATATACGAATCAAATTGATAATCAAAATCTATCAATAAAAGTATTAGATCTAATTAAATGTAGATTATATTAATAAAAAACAAGATTATCCAACAATCTTTGAGGAGATAATGGAATATTAGAAGAAAACACAAAAAATGAGATTCACTTACCGAATAGGGATTTTATATTCCACCAAAATTCTATTTTCTAATGGAAGAGGTTAGAGGAGCTAAACTAACCTCTTGGGAGACTTGTAGGATAAAAAATTAATTTTAAGGATGAATGGGGTTGATTAGAATATTAAACATGGGGTTTGGTATTTATTAAAATTAAATATAGACAAATTAAAAACTAAAAACATGGTTTTCTATGGAGGTCCACATTGTTAGAAAAAATGTGTTCCATACTCATGGAACCATAAATGACTTCTAAATTTATTGCATGATTTGGACACGTGGTTCGATTAACCATGTGCCAATTGTGAAAACCATCACTATCAAGGGATCCATGGTTTGGAGGGGTTTCCCTCACGGTTAGACAAACTGTGTGACTATTCTAGTGTCTTACAATAGGGTGTATGATTTGCTAGTCCAAAACGTACGGTTTACCCTAAATTTGAACCAGCCATGCATTGCCCAAAAGGAATCTAAAATTCAAAAAATTTGACTCGAAACTCTTAGAAATAAGACCCAACTAGAAGGATATCAAAACAAGGTTCAAGGGATACCTAAAATAAGGTAATGGGATGTTACAACCACCCCACAAAAAATTAATTCTATCCCTTGAAATCATGTAATGATGTTTACATATCAAATAGATGATACATATACTCTCTCATAAATGCCTTTTTATCCCATGTCATATTTGAATTAGAACCATGCTGCCAAAGAAAATAGATCAAAGGTATCATCCTCCCATAACGTACCTTAGTCATAGAATCAAAAATTAAGAATATATGTTCAGCCATGTATAAATTAGGCTCAACATAAATATCCTCCTAACTCAAGACATGATAATGGTTTAAAAGATACTTTTTAAACTTTGATACATGGAACAAATTGTGGATCAATGTCAATTATGGGGGAAGTTCTAAATGTTAATCCACTTTTACGACCTCCACAATAATCATTAATCGACCCACAAACCTTAGTGCAATATTTATGTGTTTTACAAGATGTTGGTGATGCAACTGAGTTGAAACTCACAATAACACCCAATAACAAACAAAAAACTCCAATGATTGTTGATGAAAATTAGCATAAGATTTATATCAACTCAATGTTGTCACTATTATATAATAAATCAATTCAATCATAGTTGTTTTCTCCTTGACCAAACTTGGTATACCCATGGAAGGTTCACCAATCTCAAACCAACACAAAATATATTTATAAATGCATCCATACAAGACCTAAAGGGTTCCATATAAATGGAAAATTGGAAAACATTATTATAAGAAAACTCAACTAATCTCAAGTTCCTATCCCAGGCTCCACTAAAATCAAGGACGCAAGCATAGACCATGTCTTCCAAAATCAATATAAGCCATTATTTTTTTCCATCTGTCTATAGATGATACATCATGCTCAAGCTCACCTGATATCTCATTTCCTCCTAGAGGAATCTACAAAAAATGAGAAGTGAATTGAGGATACATATAAAATACTATCACATATGGAACACCATAAAACCAAAAAACATCATGTACATATAGGATTCCCAAGTCCTCATCTTTGGTTATATCATAGATGGGTATAAAGTGATCTGATTAGGTAAAATCATCAATCAAAACACATATTACATTATTATTTCAATGGGTATGAGGTAAAACCACCATGAAGTCCATATAAATATCATCTCACTTCCAAGTCTTTACTGGAAGGGGATGGATCAAACTTGGAGGTTTATAGTGATCGGTCTTAACCTATTGGTAAGTATAAAGATGTGAAACAATGTTAGAGATGTACCATCTTATACCAGGACACTGGAACTGTCAATTCATATCATAGAATATCTTCGTTATACCCAAGTGGATTCCCCACTAAGAACTACAATCATCTTCCATTACATCCTTCTTCAAGGAAGAAGGAACAACATACCAGATCCAGAAACATAAAATACCCTACATGGGGAATTAACACTAATTGATGGTATCCCCACCATAAAGAAATTATCTAACACCATAGAACATGTCATCATGTTTCTGATCTAGAATAATATTCTCAAGAAGAGAGTAGGACAACTGAACATTGTTCAAAATAACCTCACAGTCATTCTCCTAGACTCACAATTGAAAATGGGAAAATAAAGCCCTCAAATTCCACTCCTCTAATTATTATTTCATGGCATGAGTTGGATGTTTCCCAATTAAAGCATTTGATATGGAATTCCCATTTCCTGGGGTATAAGAAAAGTAGAAATACAAAAACTTCATGTACTCCACCAAACACCACTGATAGAGATTAAAAAAATTAGATAAGATATAACTATGGATTTTGTGATTAAAATAAAGGGTTAACCATTCATTGAAAGGTTAATTCCACCAGAATTTAAGTGAAAGTATCATGGATATGAGTTTAGGATCATGGGTAACATAATTCTTCACATGTGGCCAATGATGTCTAGAGACATAGGGAATGATGTTATCTCATTACATAAGAGCATGCCCCAAACCTAAAACTGATGCATCATAGAGGACCACATAGCCATGCCTAGACTTTAGAAGTGTAAAAACCAATAATTAAGTAAAAAAGATGTTGTATATTAATTAAATAACTCTCACACATATAATAACAATAAATTTTACTCCTTTCTGAGTGAGAGAGGTCATTGGAGAATATAACTTTGAGAAATCCTTGAAAAATTGGCAGTATGACCCTACTTAACATAAGAATCTCTGAATCTCAAAAACATTTCATGATTATTCCAAGGTCATGATAGCTTTCACCTTCTCAGTATCAACAGAAATACCATGTTCCAAGAATACATGTACAAATAAATTCACCTCCTGAATCTATGATCAACATTTCAAGACCTTAGCATAAATTTGGTGATCTCTCAAAATTTCCATCACTATCCTTAGATGGTATGAATGATCCTCCTCGGTTTTAGAGTAAACTAGGATTTCATCTGAAAAGACTATAATGAATGTGTCGAGGTACTCATGGAATATCATGTTCATAATTTACATGATAAATATAGGTGAATTGGATGAACCAAAATTCATAACAAGATAATCATAGTGTCCATACCTATTCCTAAAGGTGGTTTTCGAGATGTTAGATTATTTTATTCACAATGGGTGGTAGTCAGACTACAGATCAATCTTTTAGAACCACTTACACCCTTCAAAATAGTCAAATAGATCATCTATATGAGGCAAAAGATACATGTTCTTTTATATAACTTGGTTTATATTCTTGTAATCAAAACATAGGTGATGTTCACCATCAAATTTTTTTTCAAAAAGAATAGTTTCCAACCAAGGTAAAATAGTATACAATATAAATCCTTTCTTAAGAAAATAATTAGATCAAGACTTCAATTATTTAAAATATATTAGTTCCATATGGTAATAAAGAATAGAAATATACTGATGACCATGTACTAAATCTATAGAAAACTATGTCTCTATTATTGGTGGAAATCTAGAGATATCAAAAGTAAATAAATTGAAAAATAAATGAAAACTTGTGGGAAATCATCACTAAATGTTTCTCATTACACGTCAAAAGAATGCAATGATTTTACTATTCCCATATTTATAAAATAAGGTTCATATATACTCAATATTAGGTTCCATTCTCCCTATATAAAAATACACACCTCATATGGCATAGGAAAGGAGACCTGCCTAATATAATAGTCAATCTAGACTTGAAGATCAATCAGAAAATCCATCCAAAAAATGACATCATGAGATTTCATATCAAGGACAAGAATCTTCCAAGTAAGATCAATTTTAGATAAAGAGAAAACACAATAAGGAAACCAAAGACCCCATCCTCTCTTTTTTTAGGGGTGTTGAAATATCTATCACATAAGATAAAATATACATATAGAGGGTTTAAAAATTATAAAAAATGGTTGATATTAATGATTTATATGAACTGGTTTCAAATAAAGAGACTGATAAGGATGAATCTATGTTGATGGTTCCTCTCATAGTCATTGGAACCATATCAACATTCTATGAAGACTCTTCTATTGCATGAAGAATATTTTTCCATATTTCTATAGATGAAACCCGTTTTTATTGAAGCATATGATTGAACCATATAACTTTTTGGGTATGATGAGTCAATTCCACGGCACGAGGAGGAAAATATTTAACAGAACTTCTGCAAGTGATTTGAGAGATTGTAGTAATTATAGATATTTGGTGCCTCTAGGAAAACTGGTTTTAAATTCCCATAATTTTCACACTGGAAGCAAGCCAAAGGGCCCTTACCAAAAACTACAGGAGCTCTAGAAGAGATTTTTTTTCATAATCCATCATGAGACTCGTCACGCTTCCACTTTCCATTAATGGAAATTACTGAGGTTGCATTGGGATAAAAAGGAACTCCAATCAGCCCTAACTTACCTGCCAGGTCTATCTCATCCATCAATGCTCCATCTAGTACATCAGCATAAGAAGTCATATTTAATATGAAAAATGGGGATAAATATTATATAAAAGTACCATCTCTAATATTAATTCCATAAAGTTCACAAAAGTCAAAATCTCATGAGAAAATTGTACAATATCATCAAAGAGGTATTCATACCAAATCATAGTCATGTTACATTTGTAGATATTAATAAACTCCATAAAATTTTCTAAAACCATATATGATTGATAGAGATGATTGGTAAAAGGACATTAATTTCTTTCCACTCCAAGACTTCATGATTTTTCAATATCATTATCAAATCCCACCATCTTTATAAATGCCCCTTAAGCTTGAAGTTATCGCACTTCACATTAATTGAATCTAGAATTTCTATGAAATCAAAAATTCTTTCAATTATTTTCAACAAATCTGTATCCTCTTAAGGGTCTTTATAACATTTGAAACATAGTAGATTCTAGAGAAGAAACTCTTGTGCATGATCCCTAGAGTCATCCCTTAAAAGTTAAATAACTGGAACCTATACGATAACTAGTGTGGCTACTTCTACCAGAGCATAGACAAAATACACGACAATCTTAATGAGATTCTGGTCAACTGGAGGGTTCATTTCCATGGATCATCAGCATCACCCTCCTCAAGTTAGTTCAAACATCTTCTCATATGCATGATTTTACACAACATCATACGGAAACTTGAAAAATGATAACAAGGATAATGAAATCAAAAACTCAAATGGGATTTAAAAGCCTTGCATTTTAATAACCCTCAAATAAAACTAGTAAAACACTATAAAAATATCAAAATACTCATAAATTTTTCTCTTACACACCATTGATGGTGATTTAAGGGTCATTATAACAAGATATATCTAGGAACTCACTCAAAACTACCACCCAAGTCCCATCTATCGTACCTATTATCTATGAGGATAACCCAAACCACATACTAAATTCAAGGAAATATTCTTGACCTCCACATCTCATATAAGTTTTTCATTAACCATCCTAGATACCCTTGTACTTTGATACTGGAGCCGATAATGAGATAGCCTAAGGGTCATTCCGGATCCCTACGGGTTAAAGACTAGCACTTGGTTTCATACATGAATAAATAGGAAATAGTTTTTTCATAAAAAATTAGAAGATAAATAAGATACAAGTCAGTATATCAACACTCTTCAAGAAGACAGTACAAGAAGTAAAAAAAATGTAAACTATTACCCGTGTTGATAGATAAACAACTCAATAAAACATCATCCCAAAATACCATCAAAAACCAATAAAAGTATCAAAACCATGTCTAACAAGTGGAACTCAGCTCCACCGGTCACCATCATCACTCCACAATCCTAAAGATCATGAAAATTCACAGCCTCCATGTAGAACTTTTCCTTTTCTCAGGACAAGCATAAGAAATTCAACAAATACCTGAGAGAAAAGGTAGGGTGTTGGATATAAATCCTATTAGGTTCTCACCAAGTGTTCTATAATTTATTCCATAACAATAAACCAATTGTGATGACTATTTAAAAAAAACTATGCATAGAATAACATATCATTTTCATATTTAAAAAAAAAATATGATTTATTATCAATAGATTTTAAAATTTTCAAACAGGGGTTCATTAATCATTTTATATAAAATCATTCATATAAATCATTTTTCATGAGTAAATAAATTCTATAAACAATGGAATATATAATAAAATTAAACACAATAAGAACCATGGTTATATTACCAAATGTACATTAGTTTCTATCTATAGGATCCTCATACCACTAAAATCAGTTATCAAATCTAATCATGGGTGCACACATCCCTAAGGATCAGACTGAATATGACTCATCAACACCCCATTAGGGATAGTCATATCGAACTCAGTTTTTTTAGAGTTATCATCATCAATACATTTATAGGGGATCAAGATCCTAGGGTTCTTGTCACAAATAACATACTAACTACCCATTATCTTATGTTCTGAATAAATCAATTAATAATGTAAAATTATCACATTTTAAATTGATAATAATTTATAATTAAATTCCCCAATTTTTAGTTTCATTATGCTGATTAAATTTCAAAAACAGCTTGGTCTTTTCCCCATTTCATGCCTTTTCAATCAAAATACAATAATGGGTTTTCATCATATAAATTTTATTAATTTTATAAAAAAGTATAAAATAATTTCAACAATTCTATTATCAAATCATGTTATCAAAAATCTATCCATCATTCTCAGAATTCCTCTCACAATTACAACTCCATTGTAATTGAGAGTTTTTCTCAAAAGCCATTATATTTTGAAGTTTTTAATAAACTAATTTAAAATTGAGGTTTTATAAATGAATTGAAATATATTTATTGAAATATAATGAAATAAAGGTTTCAATTTCATGGATAATCTCAAATGAAACCTCATACCTTTAATCATGTAATCAAATGATCAATACCCGCGATGGGAAACCCAACGATTATCACAGGAGAAGAAGATCTACAAATAAAAACATGAATAAAGATCTATCAAGATATAATCATATCCAATGAAATATAGTTTATATCCATCAATATCATGATGATATAATACTATCTAAGGAGGAGATACAAGAATATCATAAGAAAACACAGAAGAGGAGATCCACTTACTGGAGTGGAATCTATATTCCACCAGCAATTTGATTCACTGAAGGAAAAGGTTGGTGGATCCAAAAAATTCCTCTTGGGAGCCTCCAAGAATAAAAAATCATGTTATGTGTCAAATGGGGTGATTATACTCTTAAATCTTGGGTTCTGTATTTTTAAAATTAAATTCAGAAGAATTGAAATATTCAAACATGGTTTTCTATGGAGGGCCACACTGTTAGACAAACTATGCACCCTAACTGCGCACCCCTACTATAATTATGGATGGGGTGCACATTCTGGACACACAATTTAATTAACAATGCTCTAACCATGAACACCCTCAATGTTCGAGGATTCATAGTTAGAATGTGCATGCCGCATGGTTAGAAAAACTGTGCACCCCCTTCCAACAACTTACAACAAGGTCCACAATTTGTCTGGCCAAACCGAATGGTTTCACCTAACTATGCACCAACCATTCATAGACAAAATGGATTACAGAATTCTCTAAACTTCACATGAAACTTTCTGAAATAATACCCATACAAAAGGAGATCATAACAAGGTTCAAGGGATACCATAAATAAGGTAATGGGATCTTACATGAAGAACTAAAAAGTGGTCTTTACCATAGTTTCATTGAACGAATGTTAGGGATGTTTAGGATCCTTATAATGGGTTATAAAGAATGGATATAATTTCCTATGTTTTCTCCATAGGTTATATCTTTTATTTCATGTTATGTATTTGACCAGATATCACCTACGCTCATAGAAAAACTAGTAGATACCAATCCAATCCCAAATAGAGTCACTAGATTATTGTTAAGAAAGTTATTAATTACTTGATAAGCACTAAGGATATATTATTGGTATTTATAGGAGTGAAGGAACTTTATAAGAAGTCTTAATCAATTTAGATTTTCCAATTTTATAGAGACAACATGAGATCTCAATATAGTTTTGTTTTTTTTCTTCTGAATGTCAGAGTTTTTAATTTGAGGAGTTCCAAACTAGTTACTATGGAAGAACCAATAATTTAGGGATAGTAAATAACTATATCAAATGATATTTTTTGGAAAATTAAAAGGTGTAACCTTAATTTTGAAGTGATGTCTATGATATAGTCCACAATCGGACAACAAATGTCAAGTTCAGGGATGAATGTATCATTCTGCATAAAGTACATATAAGTGGGATCTCCATGAGTGCATGAGTTCTCACACACCAATGGATTTAAATTCCTTAAAAAATTTCCAGTTATAGTTTTGTGGTGGTGAGAACAACCCAATAAGAGTAGAACATATATTTCATTTGTTTCTAGTGAAAAGTGATGTAATATTTATAAAATAAAAATTAAGGGTAGTCTAGGAACTTTTTGTCATCATAAAACACCTTCTATGGGAACACCTAATCATCAAGGGGGTATTTTTCTTCATATTATTTTATTTTACTACTCATAGAGACAAAATATACTTACAGAGAAAAAATTACAATTGTTTTAAGTTAGACTCCATTTTCGAATAATAAAATGAAAATTTTGAAATGGATAATTCCCATGAAGGACACAAGGTTTTTTATAATGAGCTCACACAATGCCAATATGTCCATGTACTTATATAAGGACTCAGCCTTAAACATTACATAATATTGAATTAAATGAATAGTTCACCTTGAAGATCTTTTCAGGTTTAGAGTCTTATAGAATTAGGTCATTACATTTACAAAAGAACATGAATATTACATGTAGAAAATTCTACCCAGTATCCATTTCATTACATAAAATAAAAACTCTTGAAATTAAGAGTCATGTCTGGTTCCAGGTTTTAGACAACATGACTTTTCCTTGATCCCATCCTTGACCCTATTCATCTTAATGTCCTGTGAAAAACATTTCAAAACCTGGGATGAGCATAAAAAGCTCAATAAGGGTTATAAAACAAAGAAAGAAAACATTTGTTCATAAATACAAACAAAACATGAACTCTTTTACTTACCTCACGAAATCATAAGATTTTATGAATAACACCTAGAAATCGTAAATCATAAAGGTAACGTGTGGCATCAATATCATACTTACATTGTATCTATCATAGCTACATAGGGAGTTAATTTGGAATACCCAGCACCGTATATTGCCTAAATCAATTAGTAGAAATATACATGTTCACCTCCGTCATGTTACCCTATGCATTGGAGAGCTTTCTCGGGCTCACCCAACCTAGGTTTATCCCGGAACCTCCCGTATACGTAAATAATGCCCAGGAACTATAACATGATCATAACACATAACATAAGAATAAAATAAATATAACACATCCACATTACAATAAACAAATATCATTTGAACATATTTAAATAATAATTTCATTCTCAAAATCATTCTTAATACCAAAATACGTAAAATGAGTATATAGTATTTATTTTTACTTTCAGAAACATTACGGATTTTTAAGGAAGCCAAAGATCAAATAATACTCACGACAGTAGAAAGGTTATTGTCACCGCTTAGATAAAAAAACATTCCTTTTGGTCATTTATTAAAATGATTCGTATAAAAAGATTTCCTTTGAATGAAATGAAAAGGCAAAGGGGTTTATACACAGTATAAAATAAAGTTGTGTATAAAACTAAATATACCTCAATGAAAGAAGATTGAGACAAAGTCTCTTTCCTCGTGTTCGACTTGACTCGATCATTATTTAATCTCCTGAATAATAAACTAAAGTTAAATTCTACTTTCTTAAGAATTTTTTTCATGTTTATTATTCCTTTTACATCACTTATTACCATGTTATATATATTTTTTAATCATTTATGTTAATAACATCCATTTTGTCGATATTTCGTACTTGGGTAAAAAATGAACACCTTATATTTACAAGTTGTCCATGTGGTCAATAGTCCATTATATCTAGAATGATATTGATGATTTAAATATCATATATATTATATATATACATTATATACATGTATTTATAATAGTACATAACATTCAGAGGTAATAAATGAAATGCACTATTCATGGAGACGGTAAGCCGTACGTCCGAATGAACGCTACTTTTATTTCTATTTCTTATTTTAATGGAATTAAAAAATAATGATACAAAGGTATATTATAATTATAGTATAATTTAATATATAATATCATATATAATATCATTAAATCCATCCTTTATAGGTCACACATATGGAATTAACGAGTCATATCACTTTGAGGGGGAGATAGTCCGCACTTCCTCTAATGAGATTATCACATTTACCCATAATGGAAACCATAAAGGTATGATAAAAAAATAAAGAAGCATAAATAAAACATAAACATAATATATATCATATATAAATACAGTTCCATATTAATTTCCATCATGACAGGTGGTAGGAGATAATCGAACAATCATCGTTTCATGAGGCGTTATTTTTCCATCCACAGAAACATTGTGTTCTTCATCTATTAGATGGAGGTGTGTGTAAGTGTAGTTCGAATACTTCTCATAAAAACATCCTATTATATTGAGTATACTGGTTTTTTTACAAAATAAAAGAATAAAAAGATTTTAGGTGTTGGAGAAGTAAAATAAAAGAAAACAATTTAAGAGAAACTTTTACCGTTAATTTGGGTAACTCCCTTTAGTTTTAACCAAAGGACTTCTTGAAGTGCATTCTGCCTAAGGTAAGGATTATAGGAGGAGGGAATTGATGTAGGGAGATTAATTGGGAAGATTTTGGATGAGAAAAAAAGGCTTGAGAGGTGTGTGGAATTGGTTATAAGTGGACTCCTTTTATAAGGCAGAGGAGAGGCTCTTTAGGAAAGTGTGAAAACATTATTTTATTATAAACAAATCTTCGGTTTCAAAAGGTCCAAAAATAATTAAAGTCTAAGATAAGATGACTCATATTCGAAATAAAATCATACAATAAGAATTAGACATGTTTTGGATAATATTTTAATCATTATAATCTTATTTATTTAAATAATTTATTGATGAGGTAAATACTGCATCATTATTGTGTCATAAATAATTTAATTTATTTGATGTCTAAAAATTATAAAAAAATACCAGGATGTATGAAATATTTTTTTATCTTTCAAAAGAATATTTTTAGGTAAAATTATTACTTATTTAACACCATATAAAAATTAATTTACTAAAATATTTTTGTTGATGTCATTTTTTCCATTATAATAAATTAATTAATCTAAAGTGTCATTATCATTAATAAGTGGCACCATGGGGTCCCAAAATAGACTCATGGTTCGCCATGGTTGGACATTACTCATACAATAAGGTTAGGGAAATTTTTAAGAGAATTTGGAATTATTATAATATTCTTTTTACCTGGAATTACCTTATTGACCTTTAACCGTGGTAAATAAAAGTCAAAAATTACTATTCATCAAAAATTACTTTCATCTTAATAAACCAAATTTTACTACCTAATAGTACCCATGTGTGCTGGATATTCAAAATTCAATTCACAGAAGTGGTAAAATTTCATTTAAATTAAAAAGTCAGTTTTTTTAACTACTACTAAGTGGATCACTATTCATCAGAAATTTATGTTTTTCAGGAAAATACCAAAAATTCAGCCTAAGATATTTTTGATATTCATAATTAAAAAATGATGTTTATTTTTCCAAATTCAAAACATAAAAGTCTCATTAATTAATTTTAAAATTAATTTATGTTGTTAAAACAAATATCATATTTTTAAGAAACAATAACTATCAAAAGATTGACACTTGTTTATGTCCAATTTCAAAGTGAAATTAAATACAATGACCAACATTGGATTAAATGGTAAAAATATATTCTAATTACACTTTAAAACCAATTAAAAATAAAATTTATCCATTTAAATATATTACATTAAAAGGAAATTTTGAATTAAAATACAATATTTTCACTATTCATTAAAAAGTGAACTTTATCGGGAAAATCCCAAAAATTTACACAAACTAAATTTTGATTACCCAATTCTAAAGAAGGATTTTATTTGGTAAATTAGAATGTATTAAAGGTACCAAAAGTATATTTAAATAGGTTTCTCCCTTAAAAGGCGATAAATCGGCCTTTTTATGTAAATTATGATTAAAATTAGATTCATTCACATTTTAAGCCTCTAAAATTTATTGGATAAATGTAAATACATTTAACAATCTTGTATAATCATATTGTAGTTTGTTTTGTTAATTCCCTCCAATACAACGACTATGAGTTAACTACCATTTAAAATAACAATATTATATTATTAGTGTGCAACGTAAGAAACTCGTTGTTGCGTATCGGGTATGCTATCGAACATAGAAACCCCTTTAAAGTAAAATTAATATTTAATTCCCAAATATTAAAAAATATGAAATATGTCTTATTCTTTATTTACCTGGGATGTTGCATCCTCCCCCCCTTTTGGGAATTCCATCCTTGTAATTTTACTTATCAAAATAAGTTGGGGTATTTATCCCTCATAGCATTTTAAGATTCCGACGTTTTCTCTTCAATCATATTGTTTTTACACAAAACCTTTACCTGGTGGGTTACCTTTTTCCGTGAAACTTTCTCTCTATGGTCAAGAATCTGGACTTTTTGTTCATCATAAGAGAGATTCTCTTCCAACTGAACTACCTATGGGTTCAAAACATGAGATGGATCTTGTATATACTTTCTCAACATTGAAACATTAAAAACATTGTGTACCTAGGATAAACTTGGAGATAAAGCCACTCTGTATGGAACTGATCCAACTTTCTCCAGAATTTCTTAAGGTCCAATGAACCTCGGACTATACATTCCCTTCTTACAAAAACCCATCACACTTTTCCATCGAGAAATTTTGAGAAAGACATTATCACCTACCTCAAAAGAAAGATCCTTCCTCCGGTTATCTTCATAACTTTTATGTCTGCTCAGAGATGTTCTCATGTGCTTCTGAATCAAATGAACTTTCTATGCCATCTCTTCTATAAATTCTGGTCCCATCAGTTTCCTTTCACCTAATTCATCCAAAAAAGCTGGAGTTCGACAAAGCCTTCTATATAATGCCTCAAATGGATCCATCTGTATACTGGAATCAAAACTATTATTATATGAAAATTCAACCAAAGAAAGATGTTGGTCCCAAATTCCCTGATAATCCAGTGAACAACCATGTAGCATATCCTCCAAGGTCTCAATTGTTCATTTTCACTGCCCATCTGATTGAGTATGAAAAGCTGTAATAAAATTTAATTCAGTACCCAATGACTTCTGAAGGCCTATCCAAAAGTTAGAAGTAATCCTGGGATCACAATCAGATACAATGGAGAGGGGAACTCCATCCGACCTGACTATCTCTTTAACATACATTCGAGAAAGATGATCTAGAGACAATGTATCCCGAATAGGAAGGAAATGAGTAGATTTAGTCAATTGATCAACAATAACCCAGACAACATTATTACCTCGAGATGTCTTTGGTAATCCCACAATAAATTTCATTGATATATTTTTCCATCTCCACTCTGGCACTGGTAAAGGCTGAAGCATCCCTTTCGGTAAGTGTCTCTCTACTTTAACCTACTAACAATCCAAACACTTCATTGTAAAATCAAAAATATCTCTTTTCATTCCATCCGACTAGTAATACTCCCGAAGATCTCTATATATCTTAGTACTACCAGGATCAACTGAAAACGGGGAACTATGAGCTTCACATAACAACTCATTCTTCAACTGTGAATCAGAAGGCACACATAATCTCTTTCCAAATCTCAAAACACAATCATTATCAATGTTAAAATCAGAAAACATACACTTGTAAACCAACACTCCCTTTTTCTGTAACTCAATGTCTTCTTTCTGCGCTTTCTTTATTCTGTTTAATAGAGATGATTTCACTGATGCCTAAAATAAAACAGAAGAATTTTGTGCACCAAAAACTTCTATGCCAAAGTTTATCAAATCAAAAACCTAAGGATCTTGTTCTAAACGTAACATGGTTAATGAATCATAACTTTTTTAACTCAATGCATCAGCTACTTTATTTGATTTTCCTAGATGGTAATGGATCGTGCAATCATAATCCATGATTAATTCTAGCAATCTCCTCTATCTCATGTTCAATTCTTTTTGAGTGAATATATACTTTAAACTTTTTTGGTCAGTATATATTTCACATTTTACTACATACAAAAGTTGCCTCCATATTTTTAAAGAAAAAAACAATAGAATCTAATTCCAAATCATGTGTAGGGTAATTTAACTAATTAGGTTTCAACTGACATGAAGAAAAATAAATTACCTGATCATTTTGCATTAGGACACAACCCAACTAATCATCAATATAGATAACAAACCCACCATTTTTTATGGCAGTACCAAAACTAGAGAATTCACCAATATCCTTTTCAATTCATAAAAACAATCATCACATTCTTCTGTCCAAATGAACTTAACACATTTTGAGTTAACTTAGTCATTGGACTAGAAAACCGTGAAAATATTTCAAAAAACCTCTAGAAATAACCTTCAAAACCAAGAAAACTACAAATCTCGGTTATATTTGTGGGTCTTTCCCATTCTTCAATAACTTTTGTTTTAGCAAGATCAAAAGTTATGAAATTTTTTGAAACAATATGACCAAGGAAAGAAATTTGTTGAAACCAAAAATCACACTTGATGAATTTCCCAAATAGTTTCTTTTATTTTAAGGCTTGGAAGACAACCCTTAAATGAATTTCATGTTCCTACTTACTTTTGGAATAAACCAAAATATAATCAATGAACACAACCACAAACATAACCAAGAACTTATGGAAAATTATATTCATAAGATCCATGAATACAGTAGGGGAATTGGTTAAACCAAAAGGCATAACTACAAATTCATAATGGCCATATCTAGTACGAAACATGGTCTTCAGAATGTCTACTTACTTTACTTTCAACTGAAAGTACCCCCACCTCAAGTAAAACTTCAAAAAATACTAATCTCCCAGGAGCTGATCAAACAAATCATTGATATGAAGAAAATGATACTTATTCTTAACAGTGATGTTATTAAATGCTCTATAATCAATGAAAATATCATTGAACCATCTTTCTTTTTAACAAACAATACAAGATCACCCCATGGTGATGTGATTGGTCGAATGAAACCTTTATCTAATAACTCCTATAATTGCTTATTTAACTCTAAATGTTCAATCTGATCCATTTGATAAGTGGTTTTTGAAGTTAACTTTGCATCAGGAACTAATTCAACAGTAAATTCGACTTCCCGATTAGGTATAATGCCAGGAAACCTATCAGGAAAAACATCAAGGTACTCATTTACCACTGGCACATAATTAATCTGAATAGTTCCTTTATTTTCAACAATATGTTCAAGGTAACATTCATTTATATCTTTTACTTGTTTCTCAGCTTCCAGATATATTATCAAAACAAAGGGTTCATTCTTTTACACAAACTGAAAATCATTCTTAAAATAAACATATTTAGCACTACAGTTAATCATAGCATGATAAATAGAAATCCAACCCATACCAAAAATAACATCAAACTCTACTAGAGGAAAAACAAAAAGGTTAATATATAGATTCTTTCTGCACACAAGGACTGGAATGTTCTTATGTTTTCTTTTTGTCTCAACATTTCTTCCAGGAGTTTTTACCATAAGTTCTGTATTCATATCTTGAGATGGAATTGCCAATTAATAAGAAAACTTCTCAGAAATGAAAGAGTGTGTAGACCCTGAATCAGAAAACACAATGGCATAATCTGAACAAACAAACAGTGTACCTGATACTACTTCGTTTGATTGCACAACATCCAATGAAGTATTTTCAAAGGATTTCAACACCCTTTTCAGCTTGTAGTATGTCTTCTTTCCTTCAGTTGAGTTCTTTTTTGGACACTCATTTTCATAATGACACATTTCATTGCACTTAAAACATTTTACTAACTATAAATCGGGTTTTGTATTACAATTACCCTGATCTTTTTCAGTCTAATTACAAGCCGTATGTCCCATTTTATCACATTGATAGCACTTAACAGAATTCGAAAGACATTCCCCAGCATTCTTTTTACCACAATTTTCACAAATTTTAAACTTAAGATTCTTACCATCAAACTTTTTTGAAGAGTTCTTCCCTTTCACCTGCCACCTCGACCTGTTATTCTTTTGTTTGTCAAAGAATACATGTTCATCGAAAAAAACCATTTCCACCTTCTTCGTACAAAGAACAAGTTTTTCATAACTTTTGAACTCATGAGAAGCTAAATCCCTTCGATACTTTGGCTTTATTCCAGAGTAAAAATGATTTGTTTTACAATAAAGATCTCATATGAAATTTGGATCATACCTTGCCAGTCGAGTGAATTTTTCTTCCTAAGATTCCACTGAGTCAACCTCCTACCTCAATTTCATGAATTATTTTTCCATCCTAAGTAGAACTACCTTAGAAAAAAATTTCTCAAGAAAAATACCTTTGAATTCATCCCAATTGAGAGCATAAATATCCTCACTATCCCTGATATTTTTCACCATCATCCACCATTGATCAGCTTCACCTTCAAAACAGTAAATAGCAAGACTAACCTGTTGATGTTCTAAACAACCCATGGCATTAAAAATCTTCTCTAGTGATTTAATCAACCATTCAACTAGAATAGGGTCAAATGATCCTCTGAATGATGGGGGATGTTGCCTCATGAAATGCTCCACTACTGACATGTTCCTCTGTGGTTGATCTGGTTGATCTCGTACATGGATACCACCACCATTTATAGCATGAGTCAATTGCTCCATCACAGCAAAAAACTATTCAGTTCCGATTCCGACCATCTCAGGTTGCTGATTTGGAAGGTTTTCTTACTCTTGATGTCGTCCTAACATAGTTTTCCTATTTCCCCTATGGAAAACCATTCTGAACAAAGAAATATCTTAGGTGAAGCAACATGGTAATCTTTAAATGGTATATGATTTTAATATTAACATAAATTACTTTATGGATATTAATTTAACAAAACCCAAACACCTAAAGTTATATAAACTGACCTCTGATACCAACTATAAGGACCCAGCCTTAAACATTACATAATATTGAATAAAATGAATAATTCACATTGAGGATCTTTTCACGTTTAGAGTGTTAGATAATTTGGTCATTACATTTACTTAACAACATGAATATTACATGTATACAATTCTACCCAGTATCAATTTTTTTACATAGAATAAAAACTCTTGAAAAAAAGAGTCATGTCTAGTTCCATGTTTTAGACAACATGACTTTTCCTTGATCCCATCCTTGACCATATTCATCTTTACGTCCTGTGAAAAACATCTCAAAACTTGGGATGAGCATAAAAAGCTCAGTAAGGGTTATAAAACAATGAAAGAAAACATTTGTTCATAAATACATACAAAACATGTACTATTTTACTTACCTCATGAAATTATAAGATTTTATGAAAAAAACATAGAATTCATAAATCATAAAGGTAACTTGTGGAATCCATGTCATACTTACATTGTAGTTATCACAGCTATATAGGGAGTTTCTTTGGAATACCCATCACAGTATATTCCCTAAATCTATTAGGAGAAACATCCACGTTTACCTCTATCACATTACCCAATGCATTAGAGAGCTATCTTGGGCTCACTCTCCCTAGGATTATCATGTAACCACCCATATACGTAAATAATGCCCAAGAACCACAACAAGATCATAACACATGACATAAGCATAAATAAAAGATAACATTTCCACATTACAATAAGAAAATATAATTTTAAGATATTTAAATAATAAATCCATTCTCAAAATACTTTTCAATACCAAAATATGTAAAAAAGAGTATATGGTATTTATTTTTCCTTTTAAAAACATTACGGCTTGATAAGGAAGCCAAAGATCAAATAATACTCACTGTGACGGAAAGGTCGTTGTCACCGCTTACGTAAAAAAACATTCATTTTTTTCGTTTAGTAAAACACTTTGTATAAAAAGATTCCATTTGAATGAAATGAAAATTCAAAGGTGTTTATACACTATATAAAATAATGTCATGTATAAAACTAAATATGCCTCAATGAAAGGAGATTGAGACAAAGTCCCTTACCTCGTGTCTGAATTGACTTGATCATTCTTTAATCTCCTGAATAATAAACTAAAGTTATTTTATACTTGATTAAGAAAATTTTTAAAGTTTATTATTACTTTTATATCACTTATTACCATTTCATAAATATTATGTTAGCATTTAAGTTAATAACGTCCATTTTGTCGATATGTGGTACGTGAGTAAAAAATAAACACCTTATATTTACAGGTTGTCCATGAGGTCAATAGTCCATTACATCCAGAATGATATTCGTGTTTTAGATATCATATATATCATATATATCTATTATATACATTTATTTATAATAGTACATAACATTTGTAGGTAAGAAATGAAATGCACCGTTCATGGAGACAGTAAGGTGTACGTACGCATGAACGCTAGTTTCATTTATATTAATTATTTTAATGGAATTAAAACATAATGATACATAGGAATATTATAATTCTAGTATAATTTCATATATTATCTCATATATAATATCATTAACACCATCCTTTATACGTCCCACACATGGCAATAACGAGTCCTATCTCTTGGAGTGGGCGGTAGTCTGCACTTCCTCTAACTAGATTATCGAATTTACCCATAATGGAAAACATAAAGGTATGATATGAAAACAAAAATACAGAAGCATAGAAAAAACCTAAACATAATATATATCATATATAAATATAGTTCCATATTAATGGCCTCCATGAGAGGCGGTAGGAGATAATCGAACAATCATCGTTTCGTGAGGCGTTTGTTTTCCATAAACAGAAACATTATGTTCTTCATCCATTATATGGAGGTTTGTGTAACTGTAGTTATAATAATTCTCATAAAAACATCCTAGTATATTTATTATACAGTTTTTGTTACAAAATAATGGAATAAAAAGAGTTTAGGGGTTGGAGAAGTAAAATAGAAGAAAACAATTTTAGAGAAATCGTTACCTTTAATTTGGGTAACTCCCTTTGGTTTGAACCAATGGACTTCTTGAAGTTCTTTATTCCTAAGGTAAGGCTTCTAGGATGAGGAGAGTGATGTAGGGAGATTAATTGGGCAGAGTTTTGACAAGCCAAAAAGTTTGAGAGGTGTGTGTAATTGGTTAGAAGTGGTCTCCTTTTATAAGGGAGAAGAGGGGCTCTTTAGTAAAGTGTAAAAACATTATTTTATTATAAACATATCTTCAGTTTCAAAAGGTCCAAAAATTATTAAATTCAAAGATATTATGACTCATATTCAAAATAAAATCATATGATCAGAATTGGGCTTGTTTTGGATAATATTTTAATCATTATAGTCTTATTTATTTAAATCATTTATTAATTAGGTAAATACTGCATCATTATTTTGTCATAAATAATTAAATTTTTTTATGCCTAAAAATTATAATAAAAAATTCCATGATGTATGAAATATTTTTTAGATTTCCAATTAATATTTATCGGCAAAATGATTACTTATATAACACCATATAAAAATTAATTTACTAAAAGATTTTTGTTGATGTCATTTTTGCCTTTACATTAAATTAATTAATCTAAAGTGTCATCATCATTAATAAGTGGCTCCATGGGGTCCCGAAATCGACCCAAGGATGCCCATGGTCGGCCATTACTCATCCAATAATGTTAGTACAAGTTTTAAGGTAATTTTGAATTATTATTATATTCTTTTTACCTTGAATTGCCTTATTGACCTTTAACTACGGTAAATACAAGTCAAAAATTACTATTCCCCAAAAACAAATTTCATCTTATTGAACCAAATTTTACTAACTAATAACATAAATGTATGTCGGATTTTTAAAATTCAATTCACAGAAGTTGTAAAATTTAATTTAATTGAAAAATTCAATTTATTAGACAACTACTAAGTCCTTTCACTATTCATCAGAAATTGAAGAATATACTAAAAATTAAGCCT